>CM046341.1:7224740-8424740 GCA_025403435.1 Artocarpus heterophyllus
TTTTGTCAGCATAACTCTTTTGGTGGCTTTGAGCGGTCTCTATCCTTCTTCTTATCAACTTTATCATCTCAGATGTTTCATTCACAAAGTCTGTTCTTTCAGCATCAACACTTTCAATTAACTTCTTTTCACCAGCTTCGTGCCAACATATAGGTGACCTACATTTCTGTCCATACAGTGCTTCATATGGTGCCATTCCAATTGTCGCCTGAAAGCTATTGTTGTAAGCAAACTCTGCTAACGGCAACATTTTACTCCAACTGGTCTTAAAATCGAGAGACATGCCCGTAGCATATCTTCTAGAATCAAGTTCGTCCTCTCTGTTTGGCTGTCAGTCTGAGGATGAAAAGCTGTGCTGAAATGAAGCCTGGTTCCCATTGCATTCTGGACACTCTTCCCAAAACTTAGATGTGAACCTGCCATCACGATCTGAGATAATTGACTTGGGAATCTCATGTAGTCATACAATTTCCTTAACATAGAGTTCCGCTAACCGTTCCATAGAGTAAGTGATCTTGATAGGAATGAAATGCGCCGTCTTCGTCAGCCGATCCACAATTACCCAAATTGCATCATAACCATTCGTTGTTCTGGGTAAGCCGGTAATGAAATCCATTGCTATTTCTTCCCATTTTCATTCCAGTATTTGGATAGACTGTAGTTCACCACCAGGTCTCTGGTGTTTAGCCTTTACTTGCTGACATGTCATACATTTTTGCACATACTTTGCAACATCACGTTTCATCCCAAACCACTAGAAGTTACCTTTTCGATCATTATACATCTTTGTTGCACCTGGATGAATAGAGTAGGGGGTGTCATGAATTTCTGTCAAGATTCTTTCCCTTAAATCATCAACATTGGGAACTCATAAACGGTCCTTAAGGTACAAAGTTCCATCATCCGCAACACGAAACTCTTGACTTTTTCCTTCTTTCATTTCTTGCTTGATTCTTACAAGGCTTACGTCGTCATCTTGCTTACTCCAAATTTCATCATACATCGTCGGAGCAAGAGAGAGTGCTGATAACTGGCCTACTATAAGTTCTAAACCGAAGTCTAGCATTTCCTTCCTTAAGGGTGGAGACATTGCTTGCACAGACATTAACGTGGCAACTGAGTTCCTACTTAAAGCATCAGCTACTCGGTTAGCTTTACCAGGATGATAAAGGATTTCACAATCATAATCCTTCACCAATTCTAGCCATCTTCGTTGTCTCATGTTCAGGTCTCTTTGCGTGAAAAAGTACTTCAGACTTTGATGATCAGTGAATATCTTGCATTGGACCCCATACAAATAGTGTCTCCATATCTTCAACGCAAAAACGACCGCTGCTAACTCGAGGTCATGAGTAGGATAGTTCTTTTCGTAATCCTTTAGTTGCCTTGAAGCATAAGCAATCACCCTTTCATTTTGCATCAATACAGCTCCTAGGCCCATCTTGGAAGCATCACTGTAGATTACGAACCCATCATTTCCCTTAGGAATTGCCAACACTAGAGCTGTCGTTAATCTTTTCTTCAGTTCTTGAAAGCTCTTTTCACATGCATCCGTCCATTCATACTTCTTTCCCTTGCGAGTTAAGTTCGTAAGTGGAGCCGCTATCTTGGAGAAATCTTCTACGAATCTCCGATAGTAACCTGCTAGACCCAAGAAGCTCCTTATTTCACTTGCGTTCATCGGTTGCTTCCAATTGAGTACAGCTTCTACTTTAGCAGGATCCACCATTATTCCTTCCTTTGAAATAACATGCCCTAGGAATGACACTTTATCATGCCAAAACTCGCATTTAGAGAACTTAGCATAAAGCTGGTGTCTTCTTAAAGTCTCCAGCACAATCCTTAAATGCTCCTCATGCTCTTCCTGATTCTTCGAGTAGACAAGAATATCGTCGATAAATACAACAACAAATTTATCGAGGAAATCCTTGAATACCCTGTTCATTAAATCCATAAAGGCAGGAGGTGCATTCGTCAAACCGAAAGGCATAACCACAAATTCATGGTGACCATATCTCGACCAGAACGCAGTCTTGGGGATATCTCCTTCTTTAATCTTCAACTGGTGATACCCTGATCGTAGATCAATTTTGAGAACACCGATGCACCCTTAAGCTGATCAAACAAATCATCAATTCGAGGCAACGGATACTTGTTCTTGATCGTCACCTTTTTCAGTTCCCTATAGTCGATGCAGAGTCTCATAGTGCCATCCTTCTTTTTCACAAATAAGACTGGTGCACCCCATGGTGAGTGACTTGGCCTGATAAATCCTTTGTCAAGTAGCTCCTTTAGTTACGTGTGAAGCTCCTTTAATTCTACCGGGGCCATTCTGTAAGGAGCTTTAGAGATTGGTTCGGTGCCTGGAGCGAGCTCAATCTCGAATTCAACTTCTCTTTCTGGCGGTAGACTCGTCAGATCATCAGGGAACACATCTTCATATTCATGAACAACATGCACATCTTTAATTCTTGTCTTTCCTTCTTGGCTTTTGTCTACAACATTTTCCAGATAGCCCATACAGCCGCTTGCTAATAGTTTCCTTGCTTTCATGGCCGATAAAAACATGTGAGGTTTCTTCCTGGTCTCGCCAACATAAACAAATTTCTGATCGCCTTCAGGATGGAAGATCACCTTTCGTTTCTGGCATTCGATCGTGGCATTATACTTGCTTAGGAAATCCATCCCAAGAATCATGTCATAGTCATGCATGTCTATCACAATGAGATCGACGAAAAGTTCCCTATCAGAAATCCATAGGGGTACTGTATGCAAACAATGCATGGATAATATCACTTCCCCGGAGGGTAGTGTCGTAGTGAATCCCTGTCTCATTAGCTCTAAATGAACCCCTAACTTCTTAGCATGTGACATAGACACAAAAGAATGCGTGGCACCCGTATCAAAAAGAACATAAACATCATTACATAAGCTTGTTATCTGACCTGTGACCACATTGGAGGCTTCTGCAGCCACTTGTTCCTTTGTCATGGTATAGATTCGAGCGTTCGTTGGTGGGGCTTCAAGTCTCCCTTGACTAATTAGTGGCCCTTCAAGGGAGGCTTGCATCTGATGCAGCTGGGCCTGAGGAGGAGGTCTCTGTGGGGCATTGGCATTTATCAGCTTGGGGCAATTCTTTACGAAATGATCTTCACGCCCACATATGAAACATTGGTTCATTCCCAGTCGGCATTCCCCTGGATGCTTCTTTCCACATTTGGCACATGGTTGGAATCGCCTGTCATTGTTGTTGCGCTGACCATCATTGTGCCTTTTGTTGTCATGGCCCTGCTGTTGTTGAGGATTGCCCTTCCTCTTGTTATTCCTCCAGTTCTGACTGTTGTTGTTGTTGTTGTTCCTGTGGGGAGGACGGCTCTGGTTGTTAGCATTGTTGGCTTGCTGGTTGGGCTGAGGCTGATTCCTTCTTAATTTTGACAGATGGAACTCAGCACGTTGGGCTCTCATCACAACCTGTTCTTGGGTCCTTGGCGGACTTGCCCCATCAACAATTGCAGCAATGTCTGGTCTAAGGGCTCTTATCAACCTTCTGACCCTTTCGTCTTCATTCATAACCATCCCTGGACATAGACGAGCAAGCTGGTCAAACTTTGTCACCACATCAGTGACTGTCATATCCCCCTGGCGTAAGCTTTCAAACTCCTCATAATGTTTCCTCGTAACATTCATGTGGAAGAACTTCGTGTTGAACTCATGAACAAAGTCAGCCCATGACATCTCTTCAACATTTCTGCTCTGTTCAATGCCATCCCACCATATCCTGGCCTCCATAGTAAGGCAGTACGAGGCACAGAGGACCTTTTCATTATCCGTGAAATCCATGAGTCGTAAGGTGGCCTCAATTGTCTTTAACCATCCTTGAGCGACTAATGGGTCCTTAGAACCCTCAAAGTCAGCTGGCTTGACTCTCTTCCATCTGACCAAAAGAGGTTCCTGATGGGCTGCTCTTGGTTCAGCAGCAGGAGCTGGGACTTCATTAACTTGTGCTTGTGGCTGCGGAGGAGGAGGAGGCACCTCATTGCCTGGTTGTTCATTATTCTGGCCGTTGGCCCTTAATGCAGCTATTTCCCGTTGTTGATCCTCCAACTGCCTTTGCAGTTCAGCGATCATCGTCATAAGTCTCTCATTGGTCTGGGTGCAGGTCTGCATTCTTTTGTGGCCGTCCATCATAATTTCCTAAAATAATTAGGACTTATAAATAATCTTCCATTTATGAGACAGGTTTTCACTACTATATCTTTTAATCATTAATCAATCAAACCTTAATCTTATCATCATACTTGCGTCTATACATCTAACTTAATCATACTTACTTGGAGGACTTGGATTGACATGTGGCGATATGAATTGTAATCGGAAGATTTTCTCTGATACCAAAGCCTGAAACGCCCCTTAAATCAGACGTCACAGATGTCGTTACATACTTACATTTGAACAAGCATAAACTATATACTATTAAATAATATCAAGCTTAATCGTTACAATTGACTTTACAAGTATTTAAAACTTACATTACCAAGATCCATTCATACGTTTTTTTTTTTTTAAGAAAAACTTATCGTTGTTTCAAGAATAATCATTTAATTTATTTAATAACATATTTTATTCAATTATACTTAATTTATCATAAACTTATAGGTTTGTCAAGTTGTATAAATCAAAACTTATTCCATAAAAACTCTTGATCAACACATCATTTGAAATTCATTTGTTCCCATAGTTCGGCAGGCCGTTCAATCATCGGCAGGCCGGTGTTTTCTCTGCCGGCTTTGCAAAACGGATTGAAAATTCATCCATGTTCTGTAGACCGAAAAATCTAGTCGGCCGGCCGAACTTTGGGACTTCGATAGGCCGGCCACAGAGTTCGGCAGGCCGTCCGAGACCCCATTTCCTTGAAAAAATCTAACTTAAAACGTTCCAACTTTACGTAAAATATAGCGAAAGTTCATAATTCATCAAAAATGATAAAAACAACTTATAAAAAAAAACATAATATAAGTATTCTTAAAAACCTTAACATATATTATGTTCAAAATATATAATTGATTAAATCATAAAATCTTAAAAATCATTTCTTCTTGGCATGCTTCCGGTTACAATTCATCGTTCATGTTGCTCACACGCCGTCCCATGTCCTCCACCTATTCCATGACTCTCTTACCCTTATCTGCAACATGACATATAAAACATGATTAAGCTAACGCTTAGTAAGTACATATAATTCTCACAATATATAAAGCATTTCATAAACATCGTCATCTTCATGATCATCATATCATAAAGTGCCTTAAGCACAATTTCATAGAACATATCTTTCATAACGTTAACCATGTTAAAACTTAATCCATTTTATCTTAAGGGCCCAAGTGTTGCACCATAAACATCATCATAGGCGCGCCGTCATGAGAGGAGAAGGGTAGCTAATCCTAAACTAAACATGACATCATATCATAACATTTCATAACATTGGATGTGCAACACTTATTAGGTGATATATATATATATATATACATACTTTTCATACTTTAAAACATGCCATAAACATCATGCATAGCTTGAAATCATGAAAATCTTTTAAGAAAAATCATAAAGTCATCATGAATATCCTTGTAAACATATCATCAAACCTTGAAAAGTGTCATGTTGCAGGTGAGAATGTACTTACCTTTTCGTTAGCTTACTTAACCTTAAAATTGCACTTGGTGACGACGCCGCGGTCTCGTTGTGCTCGCTTCCTTGAGTGTCCATGCCATTTATCCATTTAAAGATGCAATAAAATCAATACTTATCATAAAATATCCATGCATCTAAACATAATTATCTTTTAAATAAAACATTTCGTACAATTAATATATATATATATATATATATCAATTTAAAACCTCATACAATCATCATATCATCATGCATAAAATCATTTTATTATCATAGAATCATGTAAATACATTAAAACGTTTAATAAAACAAAATCCCAAAAACAACATTATCAAAACAGATTTTTCTTATAATAATTTCATAAAAATTTCATAATCATGGAAATAAAATACATTCGTCATTCATATACATATTCTTAACAACTTTTCATGAAAACATCATATTTACCCCTTGACTGAACATTACGTTTTTCATACTTAAAAATTAAACAGTAACATTACTGTGAAGGGTAGAAGACAGAAATATTCATTTTTCATTAAAAACATTTATATGACATAAAACGTGAAGAAACATCACACATAATACCCATGAGCATCATAATAAAAACACAAAATAAAACACAATACCTAGAGAGGATATTGTAGGCGAAGTGAGGAGAAGAATTTCTTTTCAAAAATACCAGAAAAGCCGAATTCTTACCTTGGAGTTTCTTCTCAAAATTCTTGAATTCACCAACGAAACAAAACTTTTTCTCAAAAATTTTCACGGGAGAGAAAAAAATTTTGTGAAGAAGAAAAGAAGAGGAAGATTAGAAAGTCAGAAAATGTCTCAGACTTTTTAAAGAGAGAGAGAAAATAATAAAAAGAAGAAACGTTAATTAATTTTCTTTTAATGTAATAAACATAATGAGCATTCATGGCCTTCATTAAGTCAGAAAATTCTGACTGTTGAAAGCGTGACATGAGGCATGGGAAGAGGAAGAAAAAAATAATGAGAGAACGTCTCAGAACCGAGAGAAATTATCTGAGGGAAGAGCGTTAAAATTTTCTAATGTAATATGTATAATAAAGAATCATTACTCTTCATTAAGTCAGAAATTTCTGACTGTTAAGAGAGTGATTGGCGTGGGAAAGGAGGAAAAAAGAAAAGGAAGGTCAAACATTATAAATCTTACCTTAAATTTACCTTCTAAAAATAGGAAACCTCTTTAAATAATACAAATCAAATCCTTTAATTTTCCTTAACTGATAAAAACATTCCATTATTATGCCAATTAATCACATTAATTCACCCAATTAATGTAATTAACTCAGCCATAATTTTGGAGGAATTTTCTACTGACTGCTTGTCAGCCATGTTCGGCCTGTCGGTTTTCCCTTTCGGCCTGCCGATTCCAGCAAGTTCTGCCTGCCGGTGGGGGTTCTTCGGCCTGCCGTTCTCGGGCAAGACGTTCGGCCTGCCGAGCTTAAAAGTTTGGCCTGCCGATCTGTCATTAAATGTCATAACATAAAACATTCATACATCATTGCATCATAAATAATCATATATTGTATCATAAATTAATATATGCTTAGAATTTCACAAGAACACTAGAGCACAACGATCCCATGCGGTCGTCACCTGTCACAAAACTTGACATAAAAAGTTAGTAACATGCACATCACATATCATATCATATAACGATATTTATTAATAACATTTCTCAATAACGTTACTAACTTAACGTAGTCCGTTACATAAAATAGGCGGGTGTTACAATTCTCCCCACCTTATAAAAGTTTCATCCTCGAAACTTAGAAAAAATGCGGAGACAAAACTTTCATGTCATTTTCACGTTCCCATGTAGCTTCCTCAACTTGCTGATTTCGCCATAACACCTTGACCAATGGAATTTCTTTATTCCTCAAAGTCTTGGTTTTCCAATCGAGTATCTTTATTGGCTTTTCTTCGTAACTTAGGTCTTCTCGTATCTCGATCACTTGCGGCTCAATCACATGCGTAGGGTCCGGAACATACTTCTTGAGCATGGAGACATGAAATACATCGTGCATTGCGGACATTTTAGAAGGCAACTTCAACTGATAAGCTACTTTGCCTATTCGTTTAACAATTTTATAAGGACCGATGAATCTTGGGCTTAACTTGCTTTTCTTCCCAAACCTCATAACTCCTTTCATTGGTGCAACTTTCAAAAACACATATTCGCCCACGGCGAACTCTAAGGGTCTTCTTCTCTTGTCAGCATAACTCTTCTGACGACTTTGAGCGGTCTCTATTCTTCTTCTTATCAACTTTATCATCTCAGAAGTTTCATTCATAAAATCGGTTTTTTCAGCATCAACGCTTTTCATCAACTTCTTTTCACTAGCTTCGTGCCAACATATAGGCGACCTGCATTTTCATCCATATAGCGCTTCATACAGTGCCATCCCAATTGTCGCCTAAAAGCTGTTGTTGTAAGCAAATTCTGCTAACGGCAACATTTTACACCAACTGGTCTTAAAATCGAGAGAACAAGCTCGTAGCATATCCTCTAAAATCAAGTTTGTCCTCTCCGTTTGGTCGTTTGTCTGAGGATGAAAAGCTGTATTGAAATGTAACCTGGTTCCCATTGCAGTCTGTACACTCTTCCAAAACTTAGATGTGAACCTGCCATCACGATCTGAGATGATTGACTTCGGAATCCCATGAAGTCGTACAATCTCTGTGACACCCGTTATTCTTCTAACGGGTATTGAGGTAATTAAATTAATTTTTAATGTATAAAAAAAATTGCTTCATTTAAATTTATTTTATAATATTTATTTTTATCTATTTTTAAGTTTTCCAAAATTCTCCTATATTTATTTAGTATGATTACTAAAAAGCCTGAGAACTTCTAATAAATCTCAAAAATGTCATATTGGCATTATGTGTGTTAAAGTCTTTAGATGAGACATAAGGATATCTTTTCCAACTACTCTTGACCCTCATTTTCTTTATTTCCTCCGTGACATGCTTCAACATGTCTCCTCCGTAATTGTTTCTATCACTTCTCTTCAAAGACTTCATCTTTTCTTCCTTTCTCTTCCACGGTTCCCACACTCTTCTTCTCATTTCTTTGCTGAAGCAAAATACTTAGAGAACTTCTTCAAGGCAGCCATAAAAATCAGCCACCATCACCTCCATTTGAGCAAGAATTTCAGTCATACCGAAGTAAAGGAACCTGTTTTGAAGCCATTTCAAGCTTCCAACTAACCATAATCCGAGGTTAGAATCTTATGAACAAATTTAGTCTTTCATTTATAAATTTTCTTTTATACTAAAGGATTATTCAAATTTGCGTTCTTAAACCTAAGTATATGTTTGTTGCTATTTTGGAGCATATGTATGAAGTCTAAGTGTATATGCCCTAGACAGAAAATTTATATTGTTAAATTTTGTAATACCTCTATGGGCAGTGGTTATTTCTTGAAATTCTAAGATTAAATTAAAATGAATTTTATGAATGTAGTTGTATATTGTGCTTTAGTTTTAATTGTCCTTATGCACGCCTTAGGATCAAGGGAGTATGGAGCTAACGTTAACTGATTCCATGATTAAGAGACTGTTGATAAGCTTGAAAGGTAGGGATTCTATTACTCATCTTTTGTGAGGTTTTTATAGAATTAAAATTGATTGTTTTGCCGCAATATATATATATCTATGTTGAACTGATATTATATGATTATCACATATGAAACTATGACATGGACTCGTCTTGTATTGTACGGCGAGGAACATAATGAATTGACACATGTTATAAATTGAGAAGCATGGTTAGGAAAACTAACTCTATTGATAATGATTCAATATAGAGAAATTGTGAGACATGAAGAGGGCGACGGTTACGTCCTTGGGCATGAATACCCTAAAAGGTAAAATAGGGGGAAGGCGATGACGCTTCCTTGGGTTGAAAGTCCCAGAACACACTGTACAGGAATTGATTTGGTGAGGACTCGGGGCTTGATGTCCCCTCACCGGAACACCCTTGGAATGTTTATAGGGTGATCAAGTGCGCCCATTTGGGTTTCGATGAGTTGAGTGATACTCAATTTAACATGGATACCTAGGAACAATGATGATTGGTAATATTTGTATAAATGTGTAATTATGACACTTGGTAATGATTAACTACGGTATCCATAAGATGTGATCATAATAAACCTCATAATCTGGAATATGATGTGACTTACTAACCATGCAGATTTTAATGTGGTAATGATAAAAACCTAAAGGTGAGTAATGGCTTTCTCTACTGAGCATAGTGTTGCTCATACCCTTATGTTTATATCTTTTCAGGACTCACTAAGTGTGAGGTGGCTACGAGAAATATAGTTGAGGAAGTGATGTAACTATATTACATTGGGACTGCTTCAATCGTTGAGAATGTTCTTCATGATAATGTAAGCATCAATTGTTACTTTCTGTGACTGTATTATAATGTGTTGAGGGTTAAAATGATGATGACAACAGTTTATATTATTAATTTAAGGTGCTACATTAAACTGTGGTTTATTTGTCGTTTATATTTTTATTTTTTGAGTTGAGAGTTTTCATTTAAGTCCCGGGCAAATTTTATTTTTAAGGTTTTACTTTTATTATTTATTTTATTTTATCTCATTAAAAACTGTTAACCCCCATATAGGGGCGTTACAATCTCCTTAACATAGAGTTCCGCTAACCGTTCCATAGAGTAAGTGATCTTGATAGGAATGAAATGCACCGTCTTAGTCAGTCGATCCATAATTACCCAAATTGCATCATAGCCGATCATAGTTCTGGTTAAATCGGTAATGAAATCCATTGCTATTTCCTCCCATTTCCATTCCGGTATTTGGATAGACTGTAGTTCACCACCAGGTCTCTGGTGTTCAGCCTTTACTTGCTGACATGTCATACATTTCTTCACATACATTGCAACATCACGTTTCATTCCAAACCACCAGAAGTTACCCCTTAGATCATTATACATCTTTGTTGCACCTGGATGAATAGAGTAAGGAGTGTCATGAATTTTCGCCAAGATCTTTTCCCTTAAATCATCAACATTGGGAACACATAAGCGGTCCTTGAGGTATAGAGTTCCGTCATCCGCAATACGAAACTCTTGACATTTTCCTTCTTTCATTTCTTGCTTGATCCTTAAAAGACTTATATCTTCATCTTGTTTTCTCCGAATTTCATCGTACATCGTCGGAGCAAGAGAGAGTACTGATAGCTGGCCTGCTATAAGTTCCAAACCGAAGTTTAGAATTTCCTTTCTTAAAGGTGGAGACATTGCTTGTATTGACATCAACGTGGCAACTGACTTCTTACTTAGAGCATCAGCCACTCGGTTCGCTTTTCTAGAATGATAAAGGATTTCACAATCATAATCCTTCACCAACTCTAACCATCTTCGTTGTCTCATATTCAGGTCTCTTTGCGTGAAGAAGTACTTCAGACTTTGATGATCAGTGAAGATCTTGCATTGGACCCCATATAAATAGTGTCTCTATATCTTCAATGCAAAAATGACTGCTGCTAACTCGAGGTCATGAGTAGGATAGTTCTTTTCGTAATCCTTCAATTGTCTTGAAGCATAAGCAATCACCCTTTCATTTTGCATTAATACAGCTCTGAGGCCCATCTTGGATGCATCACTATAAATAACAAACCCATCATTTCCTTCAGGAATTGCCAACTCTGGAGCCATCTTTAGTCTCTTCTTCAGTTCTTGAAAACTCTTTTCACATGCATCTGTCCATTCATACTTCTTTCCTTTGCAAGTAAGATTCGTGAGTGGAGCTGCTATCTTGGAGAAATCTTCTACGAATTTTCGGTAATAACCTACTAAACCCTAGAAGCTCCTTATTTCATTTGTATTCATTGGTTGCTTCCAGTTGAGAACAGCTTCTACTTTAGCAGGGTCAACCATAATTCCTTCCTTTGAAATAACATGCCCTAAAAATGACACTTTATCAAGCCAAAACTCGCATTTGGAAAACTTTGCATAAAGCTGGTGTCTTCTTAAAGTTTCCAGCACAATCCTTAAATGCTCCTCATGTTCTTCTTGTTTCTTTGAATAGACAAGAATATCATCGATAAATACAACAATAAATTTATCGAGGAAATCCTTGAATACCCTGTTCATCAAATCCATGAACGCCACAAGTGCATTAGTCAGACCGAAAGGCATAACCATGAATCATGGTGACCATACCTTGACCTGAAAGCAGTCTTGGGAATATCTCATTCTTCAACCTTCAACTGATGATATCCTGATCGTAGATCTATCTTTGAGAACACAGATGCACCACTGAGGTGATCAAACAAATCATTAATTCGAGGCAACGGGTACTTGTTCTTGATCGTCACCTTGTTCAGCTCTCTGTAGTCAATGCAGAGTCTCATTGTGCCATCCTTCTTCTTTACAAACAAGACTGGAGCTTCCCATGGTGAGTGACTTGGCCTGATGAAACCTTTGTCAAGTAGCTCCTTTAATTTCGTGTGAAGCTCTTTTAACTCTACCAGGGCCATTCTGTAAGGCACTTTAGAGATCAGATCAGTGCCAGGAGTGACCTCAATCTCGAATTCAACTTCTCTTTCTGGCGGTAGACTTGTCAGATCATCAGGAAACACATCTTCATATTCATGAACTACAGGTATATCTTCAATTCTTATCTTAACTTCTTAGCTTTTGTCTACTATGCTCGCCAGGTAGCCCATGCAGCCACTTGCTAATAACTTCCTTGCTTTCATTGCCGATAGAAACATATGGGGTTTCTTTCTAGACTCGCCAACATAAATGAACTTCTGATCACCTTCTGGATGGAAGATCACCTTTCGTTTTCGGCATTCTATAGAGGCGTTGTACTTGCTCAGGAAATCCATCCCCAGAATCATGTCATAGTCATGCATGTCGATCACAATAAGGTCGACGAATAGCTCTATATCAGAAATCCATAAAGGTACTGTACACAAACAGTGTGTAGACAATATCACTTCCCTGGAGGGTAGTGTCGTAGTGAATCCCTGTCTCATTGGCTCTAAACGAACCTCTAACTTCTTAGCATATGATATAGATGCAAAAGAATGCATGGCACCCGTATCAAAAAGAACATAAGCATCATTAGATAAACTTGTTATCTGACCTGTGACCACATTAGAAGCTTCAGCAGCCACTTGTTCTTTCGTCATGGCATAGATTCGGGCATTCGTCGGTGGGGCTTCAATTCGCCCTTGACTAATAAATGGCCCTTCAAGGGAAGCTTGCATCTGATGAAGCTGGGCTGGTGGAGGAGCTCTTTGCGGGGCATTGGCATTTATCAACTTGGGGCAGTTCTTAACAAAGTGGTCTTCACGTCCATAGATGAAACATTGCTTTGTCCCCAATCGGCATTCCCCTGGATGCTTCTTTCCACATTTGGGACATGGTTGAAACCGCCTGTTATTGTTGTTGTGCTGACCGTCATTGTGCCTCTTATTGTCTTGGCCCTGCTGGTTTTGAGGATTGCCCTTCCTCTTGTTATTTGTTGTTGTTGTTGCTGTTGCTGTTGTTGTTGTTGTACCTATGTGGAGGGTGGTTCTGGTTGTTGCATTATTAACCTGTTGGCCCGACTGTGGCTGGTTCCTTCTTAGCTTGGACAGATGAAACTCAGCACGTTGAGCCCTCATAACAACCTGCTCTTGAGTCCTTGGCGAACTTGCCCCATCAACGATTGTAGCAATATCTGGCCTAAGGGCTCTGATCAGTCTTCTGACCCTGTCACTTTCATCCATAACCATTCCTGGACATAGACGAGCAAGCTGGTCAAACTTTGTCACCACGTCAGTAATTGACATATCCCCCTGGCGTAAGCTCTCGAACTCCTCATAATGCTTCCTTGTAACATTCATATGGAAGAACTTCATGTTGAATTCATGAACAAAGTCTTTCCATGACATCTCTTCAACATTCTTGCTCTGTCCGATGCCATCCCACCATATCCTGGCCTCCATGGTGAGGCAGTACAATGCACAGAGGACCTTTTCATTGTCCGTGAAATCCATGAGTCATAGGGTGGCTTCGATCGTCTTCAACCATCCCTGAGCTACTAGCAGATCCTTAGAACCTTCAAAATCCATTGGCTTAACTCTCTTCCATCTGACCAGTAGGGGTTCCTGATAGACCGCTCTTGGTTTAGCAACAAGAACTGGGACTTCGTTTACTTGTTGCTGCGGAGGAGGAGGAGGCACATCATTGCCTCGTCGGTCATCATTCTGGCCGTTGGCCCTTATAGCAGCAATTTCCATTTTTTGATCCTCAAGTTGTCTCTGCAACTCAGCAATCATTGTCATGAGTCTTTCATTAGTCTGGGTGCAAGTCTGCATTCTTCTGTAGCCATCCATCGTTAATTCTCCTAAAAGAATTAGAAACTTAGAAATAATCTTCCTGTAACGCCCCCCTTACGGACGTCACAGATGTCGTTACGTTCTTACATTTATACTTACTTGGAGGACTTGAATTGACGTGTGGCGATATGAATTGTAATCGAAAATTTGCTCTGATACCAAAGCCTGTAACGCCCTCCTTACGGACGTCACAGATATCGTTATGTTCTTACATTCATACTTACTTAAACTTTAAAAATATTGCAAAACTTATACGATACTTTAAATTGTAAATATAATTATAACATACATAACCAGGATCCATTCATGCTCTTTTTTTTAATAAATAACTTAACATTGTTAAATCACATTGTTTAACTCATTCCATAATTTATTCATTTATACTTTAAATTAATCATAAACTTATTTTAATAGAATGGAAATACAAAGTTGTAAAATCATAACTTATAAAAACATCACATCATAACTCATTAATCAACACATCACTTAAAATTACATGCTCCCACAGTTCGGTAGGCCAAACTTAGGACTTCGGCAGGCCAGAGTTTCTCAACTGGTAGGCCGGCAGAGGCTTTGCAAAACTGGCTTAAAAACTTGTCATCGTTCAGCAGGCCGAAAACGTGATCGATAGGCCGAACCTTCAAACATCGGCAGTCCGGACAATGATGTTCGGCAGGCCGACCGAGCCAAAACATTTTCAAAAAACTAAATTTTAAATCAAAACCAACTTTTCATAAAAATGCGGAAGGTCAAAATTCTTTAAAATGATAAAAATTAAAATATAAAACCTTAGTTCATGTATTCTTAAAAACTTAACATAAAAATATGTTCAAAATATAAAACTTGATTTAAAATATAAAAACATTCTTCTTAGCATTCTTCCGGTTACAATTCATCGTGCTTAATGCTCACACGCCTTTCTATGTCTCCGACTATTCCATGACTTTCTTACCTTTATCTGCAGCATGATATAAAACTTGATTAAGCTAAAGCTTAGTAAGTACATATAATTCTCACAATTTAAAACATTTCACATACATCATTATCATCATCATATCATAGAAGTGCCTTAAGCACAATTTCATAGAAACATATCTTTCATTACATTGACCATATTAAAAATTATTCCATTCTATCTTAAGGGCCCAAGTGTTGTACCATAAACATCATTGTAGGCGCGCCGTCATGAGAGGAGAAGGGTAGCTAATCTCAAACCAAACATGACATCATAACATTAGTATGCAACACTTATTAGGTGATACATATATACATAATTTTCATACTTTAAAACATGTCATAATCATCATGCATAACTTTAAATCATGAAAATCTTTCATAGAAATCCTTTAAGGAAAATAACCATAAAATCATCATGAATATCATTGTGAACATATCATCAAACCTTGTAAAACATGTCATGTTGCAGGTGAGAATGTACTTACATTAACAGCTAGCTTACTTAATCTTAATATACTTTGGTGACGACGCCGCGGTCTCGAAGTGCTCGTTCCTTTGAGTGTTCATGCCATTTATCTATTTAAAAATACAATAAAATTAATACTTATCATAAAACATCCA
The DNA here is from genome assembly GCA_025403435.1 of Artocarpus heterophyllus. NCBI lineage: Eukaryota > Viridiplantae > Streptophyta > Magnoliopsida > Rosales > Moraceae > Artocarpus > Artocarpus heterophyllus. The sequence continues at coordinate 7,240,386 of CM046341.1, forward strand.
TTCATATAACATTCATTCATATAACATTCATATATACATTCATCTCATATTACAAACATAATCCATAACCATCATTGTGAAAACATAAAATTATTATCACATATACTTTCATTTCATATAAACATTATTCATAACATGCTTCCTTCATTATTATCATCAAAACGTCTCATACATTACAAACATGAATATCTTTTGAAAACGTTTTCTAACAATTAAAATACATATATTTAAATTTTAAAATTCATACAAACATCTTATCATCATGTATTTCAATATCATAGAATTATTTCATCATCAATAAAAATCATTTAATCATATTAAACATTTCATAAAATGAAAATCCAGAAACAATATTGTTTAAACAGTTTTCTTAACGTAATCTCATAAAATTTTCATAACGTAAAATACACTCATCAAAACACTACCAAACCTTGCAGTCCATAACATATCCCATACATAAACATTCATACAAAATTTCATGAAAACATCATTCATTTACCCCTTGAAATAAAAATTATTTTTTCATACATCATAGTCAAACAGTAATATTTTACTGTGAAGGGTAGAGGATAGAAAATTCATATTTTTATCATAGAAACATTGAAATGACATGAAACTTGAAGAAACATCACATAACACATACATGCATAGCATATTAAAAATTCAGAACAAACTACAATACCTAGAGAAAGATATTGCAGACAGATTGAGGAGGAGAAATGCTTTTCAAAAACAAAAGAAATGAGTCCTTACCTTAAGAGATTTTCTTCTTAAAAATCCCTGAATTCAACGAAAGAAGATATAACTTTTTCTTTCAATTTTCTTACAGAAAATTTTCGGGAGAGAAAAAATGGAATTCATGGAGAAGAGAAGAGGAAGAGAGGAATGAGAAAACGTCTCAGAAAATGAATGAGAGGAGACGTGAAAGGATGGGAGAAAAATGGGGAAAAAGAATGTTAAAATTCTTAACATTAAGTTAATGACATAACTTACAAAGAAGGAGAGTCAAAACTCTTCAATAAGTCAGGAATTTTTTGACTCAAATGGTGCTAATTGGCGTGAAGGAAGGAGAGCAAAGAGGGAAAGTCAAACAACCACTCATCACTTACCATGTTTTGCCCTCTTAAAATAGGAAACCATTTAAAATGTCACAATTCAATGCGAAGTCAAACCTTTTTATTTCCTTAATTGACAAAATTATTCTATTATTGTGCCAATTAATCACAATAAATCACCCATTTAACGTAATTATCTCAGCCATAAATTTGGAGAGATTTCTACTGACTGCCCGTCAGCTGTGTTCGACCTGTCGATTTTTCCTTTCGGCCTGCCGGTTCCACCAAGTTCGGCCTACCGATGGTTTCCTTCGGCCTGCCGATCTTGGGCAGACTTTTTGGCCTGCCGAACTGTCCTTTAATGCCATACATTAAAACATTCAATTCATCATTGCATCATAAATAAACATACATTAAAATAATCATGACACTTGAGCACAACGATTCCATGCTGTCATCACCTGTCATAAAACTTGACATAAAAGTTAGTAACATTAAAATCATATATCATAGCTTATAACATAAATTATTAATAAAATTTCCTTAATGTTGTTACTAACTTAACGTTATTCATTACATAAAAATATGTGGGTGTTACACCCTTCCGGTATTCAACCCTTCTAATTATCTGAACCCATTTATTATTTCTATAGATACATTTAAAAAAAATAAAACTCCAAAAACAAGGAAAAACCTATTATTTTTCTTCATCCACCTACAAAATTTTTAAAACCCAAATTAGAACAAAATATCAAATTTCAAATACCCATATCTTAGAAGTATGCTAGAACTAAGAGTTAGAACTGACAATACTATAGCATGCAAGAGCTTTATACTGTAGTATACTTTTACTTTACACTGTAGCATGTGAGAGCTTTACACTGTTTGAGTTGGAACTGAGTTTTCTAAACACTCTATTCACCAACAAATCAAACTCTGTACTATCACCCTATAGCATCTTCAATACAATGTTTTAATGTGTTGATGGTGAATTTTGGCATTATATAAAAAATACTTTCCAATGCAATGCCATTTTTAATAACAAAATTGTTATGTGCTAAATTTAGTGGTAAATTTACTACCATGTATAGCATATGACAAATTTGATGTGTGATGTCTATTGGTGGATACATTGACTTTTTCACTTAACCATAAATCTTTAAATTATATTAATATTCAAAGCATAGTTTAACAAATTTCAAGGGTTCAATGATTATGACAAAAGGTGGATATAACATTTGGAATAGTAATATGCAGTGGAGTACAAAATAAATAGCACATTAAATATGTTATTTTCATACTTATTGGTTCACAATATAGATATTGGCATTAGCTTTTGCATTGAAAATGATCTCAGTACTCTAGCGTCTCCGAACACATTCACATAACTATATATATACCTTGTAGTTTTAATTATTTCTTAATTTATTAATCTATTTTAAGAAACTACAAAGTTATTTTTTGAATTTGAAACTTATTTCCATTTTATCTCTCGATGACTAATTTGTAGATGAAAAATATAGAGACAAGACAAACACACAATTAATTGACTGGATTTATTTTTAAAATATATTTTTCTTTTTGAGAAAATTTTTAAAAAATATTTTAACATTCAAAAAGTCATAAAAATTAAGATCCTTTTTTTAAATTTATTGTTTGTTTTAGAAGTTTTTATGTTTTTAATTCTATAAGATATGTTTCCTAGTTTTTAAAGGTAATTATATGTTGTTTTGCCCTTTTTTTTTTCCTATTTATAGGTATTAAATTGAAATAATTTTTTTTAATTTAAAAGATATATTTGTATTTTTTAAAAATAAAGGGACGAATTAAGATATAGTTAAAATTAGGAATTAAAATTATGCAATCAACCCAATAAGAAAATTTGTACCAGAATACGGTTTTTTATCTTTATTATTTTTATAAATTAGTTTAGAATTTATCAATTGAACGGAAGAATTAGACAAATTGCGTCCCAAAAATTAAACCCAAGGTACTATAACTATATTTTCAAAAACTATAAGGTATTTTTTATATTTTCTAAACAACGATATCAATGTGAAGTTCTATTAAAATATAAGATACCAAAATAATAAAAACTCAAAACAAGGCAGAGAGAGAACAAAAAGAAAGGCTGGGAAAAAAATCACAAGAAGATTCTAAAGAGAGAGAGAAGCAAAGAGAGTTTAGTTTTGCTATACTATTTTCATGTCCCATTGATTATGACCTCTATTATTTATGGGACGCATCATTTAAACTCAATAACTTAAACACATAAATAGGACCTAAATATTAAAAGTAATTAAACAATTCATTATGTTGTCAAAATTTAATTGAAGGGACAACTAAAAAACCAGAAAAATTAGACAGCAAATCTTTCATTTAAGGAAAAACCAAACAGTTCATCAATAACTTTGAAAACGGGAAACTTTGGAAAAAACAGTCGTGCCCAAGTAGACGAAGACAATTAACATGCATAAAAGAGAAAAACACCTCACTGGTAAGAAAACCTAGAAAAGAGTTTTTTTCTTTTTTTAATAAAGAATTCTCACAAATTTCTCCTTATAAGCCCAAATTAAGAGGTTATTACTTCTTAGAGGGATACACAAGAAGAAAAGGCGTGAGAGAATGGAAAGAACCAAACAGTTCATCAATAACTTTGAAAACGGGAAAATTTTAGGAAAAAGGAGTCGTGCTCAAGTAGAGGACGACAATTAACATGCATAAAAGAGGAAAACACCTTCCTGATAAGAAAACCTAGAAAAAGAGGTTTTTATTTTTTTTTAGCACAGAATTCTCACAAATTTCTCCTTGTAAGCCCAAATTAAGAGGTTATAACTTCTTAGAGGGATAGACAAGAAGAAAAGGCGTGAGAGAAGAGAAAAAAGAGTCAAAAAAAAAAAAGAAGGAAAAATGGAGGCACAGAAAACAACATCAGATTTTTTAAAAATAAAAACAAAACAAAACAAAACAAAAGAAACGCTAGAGGACAAAATAGAGGAACTACTTTTTGAGCAATACCTTGTAATATAATAGAAAATAGATATAGAAGTGCAGGGAAAAAGAAACAGAACCATGTTAAGAATCATTCAACATACAATTATAATTTTGCAACTTGGAGTAACAATATCACTAGTAACATCTTTTTAACCTCCGAATTATCACTGCCAACTTGATTGTGATAGTCAAGCTTTGAAGATGTAAAAACTTGGATTGCATATGCCTTGTATCCATCTTCTTTTCTGGTTGTATACACTTGTTTATAACATGTTGAAATTGGGAATCAACATTTATGTCTCCTTACGAAATATTAGTATAATCATAATCACAACTGATCCAATGAAAGTTTACCGATATCCTTTTTATCAAAGAAAATCAAAGAAAGGGACTAAATTATGCAAATCTTCCTAATAAAAACACAAACTGGCAAACATCGACGCCTAAGAAAATAAAGCATCAGTTTAATTCAAAATCTAATGGGATCCAAATTTGCCTAAAAAATTTATCTCATGCATAACCTATCAAATCCTGTCTTTGACTTCTTTAGAGACATAGGTAAATAAACCTAATTATTAATGACTAAAATTATAACACCTTCCAGTAATTGATCTCTCAAACCACTATAAAAAGGGCATTTCCCTAGCATTAGCCTTCACCACCTCAAAAGGAACAAGTTAATCCCATAAACAATGTCTTCCTCTCATTTGTTCATCTTACTCCTTGGAGTAGTTTTTCTCACCACTCACACTCTTGCCGATGATCACTGTAAGCCCCCAGAGCATGAGTATAAGCCCCTTCCACTGCCTCCTGTTTGCAAGCCGCCTCCCGTTTACAAGCCGCCTCCAGTTAAAAAGCCGTCTCTAAGCCCAGTTTATCCAAAACCGCCCCACCATCGAGAGAAGCCTAAGGCACCACCAACCCCAGTTTATTCCAAACCTCCACCTGTAGAGAAGCCTACACCAGCACCAGCCCCTGTTTATTCAAAACCTCCACCTATGGAGAAGTCTAAGCCTCTACAAACCCCGGTTTATCCCCCACCTCCAATAGGACGGAAGCGTAAGGCCCCGCCTGAACCAAAACCAAAACCTCCAACACCTCCTCCTAAAGTGATGAAGCCACCATATGCAAAACCACAGGTAGCCCCGCCAGTGCATGAGCCACAGCCGCATTAAGTCCTCCCGGAACACCCTCCGTACAAGAAGCCACCGATCCCCGGTCATCCAAATTGACCGTATAAAATCATGATATCATGAATATTATAGATAGGTCGGTATTTGGTTTTCAGAAATAAGAGTTGTTTGCGACTCATTACATACATTTTGGAGCGCATGTACTTGTATTCGCACCATATAATACGTCGAATGATTATTTGGATAATATTTGCTTTTGGCTCAGTAGCTGATGACCCCATCCATTTAATTTTCTTGCTAATGTGTACAAAAACGGCCTGCTTCGAGCTGCGAAGAACTTTCACAACCTCATGAACGGATTTATCACTATAACTAAAAAGTAAATATGATAATTACTTCTACTAAGTACGGTAATTATTGAGGTTGACTTTGCAACTATTTTATAAAAGTTCTAGCTAGAATACTTGTTTTCTTTTTTCAATCGTAGTCATAAAAAAAAGATCTTCCAATGAATGCTAGCTCTAATGTATGAGCATAATCAAACTTAAGTTGGTCACAAATGGTCATTGTTAATTATAGTTACCTTGCAGTTGTTATTATAGCTATCTTGCATTCAAATGGGGTTACATTAGACTGATTGATTTACATCAATATAAGCAATAATCTTCTCAAGGGAAAAATCTAGCATGAAAGAAGAAAACATAATTGAAGATAAAAATACATAGTTTCTTTATAAATCGTAAAAGATATTTGGTACATATGAGCACTTGAATTTGCAATTAACTGTTAAATGGTATGATTCATTCTGTTTTTTTTTTACGAAAATGGTCTAATGCATTCTTATGTTAAAGATAAAATTTTGAATATCATGATGAAGCCTGAGAGTTATATAAAAAATGGAATTAATAATGAAAATTGCTTTTATCTTGGATCGAATTTTATCAAAAGACAATCTATGCAAAACGGAACGATGAGCAAGAATATTTTTATGCACGATGAGTACTCATTGCAGAGAAAGACCGGGTAATGGGAAAATTTTCCGGGGAGTCACGCCAATTTAGTTATAGAGACAATAGTGAACCAAAAAAGTTCTAAAAACTTCTTAGAACTTTTTTCTCACTTTTTAAGGATGTCTCTGTTTCACTTCTTGTGTGAAAAACACGCTAATTAAGACATAGAAACAATAGTGAATTGAAAAAACTTGTTAAGACTTAGGGCTCATTTTTTAAGCACGTCATCAATTCACTTCTTGCATGAAAAATATACTAATTTAGCCGCAAAGACAATAGTGAATTAAAAAAACTACGACTTATCTCTCAATTTTTAAGCACAGCCCAGTTTCATAGATCTTGTCTGCAAAACATACTAATTTAGCTATAGAAATAATAATGAATTAAAAAAAACTTGTTAACATTTATCTCTCGTTTTTAAAGCATGCCCCCTTTTTCACTTATTGTGTGAAAAATACACTAATTTACCCATAGAAATAAAATAATAGTGAATTGAAAAAAAAGAAAAACTTGCTAGAATTTATCTCTTGTTTTTTAAGCACGCCCTTGTTTCAAGTCCGAAAAATATATTTATTTAGTCACAAAAACAATAGTGAATTTAAAAAACTTGTTAAAACCTATAACTTAATATCTTCACACACCCATTGTTTTCGTTACTTGTAAGAACACATGGCTCGATTGTTGCGTCCCCTTACGGACGTTACATATGTCATTACTTTCATCCTTGTTATCATTATTTTTAAGATAAACCATTTAAATTTAAACACAATTTGATAAAAATATCCTAGGATCCATGCATACAATTTTTTTTTATTTTAAAAAATATTTTTTAAAAAAAATGTTCCAAATATTTCAAATCTTTTTTTTATAGTTTATCAATGCCAAATTAACAAAACCATAATTCAAATAAAATTTCAAAACAAACTTTAAAATCTGTTTAAATAGTTTGTAGTTAAAACTTCTACAAAATCAAAATAAATGTAAAACAAGTCTTTTTACTTAATAGTGTAGAAATTTAAAAATTCAAAGAAATAAAAACATAGTTTTAAAAAATTTTCCTTTCTTGGCATTCTTCTGTTTCCAATCCATCATTCTTAGCACACATGCCCATCTTCACCCTCCACCTATTCCATGGTCCTCTTACCTTTATCTGTAACATGATTATAAATTAAGTAAGCAAAAGCTTAGTAAGTATTTTGTTTTTCTCACAACATAAAACATTTTATGAACACCTTTATGAAACATCATAATCATAATCATCATTAACATAATAGTGCACTTGGCACAATTTTATATAGAATATATCTTTCATTATCATTACCATATTAAAAACTTCATTCATTTTATTTTTGGGGGCCCAAGTGTTGCACCATAAACATCATCATCATAGGCGCGCCGTCATGATAGGAGAGGGGTAGCTAATCCTAAGCCACACATGACAAGTCCAACTTTTGGGACATCATAAACATAAACATAGGGTGTGCAACACTTAATTAAGTTATACATATATATATAGATATACTTTTAAAATACCTTATCATTGAAACATTCGTTAAACTTTCTTATTCCAACAAGAGTTTTCATAAGAAAAACTATATGTAAAAACAAACTTAAGAATCATCATAAAACATGTTCTCAAAACCTTTTCATAAACTTTTATCATGTTGCAGGTGAGAATGTGAAACGCCCCTTATTTCGGACGTCACAGATATCGTTACATTCATACATTCATATTTATTAAACCTTAAACATAAACGTGATTACATAGCTTATACGATGTTATCAAATATAAACGTAGTTAAACATACATAACCAGGATCCATTCATACGTCTAATTTTTTTTTTAAATATCATAACATTATAAAATCACATTACCAAACTCATTCCATATCATATTTTATTCAATTATACTTTAAATTAATCATGAACTTATATTAATAATATAGGTATGTCAAGTTGTAAAATCAAGACTTATAAAACATCACATCATAACTCATGAATCAACACATTTTATTTATTTTTTTTAAGGTCATTAACTCCCACAGTTCGGCAGGCCGGAGTTCCCTCAACCGGCAGGCCGGCAGAGGCTTTGCAAACTGGCTTAAAAATCTCAACATCGTTCGGCAGGCTAGAAAAGTGTTCGGCAGGCCGAACTCTCGGACGTCGGCAGGCCGACCAAAGATGTTCGGCAGGCCGACCGAGCCAAAGTCTAAAGAAAACTTATTTTGCAAAACATAATCAACCTTTCATAAAAATGCAGAAAATCATAATACTTAAGATAATGAAATAAAATATGAAATATAGTTCAAAAATCCTTAAAATGTTTATCATAAAAATAGTGTTCAAAATATAAAACTTTATTAAAAACATAGAAACATTTTTCTTGGCGTGCTTCCGGTTACAATTCATCGTGCTTTGTGCTCACACGCCTTCCCATGTCCTCCGTCTAGTCCATGATTTTCTTACCCTTATTGCAACATGACATAAAACATGATTAAGCTAATGCTTAGTAAGTACATATAATTCTCACAATTTAAAATGTTTCATAAACATCATCATCATCATCATCATTGTCATCATTTCATAAAAGTGCCTTAAGCACAATTTCATAAAAACATATCTTTCATTACGTTGACCATTTTAAAACTTATTCCATTTTTATCTTAAGGGCCCAAGTGTTGCACCATAAACATTATCATAGGCGCGCCGTCATGAGAGGAGAATGGTACCTAATCCAAAACCAAACATGACATCATAACATTTCATTTCATAACATTGGTGTGCAACACTTATTAGGTGATACATATATACGTAATTTTCATACTTTGAAACATGTCATAATCATCATGCATAACTTAAAATCATGAAAGTCTTTCATAGAATTTCTTAAATAAAATATCCATAAAACCATCATGAATATCATTATGAACATAACATCAAATCTTGTAAAAAAAATGTGTCATGTTGCAGGTGAGAATGTAATTACCTTAAAGTTAGCTTACTTAACCTTAACGTGATTTGGTGACGACGCCGCGATCTCGTAGCGCTCGTTCCTTAAGTGTTCATGCCATTTATCCATTTAAAGATGCAATAACATTAATACATATCATGAAATATTCATTCACATAACATTCATTCATATGATATTCATGTATACATTCATCACATTTTACATACATATCTCATAATCATCATCGCAAAAACATAATTTTATCATCTTATAAACATGTTATCATAATTTTTCTCAAATCATAAAGTTACCTTAAGCATGTAAAACAAAACAAACCATACATTACAATAATGAAAATCTTTTAAAAAAAATGTTTTCTAATAATTCAAAACACATATACTTTAATTTAATAATTCATACAAACATCTTATTTTCATGCATAAAATTATTTCATTATCATAAAGTCATTTAAACATATATACATAACATTTCATAAACAAAATCCAGAAATAGTATTATTAAAATAGTTTTCTCATTGTAATCTCATAAAATTTCATAACACAAAATACATTCATCATACATACATATGCATATTCTTAACAACTTTTCATGAAAACATCATTCATTTACCTCTTGAATAATCATTACATTTTTCATGCATCAAGGTTAAACAGTAATATTTACTGTGAAGAGTAGAAGATAGAAATATTCATTTTTCATAAAAATACCCAAAGGACATGAAACGTGAAGAAACATCACATAATACATACATGAACAAAATACAATACCTAGAGAAGGTATTGTAGATAAATTTGAGGAGGAGAATTTCTTTTTCAAAACACTGGAAAACTAAATTCTTACCTTGTAGAAAATTTTGAGAGAAAAGGAAATAAAATGCACGGAGAAGAGAAGAGGAAGAGAAAAACAAACGTCTCAGAAATTTGAGAGAGAAAAACATGAGAATGAGAGAAAAATAATGAAAAAGGAACGTTAAAAATTTTTAACATAATGAGCATAATTGATGGGAATTCAATTCCCTTCATTAAGTCAGAATTTTCTGACTGCTCTTGGTCCAGAATTCGCGTGTAGGTGGAGATGATTGAGGGAGAGTCAAACAAATCATCAATCTTACAATAATTTACCCTCTAAAAATAAGAAACCACTTAAAATAATACAAATCAATGCAAAGTCAAACCCCTTATTTCCTTAACTGATAAAATCATTCCATTATTATGCCAATTAATCACATTAAATCATCCAATTAACATAATTAACTCAGCCATAATTTTGGAGAGATTTCTGCTGACTACTCGTCAGCCGTGTTCGGCCTGCCGATTTTCCTCTTTGGCCTGCTGGTTCCACCAAGTTCGGCCTGCCGATACTTTCCGTCAGCCTGCCGGTCTTTGGTAGACTGTTCGGCCTGCCGAACTTAAAAGCTCAGCCTGCCAAACTATCCTTAAATGCCATACATTAAATCATTCAATTCATCATGCATCATAATTAATCATACATTTAAAATTTCACATGAACACTAGAGCACGACGATTCCATGCGGTCGTCACCTGTCATAAAACTTGACATAAAAAGGTTAGTAACATTCACATCATATATCATATCATATAACGAATTTATTAATAAAATTCCTCAATAACATTACTAACTTAACGTGGTCCGTTACATAAAATAGGCGGGTGTTACAATTCTCCCCACCTTATAAAAGTTTCGTCCTTGAAACTTAGAATAAATGCGGATACATAACTCTCATGTCATTGTCACGTTCCCATGTAGCTTCTTCAACTTGCTGATTTCGCCATAACACCTTGACCAATGGAATTTCTTTATTCCTCAAAGTCTTGGTTTGTCGATCGAGTATCTTCATTGGCTTTTCTTCATAACTTAAGTCTTCTCATATCTCGATCACTTGTGGCTCAATCACATGCGTAGGGTCTGAAACATACTTTTTGAGCATGGAGACATGAAATACATCGTGCATTGTGGACATTTCAGACGGCAACTTCAGCTGATAAGCTACTTTGCCTATTCATTTAACAACTTCATAAGGACCGATGAATCTTGGGCTTAATTTGCTTTTCTTCCCAAACCTCATAACCCCTTTCATTGGTGCAACTTTCAAAAACACATATTCGCCTAAGCGAACTCTAAAGGTCTTCTTCTTTTGTCAGCATAACTCTTCTGACGGCTTTGAGCGGTCTTTATTCTTCTTCTTATCAACTTTATCATATCAGAAGTTTCATTCACAAAGTCGATTCTTTCAGCATCTACGCTTTCCATCAACTTCTTTTCACCAGTTTCGTGCCAACATATAGGCGACCTGCATTTTTGCCCATACAGTGCTTCATATGGTGCCATCCCAATTGTCGCCTGAAAGCTATTGTTGTAAGCAAACTCTGCTAACGGCAACATTTTACATCAGCTGGTCTTAAAATCGAGAGAACAAGCTCGTAGCATATCTTCTAAAATCAAGTTCGTACTCTCTGTTTGGCCGTCAGTCTAAGGATGGAAAACTGTACTGAAATGAAGCCTGGTTCTCATTGCAGTCTGTACACTCTTCCAAAACTTAGATGTGAACCTGCCATCACAATCTGAGATAATTGACTTAGGAATCCCATGAAGTCGTACAATCTTCTTAACATAGAGTTCTGCTAACCGTTTCATAGACTAAGTGATCTTGATAGGAATGAAATGCGTCGTCTTCGTCAATCGATCCACACTACCGAAATTGCATCATAGCCATTCATAGTTCTGGGCAAACCGGTAATGAAATCCATTGCTATATCTTCCTATTTCCATTCCGGTATTTGGATAGACTGTAGTTCACCACCAGGTCTCTGGTGTTCAGCCTTTACTTGCTGACATGTCATACATTTTTTCACATACTTTGCAACATGACGTTTCATTCCAAACCACCAAAAGTTACCTTTTAGATCATTATACATCTTTGTTGCACCTGGATGAATAGAGTAAGGAGTGTCATGAATTTCTGCCAAGATCTTTTCCCTTAAATCATCAATATTGGGAACACATAAACGGTCCTTGAGGTATAGAGTTCCGTCATCTGCAATACGAAACTCTTGACATTTTCCTTCTTTCATTTCTTGCTTGATCCTTACAAGGCTTATGTCGTCATCTTGCTTACTCTAAATTTCATCATACATCGTCGGAGCAAGAGAGAGTGCTGATAGCTGGCCTGCTATAAGTTCTAAACCAAAGTCTAGAATTTCCTTCCTTAAAGGTGGAGACATTGCTTGCATAGACATCAACGTGGCAACTGACTTCCTACTTAGAGCATCAGCCACTCGGTTAGCTTTACTAGGATGATAAAGGATTTCACAATCGTAATCATTCACCAACTCTAGCCATCTTTGTTGTCTCATGTTCAGGTCTCTTTGCGTGAAGAAGTACTTTAAACTTTGATGATCAGTGAAGATCTTGCATTGGACCCCATATAAATAGTGTCTCCATATCTTTAATGCAAAAACGACTGCTGCTAACTCGAGGTCATGAGTAGGATAGTTCTTTTCGTAGTCCTTCAATTGTCTTGAAGCATAAGCAATCACCTTTTCATTTTGCATTAATACAGCTCCTAGGCCCATCTTGAAAGCATCACTATAGATTACGAACCTATCATTTCCTTCAGGAATTGCCAACATTGGAGCTGTCGTTAACCTTTTCTTCAGTTCTTGGAAACTCTTTTCACATGCATCCGTCCATTCATACTTCTTTCCCTTGCGAGTCAAGTTTGTGAGTGGAGCTACTATCTTGGAGAAATCTTCTACGAATCTCTGATAGTAACCTGCTAGACCCAAGAAGCTCCTTATTTCACTTGCATTCATTGGTTGTTTCCAGTTGAGAACGGCTTCTTCTTTAGCAGGATCAACCATAATCTCATCCTTTGAAATAACACGCCCTAAGAATGACACTTTATCTAGCCAAAACTCGCATTTGGAGAACTTTGCATATAACTGGTGTCTTCTTAAAGTCTCCAGTATAATCCTTAAATGCTCCTCATGTTCCTCGTGATTCTTAGAATAGACAAGAATATCATCGATAAATACAACAACAAACTTATCGAGGAAATCCTTGAATACCCTGTTCATCAAATCCATAAAGGCAGCAGGTGCATTCGTCAGACCAAAAGGCATAACCACAAATTCATGATGACCATACCTCGACCTGAAAGCAGTCTTTGGGATATCTCCTTCTTTAATCTTCAACTGGTGATATCCTGATCGTAGATCAATCTTTGAGAACACCGATGCACCCTTGAGCTTATCAAAAAAATCATCAATTCGAGGCAACGGATACTTGTTCTTAATCGTCACCTTGTTCAGCTCTCTGTAGTCGATGCAGAGTCTCATAGTGCCATCCTTCTTCTTTACAAACAAGACCGGAGCACCCTAGGGTAAGTGACTTGGCCTGATGAAACCTTTGTCAAGTAGTTCCTTTAATTACGTGTGAAGCTCTTTTAATTCCACCGGGGCCATTCTATAAGGTGCTTTTGAGATTGGATCGGTGCCTAGAGCGAGCTCAATCTCAAATTCAACTTCTATTTCTGGCGGTAGACTCGTCAAATCGTTAGGAAACACATCTTCATATTCATGAACAACATGCACATCTTCAATTCTTATCTTTCCTTCTTGGCTTTTGTCTACAATGTTTGCTAGATAGCCCATGCAGCCACTTGCTAATAGCTTCCTTGCTTTCATTGCCGATAGAAACATGTTGGGTTTCTTCCTAGACTCGCCAACATAAACGAATTTCTGATCACTTTAGGATGGAAGATCACCTTTCATTTCTGGCATTCGATTGAGGTATTATACTTGCTTAGGAAATCCATCCTAAGAATCATGTCATAGTCATGCATGTCGATCACAATAAGGTCGACGAATAACTCCCTATCAGAAATCCATAGGGGTACTGCACGCAAACATTACATGGATAATATCACTTCTCCGGAGGGTAGTGTTGTAGTGAATCCATGTCTCATAGGCTCTAAACGAACCCCTAACTTCTTAGCATGTGACATAGATACAAAAGAATGCGTGGCACCCGTATCAAAAAGAACATAAACACCATTAGATAAGGTTGTTATCTGACCTGTGACCACATTGGAGGCTTCTGCAGCCACTTGTTCTTTCGTTATGGCATAGATTCGGGCATTCGTCGGTGGGGCTTCAATTCTCTCTTGACTAATAAGTGGCCCTTCAAGGGAGGCTTACATCTGATGCAGCTGGGCTTGAGGAGGAGCTCTTTGCGGGGCATTAGCATTCATCAGCTTGGGGCAGTTCTTTACAAAGTGGTCTTCACGCCCACAGATGAAACATTGGTTTGTTCCCAAACGGCATTCCCCTAGATGTTTCTTTCCACATTTAGCACATGGTTGAAATCACCTGTCATTGTTGTTGCGCTGACCATCATTGTGCCTTTTGTTGTCTTGGCCTTGCTGGTTTTGAGGATTACCCTTCCTCTTGTTATTCCTCCAGTTCTGGTTGTTGTTGTTGTTGTTGTTGTTGTTCCTATGGGGGGGCAGTTCTGGTTGTTTGCATTGTTGATCTGTTGGTTGGGCTGAGGCTGGTTCCTTCTTAACTTTGACAAATGAAACTCAGCACGTTGAGCCCTCATAACAACCTGTTCTTGGGTCCTTGGCGGACTTGCCCCATCAATGATCGCTGCAATATCTGGTCAAAGGGCTCTGATCAGTCTTCTGACCCTTTCACCTTCATTCATAACCATCCCTGGACATAAATGGGCAAGTTGGTCAAACTTTGTCACCACATCAGTGACTGACATATCCCCTTGTCGTAAACTCTCGAACTCCTCATAATGCTTCCTCGTGACATTCATGTGGAAGAACTTCGTGTTGAATTAATGTACGAAGTCAGCTCATGTCATTTCTTCAACATTTCTGCTCATTTCAATGCCATCCCACCAGATCCTGGCCTCCATGGTGAGGCAGTACGAGGCACAGAGGACCTTTTCATTGTCCGTGAAATTCATAAGTCGTAAAGTGGCCTCAATCGTCTTTAACCATCCTTGAGCTACTAGCGGATCCTTAGAACCCTCAAAGTCTACTGGCTTAACCCTCTTCCATCTGACCAGAAGAGGTTCTTGATGTGCCACTCTTGGTTCAGCAGCAGGGACTTCGTTGACTTGTGGCTGCGAAGGAGGAGGAGGCACGCCATTGCCTCGTCGTTCATCATTCTGGCCATTGGCTCTTAAAGCAGCAATCTCCCTTCCTTGATCCTCCAACAGCCTTTGCAGTTCAGCGATCATCGTCATGAGTCTTTCGTTAGTTTGAGTGTGAGTCTGCATTCTTCTATGTCCGTCCATCGTTAATTTCCTAAAAGAATTAAGTCTTAGAAAATAATCTTCCATTTATGAGACAGGTTTTCACTACTAGATCGTTAATCATTAATCATTTAAACCTAAATCTTATCGTCATACTTGCATCAATACATCTAACTTAATAACATACTTACTTGGAGGACTTGGATTGATGTGTGACGATATGAATTATAATCAGAAAATCGCTCTGATACCAAAGCCTGAAACGCTCCTTATTTCAGACTTCACAGATATCGTTACATTCATACATTCATACTTATTAAACCTTAAACATAAACGTGATTACATAGCTTATACGATATTATCAAATATAAACGTAGTTAAACATACATAACCAGTCTAAATTTTTTTTAAAAAATATCATAACATTATAAAATCACATTACCAAACTCATTCCATATCATATTTTATTCAATTATACTATAAATTAATCATGAACTTATATTAATAATATAGGTATGTCAAGTTGTAAAATCAGGACTTATAAAACGTCACATCATAACTCATGAATCAACACATTTTATTTATTTATTTATTAAGGTCATTAACTCCCACAGTTCGGTAGGCCGAACTTGGGACTTTGGCAGGCTGGAGTTCCCTCAACCGGCAGGTCGACAGAGGCTTTGCAAACTGGCTTAAAAATCTCAACATTGTTCGGCAGGCCGGAAAAGTGTTCGGTAGGCCGAACTCTCGGACGTCGGCAGGTCGACCGAGCCAAAGTCTAAAGAAAACTTATTTTGCAAAACATAATCAACCTTTCATAAAAATATGAAAAATCATAATACTTAAGATAATGAAATAAAATATGAAATATAGTTCAAAAATCCTAGAAATGTTTATCATAAAAATAGCGTTCAAAAATATAAAACGTTATTAAAAACATAGAAATGTTTTTCTTGGCGTGCTTCCGGTTACAATTCATCGTGCTTTATGCTCACACGCCTTCCCATGTCCTCCACCTAGTCCATGATTTTCTTACCCTTATCTTCAACATGACATAAAACATGATTAAGCTAATGCTTAGTAAGTACATATAATTCTCACAATTTAAAACGTTTCATAAACATCATCATCATCATCATCATTGTCATCATTTCATAAAAGTGCCTTAAGCACAATTTCATAAAAACATATCTTTCATTACGTTGACCATTTTAAAACTTATTCCATTTTTATCTTAAGGGCCCAAGTGTTGCACCATAAACATCATTATAGGCGCACCGTCATGAGAGGAGAAGGGTAGCTAATTCAAAACCAAACATGACATCATAACATTTCATTTCATAACATTGGTGTGCAACACTTATTAAGTGATACATATATACGTAATTTTCATACTTTGAAACATGCCATAATCATCATGCATAACTTAAAATCATGAAAGTCTTTCATAGAATTTCTTAAAGAAAATATCCATAAAACCATCATGAATATCATTATGAACATAACATCAAATCTTGTAAAAAAAATGTGTCATGTTGCAGGTGAGAATGTACTTACCTTAAAGTTAGTTTACTTAACCTTAACGTGATTTGGTGACGACGCCGCGGTCTCGTAGTGCTCGTTTCTTGAGTGTTCATGTCATTTATCCATTTAAAGATGCAATAACATTAATACATATCATGAAATATCCATTCACATAACATTCATTCATATAATATTCATGTATACATTCATCACATTTTACATACATATCTCATAATCATCATCGCAAAAACATAATTTTATCATCTTATAAACATGTTATCATAATTTTTCTCAAATCATAAAGTTACCTTAAGCATGTAAAACAAAACAAACCATACATTACAATAATGAAAATCTTTTAAAAAAAATGTTTTCTAATAATTCAAAACACATATACTTTAATTTAATAATTCAT
The DNA here is from genome assembly GCA_025403435.1 of Artocarpus heterophyllus. Taxonomy (NCBI): domain Eukaryota; kingdom Viridiplantae; phylum Streptophyta; class Magnoliopsida; order Rosales; family Moraceae; genus Artocarpus; species Artocarpus heterophyllus. The sequence goes on from CM046341.1 coordinate 7,257,776, forward strand.
ACAAACATCTTATTTTCATGCATAAAATTATTTCATTATCATAAAGTCATTTAAACATATATACATAACATTTCATAAACAAAATCCAGAAATAGTATTATTAAAACAGTTTTCTTATTGTAATCTCATAAAATTTCATAACACAAAATACATTCATCATACATACATATGCATATTCTTAACAACTTTTCATGAAAACATCATTCATTTACCTCTTGAATAATCATTACATTTTTCATGCATCAAGGTTAAACAGTAATATTTACTGTGAAGAGTAGAAGATAGAAATATTCATTTTTCATAAAAATACCCAAAGGACATGAAACGTGAAGAAACATCACATAATACATACATGAACAAAATACAATACCTAGAGAAGGTATTGTAGAGGAATTTGAGGAGGAGAATTTCTTTTTCAAAACACTGGAAAACTAAATTCTTACCTTGAAATTTCTTCTCAAAATCCTTGAATTTTAACCAACGAAATATGATTTTTCTTTAAATTTTCTTGCAGAAAATTTTGAGAGAGAAGGAAGTAAAATGCGTGGAAAAGAGAAGAGGAAGAGAAAAACAAACGTCTCGGAAATTTGAGAGAGAAAAACGTGAGAATGAGAGAAAAATAATGAAAAAGGATTGTTAAAAATTTTTAACATAATGAGCATAATTGATGGGAATTCAATTCCCTTCATTAAGTCAGAATTTTCTGACTGCTCTTAGTCCAGAATTCGCGTGTAGGTGGAGATGATTGAGGGAGAGTCAAACAAATCATCAATCTTACCATAATTTACCCTCTAAAAATAAGAAACCACTTAAAATAATATAAATCAATGCAAAGTCAAACCCTTTATTTTCTTAACTGATAAAATCATTCCATTATTATGCCAATTAATCACATTAAATCATCATATTAACGTAATTAACTAAGCCATAATTTTGGAAAGATTTCTGCTGATTGTTTGTCAGCCGTGTTCGACCTGCCGATTTTCCTCTTCGGCCTGCCGGTTCCACCAAGTTCGGCCTGCCGATACTTCCCATCGGCCTGCCGGTCTTTGGTAGACTGTTCGGCCTGCCGAACTGTCCTTAAATGCCATACATTAAATCATTCAATTCATCATGCATCATAATTAATCATACATTTAAAATTTCACATGAACACTAGAGCACGACGATTCCATGCGGTCGTCACCTGTCATAACACTTGACATAAAAAGTTAGTAACATTCAAATCATATATCATATCATATAACGTAATTTATTAATAAAATTCCTTAACAACGTTACTAACTTAACGTGGTTCGTTACATAAAATAGGCACGTGTTACAGAATGTACTTACTTGTCTTGCTTGCTTACTAAACCTTAACTTGGGTGACGTTGCTGCGGTTCTCAATGTGCTCACCTGGAGTGTTCATGCCAAACATTTATATTAACTATAAGTCACTAGCAATACTATTAGCAAAATATAAACATCTCATACTATCATTAAACATCACCTTATCACGTAATAATATCAAAAAGCACAAAATCACAATTTATGAACCTAGGGCATAATTCCCAACAGTAGGTAGAATGACCTTTATTCACTTAAAAGTTCATAATAATTTCATCTTAACTCCAAATCAGTCAAAACCAGTGGCATTAGAAACTAGACTCAAAAACAAAGAATTTGATATATTACACACAAATTTTGACAATAATTTGCATGAAGAAAAATTCCTCAAAATTCAATCTAAATTTCAAGTCTGTGTAAAACTATATAGCTTTCAAAATCAACTTCGAAAAATCATAACTATTTAATGAAAACTCCGATTAAAGCGATTCAAAAGCCAAACGAAAGCTTAAGATGTCTACTATTTGAGAAAAATATAAATAGAGCAATAAAGAATAAAAAATTACTGAAACATGGCGGCTGTCAGATGCTTGTATGAAAAGCAGACTTAAGGCATAAAAAAAAATTCAATACCAATTGACATAAAATACATACAATAAAAGAATCTTTGTGATGATAATAATAATTCTAATACTAACACAATACACCAAAACTATAACATTGTTGTAGATGTGGAGCCAAATCAAGTAGACAACCCAGCAAAAGGAAGGAAAAGGGAGAAAATCGTGTCCTCGAAGGCAGGGAGCAAGCGCCGCGGCTCTGGCAGAAGAGCGCCGCGGTGCTGGGATGAGGGCACCTAGGCGCCAAGTGCAGAGCGCCTAGGAGCCAGGACAAGGGCGCCTAGGCGCCATGTGGAGAGCGCCTAGGCGCCAGGTGGTTTAAGCCCAGGCATTGTGAGGATGGCGCCTAGGCGCCAGGAGAAGAGCGCCTAGGCGCGGCAAGGGAGCGCCGCGGCTCTGACGCGCTGTGTTCCGCGATGATTTTTGAGTCAGAGTCAAATTCAAAGGTCCCAAAAACGGGAAATCACTAGGGTTTCCCATTAGTTGCGATTTTTCTCCTCTTTTGGTTATAAATAGACACAAGGTGGCTAGGGTTGTGTGTGTGAAAATTGTGAGTGGCATAATTTTGTGAGAGGCAAAAATTCTTGAGAGCTCCATCCTTGAGAGAGAAAAAATTCCCATTGGGTGTTAGATAGAAGAGAGTTTTGGTAAGCACAATTTGTGAGTGTGTGAGAAACTGCTCTTGTAATCTGTAATCTCCTTCATCATAGTGGAATCTGCAAGCGGCAGAAACAGGACGTAGTCTCAAATTTGGACGAACCTGTATAAAAATTTGGTGTCTCTTTTTCTTCTTTTCTCCTATTTATTTTCTGCAATTGTTCGTTCTTGCGATCCTTGGAATTAGGAGTCGCCTAATTCCCCAACAAACATATCCAAAAATTAGCTTTAAATAAATTTTCAACAATTCAAAACATGCATTAGAATTCAAAGACCAAACAAACTCTAATTACGTAAAGCAGTGAGCAGCTCATTATCACAAAATTTCAATAATTAAAATAAAATTACTTTAACCCTAAAATTTTTATGACAACCTAATAACATGTATATACAGCACCACAAAAAGTCTCATTAGCAAATAAATTTGTTTAGCCATACAAATAGGTCACATAATCAAGAAGTACCGAATTCACTGAATAGATAGCCATAAAAACCTATCTTAAAGAAAATTCAAGAACTCATAAAATATTCATCAAATAACTACAAAATTTTCCAGATCATAACTTAACATATGCATGAATATCTCTGTAAAATTTTGTTCAAATCAAAGGTCGTTTGCCCCTTAAACATGGACTATACGTTTGTACAAAATACCGATCAGCAACAGTTTAGTCATGAGTGGCAGAGAATGAAAATTTCATATCTCAGCATAAAAAATTCTAAATAATGTGAAATTTTGAGGAATATCACATAACACATACATAAACATCATACTAATATTTCAGAGCAAACGGAAATTTGTAGACAAAGTTATGGGGGTCAGATTACAAAGGAAACAAAATTTCAGCAATAGTCTAGAATGAGTTTCTTACCTCCAAAACGATTCTTTGCAATTCCCTTGAATTTATCTAAGTGAAAACCTAATATTTCAATCAATTTTTTGCAGAAAATAAGGGAGAGAAGGGAAGAACATGCGGAGAAGAAAGAGAGTGTGTCTAAGAAAATTTTAGAGAGAGAGAATTTTCTTTGGCTAGAAATTTAGAGAATGAAGACTTTGGTGGCTTAGAGGTATATTTATAGGTCTATGAGAGAGAAACGATTAGATAAGTGTAGAAAACCCTAATCCTAATCTAATTCAACTTCCCTTTTATTTTTTTTCTTCTTTTTTTTCTTTTCTTTTTTTTTCCTCACAGCAACTGCCGTTTCCTTATAACATAATATATATATAGTATAATATAATATAATATATAATATAAACATATTATAATATAAACGTTAAGGTTATATGTAATATAATATAATTTTATACACGATAATAATATTTACTCTATGACCCAAAAATATTAATACACATGTAATTATTATGACATTATTAATATTATAAAAATAAGAAAATATGCATTAAAATTCATGTCATCATCAAGAATATAACCGTATGCATACATAACCCTAGAACATTAGAAAGATCATGAATTAAGGGTAAGTTGAAAACTCTTAAAAATACAATAAATACTTTAAACTTATCATCATTTTTTACATGAATATCCCGAGCACATCGATCTCACAAGGCCGTCACCTGTCATTATACTCAAAATAAAATGGTCAGTAACATTATATCATAAAGAAATTACTTAACATCGTTATATATCAATCATTAACCGTTGCATAAAAAATGACAGGTGTTACATCGATAATTACGCACACCCCTCATTTTTCTCACGTGTGTGAAATGCACGCTAATTTAGCAATAGAAATAATAATGAATTAAAAAATAATCTCTCGTTTTTTAAAAAAGAGAATGCTCACCTTTGCACTTCAACATAAATATCACTGGAGAGTGCTCACCTTCGCATTTAAAAGAACTTTTAAAAAGGTCATTTATCTCTACAACCAAGATAGTAAGCAATATAGTTATAATTTTTATCTGACCCCTTACCTTTCTCTTCATTTGAACAAGTTATGGCTTTCTTATGGTTTTAATTACACCGGTTTACGTCTAATACACAACACAACCCCATTTATGGATGCTAATATTTAAAGAGCAAGTTGACTTTTTTTCCAAATCTAAGATTGAGAATCTTAATAAAAATTAGTTGGTTGTGTTTTCAAGGGTAGCAGTTCGTTAGTTTTGTCTTCAATTTTTAATACATAGCAAGTGAAACATCAATTAGATTAATTCTGTGAATATTTTTATGTTTGTAAAATAATATTTTCCTTTTTCAAGGTAGTAATTATTATGATTACCCATGCTACTTGTCGTCATGACTCATATATTAATTGCAATACGAAGAGTGATTTTGATAAAACGACACTAAAATGACCTTTTCACCCTGACGGTGCCGTACTTCCTCTTTTAAACAATAACATGATCTTTTAACCCTTCAAATTATCTGAACCCATATTATCAATCCTACAAACATATTTACAAAAATTTCCAAAAAAAGGAAAAATCTATTACATTTCTTCATCCACCTACAAAATTTTAAACCCTAAATTCGGACAAGATACCCAATTTGAAATACCCAAATCTAAAAACTATTGAAGAGTATCAAACTCTTCACCATAGTAGTGCCACTCACCCTTAGAAATCTCCAACGCAATACTTTCATCTGCTAATGACAAATTTTGACATTTAGATGTTAAAAGCACTCTCTAATCCAATGTTATTTTTAATGCCAAATTTGCTAAGTGTTAAACTCGATGGTAAATTTGACACCAAATATAGTGTATGACAAATTTGACATTTGATGCCTATTGGTCAATATATTAACTTTTACACTTAATCATTGATCTTTAAATTATTTTAATGTAAAAATTTACGTCTACAAATTTAAAGGGTTTAATGATTATGACAAAATATATATATTACGTTTGGAATAGCAATATGCATTGAAGCAAAAAATAAATAAATAACACGTCAAATATGCTATTTTTACACTTTTTGGTGGCAAATATAACAGTGGCATTAGAATTGCGTAAGAGATGATCTTAGCACCCTAGCGTCCCTGACCATGTTGTCGCAGACACACAGCCATGTTGTAGAAGTTCAACGCCTTCCAGGTCGTCATGTCCGGATTACCGTGCAGAATCCGTGCATCCCAGACCACCCTCGACCTTCGCCCACTGTGCCCGTCGCGCTGTCTGCAGAGGGGTTAGGTTGCATTGAGAATCGTTGTCAGTCGCCGTTCCACTTCGTTCTTCAACGCTCAATTGAATCTATACAATCTACAGAAACATCAAGCCATTGGGATCTACTCAATGCGCATGACCGTAAGCCAACAGATAAACGAGACAAAACACTTGCATTTCCCCCTTTCCTTGGCTAATTAAGCCATGAAACTCTTGTACATCAATATTTTATTCCATTAACTTAATCACCATATCAAGGACATAGCAATAGAGTGATAAATGCGTCCATCATCCAGAACCTCTCCCTGTGCTGGTTGTGTTTCTCGTGACAAAAACGGGAACAGAAGAAAGAGAAATAAAAAAGGAGTTAAGTACATAGCTATATATATACACGTTCTAGTTTTAATTATTTTTTAATTTATCTTTATAATTTAATAAACAATAAAAATATTCTTTGAATTTGAAAAACATTTTGTTACTTATAAAAACATGGAAATAAGAAAAACACACTTTTAATTAGAGTGAATTTGTTTTTAAAATATATTTTTTTCTTGAGAAAATGTTCAAAAAATATTTTAACATTTAGAAAATAATAATACTTAAGATCCTTTTTTGAATTTATGTTTTGTTTTAGGAGTTTTTATGTTTTTAATTCTATAAGATATTTTTTATTACTATTTAAAGGTAATGATGCTGTTACGCTTAATTTTTCTATTTATATAGGATTAAATTGAAACAATTTTTTTTAAATTTAAATGATACTTTGTAGTTTTTAAAAATAAAGAAACAAATTAAGAGATAGTAAAAACTATGAGTTATAATAAAGTGATCAACCCAATAAGAAATTTTGTATCTGAGAACGTTTTTTTTTTTATTTTTTAAATTAGTTTAAAATTTATCAATTGAAAGGACAAATTAGACAAGTTGTTTCCCAAAATTAAACCTGTGGTACCGTAACAATATTTTCAAAAATAAAAGGTATCTTTTTGCTATTTTTTTAAACAACAGTGCCAACATGACATTTTGTCAAAATGCAGGTACTAAAATGATTAAAAAAACGAATCCAAAAAAGGCCGAGAGAGAGAGAACAAAAGGAAAGGCAGGGGAAAGGAATCATTAGAAGATTCTGAAAAAGAGAACAAGGAGAGAGAGAGAAGGAAAGAGCAAACAGTTCATCAATAACTTTGAAAATGAGAAAATTTTAGGAAAAAATAGTCATGCCCAAGTAGAGGAAGACGAATAAACCGCATAGAAGAGAAAAACACCACACTGGTGACACAACCTAGAAAAAGAGGTTCCTATTTTTTTAGTAAAGAATTCTCACACAACAATTTCCAGATATTTATGGAAGATGTCACAAAAAATTTTAGTAGATTGAACTTTGTCACACCTTAAAAAAGTCTTGCATTCACTCTCATGTTATTTAAACAAAATTACTTTGCTAGACAATTATACCTTTTTAATCAATAAGTATTTCAACAAAAAAAATGTAGAACTTAAGGCTATATTTTGTATTCTAAATATATTGTGTGACATAGCTATGGCATTTTTTAAAAATATATTTTTTTGTGACATAAATCAATCTAAGCTTAAAATTTTTGACATTCTTGTAAACATCTGAACAATTTCTCCTTTTTTTTTAACTTCTTATAGGGGATTTGGGATGTGCGGTTAGAACCATAGTTATAGTTTAAAACACTGTAATATAAGAGCTTTATATTATAACAATTTTTGCTTTTTATAATAACATATAAGAGCTTTATACTATTTAATAATCACAACTAGAGTTATAGTTCAAAGGGACATTGCCAAACGCCTTTGATGATAGAGAGCAACGAAAAAAAAGGGCCCAAAGAGAAGGGAAAGAAAAGTCCAAAAAAAAAAAAAAGAGAGAAAAATGAAGCCACAGAAAACACCATCAGAAAAAATAAAAAATAAAAAAAGAAAAAAGAAAAAGAAAAGAAACTCTAGAGGACAAAATAGAGAAACTACTTTTTGAGCAAAAACTTGTAATATAATACATAATAGATATAGAAATGCAAGAAAAAGAAATAGAACCATGTGAAGAATCATTCAACATACAATTATAATTTTGCAACTTGTAGTAACATCTTCACTGGTAACATTTTTTTTAACCTCTGAATTATCACTGCCAGCTTGATTGTGATAATCATACCTTTGAAGAGGTAGAAACTTGGATTTGCGTATGCCTTTTATCCATCTTCTTTTGTGGTTAGATCCACGTGTTTATTACCGCTATGTCAATCACATGATTATGTACACGACATCACATATCGAAATTGGGAATCAACATTTACGTCTCCGTACACCAAATATTAATCCAATCGGTTAGCTTTGATCATCCAATGAAAGTTTGCCGATATTCTTTTTATCAAAGAAAATCAACCCAAGGGATTAAATTATTCAAATCTTCCTAATAAAAAATAATATTAACACAACTGGCAAACACCGACACCTAATAAAATGAAGCATCTCTTCAATTCAAACTCTAATGGGACCCAAAATTACCTAAAAATTTATCTCATGCATAAATTATCAAATTCCGTCTTTGACTTCTCAACAGACGTGGGTGAGTAAACCTAATTATTGATGACTATTATTATAACATCCTTCCAGTACCTGCTCCCTCCAACCACTATAAAAAGGGCATTTCCCTAGCATCAGTCTTCACCACCCCAAAAGGAACAAGTTAGTCCCATAAACAATGTCTTCCTCTCACTTGTTCATCTTATTCCTTGGAGTGGTTTTTCTCACCACTCACTCTCTAGCCGATGATCACTATAAGCCCCCAGAGCATGAGCAGCCCCAGCCTCCTCTTTACACGCCACCTCCGGTTACAAAGCCGCCACCAATGTATCCGAAACCTCCACATCATGGAGAGAAACCTAAGCCTCCTCCAACCCCAGTTTATCCGAAACCACCACACTATGGAGAGAAGCCTAAGCCGCCTCCAACCCCGGTTTATCCCAAACCTCCACCTGTAGAGAAGCCCAAGCCGCCGCCAACCCCTGTTTATTCCAAGCCTCCACCGATAGAGAAGCCCAAGCCCCCACCAACCCCGGTTTATCCGAAGCCACCACACCATGGAGAGAAGCCTAAGCCGCCTCCAATCCCTGTTTATTCGAATCCACCACCTTTAGAGAAGCCTAAGCCACCTCCAACCCCGGTTTATTTCAAACCTCCACCTGTAGAGAAGCCCAAGCCCCCGCCAACCCCGGTTTATTCCAAGCCCCCACCGGTTGAGAAGCCCAAGCCCCCGCCAACCCCGGTTTATTCCAAGCCCCCACCGGTTGAGAAGCCCAAGCCCCCGCCAACCCCTGTTTATTCCAAGCCTCCACCTGTAGAGAAGCCTAAGCCCCCGCCAACCCCGGTTTACAAAAGTCCTCCCTATGGAGAGAAGCCTAAGCCTAAGCCTAAGCCCGAACCGAAACCAAAACCTCCAACACTTCCTCCTAAAGTGGTAACGCCACCATACGCAAAACCACCTGTAGCCCCGCCAGTGCACCCACAGCCGCCTTACGGTCACTTCCCGGGACACCCTCCGTACGAAAAACCACCTAGTCCCGGTCACCCCAACTGATCATATCAGATCATGATATCGTGACTATGGATAGGTCGGTATTTGGTTTTCAGAAATAAGAGTTGTTTGCGACTCATTACATTTTGGAGCACGCTACTTGTATTCTCGTCCTATGATACGTCGATGATTATTGGGATAATATTTGCTTTTGGCTTAGTAGCTGATGAGCCTATCCATTTATTTTTCTTGCTTATAATTAAAGTCAGTTCCATGTTCCTTTGTAATATTTAAAAATATCTGTTTTCCCGTTTCTTTACCTTTCTTTATTTGATGGATGAAATATCTCTACGACAACATAATTTTAACTAGAAACAACTTAAAGTTCTTAAAATAAAATCACTTGATCAGGCTAACTAGCTGGCTCCGTAATAACTTCACCAAATAACTAATTATTACGAAGCAGAAATTATACATATAATGTATAACACTAATCAGTAAATCATAGCTAAAGGATGAATGTATTGTATACTTTTTATTTTTAAATTGAAATAGTATATTGTAAAAGTTAAAATAATTATAACAGTAAATTATACGCTGAGCAGTACATAATAACATGAACGTACAACACACACACACACATAGCCTTCTAAAGGCTACAAAATTAAAATAAGTCAATGTATTGACATGTGCCGATAATTCTGACTTTCTTCAACTGTTATTTCTACAAGTAGATGTTGGCAAAATATGCGTCCAATTAGATACATCATTGTCAATTAGTACTGTAATATCTGACCCTTATATCTTAATTAATTTATCGTTCTCTAACATAATTATATAGTTAATTATGAAGGAGTTGCACAGTGAAGGGTAACTTTAACAAAGGATTTAAGTTTTTTTTAATACAAAAAGAATAATTGTAATTTGATTGTTTCATGCACCAAATCCTATATGTGTGATTACAGAAATAAATAAATAAACGAAGATGCAGAGGAAACTCTGCCCATTAAAATGGAAGTTACAGGGATATATCGTCCCCTGTTTAACTTTGTAACAGATTCTAATTTCCGCATATATTATCCCTATTAGAAAATTTAGAACATAATCACTAAGGATCTTGATATATATATATATAAAAAAAGCATATGGGTCCACATGGACGGCATATGGGTCCATTGATCCGTCACCCACGTTAGAGAAGAGGATTTTCAAGATGACCTCTGCCAAACCTATCGCCAGCACTGTCGATTGTGAGACAAAAAGAAAGAGTGAGCAACAGGGGAGAAAAAGTGTATCACTATCGTCATTGCCATCGCTGCCACCTTCGTCAAAGAGAAAGGGGTAGTTTAGAGATTTTGAAGAGGAAAGAAAAGGAGCAAAGTACTATTTTTCCAATCTCTAAGAATATACTATTTTCTTGCACAAGGTTTTAGGAAATGTTGTATGTTTCTTTAAAAAAAAAAAGGTGTCATGTTGCCTTAAAGTGATTGAGCTCCGAGATTTTTTTACCTTTTTAAATTATTTATTAGGGCATAGAGAAATTTATTGTGGTGGCAACCATAGTCATTATCAAGGCCAAAGGGAGGCTAGGATCGAGGGCACCTTCTTAAATTTTTAATAACTTATGTTTTTGCCTATAATTTTTCATAACCTTTCATATATGTCCCCTCTTAGTCATAAAATTTTTTATAGGTCCCTCTCATTAACAAATATTTTTCTCTAATTTATTCCTATTAAGATTATTTTTTTATGTGCTTTAGTAATGTTTATAATCGCCCAAAATGTTTCTTTAAGCACGGTTGCTTGCAGTATAATAAGGGCGGTCGTATCTACAAAGGGGTGAGAATTTAAAAGATTGACAAATTTACGGCTTAAAATGGCAAGGGTTTTACTAACAAAATTTAAAAGGAAATAAAAGATTCAACAAATTTAAACAAGATTTTAAAATATAAAATAAAACGGCGAAGCTTCAAGATCCCTTGCATGTTTTGTATCTGATATGAATTTTAACTCTAAATAATGATTATCTACACCTTTTGATTCATTATATTTTTTCTCATTAATAGCAAGCGCATTTACTATTTGTATAAGTCAACCTAAAGCAACAATATAGCAAGCTATAATACAGTAAATATTTTTTACAAAAGGTAGCAAAATAATCCTCTCTCATTAATGATTTGGTGTATTAACCATGAAAATTATAACTGTTATCACTACAATTGTAATTAACATAATTTTAAAATAGAAAAGATAATAACAAATCAAAATTAATATAATTTAATGGGATAAATTTTTACATTAATTTTGGTAGAACCTCGTTTGATGAAATATTTGAAATCAACAATATATTAAGTCATGCTGCAATAAAATATATTCAATTAAATTAAGCATTATTTCATTATTATTAATATTAATTATGCAACAGAAATAAATTACATAAAGAAAGATGACTGAATTTATGTAAAAAAAATTGCAACAAAACAACATTAACAATAATTGCTAAAAACATAGAAAATATAATTATTTCATAAAAATATAAGCATTGCAACACATATATAGGGTTAACAATTAGACCAGAGTACTATACATATAAGATCATCTCTTTGCCTCACACCACTCTCTACATTAATTTACGCATCATTTTATTATTTTTGGTAGGCCTAGTGAAGTGCTTTAATAGTATCTCCTCCAAAAAGGGAAGATTGTTAAGCTAAAAGTTCAGCATGAAAAACAAAACAAGAAGGAAAAGGGGTAAATCCCCTTTTATAGTGAATAAAAATTCACTATTCTTATTGTTTTAAAATAATATTTGCATATTTTTTATTTATTTATTATTTAATTATTTTTATGTCTTTATTTGGAGAGCTTTGAAGGAAAACTGTGATTCTTTTTTTAAAAATTTCTTTTTTTCCACGCGGTCCGTGGCGCTTGAGTATGCAAATCTTTGGACGAAATCCTATGTGGCATGGTTGTAGCAAGCTTCAAAACGACGCGATCTATTCCTTTCATCGTGTAATCTAACGACTGAGAGAAGCTAATAAAATTGGGCCTTGGTGGGCCAAAGGCTGAGAGGATAAGGGTCGTTAGTTTTATCAAGGTAAACAAATTCAAAGGCCAAGAAAACGGACTCAATAGAGTCGTCCACACATGATCTAATATGCTGAGATTCCTCTTCACAGGGTCTGGCTGCTTTTCAGTCGCGTGTCACGTACGCGCAATCGCATGCTGACACTTGGCTTCCACTTGCAAATTTCGAATCTTCTTTGAAATTTTAATGCATTTGTTGTTTGATTTGGCGCATTTTGTTATCGTTTTGCTCTTTTTTCCATCATATTTCATATTTGAAGATAGAAAATTGAAACAAAATCAATTATTTTACAAACATGATATTTACAATAATTTTAAAAATATTTATTTTACATTAAAACACACAAAAATAATTACAAAACTTCTAAAATTTTGAGCTCATTTTTTTCGACATAGATATAATTTTTAAGATTTGAAAATATTTTTAGAAATTACTAAAAAATTATAGAACATATTTACAAACTTAAAACACACTATAAAACTTATTAAAACTCAAAATAAAATTACCATTAATTATTTTTATGATTTTGATTAATTTCAAACTAAACCAATATTTTATATACAAAACTGACTCTAAAAATTACCAAAAATATTATTAAACACAAAAACATATTAAAGACTTATAGTTAGACATAGTTTTACACTAAGATACTAAAAATAATGTTTAGCACAAAAATGTTATTAATTAAGGAATTTAACGAGAAATAAAATCATAAATAAATTAATTTAACCTTAATAAATATACACTTTTACCGTCTCATCACTCTCCTGAAACAAAATCCTGGTTTCGCTACAAGATTTCACTAAAGTTCAATTCTCGACCTCAACCTCTTGACAAAAAGAGAGAGAGAGAGAGAGAGAAACAACCATTCTTCCTAAAAAAAATCCAAAAAAAAGCTTCATTATAGTTATATTGTTCTTTTATATTGTTTTATTTGATTAGCAAGTGATAATCTTAATAGGAATTCTGAGATTATAATAGTAATTTCCAAAATATTGTAATCATGCCACTACATTAGATATGGGTGAACGATGTGTAAGAAAAGAGTGTATATGAGAGATAGAAAATAGAGAAGAGAGATAGGGAGATAAAAATAGGAAAGAGAAAAGTGATTACTTAAGCAATTATTTAAACAAAACTTAAGATTATAAGGCCTAAAAATTATTCATTATATACTAAACCAATATATATATATATGATCATATATCACTGCCAATCAAAATGAATGGTATAGATTGCCAAAACTCTTACGATAATGGCACAATTTGATTTTATGATATAGAACACATCTTATTTTTGAATGAATCAATGGATTTTTAGGAAGTTTATGTACTTGATTTGTTTGCGTCTTTCTTATATGCCTTCTCATTAGATCCGGCTTTTAGCAAAGCTTTGATTGTAAATCTAGATTTATCAAGGTATGAAATTACAAATTTACCCTCGAGGTGGGATTTGTCCGCACACCATCGTGATTTCACCAAGATCACGAATCTCCTCTATGACCCGATATGATGTCAATCTCATCATGCTGAGAAATCTCGCCATTTTGTCCTTGCTCCAACGTGATTTCTTGGTGATCTCTGGTCCACTTTTCCTCACCCAACATCATCTTCATCATGAGCACTGACAGCAAGATCGCCTTCTCTGATGAAGTCAGCAACTACAATTGATACACAATTACATTAGGTTTTTTTTTTAAGGTGAAATTTTATTCAATTAAAAGGCCTTATAGACACCAATAATAATACAGATAACTCTATGGTACACAATACAAGGCACTCAAAAAAAACCGGCTCCATCAATAAATTTTGATAAAGCACAAAGAAGACAATATAAGACAAGACTCGATATGTTAGATATATATGCCCTAATAAGTAAAATGTTGTAATATATTTTTGGAGACATTTTACCAATAAAGAATTTATTTATTATTCATACTACAATTATTGTCCTCTTGATGTTTATATTTGTTGAATGTATGATAAGCAAACGTCGGTCTAAACCTTTGAGAATCAGGCATATGATGAAAAGATTACGCGAAAGATATAATTCTAAAGGTAATGGTCTAAATCATAAGATCCGCAATCGAGGGAATAAAGTTGGTCGCTTTATTCATGCAAAGATTGTTATGTTGTCCACATCTCTAATGGGAAATAGTTTGTCTTGGTCATAGAAGTTAGACTATATGAGTAGAAACATTGGTACATTGTCATAAGTAACGATATATTGGATCAAGATATAAAATGGAATTGATTTGGATTAATAATTGCATCTGCATAAATCGATTCACTTTAAACAATCAAATATGTTGTATCTTAATCCTAAAATGACTAATGGGCCCGTTGTTTTAACTTATGTCATTTGATGTACCAAAGGGTTACATCCTGACTTTGTGATGGTGCGCATACCGGCATATTTGAGACATGACTCTTGATAGCGTGAACCTATTATTTATAGATATGGAATCCATAGCTCTATTGGTTGAGTCAATAATATTCTCTTATCTGCGTTATTCTATAAGTAGAAACTAGAGCGCTCAACCATTTGGATATATAGGTGTAACCGAATGGTATACTGTTTTTAGATGGTAAGTTTTCTAATGGTGAGATAATAAAATGTAAAATAAAAATAATCGAGAAGGTAAGATGAAATTTATTCTTAAGTCGATTATGAATATCCTATGAGGATACGACGCATTATGATATGTTATGGACACTTAACTAATTTGAGCTTCATAATTTTATATAGTTCGAGAGTGCGGCTCTAAGCTTTTAGTGGAGTAGCGTTAAAGTTGGTAATTATAAACTAGAATATTATATTTTATAATTATCGAAGCTCGTATTATATAGGTCCATTAGGTCCCCTTTGCTAGCTCATAATAAATCTAGTAATGATACGGCATGCTATTCTATAAATTGATGACTTATGTTAAATTATTACATTAGCTGAAATTCGAAAAGATCAGGTAATTCATGTCTGCTTATCGGTTGAATTAATTTTTATAAATTAATTCAAGATAAACTTATTGAATTATCAGGAATATTTATTTTCCTAGAGATTATATAGATATGACTGTTTTAATTAGATAACCTCTCTATTAAGTTATTTAAATTAAAACTAATGCTCTATCTAAAGAATCTCGAGTGAAAAATAAAATATTCCTAGAGATCATAAGTTTAGCAGGCCGTTTAGTTAGTTCGGCCTGCCGATGAACTAAGGTCGGCAGGCCGAACTAACTTGATTGTGATAATCATATCATTGAAGAGGTAAAAACTTGGATTGCGTATGCCTTGTATCCATCCTCTTTTGTGGTTGTACTCACTTGTTTATTACCACTACGTCAATCACATGTTTATGCACTCGACATCACATATCGAAATTGGGAATCAACATTTATGTCTCCTTACACCGAATATTAGTCCAATCAGTTAGCTTTGATAAAAACAAGTCATCCAATGAAAGTTTGCCGATATTCTTTTTATCAAAGAAAATCAACCAAAGGAATTAAATTATTCAAATCTTCCTAATAAAAAATAATAAAAACACAAACTGGCAAACACCGACAACAAGGAAAATGAAGCATCTCTTCAATTCAAACCCTAATGGGACCCAAAATTAACTAAAAAGTTATCTCATGCATAACTTATCAAATCCCGTCTTTGACTTCTCAACGGACGTAGGTGAACAAACCTAATTACTAATGATTAATATTATTACACCTCCCGGTCCCTGATCCCTCAAACCACTATAAAAGGGCATTTCCCTGGCATTAGTCTTTACCACGCCAAAAGGAACAAGTTAGTCCCATAAACAATGTCTTCCACTCACTTGTTCATGTTATTCCTTGGAGTGGCTTTTGTCACCACTCACTCTCTAGCCGATGATCACTATAAGCCCCCCGAGCATGAGCATAAGCCCCTGCCTCCTCTTTACAATCCACCTCCAGTTAAAAAGCCGCCACTAACCCCATTGTATCCAAAACCTCCATATCACGGAGAGAAGCCTAAGCCACCTCCAACCCCGGTTTATCCGAAACCACCACACCATGGAGAGAAACCCAAGCCCCCGCCCCCGCCAACCCCAGTTTATTCCAAGCCTCCACCAGTAAAGAAGCCCAAGCCCCCGCCAACCCCAGTTTATTCCAAGCCTCCACGAGTAGAGAAGCCCAAGCCGCCACCAACTCCTGTTATTCGAAACCTCCACCAGTAGAGAAGCCTAAGCCCCCGCCAACCCCGGTTTATTCCAAACCTCCACCTGTAGAGAAGCCTAAGCCCCCACCAACCCCGGTTTATTCCAAGCCTCCACCGGTAAAGAAGCCCAAGCCCCCACCAACCCCGGTTTATTCCAAGCCTCCACGAGTAGAGAAGCCCAAGCCGCCACCAACTCCTGTTTATTCGAAACCTCCTCCTGTAGAGAAGCCTAAGCCCCCGCCAACCCCAGTTTACAAAAGTCCTCCCTACGGAGAGAAGCCTAAGCCTAAGCCCGAACCAAAACCAAAACCTCCAACACTTCCTCCTAAAGTGGTGAAGCCACCGGTAGCCCCGCCAGTGCACAAGCCACAGCCGCCTTACGGTCACGTCCCAGGACACCCTCCGTACGAAAAACCACCTAGTCTCGGCCACCCCAACTGATCATATGAGATCATGATGTCGTGAATATGGATAGGTCGGTATTTGATTTTCAGAAATAAGAGTTGTTTACGACTCGTTGCATTTTGGAGCGCGCATACCTGTATTCTCATCATATGATACGTCGATTATTATTGGGATATTTGCTTTTGGCTTAGTAGCTGAGGAGCCTATTCATTTATTTTTCTTGCTTATAATTAAAGTCAGTTCCATCTTCCTTTGTAATATTCAAAAATTTCCGCTTTCCCGTTTCTTTACCTTTTCTTTATTTGATGGATGAAATATCTTTACGACAACATAATTTTAACTAAAAACAAAAGTTCTTGAAATAAAATCCCTTGCTCAGGCTAACTAGCTGGCTCCGTAATAACTTCACCAAATAACTAATTATTACGAAGCAGAAATTATACATATAATGTATAACACTAATCAGTAAATCATAGCTAAAGGATGAATCTATTGTATACTTTTTATTTTTAAATTGAAATAGTAGATTATAAAAGTTAAACTAATTATAACAGTAAATTATACACTATGCAGTAAATAATAAGATGAACGTACAACACACGCACATAGCCTCCTAAACGCTACAAAATTAAAATAAGTCACTGTATTGACATGAGCCGATAGTTTTACTTTCTTCAATTGTAATTTCCACAAGTAGATGTTGGTAAAATATTCCTCCAATTAAATCCACCAATTTCAATTAGTACTGTAATATCTGACCCTTATATCTTAATTATTTAAATGTTCTCTACCATAATAATATGGTTCCTTATGAAGGGGTTGCACAGTGAAGGGTAACTTTAACAAAGGATTTAAGTTTTTTTAATATAAAAAGAATAATTGTAATTTGATTGTTTCATGCACCAAATCCTATATGCGTGATTATATAAATAAATAAATAAATATATAAACGAAGATGCAGAGCAAGCTCTGCCCATTAAAATGAAAGTCACAGGGATATATCGTCCCCTGTTTAACTTTGTAACAGATTCTAATTTCCGCGTATATTAGAAAATTTAGAACATAATCACTAAGGATCTTGATATATATAAAAAGAAAGCTTATAATCCTATAACTATGCATAAGTGTGGAAAAAAAAAAAGGAGTTTTGTCCAAGATCAATTATGCACAACAAGTTTCTTGGGGCAGACAGCGAATGAATTTTGCGAAAATATTTGTCAAGTTGACACGTTCTAATGTTAAGGGTCCCCCAATACCAGGTTGTTTTTCGGGACAACGCCAAGTTGTAATAAACCCAAAAGATCCTTTCAAAAAAAAGAGAAATAACAAAATTAAGATTACCATTAAAGATTAAAAATAAATACATATTGAAGCTCAGTTAAAATTTTAAACCCAAAATCCTAGATTGCATCTCCCTCTTCTCATCCTCCTCCTCTTTCTTCTCCTTTCTCTCGTCTCACTCTCCTTACTCTCTCGCTCCTAACAAAAAGCCCTCGTCACAAAGACATCCCTACCGGCGCTTCAAACGTGCTCCCTCCAACACCAAGCCCTACTACGAAAAGCTTGAAACGATGTGGTCACAACTCTCTCCCTCCTCAAACCTCTGCTTCGAGACTCTAATGAATCCCAACTTGCACCGAAGAAAACAATGTCGAGGAGACCTTTGTGGGTAAATGGGTGGACATGGACGGCATGTGGGTCCATAGATCCATCACCCGTGATAGAGAAGAGGTGCCAAACCTATCGCCAACACCGTCGATCGTGAGAGAAAAAGAGAGAGTGAGTAACCATAGTCATTATCAGGGCCAAAGGGAGGCTAGGATCGAGGGCACCTTCTTAAATTTTTAATAATTTTTGTTTTTGCCTATAATTTTTCATAACCTTTCATATATGTCCCCTCATTCATCAAATTTTTTATTGGTCCCTCTCATTAACAAATATTTTCTCTAATTTATTACTATTAAGATTTTTTTAATATATGCTTTAGTAATTTTTATAATTGCCTAAAATGTTTCTTTAAACACGGTCACTTGTAGTATAATAAGGGCAGTCGTATCTACCAAGAGGTAAGAATTTGAAAGATTGACAAATTTATGGCTTAAAATGGCAAGGGTTTTACTAACAAAATTTGAAAGAAAATAAAAGATTCAACAAATTTAAACAAGATTTTAAAATATAAAATAAAATGGCGAAGCTTCAAGATCCCTTCCATGTTTTATATCTAATATGGATTTTAACTCTAAATAAAAATTATCTACACCTTTTGATTTTTTATATTTTTTCTCATTAATAGCAAATGCATTTACTATTTCTATAAGTCAACCTAAAGTGACAATATAGCAAGCTATAATGTAATAAAGATTTTTTTTTATAAAAAGTAACGAAATAATCATCTTTCACTAATGATTTGGTGTATTAACTATGAAAATTATGACCGTTGTCACTATAATTATAATTAACATAATATTAAGATATAAAAGATAATAATAAATCAAAATTAATATAATTTAATGGGATAAATTTTTACATTAATTTCTGTAGGACCTCGTGTAACACCCGCCGATTTTCATGAAACAGATTATGTTAAGTTAGTAACTACATTAAGTAATTTTCTTATTGATATATGTTATGATATATGATATAATGTTACTAACCATTTTATTTTAAGTGTTATGACAGGTGATGGTCACGTGGAATTGATGTACTCAAAGTGTTCATGTCAATAACGTTGCGTGTTTTATGGTAATTTATGATTTGTTAAACTTTTAGTGTAAGGCAGTTCGGCAGGCCAGACTTCACGGAATCGGCAGGCTAAAGTGAGACATTAGCGGCCGATGCTAGTTGACGAGCAGTCAGCAGAAGTCTCCTAAAATTGTGACGATGATGATTGGATAATGATTGTTGATTAATTGGCATATTTTTGGATTTATTTCCTCATTTTAGCAAATGAAATGGTTGAATTTTTAGTTGATTGGATGATTTGTTATGATTTTCCATTTTTGAAGAGTTGAGATATGGTAAGTGGGAAACAAATTTTTTTACTGTCCTTAATCTCCTCCACTTTCACGTGTAATTGCCTAATTTTAATCAAAGGATTTCTAAAATTATAGTACAGGCATCTCCATTCATTTTTTTTCTCATTCACGTAAAATTCACACACTCAAGTTTCTCTCAAACATTTTTCTTTTCTCTCTCTTTCTCTACACCATTTCTTTTCTATCTTTCCTCTATTTTCTGTGCAAATACTTAATAGAAATATTGAATTTTCATTGGGAGAAATTCAATGAAGAATTGAAGAATATTGTTTTGAGGTAAGAGACTCTCTCAGCAATCTTGAAATTTTGAACACTTTGTAATGTGACTACTATATATTTCTCTACAAATTTCTTTTTGCTCTGAATTTTTAATATGTTATTCATGTATGTGTTATGTGCTAACCCTCAAAATTTCACCTCAATTGGACTTTTATACGCTGAGATATGAATTTTCTTTACTCTGCCACTCACTGCTAATTAATGTTGATCGGTAACGTTGTATTTTCTCTATGTTCCGACCCCCATAACTTTGACTACAAATCTTCGTTTGCTCTAAATTTTTAATATGATTTTCATATATGCTATGTGATGTTGCTCCAAATTTCGTGCCATTTGGTGTTGTGTAGGCTGAGATATTAAATGTTCATGCTCTGCACTTCATAATGAATTGTTGCTTATTGGTTATGTTACACAAAAACGTGATTTTTGTTCAAGGGGCAAAAGTGCTTTGATTTTTCCAAAATTTGACAATATGTTCATGTATATGTTAAGTTATGGACTGGAAAGTTTGGTGATGATTTGATGAATATTTTAAATGATATGGAATTTTCATTAAGACTAGGTCAGGGGACTGTTTTATTGATGAATTGATGGACTGTTATTTTTTATGCAGTTGTTGTATGACTAAATAATTTTATTTGGTGACAAGAATTTTTGTGGCAGTGTAGTTTTATGTTAATAAGTTGTCATATGAATTTTAGGGTCATAATAATTTTATTTTAATTATTGGAATATGATGATTGCATATAACTCACTGCCTGAATTGTTTATGGTTGTTTTGTCTTTGAATTCAAACACATGTTTTGGTTTGTATGGAATTTATTTAATGGTGATTTTTGGATATGTCATAGTTTATGTGTCTATTATATATGTTAATTTTTATGGATTTTTCTACAGTCTTGATAATGTGATAAATGAGCCCGAGTATAGAGTTACTCAATGTTTTGTATTGCTTGTAGATTTTGTGTCATAAAAGTATGACTTGTTTTAAATGTCTAATGAAATTTTTATGACTAATGAAAAATCATGGTAATATGTTTATGTATTAACTTTGTCCCTACCAAGTGTGGTGCTCAAATTGTGTGTGAATGTTAAGATATTGAGCTATGAATTCATAGAGGTTAGAATGCATTTTGTGTTGATACTTTTATTCTAATGTTTTATGGTTAATAATGTGACGACCCGCCTTTTCGGGCAGTCACTTTACTTTCTTAAACATCGTTTCGTAAATAGTAATCTTACTTACTTAGTAAGAAAAATACTGAAATAATTTTTTTTCTTTAAACGTTCTTTAAAACTGATGCGACCTCTGTCGCCTTTCAAGTTGAGACCTCGCTCAACATTTGCCCATAAAATTATTTCAAATCGTTTCTTAAAACTTAATAAGAAACATTTATTAAATCATAGTTTAAAACTTTACTTTATAATTACATAAAACAGTTCGTAAACTGTATCTTAAAACTTTGAATACAATTCTTAAAACTCTGATTTTCTTAAAACTTCGCAAACACAACATTAAACAATGAAATACCTTTTCTTTACATAGCGGAAGCAAACAGTGATGGTATCCATACCCAAATCTTCGCATCTGTCCTCCACAGCACCCTGCTCTTCTAGCGGGTCCTATTGGTCACCCATAAATTACCTACACATGAAAAACTTTTAATGAGCTTTCACTCAGTAAGTTCAAACATAAACTCACAAATCATTTAATCATGCTTTAAAACTTTTCTCATAAAAACCTTCCTCTTGAAACATTTTACACAAACGTTTTCCATAAACATTTCTGAAAACGTTTTTCATAAACATTTTTCATAAAACATTTCTGAAATGTTTTGCATAAACGTTTTTCGTAAAACATTTCTTGAACGTTTATCTTAAAACGTCGTTCATAAACCGTTTCTTGAAAACATGAAAACGTTCTTCATAAACATTTATCGTAAACATTTTTCAAAATGTTTTCCATAAACATTTAACGTAAATACTTTATAATAAGGAATACAAGCAAATTCATAATGTATTATTCCAATTATGCTCAATTATGAACTTTAATTATGAGCATTTTATGAACATTCTATAAACTTAAATATTCCTTTCTTTCTCAACCTTTATTCTTGTTCCTTAACTTTCTTTATCTTATAACCTTCCTTTTCCTTACTTTACTTTAGTGTTCGTACCAACTCATTAATCATGAGATCATAAACATGATGCTTCCATTGTGGAAGACTTGAGACCATCAAACATTGAGGTCTTGTACCTCACCTTTAGGAGGTCAAACTTTAATTTTACTTTCATTACCTCATAACAAAGAGACTGGTACGACACTTTCTTTTTATCTTTACGTTACCTTCTTATTAACTTTAGTGAGCATTTCAAATGCAATCACATCATATGCAATACACTTACAATTCATAGCTTGTACTATAAAACCTATTGCATAACAAATGCAACTCATTGCATAGCAAATGCAACATAAAATGCAAACACATTTTGCTAATCATAATTGTACTCTAAAATTTATTGCATCACAAATGCAACTTATTGTATCACAAACGCATCATATAACGCAATCACATTTTACAAATTATAACTTTTATTCTAAAACTTATTGCACAATAAATGCAACTTATTGCATAGCAAATGCATCATGAAACTTATAACTTAAACTATAAAACATTTTGCATTGTCATAATGCAAAACATACTTTAAATATTTTAAAAATCATAACTTACACTTTTAAGAAATGTTATGCATATCAATATGCAAATAAACCTTTAACATAACGATTGCAAATTCATTGCAAATATTTTTCTTGAACTTTAAAACTTTTTGCATAATAAATGCAAACATACTTTAAAAGAAACTTGCATAATAATTGCAAAATCATTTGCAAATTATATCAATAAGCATTTAAAAATCATTTATTTCATGTTGTAGGTGAGATTTGAAACTTACCCGAACTATGCTCTAGTGTTCTCTATTTCGTTCCTTTTCCTTCCATTAGTCGGCCTCTGCGTCCTGATCAAACGACAGCCGACTTATTAATTAATTTTCTTTATTATCAATCCACTCGATTGATAATAAAACGTAAACATTAACCATTCTTTCTTTTTAACTTGACTAGTATACTTTCGTTTACCGTTGTCTTTACTTAACCTTATAAACCATCGGTTTACCTTCCCTTCACTTAGCTTTGTAACTCACCGGGGTTACTTTTCCTTTTAACCTCGTAACCTATCGGTTTACCTCTCGTTTACTTAAACATCCCTTATTAAATCTATGGTCTCACATGACGGTTATGTTACTTAACATATTACAGAACATTTTCTGTCTAATAACATTATGCTAAATTGGAGTGTTCGACTCCGTTCTAGCCGTTTCTTTAAGAATGACGATTTTACCCTTAACATGTTTTTCGTCAACCTTGTAACGTTATAAACACATTCTCACATAAAACAGTGTAACAATCACTAATCATGCATTTCATAAATTTTCTTGAAAGCATCTAAAACAATTTATTTTAAAATGGTTCATACTGTAGGTGAGATTCCTACTTACTTGGACTCCAAGCTGAGCAGGTCCAGTTGTACCTCGCTGCATCTACAGTATGTAAAGCATCCTCTGCAGTGCTCCTCGAGTGACCATGAATGGTTAAGAATGCTTCCTGAAGATCATACATTACTGAAACTGTCATTCTGGACTCCAATACTGCTGTTTGAATCGCCTCGATTCGTGTGCAATTGTTACCGGATGATTTTTATCAGAGTGGAATTAGCTCAAACGGAGGTCACCATTGCATTCAGAGCATCGAAACGAGTCAGGAGACAGTCTCGGATCATCGATCGAAGGTCCGGATCACAAAATCCCAATTTGACGTTGACCGGCTGTTGACCAACGGTTGACCGCCGTTGACCGTCGTTGACCGGCCGTTGACCGATGGCGATTGGCTCTGTTGGGGGCTGAGCTCGAGCCTACCCCCCCTAATTTGACCCTCCTGAGTCCAATGGTGTGGTCAATTTCATCCAATTCGGCCTCCATCTATGCTAATCGAAGATGGAATTCTCGACCAAAACCGGCGGCTCCAATCTCCTATCTCCATTGGAGCTACCGTGAAATTGAGTTGGGCATTTCCTTCCCTGTGGCCCTCTGAGTGTTTCCCTTATGATGGGGCAACTCAACATCGCGTGGAACGGCGGCTCCACCTTTCCACGGCGGCGCTAGGCGGCGGGTCCTGGTTCTCCGATGACCAACCGTCGTCTCGTGCAATTGAGGAGCTGAATTTGCTACTCTCGATCCTCTGAAGGTGGCTGCCTCTTCAATTTGGCCCAACGGTGGCGAAATAGGTCGCCTCGACCTTTCTTGCGGCAGTGCACGACGGGGGGAGATCGATCTCTGGCAAGGGGCGGCGAAAAAATGCAATTGACCGAGGGGTCTTGCTCGTCGTCGCCCTCTAGTCATTTTGGCACCGGCGGTGTGCCACACCACCACCGGAGACGGTGGGTCCAACGATGGCTCCACAGCGGCGACGAAGCTCCTCCGACGAGGCTTTTCCAGCCAAAATTGAGTTGGAAAATTGGTACCATCTTGCTCCTCTCCTCATGCTGTGTCCATAGACACCAAGATCACGTCAATTGGTGGTCGGACGGCGGAGAAATCACGTCAGAAAGAAATGGGTTTCTCCGCCACTTTGGACGGCGCGTGAGGCTCCCTCCGATGGCTTTTTGGGTGGCACGACACCTCGTTGGACTCAGCTCGTGGAGAGCTTTCTATTGGTGTGGGAGGTGTCGAAAAAGGACGCCGAAATCTTGAACGAGATTTGAGGAGAGAGAGAGAGAATTTAGAGAGAGAAAGTAGAGAGAGAGAGACCTGAATTTTGTGAGATTTTTTTATTTTTCCTTCTTTTTTTTTCTTATTTTCTTTTTATACTTTTATAAAAAGAAATTGTGGTCCACACAATCCAATTCTTATACTGCATTGCTCTAATACTGTATAATTTTTCATGTTATTATACAATATTTTTCTTTAAATTGTACTTTGTCTTAATATAATCCTCAACTTAATGCATTTTTAATGCATTAGAAATCTCAGGTGTTACAAATGAAATGTATTATAAATTTATGTTTCTAGAGATGAATATATGTGTGATGTTATAAGGTAATGGATGTTATGCTGTGTGATAATTTGTTAAAAATATTTGCTAATTGCCATTTTTAATGAATGTATGACATGAACACAATATGAAGTGAGCACATCGAGACCGCGGCGTCGTCACCTACAAATTAAGGTTAAGTAAGCTAAAAAGGTAAGTACATTCTCACCTGCAACATGATATGTTATAAAGGTTTGAAATTATGTTCATGATGATATCTATGATAATTTTATGATGATTTCATTTAAAAATTACTTATAAAAGATTTTTATGTTCAAAAGTTATGCATGTATGATGATGACGTATTTCAAAGCATGAAAATTTATATATGTATATATATGTATCACCTAAATAAGTGTTGCACACCAATGTTATGTTATGATATGTGTATGATGTCATGTTTGGTTTAGGATTAGTTACCCTTCTCCTCTCATGACAGCGCACCTACGATGATATTTACGGTGCAATACTTGGGCCCTTAAGACAAAATGAATTAAGTTTTAATATGGACATTGTAATGAAAGATATGTTCCTATGAAAATATGCTTAGTGCACTATTATGATGATGACGATGATGATGTTCATATAATGTTTCCTTCTCCTCTCATGACGGCGCGTCTATGATGATGTTTACGGTGCAACACTTGGGCCCTTCAGACAAAATGAATTAAGTTTTAATATGGACATTGTAATGAAAGATATGTTCCTATGAAAATGTGCTTAGTGCACTATTATGATGATGACGATGATGATGTTCATATAATATTTCCTTCTCCTCTCATGACGGCGGGGCCTACGATGATGTTTATAGTGCAACACTTGGGCCTTTAAGACAAAATGAATTAAGTTTTAATATGGACATTGTAATGAAAGATATGTTCCTATGAAAACGTGCTTAGTGCACTATTATGATGATGATGATGATGATGTTCATATAATGTTTTATGATGTGAGATATAAATGTACTTACTAAGCATTAGCTTATTCAGTTTTATATCATGTTGCAAATAAGGGTAAGAAGGTAATGGATTAGGTGGAGGGCAAGGAAAGACGTGTGGACTAAGCAAGATGGATTGAAAATGGAAGATGCCAAGAAAAGAAGTTTTAAAACTTATGAACTATGTTTTATAATTTTGAGTATGTTTGTTTGACGGACTTTCAAGATTTGAACCATGACACTTTAACTTTATAGTATTATCAATTTTCTTCCGCATTTGAAACTTTAAGACCAATTTTAAAACAAAATTTTTATAACAGTTCGGCCTGCTGATCATTACTGGTCGGATTGCTGAATAATTTAAACGACCTGCGGATTGTTAAGTATCAATCTACCGATCTTTTTAATTTTAAAATCCCGTTTTTGCAAAGCCTTGGGCGGCCTGCTGATGGATGATCTTCGGCATGCTGGTCGAGTTTGGCTTGCCGAAGTCTCAAGTTCGGCATGTCGAACTATGTACGCAGAATTTGAACTATGTGATTTTTATTATGAATTTAATATTTAGTGTGATAAACTATTAAAGAATGTTTATATTTGGGTAATATATTTTATATTGATAAAAAAAAATAGAAATGTATGCATGGATCTTAGGGTATGTTTTTAAATTATGTTTTGTACAAATAGTTTATCTTAAAATAAAGATATTAAAGAATGAATGAACGACATCTGTGACGTCCGTAAGGGGGGCGTTACACCTCGTTTGATGAAATATTTGAAATCAACAATATAATAAGTCATACTACAGTAAAAGATATTCAATAAAATTAAGCATTATTTTATTATTATTAATATTAATTATGCAACAGAAATAAATTATATAAAGAAAGCATGCTGAATTATATAAAAAAGAAAGGCAACATAACAACATTAACAATAATTACTAAAAACATAGAAAATATAATTATTCCATAAAAATATAAGCATTACAACACAGATATAAGGTTAACAATTAGACTAAAATACCATGCTTATAAGATCATCTCTTTGCTTCACTCCATTCTCTATATTACTTTACGTATTATTTTATTATTTTTGATAGGCCCAATGGAGTGCTCAAATAACATATGCTCTAAAAAGGGAATATTTTTAAGCTAAAAGCTCAGCAAAAAAAAAAAAAACACAAAATAAAACAAAAAGGAAGGGGCTGAACCCCCCTCTTATAGTGAATAAAAATTCACTATTCTTGTTTTTTAAAATAATATTTACATATTATTTATTTATTTCTTATTTAGTTATTTTTATGTCTCTATTTGGACAACTTTGAAGGAAAACTGTGATTCTTTTTAAATTTTTTTCTCATTTTTGCACGCGGTTCGTTGTTCTTGAGTATGGGAATCTTTGGACGAAATCCTGTGTGATATGGTGGTTGCAAACTTCAAAATGACACGATCTATTCCTTCAATCGTGTAATCTAACAACTGAGAGAAGCAAAGAAAATTGGGCCTAGGTGGGCCAAAGGCTGAGAGGATAAGGATCGTTAGATTTGTCAAAGCAAACAGATTCAAAGGCCAGGAAAATGGACTCACATGGAGCCGCCCGAACACGATCTGATATGCTGAGATTCCTCTTGACACGGTCTGGCGGCTTTTCAGGAGCGTGTTTGTACGACCAATCGCATGCTGACACATGGCTTCCACTTGCAAATTTCAAATCTTCTTTAAAATTTAAATGCAATTTTTTTTTTATTTTGCTCGTTTTGATACAATTTTGCTCCTTTTTCTATCATTTTTCATTTTTCAAATCTGAAAATAGAAAATTGAAACAAAATCAATTATTTTACAAATATAATATTTACAATAATTTTAAAAATAGTATATTAAAAAACATAAAAATAATTACAAAACTTTTAAAATTTCAAGTTCATTTAGTTTGACATAGATATAATTTTTAAGACTCGAAAATATTTTTAGAAATTACTAAAAAATTATAGAACATATTTACAAACTTAAAATGCACTATAAAACTTATTAAGACTCAAAATAAAATTACTATTAATCATTTTTACGATTTTGATTAATTTCAAACTAAACTAATATTTTACGTACAAAACTATCTCTAGAAATTATCAAAAATATTATTAAACATAAAAACATATTAAAGACCTATAGTTAGACATAATTTTACACTAAGATACTAAAATAATGTTTAGCGTAAAAATCTTATTAATTAAGGAATTTAACGAGAAATAAAATCATAAATAAATTAATTTAACCTTAATAAATATATACTTTTACCGCCTCATCACTCTCCTGAAACAAAATCCTAGTTTCGCTACTAGATTTCACTAATGTTTGAATTCTCGACCTCAACTTCTTGAAAGAGAGAGAGAGAGAGAGAGAAAGTGAGAGAGAAACATCCATTCTTCCTAAAAAATCTGAGAAAAAGCTTCATTATAGTTATATTGTTCTTTTATATTGTTTTATTTGATTAGCAAGTGATAATCTTAATAGGAATTCTGAGATTATAATAGTAATTTTCAAAATATTGTAATCATGCCACTACAACAGATATGGGTGAACAGCGTGTAAGAAAAGAGTGTGTGTGAGAGAGAGAGAATAGAGAAGAGAGATAGAGAGATAAAAATAGGAAAGAGAAATGATTACTTAAGTAATTATAGAAACAAACCTTAAGATTCTAAGGCCTAAAAATTATTCATTATATTCTAAACCAATATATATATATATATACATATATATATATGATCATATACCACTGCCAATCAAAATGAATGGTATAGATTGCCAAAACTCTTACGTTAATGACTCAATTTGATTTTATGATATAAAACACATCTTATTTTTGAATGAATCAATGGATTTTTAGGAAGTTTATGTACTTGATTTGTTTGCGTCTTTCTTATATGCCTTCTCACTAGATCCGGCTTTTAGCAAAGCTTTGATTGTAAATCTAGATTTATCATGCTATGAAATTACAAATTTACCCTCGTGGTGGGATTTGTCCACACACCATCGTGATTTCACCAAGATCACGAATCTCCTTTATGACCCGATATGATGTCAATCTCATCATGCTGAGAAATCTCGCCATTTTGTCCTTGCTCCAACGTGATTTCTTGGCGATCTCTGGTCCATTTTTCCTCGCCCAGCATCATCTTCAGCACGAGCATTGCCAGCTGGATCGCCTTCTCTATGAAGTCAGCAACTGCAATTGCTATACAATTACATTGGGCTTTTTTTTTTTTTAAGGTGAAATTTCATTCAACTAAAAAAGGCCTTATAGACATCAATAACAATGCAGATAATCCTATGGTACATAATATAAGGCACTCGATAAAAACTAGCTCCTTCAGTAAATTCTGATAAAGCACAAAGAAGACGATGTAAGACGAGACTCGATATGTTAGACATGTATGCTCTTAGAAGTAAAATGTAGTAATATGTTTTTAGAGATATTTTTTCAATAAAGAATTTATTTATTATTCATATAGCAATTATTGTCCTCTTTATGTTTATATTTGTTGAATGTATGATAAGTAAACAAAAGTCAGAGACTGTCGGTCTAAACCTTTGAAAATCAGGCATATGATGAACAGATTATGTGAAAGATATGATTCTAGAGGTAATGATCTAAATCATAAGATCCACAATCGAGGGAATAAACTTGGGTGCTTTATTCATATAAAGATTGTTATGTTGTCTGCATCCCTGATGGGAGATGGTTGGTCTTGGCCATCGGAATTAGACTTTGTGAGTAGAAACATTGGTACATTGTCATAGGTAACGATGTATTAAATCAGGACATAAAGTGGAATTGATTTGGATTAACAATTGCATTTGTGCAAATCAATTCACTTTAGTCAATCATATATGTTGTATCTTAATCCTAAAATGATTAATGAGCCCGTTATTTTGACTTCTATCTTTTGATGTACTAAAGGGTGATCCTGACTTTGTGATGGTGCGTATACCGGTATGTTGGAGACATGACTCTTAATAGCGTGGACCTATTATTCATGTATATGGAATCCATAGCTCCATTGGTAGAGTCAATAATATTCTCTTATATGCATTATCCTGTAATTAAAAAACTAGAGCGCTCAACCATTTGGATACATAGGTGTAACCGAATGATATACTGTCTTTAGATGGTAAGTTTTCTAATTGTGAGATAATAAAACGTAAGATAAAAATAATTGAGAAAGTAAAATAGAATTTATCCTTAAGTTGATTTTGAATATCCTATAAGGATACGACGCATTAGATATGTCATGGACACTTAGCTAATTTGGGCTTTGTAATTTTATATGGTTCGAAAATGCAGCTCTAAGCTTTTAATGGAGTAACGTTAGAATTGATAATTATAAAATGTATATCTAAATATTATATTTTATAATTATTGGAGCTTGTATTATATAGGTCTATCAGGTCTCCTTTACTAGCTCATAATAAATCCAGTAATGATATGACGTGCTTTTCCAATAAATTGGTACCTTATGTTAAATTATTACATTAGCTGAAAATCAAAAAGATCAGATAATTCTTGTCTATTTATCGGTTGAATTAATTTTTATAAATTAATTCAAGAAAAACTTGTTGAATTATCTGGAACATTTATTTTCCTAGAGATTATCCAGATATGACTGTTTTAATCAGATAATCTCTCTATTGAGTTATTTAAATTAAAACTGATACTCTGTTCAAAAAAACTCGGATGGAAAATAAAATATTCCTAGAGATCATATTATTATAAGTTCGACAGGCCAATTAGTTAGTTTGGCTTGCCGATAGACTAAGTTCGGCAGGCCGAACTAACTTGATTGTGATAATCATATCATTGAAGAGGTAAAACCTTGGATTGCATGTGCCTTGTATCGATCTTCTTTTGTGGTTGTATTCACTTGTTTATTACCACTATGTCAATCACATGTTTATGCACTCGACATCACATATCGAAATTGGGAATCAACATTTATGTCTCCTTACACCGAATATTAGTCCAATCAGTTAGCTTTGATAAACACAAGTCATCCAGTGAAAGTTTGCCGATATTCTTTTTATCAAAGAAAATCAACCAAAGGGATTAAATTATTCAAATCTTCCTAATAAAAAATAATAAAAACACAAACTGGCAAACACCGACACCAAAGAAAATGAAGCATCTCTTCAGTTCAAACTCTAATGGGACCCAAAATTAACTAAAAAGTTATCTCATGCATAAATTATCAAATCCCATCTTTGACTTCTCAACAGACGTAGGTGAATAAACCTAATTATTAATGATTAATATATAACACCTTCCGGTCCCTGATCCCTCAAACCACTATAAAAGGGCATTTCCCTAGCATTAGTCTTCGCCACCCAAAAGGAACGAGTTGGTCCCATAAACAATGTCTTCCTCTCACTTGTTCATGTTATTCCTTGGAGTGGCTTTTGTCACCACTCACACTCTAGCCGATGATCACTATAAGCCCCCCGAGCATGAGCATAAGCCCCTGCCTCCTCTTTACAAGCCACCTCCAGTTAAAAAGCCGCCACTAACCCCAGTGTATCCAAAACCTCCATATCACGGAGAGAAGCCTAAGCCACCTCCAACCCCGGTTTATCCGAAACCACCACACCATGGAGATAATCCCAAGCCCCCGCCAACCCCAGTTTATTCCAAGCCTCCACCAGTAAAGAAGCCCAAGCCCCCGCCAACCCCAGTTTTTTCCAAGCCTCCACGAGTAGAGAAGCCCAAGCCACCACCAACTCCAGTTTATTCGAAACCTCCACCTGTAGAGAAGCCTAAGCCCCCGCCAATCCCAGTTTACAAAAGTCCTCCCTACAGAGAGAAGCCTAAGCCTAAGCCTAAGCCCAAGCCCGAACCAAAACCAAAACCTCCAACACTTCCTCCTAAAGTGGTGAAGCCACCATACGCAAAGCCACCGGTAGCCCCGCCAGTGCACAAGCAACCGGTAGCCCCGCCAGTGCACAAGCCACAGCCGCCTTACGGTCACGTCCTGGGACACCCTCCGTACAAAAAACCACCTAGTGTCGGTCACCCCAACTGATCATATGAGATCATGATATCGTGAATATGGATAGGTCGGTATTTGATTTTCAGAAATAAGAGTTGTTTACGACTCGTTGCATTTTGGAGCGCACATGCCTGTATTCTCATCATATGATACGTCAATTATTATTGGGATATTTGCTTTTGACTTAGTAGCTGAGGAGCCTATTCATTTATTTTTCTTGCTTATAATTAAAGTCAGTTCCATGTTCCTTTGTAATATTTAAAAATATCTGTTTTCCCGTTTCTTTACCTTTCTTTATTTGATGGATGAAATATCTCTACGACAACATAATTTTAACTAGAAACAACTTAAAGTTCTTAAAATAAAATCACTTGATCAGGCTAACTAGCTGGCTCCGTAATAACTTCACCAAATAACTAATTATTACGAAGCAGAAATTATACATATAATGTATAACACTAATCAGTAAATCATAGCTAAAGGATGAATGTATTGTATACTTTTTATTTTTAAATTGAAATAGTAGATTATAAAAGTTAAACTAATTATAACAGTAAATTATACACTGTCCAGTAAATAATAACATGAACGTACAACACACACACATAACCTTCTAAAGGCTACAAAATTAAAACAAGTCAATGTATTGACATGTGCCGATAATTTTTACTTTCTGCAATTGTAGTTTCCACAAGTAGATGTTGGCAAAATATTCGTCCAATTACATACATCATTGTCAATTAGTACTGTAATATCTGACCTGAGGGCTTGTTGGACACATCGTACTATATTGTATTGCTTGTATATAATACAATGCAACACAATAAAATATGGTGTGCCAAACATAACCTCATATCTTAATTAATTTAATGTTCTCTACCATAATAATTTCCCTATGAAGGAGTTGCACAGTGAAGGGTAACTTTAACAAAGGATTTAAGTTGGTTTTATACAAAAACAATAATTGTAATTTAACAGTTTCATGCACCAAATCCTATATGTATGATTACAGAATTAAACAAATAAATAAACGAAGATGCAGAGCAAGCTCTGCCCATTAAAAAGAAAGTTACAGGAATACATCGTCCCCTGTTTAACTTTGTAACAGATTTTAATTTCCGCATATATTATAACTATTAGAAAATTTAGAACACAATCACTAAGAATCTAGAGATACATCTATATATATAATGAAAAGAAAGCTTATAATCCTATAACTACGTATAACTGTGGACACACACACACACACAAAAAAAAAGGAGCTTTGTCCAAGATCAATCATGCACAACAAGTTTCTTGTACTCTTGGCCAGAAATAGCTAATGCCATTACATCCTCAGGGTTCACAATCCCACCTTCCTCCAGAAAAAGAGTCAACAGATTCTTCGAAAACCCACTCACAAGTGCAACCCCGGCTTGTCTAGTGACCACCGGAGTGGAAGATGAATTCCTAAGGTTCCAAAAGACAATCTCTGGGACCTTGTTGTACCCTTTCTTCCTAAATTTCCTCTGTATTACTTCATAATCAGTTTCCCAACTCTTCTTACTCTTTTTCTCACTCTTATCTGTCTTTGACTCTTCGTCACCCTCATCCTCTTCGGACTCTTCCTCACCCCCATCCTCCTCGGACTCCGTCGCCTCAATTTGACAAGCTTGATCGAACTCCATGTCACTAAACACAAATACCCTCTTAATCAATTGATCCTCTCTCAGATTCCCTTCTACAGCTAATTCCAAAATCCGATCGAAAACTTTCTGCAAATTGGTGTTCATACCCCACTCCATCCTCCTCACAAACTCAGTTTTGGACAAAAGGGTGTCTCCTTCAATCACATGAATCTGCGGATTTTTGCTAAATGTAATGACCCTACCCTTCCATGGCTCCTCACTAAGCTCCGAAACCAATAGCCCCAGAGCCACAGACACCTCCATTGGCACACCAGCCATGCTTCCTGACACATCACAAACAGCAATACAATTACTTAGCTTGCCTTTCTTGGCAACATCTTCAACCATTCTTTGCCATTGCAACTCCGCAACTTTCCCCCCATCATCATCCCCCAACGACTTAATGATCTCATGAGGAAGCAAAGCCCCAGCAGCAATCTTTGCCTTGCCACTCTTCACATTCTCAAGATACTCCCCAAACCGATCCCTGTCATGCTTCGAAAACAACTCCTTATAGTTCTTCATCGCGACGGAGGCGACCCTATTGTATGGCAAAACTCCCCATTGATTAGCACTCATGTAGACCTCAGGCAATTCCAATGCCTTGTGAAGAGGCACCAAAACTTCCTTCCTCAACCTATCTCTAACCCTATAAACATAATGAGACTCGTCAAGGCCAACATACTCCGTATCCAACTCTCGGGGAAAAACCCGCCTAGCAATTCCCTCACAAATCAAGGTACACTTATCATACGAAGAATCAATTGAAGGGCACCATTTTGAAGCCAAGCTAATCCTATGAATCTCTCCACTACTCAAAAACTGAATATCCGATTTCAACATATCAGCAAAAACATCCGAAACACAATCATATAAAAATCTATAATCCAAATCATTTTCATACCTTTCCAAAGCCCTTCTCGCCATGCCCAATTCTCTCTCTTTCCTCGAAGCCCTTGCCTTTTCCTTGTTTAAGTTTTCAATCTTCAAATTCCCTCTCTTCCGATTCTTCCACTCCTCTTTGGCCAGCTTCCGGACTTCGGAACCTTCTAGGAGGCGATAGAGAATCTCGGGCAAGTCCTTGAGATACCCAAAATCAGCAAATGCCATGGCATTGAGAGCTAGGGTTTAGGGGTGGGTTTTGTGGAGCCAAAGCGACGCCGTATAGAACCCTTCTTTGTCGGACTTCCCGGTGCCTCTCACGCCTCTGAGATTGCACACCAGCTTCAGAGCCGTCAGGGGGTCGTGGGCCCAGGCCAATCCCAGCCGTTGGATCAGATCGGCGGTTGGGGTGTCCGGAACGACGTGGAAGAAAAAATCCAGGCATGGGTTTCCGGTGGAGAGAAATGTCGGAGAGAGATTCTCCGTCAGACCCATCGGGGGTTTTTCTTCGAGGGGGTCATCGCACTGCTGAAAGTGAGAGACGGCGGAATCGACGGCCGTGGGCTCGACGAGAGCCTCGTTTTCAGGTGATCCGACGTCGGACAGTTTTGTCGAATGATTTCTTGCGGCGAGAGGACCGAGAAGCATGGCGGCGAGAGAAAGATGACCTCGGAATTTCCAAAGGGAATTCGATTGTTCTTTTAGCGTCCCGTTTCTTAGAGGCGAAAGTGTAGAGGGCGAATCAATTGGGTAATCCCATCTCTATCCGGAGGTGGCTTAAACCCCCTCCAACTGTCCATTTGTGTCATATGCCACGAACACTCATGTAAGCAGCTGATTGTCCACTTGGCAAACATCACCTACGTGGCAAAGCTTAAATTTTTCTTCTTTTCCCCTTCTTTTTTGGTTTATTCCGTTCTTATAACGATCCGCCGACCTCTCTAAAAGAAACGACCGCCATTATAACAATCGTTGCTGATGAAACTTGTTGTTTGTACAGAGATCTATGCAAATTTCTTAACAAGAGGGAAAGAGAAACAGTAAGGAGTGGTCTTTTTTTTTTAATGGAAAGGGAAAGTTTTTTCCACCGTCAGCCCGAACAATCCTCCTCCGGCCCCGAAGTCCTTTTTTTCCACGATTTCCACCAAAACTTCTTCACCTCATCTCTTTTCTTCGACCCTTTTGTTTTTCAAAAAATTTTATTTGCTACCTTGGTTGCTTAAATCAACTGATATAAGAAATATGGTGTAGGTGATTTGATCAATTGTTATGCTAAAAATTTGTTTTCGCTTAACTTGAAAGATTGAAAGCTAGAAAAAAATAAATAAATATACAAAGGAAATTAAAAATAAAAACGTAAAAAAAGTAGAAGAAACTAAATCTAAAATTATTGTTTTATGTAGAAATAGCAAGAAATTTTAAAGTTAAAAGTATGTTTTTCTTTTAGATTTAAAAAGAAAAATGTGGAAAGGGTCTAGAGAAGCAAAGAAGTTTGAAAAAAATAAAAAAAGAGCAGCAAAAAGATGTGATAAATGGCGTTTGCCATCCCATCCGATCAGGCCTATGAACAGTGATCTATGCAAAGTCTCCGAAAAGAAGAAAAGGGCAAACAATAAACAGAAAAGGAAAAAAGAGCAGACAATAAAGGAGGTTTTTTTTTTTTTTTTTGCTCTCTTGGGACTTTGGGATCTTTTCACTTTTTTTTTCAAAAATTCTTTCCATGTGGGGGCCATTCATTTCTAAATGCATGTGGGGCCCAGGCCATGTCTGCTTCCATGTTTAATGGGGTTCTCACCGATCGGGATATGTAGGATTACTTGAATGAATTTTGCAAAAAAAAAAAATCGTCAAAGTTGACACGTTCTAATGTTAAGGGTCCCACAATACCACGTTAGTTTTTTTGGGACAATGCCACGTTGTGATAAACCCAAAAGATCCTTTCAAAAAAAAAAAAGAAAAAAGAAAAAAGAAAGAGAAATAACAAAACTAAGAGCACCATTAAAAGATTAACAGTAAATTCATATTGAAGCTTGGTTAAAATTTTAAAAATATCTTCCACCCCCCACCCAAATCCTAGATTTCATCTCCCTCCTCTCGTCCTCCTCCTCTTTCTTCTCCTCTGTCCCTTCTCACTCTCCTTGCTCTCTGGCTCCTAACAAAAAGCCCTTGTCACAAAGCCATCACTGCCAGCACTTTAAACTTGCTCCCTCCAACGCCAGGCTCTATGACAAAAATCTCGAAACCACGTGGTCACAACTCTCATCCCCCTTAAACCACTACTTTGTCTCATTGTGGTGCCTTCGAGACTCTGACGAATCCCAACTTGTATCGAAGAAAACAGTGTCGAGAAGAACTTTGTGGGTAAGTGGGTGGGCACAGATGGCATGTGGGTCCATAGAACGATCACCCACAATAGAGAAAAGGATTTTCAAGATGACCTCCGTCAAAATGATCGCCGGCACCATCAATTGTGAGAGAAAAAGAGAGAGTGAGCAACGAGAGACAAAAAGTGCATCACTATTGCCATAGCCATAGCTGCCACCTTCGTTGAAGAGAGTGGGATAGTTTAGAGATCTTGAAGAGAAAAAAACAAAGTGTTATTTTTTCACTCTCTAATAATATGCTATATGTCCCCCTCATTAACAAGTATTTTCTCTAATTCATTCCTATTAAGATTATTTTTGATATGTGCGTTAGTAATTTTTATAATCGCCTAAAATGTTTCTTTATATGTGGTCGTTTATAGTATAATAAGGGCGCTTGTACCCATAGAGAGAGAGGTCAGAATTTGAGAGATTGACAAATTTACGGTTTAAAATAGAAAAGATTTTACAAACAAAATTTAAAACAAAATAAAAGATTCAACAAATTTAAACAAGATTTTAAAATATAAAATTAAAATAGTGGAGCTTCAAGATCCCTTGAATGTTGTATAACTAATATGGATTTTAACTCTAAATAATAATTATCTAAAGCATTTAATTTATTATATCTTTTCTCATTTATAGTAAGCACATATACTATTTCTATAAGTTAACCTAAAGTGACAATATAGCAAGTTATAATACAGTAAGGATTTTTCTATAAAAAGTAACAAAATAATTATCTCTTACTAATGATTTGGTGCATTAACTATGAAAATTATAACCGCCATTACTAAAATTATAATTAGCATAATTTTAAGATAGAAAAGATAATAACAAATTAAAATTAATATATATTAATGGAATAAATTTTTACAATAATTTTAATAAAACCTCATTTTATGAAATATATGAAATCGATAATATAATAAGTCATACTGCAGTAAAAGATATTCAATAAAATTAAGTATTATTTTATTATTATTAATATTAATTATACAACACAAATAAATTATATAAAAAAAGCATGACTAAATTTATATAAAAAAAAAAAGGTAGCAACATAACAACGTTAACAATAATTACTAAAAATAGAAATATAATTTATTTCATAAAAATAAAAGCATTACAACATAGTTATAGAGTTAAAAACCAGACCATAATACTATGCATATAAGATCATCTCTTTTGCCTCACGCTACTCTCTACACTAATTTAAGTATTATTTTATTATTTTTGATGGGATTAAATGAGTGCTCTAATAGCATCTCCTCCAAAAAGAGAAGACTGCTAAGCTAAAAGCTCAGCATGAAAAACAAAACAAGAAGGAAGGGGGTGCACCCCCCAAACAAAAATTCACTATTCCTACCTTTTAATAATATTTAAATATTATTTTATTTTATTTTTTATTTAATTATTTTTATTTGTCGGGCAATTTTGAAGGAAAACTGTGATTCTCTTTAAAAAAAATTTTCCTTTTCCACACGGTTCATTGGTCTTAAGTATGCAAATCTTTGGATGAAATCCAGTGTAGCACGGCAGACGACGCGATGTATTCCTTTAATCGCATAATCCAGCGGCTGAGGGAAGCAAAGAAAATTGGGCCTAGGTGGGCCAAAAACTGAGAGGATAAGAGGCATTAGATCAGTCAAGTTAAACAGATCTAAAGGCCAAGAAAACGGACGCATGTAGAGCCACCCGCACATGATCTAACACTTTGAGATTCCTCCTGACACCATTTGGCGGCTAGTCGGAGCGTGTCATGCATAAACAAATCACGCTGACACGTGGCTTTCACTTGTAAATTTCGTATTCTTTAAATTTTTAATACATTTGTTGTTTGATTTTGTCTATTTTATTGCTGTTTTGCTCTGTTTTTCAATTAAATTTCAAATTTAAAGATAGAAAATTGAAACAAAATTAATTATTTTACAAACACAATATTTACATTAATTTTAACAATATTTATTTTACATTAAAACATACAAAAATAATTACAAAACTTCTAAAATTCTAAGCTAATTCGATTTGACACAGATATAATTTTTAAGATTTAGAAATATTTTTAGAAATTACTAAAAATATTATAGAATATATTTAGAAACTTAAAACACTCTATAAAACTTATCAAAACTTAAAATAAAATTACCACTAATTATTTTATGGTTTTGATTAATTTCAGGCTAATCTAATATTTTACATGCAAAACTAATTCTAAAATTACCAAAAATGTTATTAAACATAAAACATATTAAAGTCTTATAATTAAACTAATGTTTTACATACAAAACTGATTCTAAAAATTACAAAAAATATTATTAAACATAAAACATATTAAAGACGTATAATTAGATATATTTTTACACTAAGGCACTAAAATTATGTTTAGCGTAGAAATGCTATTAATTAAAGAGTTTAACGAGAAATAAAAGCATAAATAAATTATTTTAACCTTAAGAAGTATATACCTTTATAGCCTTATCACTCTCTTGAAACAAAATTCTGGTTTCGCTACTAGATTCCACCAGAGTTGGATTCTTAACCTCAAGTTCTTGACAAAAAAGAGAGAGGAAAACAACCGTTCTTCCAAAAAATCTAAGAAAAAGCTTCATTATAGTTATGTTGTTCTTTTATATTATTTTATTTTATTAGCAAGTGACAATCTTAATAGGAAATCTGAGATTATAATAGTAATTTTCAAAATATTGTACTCTTGCCACTACATCAGATATGGGTGAATGGTGGGTAAGAAATGTATGTGTGTGTGAGAGAGAGAGAAAAGAGATAGTGAGATAAAAATAGGAAAAAGAAAAGTTATTACTTAAGCAATTATTTAAACAAACCTAAAGATTATAAGGACTAAAAATTATGCATCATATACAAAACCTATATATATATATATACACACACATACCACTGCCAATCAAAATGAATTGTATAGATTACCAAAACTCTTACAATAATGGCACAATTTGATTTTATGATATAGAACACATCTTATTTTGGAATGAATTAATGGATTTTAGGAAGTTTATGTTCTTGATTTATGTGCATCTTTCTTATATGTTTTCTCACTAAATTTGGATTTTAGCAAAGCTCTGATTATAAATCTAGATTTATCAAGCTATGAAATTACAAATTTACCCCTGTGGTGGGATTTGTCCACACATCGTCGTGATTTCACTAAGATCTTGAATCTCTTTTGTGACCAGATATGATGTCGATCTCATCGTGCTGAGAAATCTCGCCATTTTGTTCTCGCTCCAAGTGATTTCTTGGTGATCTCTAGTCCATTTTTCCTTGCCCAACATCGTCTTTATTGCAAGCACCGACTGCTAGATCGCCTTCTTTGATGATGTTGGCAACTACAATTGATATAAAATTACATTAGGTTTTTTTTTTTAAGTGAAATTTCATTCAACTAAAAGGCCTTATAGACACCAATAATAATGTAGATAACCTTGTGGTACATAGTACAAGACACTTGATAAAGACCATTATCATCAGTAAATTCTAATAAAGCATAGGAAAGATGAAGCAAGATGAGGCTTGATATCGGGAATTTTCCTCGACACATCAATTTGAGCACGCATAAGACTCTTTTAAAATCGCTACAATCAATGGAAGCTTTTGATCAATCAAGAGTATGTAATGTGACAGCTCTAAGGCCACCAACATCTTCTCCTAGACTCATAACTAGCAGAACTTCTAACTCACCAAGACCTAAATCCGGCAGACCAAAGACAAACTCAAATGATGAGAGAACCGCCTTCATTATTTCAAATAAAATACTAAAAATTAGGCAAAAATATCGATGCTTTTATTTGACCAAAACATAAAAAAACTAAAACAAAAAGCACGACCGTTGCAAACCTTCAAAGAAAGTATAGCCAATAGGAGGACTATCAGGGTAGGAAGAATGCTTCTAGGGACAAGCGGCAGCTTCAAACAGCAGAATGTGAAGCACATGTGCCAACACTGTCAACATCCGAAGCTAATACTATCACCTCCAAAAGAAGCCTACCACCATTGGAACAAAACCCAAAAATAGTATACACACGAGCCAAGAAATACAT
Source organism: Artocarpus heterophyllus (assembly GCA_025403435.1). Classification (NCBI taxonomy): domain Eukaryota; kingdom Viridiplantae; phylum Streptophyta; class Magnoliopsida; order Rosales; family Moraceae; genus Artocarpus; species Artocarpus heterophyllus. The sequence continues at coordinate 7,299,157 of CM046341.1, forward strand.
CAGAAAATGCCTCCAAGCTGTCTAGATTTCATCCTCTAAATGGAATCAGATATGCCTCAACAAATCCACCCTGCCAAATACAGCCACCGCCATCAAAAAGCTCACAAAGATATGAGCTCCGTAACTAATTTTCAGGATCGAAAGTCCAACGATGCTCTTAGAATTCCGGCTGACTCACTCTCTCTTTTTCTCTCTTTCTCTTCTTTTCCTAGGGCTGGCTAATTCCTTCTTTTCTTAAATCAAAAGTTAGGTTTAGTTTAAGATAGTTTTAGAGCTTTCAATATATTTGGGATTTAATTAAAAATACACGATAAAATCATAAGAAATCGTAATATTGGAAAGTAAGAAGTTTAAAATTAAAAATGATGCATTATTTACCAACTTTGATAAATATTATTAACTTTAAAGGATTAAAAAGTTGGCATATCATACTAAATTTTTTGCTAGAAACGTAGTATACCACAACCTGCCTATAAATAAATAAATTTTAACCCTCAGTTTGATATTTAGGAAAAAAAAAAGATGGAAAATTAAAAAGAAATAAAAGATTTTAGCTTTCTCTTTACTTGTTTAGTATGCTAAGGAAAAAAGAAAATGAATTTATCTCTAAATGTTTGATATTGGAAGTAAAACCTAGGGTGAAAAAATTATAAATGATACAATTACTTTTTTGCCTAAATATATTTATCCAAAACCTTAAATTTTTTTTTCTAGGAAACATACATATAATAAATTATTGTTTCATAATTAACATATTATATGTGGCATCATATTGAAAAACAACTAATTTAATTAGGTGCATTAAACAAATATTTTCTGTATTTTTATACAAAGAATATTTTATTGTTCTTTTTTATAGATGTATATATTTTCTTTTATATATATATATATATTTGTTAATCATTTTCTTATATATATTAGGAATATGCTGTATACGCTTTCTTGTTCGTATTCCATCTTTTTATTCCTGTTCGGATTTATAAACCAAAACCTATGTTTATTAGCCGCTCTTGTGGCCGTGGGTCGTCCTTTTTTTTTTGTGTAGTTTGAAGGGACACTTTTGTAATTTGAATCTTTTATGTAACCATCAATATTTTCCATATGATGATCTATTCATTTTTGGGCAGAAAAAATATAAAAAACCTACTTGGTAGTTTTTCTTATTTTTCTTTCCATCTAAATTTTCCTCCTGTCGAACATCTTAACTCACTAATTTCTATCCTGAAATCCCTTTTATATTTTATTTTCTTCCACTTTTAGGGGTTAATGAGATATGTGGTCTTTTTGTATTTATAGAATTAAAATATGTCTGTAGTTCATGAATATTCTTTATATTTCCCAATACATATGTATAAAGGCATTAATGACTATAATAATAATAATATTGTTAGTTTTAATTTATTTTTTTAGAATAACTATAATATACGTATTTAAGATTTCAAATGGATTATGATATCATTTTATTTATAAAAATCCTTGAAATTAGAGTGTTTGTTACTTAAATTTAAATTGGCTTCTAAAATAACGAATTTAAAATTCACTAAAAAGATGAAATTTTTTATCGACAAGTTAGATTTATCGACAAATTAGAATTAGGGTGTTATGATTAAATTAATGATATAGTTTAACTAACAAATTGAAATTAGAGTATTGTAATTAAATTAATGACATAGTATTATTACATCTTTTTATGTGTCTTACTAGTTATATAATTGATATATCATTAAGTTAATTATATATAATGATAATGATACATAATGATATTCATTTCATAAGATTTCAAGTCAATAATATATTTTTTTTTCATAATATGTAATCAAATTAATGATATAGTATTTATTAAGTTTTTTTGTGCATCTTATAGGTTATATAATTGTTATATCATTAAGTTAATGATACATAATGATAACGATACTCAATGACATTCATTTCATTTTTTTTAAGACTTTAAGTGATAATAATAATGTATCAATATAATATGTTAAAATAAGAAATATACGTGTATATTGTTTCCCCCTAATTTAACTATTTGAAAAATAAAGAAATTTGTTATAAAAATTTCAAATAGATGATAATGTTTAGTTAGAGGATATTTTAAGGTTCTAAATATATAAAATTTTAAAAAAGAGACATACAAGTGATATTTGTATAACGAAAATATATATTAATTCACTATTTAAAAATAGACAGATAATGCAAGTTTTACCACTTTTAATTCATGCCAAACAGAGGGTTATGGGCTTGTGATTTATTACAGCTATTGGGCTTGGCCTTGAAAATAGTTGGATAATGGGTCATATGTACTTTTCTACAATAGGCCATTTATGTTAATCACACCATGCTTTTCGGAGTTTTACGCAAAAAAACCCAACGTGAAGAGACAAATTCAACTGATGAAGAAGAAAGGACAACTTACAATAATACCTCTCAAATATACCATCTTATTAAAAGTGTCTTCCAATAAATTATTTATTAAAACTGTCGCTTTAATTGAGAGTGAGGATTTATTAAAAGACCAGGTTATCCTTCCTCTCACTAACTCATGTGAGATGCCAAAATAAAAACTATCATGTTTCATTCTGAAATCCGTCATGGAACCTGCCTCTGGTCGCTAGTGAGGGGTGCCAGATTGCAACCTCTAAGTTTCAAAGTTAGAACCTACCAAATTTTAACATATTTTATTTAAAATAAAAAAGTGTCAATCGCCTCCAATCACCAGCTTGGGTGTCATGTTATAACCTGGTAGGTTTTAATTTTCTACTAGATTCCAACAATTTTTTTTTTTGAAGCAAAGAAGTCAACTACCTTCGGTCGCCAGTGCAAGGTACTGGATTATAATCTGGTAAATTTTAAAGTGGAACCTACTATATTCTAACAACTTTTCTTTGAAACAAAAAAACACCAATCGTTTTTAGTCGTCTGCGCGGAGTGCCAGATTATATCCCAATAAGTTTTAAAGTTAGAACCTATTAGATTCTAACATATTTTTATTGAAACAGAAAAACAACTCTCTCTTGTTGCCGATGAGAAGTGTCTGAGCGTAATAAAACCTGCTAAATTCCATTCGAAACCTGCCAGATTCCAACTAGGTTCCAGGTTTATCAAAGGAAAAAACATTCGGAGCACAGTTAACAAAGCAACGCATTTAATTGAGCCACAAAAGTATACTAAACGAAAAAGAATATATATATATATATAAATAATATCATGCAATAAAGACAATGAAACACCATGACTTTTTTTGGGTGTAAAAGGATACGAATAACTACCAACAAATAATGAAAAAAGTCCACAGGGGAAAACAAACAGACCACACGAAGAACTCAAACAGCAAAGGAGCCTTCCTCACGAGAAGACAAAAGTAAAAGCAAAACCAAATCATAAGAAAATAAAATACAACATCTGATTCCTGGCAAAATCGTTATCCATCGAAAAGAAAGCAAATAAAGAAAATCCACCATTAAAAGAGAAAATGGTAGCTTGCAAATCCCAGTGAAGTAGCAGATACTAAAGATTCCAGATTGCCATCGTCTAACAAATTATTTTTTTCTCCATCCACAGAGCATTTTCTTTCTGGAGGCAAAGAGCAAATCTGCAACAGTAAACCAAAAGAAGATTACGGGGCGATGCCATCGAGGATGCAAAACTCCATCGCTGGATGCAAACAAGATTACGGGCGAGGTCCCGCTTCGATCTCCTCTGTGGTGCCGAGTTCACACTGGAGAAGACGACTAGATGCGGTCACAAGGAAATCAGAGTTCGTCGAGCTCCATCATTGTTTTTGATCTCCTCAAATTTTTGTTGTTTAGTTTGGTGCTCTAATCTCCCCACGGCGGCATAATCTCCGATCTGCTTTGGTCTTTGGACAGAGAAGACCAGAGAGAGAGGATGGAGTGAAGAACAGAGAGACGGAGGAAGAGAGTGATGAGGCGTATAAAGAGAGAGGAGAGAGCATGGGAGGCTGAGAGAAAAAGAGGAGAGAGAGAGAGAGAGAGAGAGGCAAATAGAGAGAGAATTAGGAATGTAATTTTGGAGAGCGAACGAGAATGGGTAAAGAAGTAAATGTATAATTAGTATTTTAAAAAATAAAATAATAAAAAAGTTAGTTTAAAAAAATAAAATAATACTTTTAATAAATGGTGTGGTTTAAAGTCATTTTATATAATTTTCTAGAGAAGAAAGGGACCCACAAGCATCGGACAATAGAAACTGAAAAACTGCAAAACAAGGTGCAAAACTCAGTTGGTTTCAGCTCTAGACGAAGTCCAATACCCCGCTGGGCCGCTCCAAAATTGGGCCCACCAACAATTGTCAGTTCTTACGTGGCGCCAATTTCATAAGGGATTTGTTAAAATGACTTTTTGAGAAAAAATTTTTTTTGATCAATGACCTTTTTTTTAGTCAGTTTTTAGCATAAAAAAACTTTTTAGATATTAAAACGGTTCTATTTTTTTTTCATCCTATTGAGGTTCTTTATCTTGCTACAGTCATTTTTCTTATTTTTTTGAAAAAAACTGAGACAATTTACCTATACAAAAAAACGTGTCATTTCCTCAATTCAAAATTTTTTTTTGGCCCTCTCTCCAAATTCTTCCCAATTTGTTCATGGTTGTTGCTTGGCCACTTTGGGTGATTTTCGATGGCCGGTTTTTGGTTAGTTGGTTTATTTGCCCAGCCCAACCTGGTGGCCCCCAATTTTCTTCTAAGCCAACAGCCTTGGGGGTTGGGGATTTTTGGAGTTATTTTCATTATTTTAGATATACACTAATAGAGTTAGTTAGCGATTGTGTCATTGTAATAAAGTTAGTTTTAGTTATAAGGTGTTTGAAAGTACGGTTAAAACTAAAATTTTTAAAATGAAAACTATATCATGCGAAAGTTTTACACTATAGTTGACTTTTTCTAATCATTGTAGCATGTAAGAGCTTTACATTGTACTAATCAAAAGTTTTGATTAGAGCTGATTTTGCCTAACATCTTATTACCGCAACCATAATTTTTCACAAAAATTCGGAAGATGTTTATGCAATTCCCCCCGTCCCTACACCCCTAAATCGCCCCACTGATCCCCACCCAACAAAAAATTAGTTTGATTACCAGCCTACAACTGTTAGCTTACCAGGCCCAATGAGATATTAAAACCAACAACGCAGGGATTGCCGAACCGTCAGTCAGAAACGACAGATCATAACCGGCAATAAAACCCTATCTAGTGATTGTAGTAATACCATTGACAATCTCCGTGAACAAATAATAAAGACAGATTGTGTTTGAGAAAGTCAAGTATAAGGTCAATACATTAACTAGTTATGTTCTAGAAAGATGACCAAGTTCAGTTAACCTTTTGCAAGTGAAATCCAATTTTATTTATGCTATTCCATAGCTTGTTTCTTTTTCAATTCTTTTTTCCTTTCATATAGTCAAATGTTTACTTACTTCCGCCTTACATATGGCATTTTGTGAAGTTTCGTCCTGTAAAGTCAGGACAAACCACTTTAAACCTTTTTTGCATGAAAAAAAGAAAAGAAAAATCGAATTTTATTATAGAATATGAAAAAAAAAAACACTCTCCCAATAGGAAATAGTTTTGGAATCATGAGATCAGAAAAATATGATAAATTTAATATAGTTTGAAAAAATCTTATGCTAAGAATTATTTTTTTAAGTAAAGCATTTTATGTTGTACGTATCTTACCACATAAACGACCTTTGAACTTGCTTATAAATTTTGACCATCATTAATTTTCACAGTTTTGTCGGTGATACAGAAAAACTGTCAAGTAACACGTGACAATATAAACTAAATAATAATTATGATCATTCTATATATTAAACTATGAATTGGACCACCAACTCCCACCCCCACACCCAAAAATAATAATAAAAAATCACCTGATGTCTCCAAGTGTCTCCAAGTGTTCACCCTAGTAGGTATTTAGCTGTCGAAAGACTTTAATAGAAACTTAGAAATAACGGAGGGTTTTTAACTAATAGTTTTTTAAAAACTGTTTTTAGTTTTTTAAATCTAAAAATTACTTTTAGAAGTGTTTTTAACTAATAGTTTTTTAAAAGCTGTTTTTAGTTTTTTAATTCTAAAAATTGCTTTTAAAAGTGTTTAAATGAGGCATAAAATTGTTTAGCCTTTTTATAAGCGTTTTCGGTCAAACCACAAAGTGTGACTTTTTAAAAACTCACTTTTGAAATAAACTTTAAAATATGTACAAAAATATTGATAGTATATTATAAACTTAAATATAATATTTTGATAACTTGTTAAAAAAATTTAAGACCATTTTAATCCATTTAAGCTCTTTTGAAAATATAGTTCCAACTACCTATTAAAAAGTTACAATTTTTGCTTCTCTTTTTCTATTAATTAAAAACACAAATAAAAGCTATACCAAACATGCCTTATATCTAATTAGACCATACATTTACCTAAAAAAAAAAAAACCAAGCATGTAACATATTTGAAGTATTGTCATACCCATGCGGTTGGATACTATGAAAAGAATTTGATCATGGATTATCACCAAGTTTGGGAAGAATGATTATCATTAAGTTTGGATTGATTCTTCCCACGTCAATGGCCGAGCAGTTAATGTACTTTTTAAAGAATTGACAATTTTGTTGTCTTTTTTTTGAAGAATAGTATCTTTTTTGGGGTTAGTTAATCCAATTTATATAATCAAAGCTTGATTATCAATTTTTCCCAAAACTTTATACTTGTGGCAGCTTTGGTCTCTTTACTAAAATATTTGATATTTTAATTATTTGTAAAGTATTCTTATTTTTTTGTAATTTATAACAATATTGAAAATAACATTTAGCATGTTATGTAATTGTGTTTATAAAATTTTAAGGTATCATGTGATGAATGTTAAAGTTGACTTTCTAACATTAATACTCTTCTACTTATTTCACTGCTCTCCGACGTTCTCTGGTGCTCCATCACTCAGGGAATTGAATTTTAGAAGACACTTTGACGCTTAGGTTAGGCAAATGGTTATGGAGAACATTCAATAGAGTAACAATAAGAGTAATAAAGAGCATATCCTTTTAACGGGACCATCATATTCTATTTACAGTTGACGTACCCTAAACAGATGATTGTTTCCTCAATCGACTGATTAACACATGTCACATTTCTTCTTGGACTAGGGTTTTTCTCTTACTTGCTTTTCTTAGAAAATAACCAAAATAGTTTCTTCTTAGTCTTTCTTTTTGTGATCATCCGCGGGTCAAAACACAGGCACACATCTATCTCTTTTTCCGTGATTGTTTAGACACATGCTCTTCTTGTGCTAGTTACCTTTGACACAACAATATGTATAAATTTTAAGAGATCGCCCTAGCTAATACCACGACGCATGTTATGAACACTAATACCATGACACAGACCTCCTTAATTGGGACAAGTCGCCCTCACATTGACGTGCTTACCTCAAAATGTCTCTCGATCAGAGAACTCGGTATGTTGGAGTTCTCCAGAAGCTTTGCTCATTTGGTTGAGTTTCTTGGTCAAGCTACCCGTACCTCGACCTTAATCTCGATCAAAGGTCCTATGAAGACACGTGGTACAATGTTAATAGCTTGGTGGAAAATCTCCCAACAATGAACACTAACTTTTACAAAATTCAACATGTTAATTTTATGGTAAGAGACCGGCATCGCAAAGAACGTAAAATTTTGGGGGACTAATTAGTAAAAAACATCTAAGAACTAAACCTTTAGAACACCAACAAAACATGCGAACTAACACCCTCAAAGAAAAGAAAAGAAAAAAAAAAACCAGCTACTTAATAACGTACAAAAACTCATGTATTAAAAAAAAAAAGGAATATCACATGACATTATTTTATAAAAAGGCAAGCATAATCACACTGCCCATGAGAAATACTGTTTCCTGTATTAAAGCTAGGTAAGGTTATCATAAGCCAGCTGAATCTTAATTAAGATAGGAAATATAGAATGAACAGAACGTAAGATTGTGGTTTTACGTCATTTGAGAATGTATCTTTCGAACGAAATATGTTATATATTAATATATTATTGATAAAAAAAAAAAACAACATAGAACTCTTGGTGTATATGATGACATCGCTGCATATGTAACCGATGTATAGTGGGCAGGTAACCCAACTTTAATAAGCTCTATGCGTGTGTGAGTGTCTATATATATATATATATATATATATATCATACTTGTCCTTTTATGTAAAACTTTGCAGTCGAGTCGTCGATGAATTATTTGGTTAGAAGAATACGACGTTCAAATACAAACATTGAAAAAACAGCTAATAATGTGAGAAACAAATTCAGATAAGCTTGTACCACTATAATAATGAACTAGTTAAAGTCACGAATTCCAAATATTGGACCAACCAAGTTATTAAAGAGAATTTCTATTTTATTTTATTTTTTCATAATTGATATCCAAGACCAGATTTCTTGAGGAAGTTTCACTTCGTCCGAAATAGAAACTAACCTCGTGTTCAAAGCTATTGAATACCTTTCTTTATATATATATATATATATATATATAACTATAGCTATTGAGGACTTCATTATTGTTATCAGTTAGCTTAACGTTTAAAAATCAGCATGAGTGGTCTTTTTAATAATATTTTTAAAATAAATGATTATACTTTTTTTAAATAGAAAAATTGTATCTTTTTATTAATTATAAAGTCAAAATGATAAAAATGACATTTATTAATTATTAATCAGTTATATTATATCGATGATAAACTCAAATATATCAATATTAAAAAGCATAGTTTATCTGTAATAAACCTTGATATACCAGTGATAAATTGTAATATATCAACATTAAAAATCTCGATATATTAGTAATAAATTCTTGTACATTAGTAATAAACCCAGTACATTAATTAAATAAATAAAATCTTAAGAAAAATCAAAACCTTCACGTTCTTTCTCTTCTATCTCTCTCTTCTCTCACTGCAACTTGTTCTTCCTTCTTTAGAGAAACAAGCTTCGTTGCCGCCATGGCGAGGCTCCTTTACTACGATGTCTACGACCACAACGTTGCTAGCGTTTCCGATGACTCCAACCTAAAGATGCTCCTCTGATCGTCGTCGAGGATCTTGACAGGTTCTCCTCCACCTCTGTCGTGAGCTTCTCCGAACTGATGAACTTCATGGACGAGATCATCTTTTGCTGCAGAGTGGAATGAGTTTTGGCATTCACGATGAACGGCACAGATCACTGCATCAGGTGCTTGATCATTTGGAGAAAAGGAAGGGGAGAGAAAGGAACAATGTTCTTGGTTTTGCTGGAATGGGAGAAACAACGTTGGAGGCTGAGGCGTTTAGAATAATGGGTACTTTTGTTAAGGGTGTTTTCGTTTTTTTGATCCAATTAGAGTAATAGTTTCTAGCAATAGCGGTCATTCTCCTAATTTCGGATAACTTGGCTCATACACTAAAGAATGGTGCTCATAAGGGTAAATATGCCCAAATCCTTCCCGCTTTTCTAAATAACGGTGTTCATGATGACTGGTTTGGTCATTTTGAAGGGAAACCACTTACTAAATAAATAATATTACTTTATTTTTGGTCCATTTAAATTTTAAAGGTCTAAGAACGTAGTTGATAACACAAATTGAAACAAAAAAAATTATTGTAACTTGTGAGAGAAAACATTGTAAAAAAATTAATTGGAACAACAAAATTGCAGTTTCAATGGGCTATCCTATAAGAGAAATCAATTCAAATCAAATCAATTTTTATAGTCAATTTGGTGGATTTATACACTTGTAGTTAAAATAACTATTAACGTTTTCCTACAACTTTTAAGTAGTTAAAATTTGAAATAAATTATAAAAGCTCAAAATAATATTTAGCTATAACAAGATAACATAATTACAATAAATATTTTTAAGGTAGGAATTGAAGAATTTTGGTTGGTTTGACTGATATTGGTGGCTCGGAATTGTAAAACATAAAACTGAAACAATTCTAATCATGCCAAAACTGTATGCATATCAAGAATTGAATTAAAACGGAAGCGTGAAAACTTTTCTGTACCTCCTGCCATTGCACTGTATCTCCGGTGTACCATGATTACCTGCACTTGAGAGCTTCCAAGTCCTCCAAAAAGCTCAATTGATGGTGTTGGTACTTTAGAGAATTTTTGAACTTGGGGACCCAAGTTTTTGTTTCACAAAAACTGAATGTGAAAAAAAAAAAAATTTCTGGTTTTTCTCTATTCAGCCATTGCTTCCATCAAGCAATCTTTATACTGCCAGAAAATTCAGTTACCAGTGCTCTAATTGATGTTTTAATGAAAACATAAATAGGAGACCATTAGAATTCATAACCGTTAAAAATTGATTGGTTTCAATTAGAAACCTTTAGAATTACAATCGGTTACATTCTCCCACTTGGTCTCCATATTTAACCTTATATTCATTAAAACCAAACTTTCAGGAAACAAATACATGAATCATGGCGATAATTTCTCTAAATTGTGAGTATTATCTTCCATGTATTACAATGTATTATTTCTCAGACTTTATTCCTTATATAGTAATTTAACTTTATAAATAAACCCAATGTTTATTCTTGGTCCTACTAAATGTGAATTTTCTCCAATAACTTAATGCGCAAAACAAATATGAGAAAACATCACAACTGAATAAGAGTTTCATTAAGACTGTAAATTGTATGTACAAACAAATTTATATTATGGAACCAAGTCCCATCTGTACAACATGATCCTTAAATGACTTCGGTGGCATTCCTTTTGTCAAAGGATCTGCAATCATCAATTCAGTGCTTATATGCTCAATGACCACTTTATTTTCCTTAATGCGTTCCCTTATAGCTAAGTACTTAATGTCGATATGTTTACTTCGACTGCCACTCTTATTATTCTTAGCCATAAAGACAGCAGCTAAATTGTCACAATATATTCTTAATGGCCTAGACACAGAATCTACAATTCTAAGGCCTGACATGAAACTCTTCAACCATACACCATGCAAAGTAGCCTCAAAACAAGAAACAAACTCTGCCTCCATTGTGGAAGTAGCAACCAACGTTTGCTTTCCACTCCTCCAAGATACAGCTCCTCCGGCTAGCATGAAAATATAACCTAAAGTTGATTTTCTCGAATCAACACAGCCAGCAAAGTCTGAATCGGAGTAGCCAATCACCTCTAGAATGTCAGTTCGTCTATACATAAGCATGTAATCCTTTGTACCTTGAAGGTACCTCATCACCTTCTTTGCAGCCCTCTAGTGGTCAATGCCTGGGTTACTCTGATATCTTCCCAACATTCCCACAGCAAATGCAATGTCAGGTCTTGTGCAGACCTGAGCATACATAAGGCTTCCAACAGCTGAAGCATAAGGAATGTTGCTCATTTGAACTTTCTCGAAATCATTCCTTGGACATTGGTTCAAACTGAACTTATCACCCTTCACAATGGGTGCTACACTTGGTGAACAATCTTTCATCCAAAATCTGTCTAAGACTTTATTGATATAGGTTTCCTGCGATAGTCCCAAAATACATCGAGATCTATCCCTATGGATCTTTATGCCAATGACATAAGATGCCTCACCCATATCCTTCATATCAAAGTTCTTAGAAAGAAATTGTTTCACCTCATATAGAAACCCCTTATCATTGGTTGCAAGAATGATATCATCCACACATAAAACAAGGAAACAAATCTTGCTCCCACTGACCTTCTGGTATATACATTGATCCATGATATTCTTTTCAAAACCAAATGAAGTGATTACATCATGGAATTTCAAATACCATTGACGGGAGGCCTGTTTCAAACCATATTTGGATTTATTGAGTTTGCACACCAATTGCTCACCATCACTAGAGGAGAATCCTTCAGGTTGTTTCATATAAACCTCTTCCTCTAGATCACCATTGAGGAATGCCGTTTTCACATCCATCTGATGTAACTCAAAATCAAAATGAGCTACTAATGCCATGATCACACGAAGGGAGTCCTTTTTAGATACAGGAGAAAAAGTCTCAATGTAATATATACATTTCCTTTGAGTGAATCCTTTAGCAATGAGTCTTGCCTTATGTCTCTCAATGTTGCCTAATGAGTCTTTCTTTGTCTTGAAGACCCATTTGCATCCAATGGCTTTTACACCATCAGGCAACTTGACAAGATCCCAGACTCCATTAGATGACATAGAGTTCATCTCATCTTTTATGGCATCATACCACAAGTTAGATTCCTTACAACTCATGGCTTGTGAAAACGTTTCTGGATCATTTTCGACTCCTATGTTGTAGTCAGACTCTTGTAGATACACAATATATTCACTAGGAATGGCTGATCGCCTTACTCTAGTAGATCTCCTTAATGCTGGTTCAACATTCTCTTCAGGAGCATGTTGATCAACTGGCTGTTCAACTGGATCTACTACTTCTTGATCAGCAATCTGTGGAACTTGAATGACTGGCTGTTGTTCAACACGCGTTTGAACTGTAGGCATGTCGCGTATAACAATCACTCTATCATATGAAGTGGAAGCTTGAGCATCTGTATGATCTTTCTCTGGAACGGTGTTCCAGGATCGATCGCTCCCACTGATCAAGTCATTCTCAAGAAATTTCGCATTTCTTGATTCCACAAACCTAGTGGTATGTGATGGACAATAAAATCTATATCCCTTAGACCGTTCAGCATATCCAACGAAATACCCACTTATAGTCCTTGGGTCTAGCTTCTTTTCTTGTGGATTATAGACTCTCACTTCAGACGGGCATCCCCAAACGCGTATATGTCACAAACTCGGTTTCCAACCTTTCCATAACTCGAATGGTGTCTTTGAGACAGCCTTGGTTGGAACTCGGTTTAATATATACACAGCCGTCTTGAGAGCTTCAGTCCACAAAGACCTAGGAAGCTTGGAGCTTCTAAGCATTCTCCGCACCATATCCAACAATGTTCAGTTTCTTCTTTCTGCCACACCATTTTGATCTGGAGAACCGGGCATAGTATATTGGGCAACTATCCCATGTTCTTGAAGAAACTCTGCAAATGGACCAGGCGCTTGTCCATCTTCGGTGTATCTACCATAGTATTCACCACATCTATCAGATCTCACTATTTTTATTTGCTTACCACATTGTTTCTCTACTTCTGCCTTAAACACCTTAAAGGCATCTGTAGCTTCATTTTTGTTATGAAGCAAGTAGAGATACATATATCGTGAGTAATCATTAATAAAAGTAATGAAATACTTTTGACCATACGCGTCTATGTTTGGACTACAAATATCTGTATGTATGATCTCTAATATGTCTGAACTCCTCTTGGCACCTTTCTTTGACACATTGGTCTGCTTTCCCTTTATGCAGTCCACACAAGTGTCAAAGTCAGCAAAATCTAGAGTACTAAGTACTCCATCATTCACTAGTCTCTTTATTCTCTCAATAGAGATATGACCTAATCTACGGTGCCACAATATAGAGGAATCTTCATTCATAACACATCTCTTAATGCCAGCATTATCTTGAACATGCATAGAAGTATAAGAAGTTTTATCTTGTAAATTAATTTTGAAAAGACCATTTGACAATATACCATTTCTAATAAGTTCAGATCTATAAAACAAACTAAATATAGTGTCTGAAAAATTAAAGGAAAATCCCAATGGTACAAGCCTTGAAACTGAAATTAAATTCCTAGAAAAACTAGGAATATAAAATGTCTTTTCTAATTTTAAAATAAAACCACTAGATAAAACTAAATTGCATGTTCCGACAGCCTCTACATGTGAGCGCATCTTGTTGCCTGAATAGATGCACTGCTCACTTCCCACTGGCTTCCTTAGGCCTTGCAATCCCTTTTTTTCTCAAGCCATCTCTGATATTTAGGACAATCCTTCTTTATGTGCCCCTTCTTTTTACAAAAGAAGCACCTGGATTCCTTCTTGATATCAGCTTGAGCAGGCAGTTTGCCTTTTCCCTTATTCTTGGCTTGGCCCTTATTCTTCCTTTGAGTTGCCAGATGCACACTCTCTCCCTCTTCCATAACAAGCCTTCCTTCTTCCTGGACACACATGATCATCAATTCATTGATGGACCACTTATCCTTATGTGTGTTGTATGATATCTTGAAAGGTCCATATTGATGTGGAAGAGTGTTGAGGATGTAGTGCACAAGGAAGGTTTCAGACATCTCAACCTCAAGTGTCTTTAGTTGAGCCGCTATATCCCTCATTTGCATGATGTGCTCACGCACACCATGAATTCCAGTAAGCTTCATGGATGAAAATTTTAATATCAAGGTGCTATCCAAGGCTTTGTTTGATGTAGCAAATTGCTCATCAATTGCCTTCATCAGAGCTCACACTTTGTCATATTGCTCCAATGAACCACGTATGCCAGCCGAGATCTTCGTCTTTATGAACATTACGCAGAGGTGATTAGATCGCTCCCACTTTTCATAACGGTCAACGTCATCCGGCTGGCTGGTCTCCGTAATGGCAGGTGGTTCATCCTTACGGATAGCCAAGTCAATGTCCATGACACCTAAATGAAGAAGAATTCTCTCCTTCCACACTTTATAGTTGTCTCCCTTAAGTTCGGGAATGTCAAATTGGAAATCAGAGTAACTCACAGTTTGCATAGCTGCATAATAAAACATACATGCTTATGTTACTAAATTGAGGCTACAATACTTTATGACATGTTTACCAATGTAAATCATGCATTAAAATATGAATCAAATGACATAAAAATTGCATCTAGGCTAAATTTTTAACTTAAACAGATTCATATATCCTTATAATGATACTATCAAATTATATTCCCTTTTCTTAATTCCTATGGGTAAATTAAGAAAGATAATTTCATACATCATCCTAACTAATCATATTAAATACAATAAAAATTCCTGTGGGATAAAATTTACCATATTACATATGATTAATCACAATTTAATGTCTTTTTACCATATGTGATTTAAACATCTTACATAATTTTTGCATAATTAAAGATGCTGTGGCTACTCTTTAATTATTCAAAAATTAAATACATATATCACAAGACATTTATTCTTAAATTTTTGCTCATAAAATAAATTGCATTTACCTTAAGCAATAAATAAATATGAACAAAGAACCATAATTTATGTACTAATTTTCATTATGTATATATTAAAATTATACATTCAAAAATATAATTTAGCACATTATTGCACAAAATTAAATGTACTAAATTATTTAACTTAATATTGCATGCATAATTTTAAATCACAAATTATACATAATGAACACTATATGCACATAAATTTACAAAATTATATCCACACAAATACTGTATAATATTCATAACAAACACCAAAAATTATGAATATTCAAAATTATGAATTTTTCATAAATTATTCCATAATATGAAAAATTTCATAAAAATATTAAAATTGTGGATATTATGAAAATTTCATAAAAATTATAAAAACTGAAAATTTTATGAAATTTTCCCCAAAAATATCATTTTAAGAAATCTGGAAAAAATCAATTTTTTTTTTAATTTTTGGGTTTTTTTTTTAATTTTCTGCATATCTAAAAACGGCGTTGTTTGGAGAGCCCCCCCTCTCCCCCCCCCCAGCGTAAACGACACGTCGTTTACTGAGAGGGCAGCCTGTCAACAGACCAAACGACATGTCGTTTTGGTCATTAAAGGTCCAAACGACTTGTCATTTTTTTTTGCACAGAAACGAGCCCTTCAACGCCTGAAACGACATGTCGTTTTTGGCTGACCCAAGCCAAACGACATGTCATTTTTCTCGTCTTCAACCTTGAATCCAGGTCTCTTCACCCGAATGACCCGGTTTCAACCCTGTTTTGACCCGTTTCAGACCCGGCTCGTTTTTCACCCTCCAGACACCAATTTTGACGTTTCAAATTGTAGAACTCATAGAAATCTAATGTCTAAATGATTTCTAATCTTAGTTTCAATTAAGAAACGCTAAAAAACAAAACCCAAAAATAATAAAAAAAAAAATTTCAACCGTGACTGTGGAACACGGAATTTTTTTTTTTTTTTTTTTTTAAAAACTCCATAGTTCGCACGCAAGGCAAAGGTAGTTACGGCTCTGATACCAAATGTAAAACATAAAACTGAAACAATTCTAATCATGCCAAAACTGTATGCATATCAAGAATTGAATTAAAACGGAAGCGTGAAAACTTTTCTGTACCTCCTGCCATTGCACTGTATCTCCGGTGTACCGTGATTACCTGCACTTGAGAGCTTCCAAGTCCTTCAAAAAGCTCAATTGATGGTGCTGGTACTTTAGAGAATTTTCGGACTTGGGGACCCAAGTTTTTGTTTCACAAAAACTGAACGTGAAAAAAAAAAAAAAAATTCTAGTTTTTCTCTATTCAGCCATTGCTTCCATCAAGCAATGTTTATACTGCCAGAAAATTCAGTTACCAGTGCTCTAATTGATGATTTAATGAAAACATAAATAGCAGACCATTAGAATTCATAACCGTTAAAAATTGATTGGTTTCAATTAGAAACCTTTAGAATTACAATCGGTTACAGGAATATCTAAAATCACTAAAATAGACCAACTAAAAAAATTAAAACATTTCAACTGACTAAACCAAACAAACTAAAAATAAAATCAATAGATTTTGTTCGATAAATTCGGTTTGGTCGGTTTTTGCAGTTTGTCTTTTTTTTTTCACTCTTATTTAGAGATGTTCATCTTGAAGCTAGGTTTCTTTGTCCTCTACGTGAACAAAGTTTTGATATCTTTCTGCTGCTAAGATGTGGGCCCAACTTTTGTGGAGAGTTTTGAAGCAATAATCCTTTTCACCACTCCTATCAAAAATCCAGAACCCTAGCCATATATCTGGACATATTTTTGTAAAAGAAAACGTTTGGTATCTAGGGGAAGAAACACATTTATTTTTTTTCCAAAGTGTATTTTGCATGTTTTTAATTTGTGGCTGATAATGAAACGATTCCATTTTCCTATAGCTATCGAATAATAAGTCCATTTTAGAAAAAAAAAGTTTACGTATCAAAATTTGGATTTTCTTATTTTATAAGAACAAATAAAAAAAATATAAAAAACGATTTCTTTGGGCATGACCATAACGGTTCAACCTAAGAATGAAAACAAGGAAGAACGTAGATGAAAAATCTCATTTGATTGGGAATATTCTTTAGCTCTATACTTTATTCCATATTATTTGTGGAAAAAAAATATATATTATTGATCAGTATAAATTTCACGTAAACGCAATTGAAAAAAAAAAAGAAAAAAAATCACGTTTTAAGGTTAACCTAGCTTATTAGTATTGGTTTCGCGTGGCTTATAGTTAATAATTCAGTTGAATATAAGATGTAAAGCAACAATAATTAATTGAGACTTACAATTGAGCCCCACCAGCTCTAAAATACATAAACTCGTTGCCTTCTCCATGCAATTTACATGAAGGTAAAAGGATTTACAAGATTTAAAAATTTTGGATATCTTGCTAATCCCAAGGGGTACAACAAAAATAAAATATAACACAAAAAAAAAAAAAAAAGATAAAAAGAGGAACTAAAGAAAGGGTCTGCCCCCCAAAAAAAATGATAGAGAGAGAAACATTAAGAGATTAAAAATTTTTGGATTCACCAAAAGGATTTGTGTCTTAGATTGAAGTGCTTAAAAGTTCTTCTAAGTACTCTGCTCCTAAGTCTTCAAAAACCACCACATTGTCTATCCTCACATCTGTCACTTTGCTTTTCTTGTTCACAATTTTCCTTCTCATGGAGTGTTTTCTCTTAAGAGCCACCACCGGAGAGCACCCTTCTTCTGGGCCATAATTCAACTCCCTCAGCGATTTTTCGACCGTCTCGACCGGAAAATTGAGGATCGCCGACTGCCCCCTCATCGAAAAGGCGGCCTGATCATAGGCCAAAGCCGCCGCCTCCGCACTATCGAACGTGCCGAGCCACACCCTTGTGCCATGCCGCGTCGAGTCCCTGATCTCCGCCGCGAACTTCCCCCATGGCCGCCGCCGGACCCCCCGGTACGACCTCTCCTTCTTCGGAGTCTCCTCCTCCGACATCGAGCTCCCCTCCTCCTCCTTCATCGTCCGGTCAGTCGAGACTGAGCCGGAGTGTGTTTCTCGCTTTGTCTCGGAGAGTATCCCATAGAGGAGCATCTCTTCCGAGTCATTCTCATTAAAAGGGAGAGAATTTCCAGAGAAATGGAAGGTCTCCCACGAGAAAAAAGACTCCTGCGATCCGGACGATGACTCCGACGACAAGTCAGAAGTTTGGGAGTGGAAAACGGGGGATTCCATTTCACTGGTAGGGTTGCTACACTCTGTTTTTCTGTATACTCTGTTTTTTCTATGTGCCCTGTTTTTCTTCACTTTGTCCTCTGTTTTTCGAGTGTGCAACATTAGACTTCTCTGCCCCAATATATACTTGCTCAAGGGGTTGAAAAGGTGGAAATGTCAAATCATTAAAATTTGGGGGTAGTAAGGTAAAAGTACACAGAGATTTTCGGACGAACAAAAAAAATTAAAATTCTTAGTGGTGGCTATATTAAAATTCTTAGTTTTTTTTATTCCTTCAAAAAAAAAAAAAACTGTAGTTTATTTTATTTGAGGGGGCTCCGTTGCAATTTGACACAAATAAGGTTAAATCCAATTTCCCCACGTGCGTCAATTGAAGCCAT
Organism: Artocarpus heterophyllus; assembly: GCA_025403435.1. Classification (NCBI taxonomy): domain Eukaryota; kingdom Viridiplantae; phylum Streptophyta; class Magnoliopsida; order Rosales; family Moraceae; genus Artocarpus; species Artocarpus heterophyllus. The sequence continues at coordinate 7,317,862 of CM046341.1, forward strand.
TGCGACGGCGGCCAGGTCAGAGGGACTAGAATGATGACGCCATTGTTTTTTGATTTCAAGTTTTATTGTCCTACGTGGCGGGATATGGAGGGATCTAGTGGAGTACACATGGCACGCAGTGAGCCGCTTTTAACGCTTTGTTGTCACAAGAGGCGAATGGACCTTGTTAGTTGAATGGCTGTTGAGATGTAAAGATTGTTTCATAAAATGATTCCAACCATGTATCATTTGGTATGTATATTTTAGCATGATTCCAACTATTTATCATTTAGTACGCATATTTTAAACCATGAAAATGACTTTATAGACATTTTAAGCCCACATTTAATGAAATAATAACTGATTAAGCTGATACCAATACTTTGTTGTCAAGAGAGGCGACTAGAGCTTGTTAGTTGAATGGCCGTTGGGATGTAAATATCGTATGGTTCCAACTATGTATCATTTAGTGTGTATGTTTTAAATCATAAATGTGGTTTTAAAATATGTAGATGGTTTAAAGTGACATATAATGAAATAATAACTGATGTGATTTTAAACTCTAAAGACAGTTTTAAACCAATTTAAACACTTAAAATTTAAATTGTCCCTCTCTTAAGTTCAGGCAGTTTTGAACCATTTTCTATAATAAAACCACTTTCATTCTCGTTTTCTTTTATAAACTATAGTTTTTCAAACACCAATTCTCATTTTGAACCATTACTATTGTTTTAAGCCTTTACATTCTAAATGCTAGTTTAAAATCACTGTTTAAACCACATAGTTTAGAACTCACAGTTCATTATATACAATTCTAAACCAAACTATTTTAAATCCTAGCATTAAATGAACCCTTAACTTTAATTGTAATAGTATAAAGTTATCATATATTATAGTGTAAAATAAAAATATATAATAATGTAAAGTTTTTATATGCTATAGTGTTTTGATCATAACTTATAGTTCTAATTACTTTCCAAAACATACTCTTCAAACATACTATTTATTTTATTTTTCTTTTTCATGTTTTGAACTTGTTATCCAAATTTTTGGGGTTAATCTTCTATTACCCCGCTTTGAAACATAGTTTGAACTAAAAAGTTTTGCTTCAAACCAATTTTGTTATAGTTTTTCCTCATAAAACATGAATTACAACAATATTTTAGGTTTAAATTTTTAGTTCTAACTATACTTTCAAACAAGCTCTAAATTAATCAATATTGAAATTTTAATTCAACTCCAGAACAATTTCATTCATGCATGGATAAGTGTTCTTACTTAACCGCACAAAGTGTGTGTGTGGGTGGGTGGGTGCAAAAATAGGAAACTTCCTTTTTTCCAACTAATCGGTTCTATGGATTATCTTTTTAGTCATAAACTAATTAATTATCGCAATCTTGACCAAAATCTACTTACCACTCGATTACAAGTTATTACTTTACTTTATTCTTGTAAACAAAACAAATATATTCTTAGATACGTCACTATAATTTTATTATTGTTTAATTATATTATTGTATTGTAGTTAATTCCTTTATGCTGCTTTTGAAATTTTTATATGTAGAAGAGAGCAATTTTTTTTAATAAATGCGATTCTTCTCACTCTATATACACCACCTTACGTAATTGTATATTTATCAAATGTGAATACAAGAAAACATACATGTAGTGAAATTGTATGAATGGCATTATTTGGTATTTTTTTTCTGGCTATAAATTAGAATTGTACATTCAATTTGCGAATCAATTAATTAATCTACTTCAAATTCGACCAGTAAGCACAAAATACATTGAGTTGGCCCCGCTTTTTTGGTCTGGTGCGAATTGATACTTTAGATTTGTTATATGGAGGCTAGGTATTTCCCTAACAGAAAAACCAAAATTATATATATATATATATATATATATATATATTATATTTTTATTGTCGGCTTTTATTTACATCTTATTTTATAAAAGTTATAGAAGTTGAATTACTTTAAAGTAATATTGACGAGGAAGACTCTACTTGTTTATTTTATTGAATTCTTTTTAGGGAATTTTTATGATATAAACCATCATTTTTTTGCCAACTGTTATTTTAACTGTTAAATTATTAATTTTTTAACAATTTAATCTATGATTGAAAATAACTTTGTACCGTGTGGTGCAAAATTCTAATATGAGCAATCATAAATCAAATAATATTTGCATGGACCAAAAAAAAAAATAGTAAGTCAAAAAAGGATGAAAGTTCATCGTAAATTTAATTCAAATTCAATCTTCTTATAAAACAAATTAAGTTCCAACAAAAATATGTACTGAAATTGATATTAAAGTTAGGATTATGTACTGAAATTGATCTTAAAGTTAGGATTAATACTAAATGCATGCTAAAAACTAAACAATATAGACATTTCTATTTAAATATCTATCCAAAATGGGACGAGGTGGGAAGCGTTTCCCATCCTTGCCATATTAGGAGCAGGTCTTGGCAGAACCTCATTCCTATGGGAAAAAATACTATCCCTAATTTGTAGATTCAACTGGTTTGTAAAACTTGTTTGTTTTGAAACATATACTTTGATGTGTAATTTGTTTTTATTTTCTTTATATGTCATATTATTTTGTTCTAATCATGAGATTACCTTAAAAAAGGGGAAAAAAAATCTTTTAAGAAGGTCAAAGTTAAAGGCCTAAATTACACGTCTAAACAACACATCGTAAATTAATAAACAATAACTCATATTTTTAGTTTAAATTGGATTGTGTTGGCTGAATTTATGATTTGATTTAGGGTTAGGAAAAATAGATTGTGATGGTCGAACTTTTGATTTGGTTTTGAGAATTCTAAACCGATAATTTTAGTTTGACTGATAATTTGACCTCCGAACCACCAAAAAAAAAAAAAATCCCCGAAAGCTCATACTTGTGACAGAAATTATATATGGAACATGTATATAGTATGTATGCATTCAGTTAAAGTGGTCTATTAAAAGTGACATCTAGCAATGTTTTGGAACATCATGTCTCCGTCTTGCTGGTGTACAAGCCTTGTCATGGGCGGCTGCAGTGAGGATTATCTGAACCAAATCTAAGCCATGATTGCCTTGACACGTTATACATATGTACAAAAACCTAGCCTTATCTGTTTAACTTGTAGTTCCATTGCTTTTTCTTTCCATCTCCTCATTTGTATGTATGTATGTATAGTTTAATGGGTACGTTTATAATGTATACTGTTATTATTAACTATGTAATTTGAATCAAATATATGTAATGAATTTGGCAATTGATAAAAAAAAATTATGATAATGTCACCTTATCGATTGTTGTTAAAAATATTGTTATTAAAAGTATAACTATTGAAAACATATTTATTGAAAAGAAGTCTTAAATACGTAACAACATCGGGATTCATGTGAAAATGAAATAGCAAAAATCATAATTTGCTGCTTACACATTACCCTTGTAGGACTTTCTTCTACGGCTATAACAAAAACGATAAAACACTAATTTTTTATGGAAAGCCCTACGGTGAGGGATAGAGTTAGACATTGAGATAGAGCCAGAGAGAGAGAGAAAGTAACTTTATTTTCTTTGTGGAATTGTTTATTTTTGATTGGCCAAACGTTAGAAGTCATTATCTTAAATCCAAAACTTATCAATCAAAATAAGAAATTGGGCGGTTTGAATGGTCCAGATACATGCCCCCTTGAATGCTTACCAAAAATATGTTTCTTCAAATTAGTCATTCAAACCAGAGATTTCTTTTTATTCAGCTTTGAAAGTCCTCCCAAACCTCCCAAAGTAATGGATTCTATTGCATGATAGTGACTGATCAATCTTTTAAATTTTGCACTTATTATAGTAAAAGCAACTTTATATCTTTTTGCTCCGAATATTAAAAGCAACTTTTAAGGGGTGTTTTTTTTTTTTCTACTACCGTTTTAAATTTAAATCTTTAAAATCTTTTAGACGTGCGTATGTTTCTCTTAAGATTTATATTAAATGAATCTTTTGAATCTAAGTTTTTAAAGTTATACTCCCTTAAAACTCTTTTAACAATAATATATTTGTTACAATAAAAGTTAAAATTCTCTCCCTTATATTTGAGGGAAAAAAATCATAAATTTTTCATGATTGAGATGATTCTTCTTTTATTGCGTTTCGAATGAAGAGAGAAATAAATCAAGATTCATATTGTATATTTTTTAAAATCATGAACATTAATATTTTGTTAGATTGGTTAATAAATCAAAACTTATTCTATTATTTATCCAGACACAAATTTTAATTTTATTTTTTATTCAAATTAACACTTTAAATACACATCCAAATATCAATTCAAATAGTAATTCAAATTATCAAATTCAAATCATTTAACTTTATTCAAAATAATCCAAATCATCACACTTCAAATCCATTTACCAAACTCAGAAATTTAAGTTCTTCTTTCATCCGTAGCTTCTAGGAAGGATCTCGATTTTGGATAATTCTCTGTTCATGTCTCTCTCACAAAATAAGACAAAAATTTTCGTCATCAAGATTCTCAAAATATAGTAATAGTCCAATATATATATATATATATTCAAAGTTCAAGATAAATTTTTGCGTTAAAGGCGCAGGCGCTAGCATCCAAAATTTTGCGGGGATAATTTTATATGTAATATATACACATAAGAGAGTGATTTTTTTTTTTTTTTTTGTAGAAAACACTTTATCTTTAACTTCGAAGTAGAGGTTCACTATTGTTTTTTTTTCTGGGTAGAAAAGTTGAGGCAGAATTATAAAATCCATATATATGTACACATACATATGTGTGTGTATATATATTCAAGTTCAACATAAGTTTTTATCTTAAAGGCGCAGGCGCTAGCATCCAAAAAATTGCGAGGTTGGTGATAATTTTATATGTAATATATACACGTGAGAGAGTTGTTATTATTATTTTTTTGTACAAAACACTTTGGGGGCGTTTGGTTTGCAATAATCAGTAGGAATCATATTCCCGGGAAAATGATTGTAGGGAATATGATTATCAAGAATTAAGATTATTACGTTTGGTTGCACATAGGAATCTTCTATTAGATTTCTAGAAATAATATATTACTGTGTTTGGTTATACATAGGAATCTTGTATAATTGACAAAATAATTTATTGTATTACCATTAAATGTATCAATATAATATATTAGAACTAATATTAAATAATAATAATATAAATATAAATAATAAAATAATATTATATATAATTTAACATTAATATTACTATGAATATTAATGTTATTATTATTATTATTAAATAATTATTATTTTATATTAATATAATACTTTCTTTATCTTATATAAAAATATTAATTTATAATAATCATAGAATTATTATTTAACAATATATTAATATTAAAATGTTGTATATAATATAAAATATATTGATATGAATATAAATAATAATAAAAATACAATTCTTAATAATATATTAATATTTATATTAATATTAACATTAAATAAACATATTGTTATAGAAAATATTAAACATATTTAGCTATATTTTATATGTATAATTATTATAATAGTATTTATATAGTTTAATATTGATATTGCTATGCATATTATTATTAATATTATACTATTCATATTGATGTTATATTATTATGTTTTTATTATTATTGTTATTATTATTCTTATTATTAAATTATAATTTTATATTGATATAATATTTATATGTATATCATATATTAATATTAATTTATAATAATAACACAACATTATTTTATTTTATTATTATAGTATTTATATATATTATATTTAGATATTGTATATGTAATATATTATATATGTTTATTATTATTGTTAATGTTATTATTATCATTATTATCAAATTATTATTTTATATGAATATAATTTTTATATTTATATTGCATAGAAATATTAATTTATAATAATAATATTATTATAATAATTTAATAATAATATAATTATTATCATCATCATCATGGAAACAAAGATGAGATTTCTATAGCTTTGAGATTCCCAGGAATATGAATATCACCTTGTGGGTGGGCTTCATATTACCCCAAAATGAGGTAATCTAAATCCCACGAGAATTAGTTTCCCAGGAATCCAAAACTTAGATTACTGTATATCAAACATGGGAATCTTACAGATTCTCATTCTCATATCAGGATTACTGCATACCAAACGCCCCATTTATGTTGAACTTCGAAGTAGAGGTTTATTATTATTTTTGGGTAGAAAAGTTAAGGCAGAATTGTATATAATTTATCCATTCAAAAAAGAAAAGAATTATATATAATTTAGTGGGGCACCGAAGAAATCAGCAAAAAAATAGTCTTTATTCAGGCACGTATAATTGACTTTTACATTATTTTCATTAAATAATTTGTCATAATATAATTAATTGAATACTATTTAAGACACTAAAAATTAGACAGATGATTTGAGCCCGTCAGCGACAAATATATTTATATTTAATAAAAAATTTCTTTTTCATTAACTATCAATATTGCGCTCCCACTAAAAACAAAGTAATTCCATCGCTACTTCAAAGTGTGTTGTTCTGCCTCGTCTCATGCATGGCAACAACGGTACCAAATGTTAATTGTACTTGGCATCATTTACAATATATGCTTAAAATTGTAGACAAGTAAGATCGGTAATTTTATTTAGAAAAAGCGTTATGTCTAATCATTTTGACATTATTTAAGCAAACAGATTTAGGAGCAATAAACCCTTTATTCCGAGCATATTCATTATAATATATATATATATATATATATATATATATATATATATATAGTTGAATGGTTTGTTTCTTTAATTACGTATTACAATCTTCCCCTGCTACCTTCTCCTCAATTTTTTAAAATAAACTTGTATGTAGAAGGAAACTACCTCGTCATTTCTCTTCCTGCTTCAAACTGTCACTTGAACAATCTTTTCTTTCTTTTTTTTGAAGAAAATTTTTCTTTTTCGGTTTTTGACCTCGCAATGCATGTTTTCAAATCTTAAATCTTGTTAAATTTATTTTTTTTTATTTTTATAAATTTAACGGTTGAAAAATAGATATTTATTACTAAGTTAAATTTTTTTATACCTATCAAAGAAATCATAACTGTAACGCCCCTATGTGGGGGTTAACAGTTTTTAATGAGATAAAATAAAAATAAATAATAAAAGTAAAACCTTAAAACTTAAAATTTGCCCGGGACTTAAATGAAAACTCTCAACTCAAAAATAAAAATATAAACGATAAATAAACCACAGTTTTAATGTAGCACCTTAAATTTAATAATATAAACTGTTGTCATCATCATTTTAACCCTCAACACATTGTAATACAGTCACAGAAAGTAACAATTGATGCTTACATTATCATGAAGAACATTCTCAACAATTGAAGCAGTCCCAATGTAATATAGCTACATCACTTCCTCAACTATATTTCTCGTAGCCACCTCACACTTAGTGAGTCCTGAAAAGATATAAACAAAAGGGTATGAGCAACACTATGCTCAGTAGAGAAAACCATTACTCACCTTTAGGTTTTTATCATTACCACATTAAAATCTGCATGGTTAGTAGGTTACATCATATTCCAGATTATGAGGTTTATTATGATCACATCTTATGGATACCGTAGTTAATCATTACCAAGTGTCATAATTACACATTTATACAAATATTACCAATCATCATTGTTCCTAGGTATCCATGTTAAATTGAGTATCACTCAACTCATCGAAACCCAAATGGGCGCACTTGATCACCCTATAAACATTCCAAGGGTGTTCCGGTGAGGGGACATCAAGCCCCGAGTCCTCACCAAGTCGATTCCTGTACAGTGTGTTCTGGGACTTTCAACCCAAGGAAGCGTCATCGCCTTCCCCCTATTTTACCTTTTAGGGTATTCATGCCCAAGGACGTAACCGTCGCCCTCTTCATGTCTTACAATTTCTCTATATTGAATCATTATCAATAGAGTTAGTTTTCCTAACCATGCTTATCAATTTATAACATGTGTAAATTCATTATGTTCCTCGCCGTACAATACAAGACGAGTCCATGTCATAGTTTCATATGTGATATTCATATAATATCAGTTCAACATAGATATATATATATTGCGGCAAAACAATCAATTTTAATTCTATAAAAACCTCACAAAAGATGAGTAATAGAATCCCTACCTTTTAAGCTTATCAACAGTCTCTTAATCCTGGAATCAATTAACGTTAGCTCCATACTCCCTTGATCCTAAGGCGTGCATAAGGACAATTAAAACTAAAGCACAACATACAACTACATTCATAAATAAATCATTTTAATTTAATCTTAGAATTTCAAGAAATAACCACTGCCCATAGAGGTATAACAAAGTTTAACAATATAAATTTTCTGTCTAGGGCATATACACTTAGACTTCATACATATGCTCCAAAATAGCAACAAACATATACTTAGGTTTAAGAACGCAAATTTGAATAATCCTTTAGTATAAAAGAAAATTTATAAATGAAAGACTAAATTTGTTCATAAGATTCTAACCTCAGATTATGGTTAGTTGGAAGCTTGAAATGGCTTCAAAACAGGTTCCTTTACTTCGGTATGACTGAAATTCTTGCTCAAATGGAGGTGATGGTGGCTGATTTTTATGGCTGCCTTGAAGAAGTTCTCTAAGTATTTTGCTTCAGCAAAGAAATAAGAAGAAGAGTGTGGGAACCGTGGAAGAGAAAGGAAGAAAAGATGAAGTCTTTGAAGAGAAGTGATAGAAACAATTATAGAGGAGACATGTTGAAGCATGTCACGGAGGAAATAAAGAAAATGAGGGTCAAGAGTAGTTGGAAAAGATATCCTTATGTCTCATCTAAAGACTTTAACACACATAATGCCAATATGACATTTTTGAGATTTATTAGAAGTTCTAAGACTTTTTAGTAATCATACTAAATAAATATAGGAGAATTTTAGAAAATTTAAAAATAGATAAAAATAAATATTATAAAATAAATTTAAATGAAGCAATTTTTTTTATACACTAAAAATTAATTTAATTACCTAAATACCCGTTAGGAGAATAACGGGTGTCACAGCTCTACCCCCCTTAAAGAAATTTCGTCCTCGAAATTTCAATTCTAGCAATACTAGTAAAAATTTTAATTCCATTATGATTCCAATTCCGAGTCTAAACCGTTAATGTTGTTTGTCCTCCAAATTTAAGTCATCGTATTTCCACTTATTTACTTGCATAATAAATCTTACTCCTTAATCCCTCAATAAGAGTATTTCTGTCAAGTTTCAACTTATAACACCGTATAATAGTCTAAGAATCTGATCAGGCATACATATTGACCATATCATGATTCCAGTCCTTCATTGTCCATGGACTGTGATTTACAATCACATTTAAGGAGATTGCCAGAGAAATTTTATATACTTCATCTTTAGGTTCCTTTTCCTTTTTGAGTAAGGAAAAGTCAAATATATTTGATTTCATACCTCAACTAATAAACTAAAACATAATCATAAAACATATATCACAAACACTTTTATTCAAAACTATACATTAAACTTACTCATAGAGATATTAAACGGAATCTCAGAGTTGCAAACATACCCGACATATTTTTCATTAAACAGCTATCCTCATGACACAAACATTCAACCCAAATACTATACTCATATTTCATATGGAATATCCCCATAACTGACTCTGGTACTTCCACATAATATTAACAGAATATTACACATTACAAACATGATACGGATACGTTTCGAGAGTACAAGGCACTCCGTATACCAGCTATCCATATCATGCATGCTTAGAGGATACAAAAACATCGATAAACAAAAGATCGGACCTTAAGAAGAATGCGTTTCGAGAGCATCAAGTACTCCGTATCCAGCCATCCCGGCATTAGGCTCAATGAATCTAAAAGATTTAACAACGACGTACCACAAGAAACACATAATACAAGGCAAACGGTTATTCGTAACACACGAAATACGGACACACATGCCTACATGCCAAAGATAAAACAAAAAGATTACAGATGGAGATTCAAATCAATTGGCCGCTCCCGGCTTTCCCTTTCCCATTCAAGCTTGGATGTTGCAGTGTCGGATTCTGGATGTATGATTTGCATTTTATCTATCAATTCCTCAGCTGTTGAAGCAGTGACAAAGATTTGTCTCTCCGATTCTGTAGTGATGTTTTCTTCCACAGCGTAATCTAGAAATTTCAAAAGACCGTCATAAAAACCCTTTACGTTCAGCAGTCCCAAAGGTTTGGAATAAAAGCCCAACAATTGCCCACAAGCAACTATAAATATTTCCTCAAGAGTACCTAGACCACCAGGTAATGCTATAAAAGCATCAGAATTATAGATTATGTCTTTAAAATTTCTAGGGATACTCCTGACTCCTTCTCCCTTACCTATGGCTTCCTTACAAAGGTTTCCTTCAACTGGAATATGAGGCCAAATTCTTACATCAGTAGCGTCGCTAGACCTAACTGCTAGTGCCATATTTACCATCATTTTTATACTACCACCCCCATAGATTATGTTAATCTTCTTGCGTGCTAGGACTTGCCCTAAGTGATTTGCAGCTTCTAAATAAGCTTTATCTTTTCCAAGGCTGGAACCACAAAAGACACAGACATTCTTTATTTTCTTCGTGGACTGGGAGGTAGACATATTTGGTTTATAGAAGTGGTTGCTTAATGTCTGCTCCACTTAGACTTCGGGTTCTACATGAGATTTTAAAGATGAGAAATATACAAAAAGGGCTAAAGAGATAGACGAGTAGGTAATGAAAAGGTAATCCAAAGATTTAAACAAAATCTTGTGCGGATAAGAAAGTAAGATAAGGTGATTGATAGTTTACAGAAAAATCTGATTCACTTTTTGAAAAAGATTAGACTCTAATTGTATAACTTTTGACAATTGAGAACAATTTGACAGAAGACCCTCTTGACACAACTGTAGACTTTTTGACAAATATACACCAAGTCTAGAAATTTAATATAAACGACAAATACTGTAGAACTTTTGAAATTTGAGACACAAATCTTGAAATATCTGGATAAGCTTTTCAAAATTCAAACATATTACTGTACCGTATGTGACGTGTCTGATAAGATAATATATTTTATTATATATATATTTAAGAAAATCATAAATTAAATAAGATATTAACACTTACTGTATCAATCTAATAATCACAATTATTTCAAACACAAAAGCAAATATTCTGAGTAAAAGAAAAACACAAACTGTTGAACATCAGCTAAAACTGCTTCAAATAAGTAAAAACTAAATAACCTTTATAGAGCGATGACTTATTCCCCATCCAGTTTTCTTATGGCTTGACAAACAGGATCTAGAAATACCATATTCCTGAGGCGTTGTCTTTCTGTATAAAATTTAGGCCAGAGTTTAAAAATAGCTCCTTGAACATATCCACTAGGGTGACCATGGAGAGGAGGATGGATGCTATCCAAGTTCTCCTTTGAAAATCCATCCCTACAAAACCTTATTTTATCCTCTCTATTCGTAGACATATAACCAGGTGAAGTACATTTACCGTTACAATTTTGTCTTCCACATTTGTTACAAGCGACCACGATGGCACGGGCTCTTCTTTTCATTGCACTACGACTGGTACCTATTCCTGGTAAACCGACATCTTGACTAAAGTCACTCGGACGGATTTTCCCCTCTATTAACATTCTCACATCACAAGGGATACCAAAACGCATAAGAATCCACAACCGAGTAATTCTAGCCTTGTATTTCTTTCTGAGAATCTTTTGGGAGAGTGATGGGAAATACTTTCTCAGGTGTTGGTACTTTGGGTCCATGATGAGATGAAAGAAGAGTAAATAGAAAGGAAAAATTAAGATAGTAAATTGCAGAATCCTAGAATTCCTTCTTCTTTTAGAGGAAAATAAGAATTTCTAATGAAAAAGAAGAGGATTTGCGATTTAGAGAGAAAATAACAAATTAAGAGAGAAAAAGTGAACTCGGAGAAATAAGCTCCTATGCACAGTAAACGTATATGTAAACAATGATTAAACCACTGTATATGACACGTATAGAGACCACGTGGGAGAGACAGTGTGAATCAAACTGATTTAGGATTTGAACTAGGCCCAAATGTTCTAAGTTGAAAATGGTCAGGTTGTTTCGGGCCTTAACACATCTGGAACGAGTTAAATAACAAACATAAAATTGAAAACCAATTTGTATAAATCTTAAACCCAATTCAAAGTCCACTATAGATAAAGTTAACTATAAACAACAAATCTAATTTAACGACAACAAGGATCTTCCTGAATGATATTTAAAATCATTTCATAACAACACAATCTTCCAGCAACTCAAATAATTTTGTTTTAATCAAAACCTTATTGAACAATACATACACCCATATGTTATTCATAATACTTAACATCTATCAATGGATTCATCATCATTGCTACCAAGGGTTTAGAATGTGACTAACCTTGAAATCAATACGATTTACGTCTTCCAACATAGACCATATCAATGAACAAAGACACTAGATGTTACTACTTAAGAACATCTACAATCCCCACAATTCTACTCATACAATATATAATTTCCTCATATAACAAAACCTTAGGTAACCAAAAGATTCACTGATACACTTAAATACAATGTACGTAACGAAATATTCCAATTTTGAGATTCATGTATTCTAGACTTTACACAGTCTCAACAGACCAAAAGTCTAACATTTATCTCTCTCAAGATTCAATACCATGATTCCCAACTTATATCATATTCCTCAAATAAATAGAACTTTTAAGAAAAGTTATTGACACTTATGTGCTCCATCGAATCCACACATAATCATTACTTAGGTTTGAATCAATTACGAAAAATTTGGCATATCTATGCCAAACTTTAAAATCAATAAATCAAGCCTTATATTTCTTATTGTTTTTCACGAGACAAAAGGCTCTTAAATCCTCGTATCTATATGAATTTCTCATCGTTTATACGAATTAAATATGCTTATAGATCCAAATATTATACGATTCTCTCATAAGCATTCTACTTATAAACTCATTCCATATAATTATCATTCCCTCATAACTATTAATACTTTCCTTCTATATAATTATTGTACTCATATAACCATTAGTATTTTCATTCTATGGCATTTCCATGTTACATCCTTCTAGACTGTATAAATCAATGTGAAGGTTCATTTTGATGATGACAATGAAAATTCAGCTTCAAAACCATCTCAAAAATATATATATTTTTTTTTTAAGGTGGTGCTACACTCCCTAGGTTAACCGAACCTAGGCTCTGATACCAAAAATTCTGTAACGCCCCTATATGGGGGTTAACAGTTTTTAATGAGATAAAATAAAAATAAATAATAAAAGTAAAACCTTAAAACTTAAAATTTGCCCGGGACTTAAATGAAAACTCTCAACTCAAAAATAAAAATATAAACGATAAATAAACCACAGTTTTAATGTAGCACCTTAAATTTAATAATATAAACTGTTGTCATCATCATTTTAACCCTCAACACATTGTAATACAGTCACAGAAAGTAACAATTGATGCTTACATTATCATGAAGAACATTCTCAACAATTGAAGCAGTCCCAATGTAATATAGCTACATCACTTCCTCAACTATATTTCTCGTAGCCACCTCACACTTAGTGAGTCCTGAAAAGATATAAACAAAAGGGTATGAGCAACACTATGCTCAGTAGAGAAAACCATTACTCACCTTTAGGTTTTTATCATTACCACATTAAAATCTGCATGGTTAGTAGGTTACATCATATTCCAGATTATGAGGTTTATTATGATCACATCTTATGGATACCGTAGTTAATCATTACCAAGTGTCATAATTACACATTTATACAAATATTACCAATCATCATTGTTCCTAGGTATCCATGTTAAATTGAGTATCACTCAACTCATCGAAACCCAAATGGGCGCACTTGATCACCCTATAAACATTCCAAGGGTGTTCCGGTGAGGGGACATCAAGCCCCGAGTCCTCACCAAGTCGATTCCTGTACAGTGTGTTCTGGGACTTTCAACCCAAGGAAGCGTCATCGCCTTCCCCCTATTTTACCTTTTAGGGTATTCATGCCCAAGGACGTAACCGTCGCCCTCTTCATGTCTTACAATTTCTCTATATTGAATCATTATCAATAGAGTTAGTTTTCCTAACCATGCTTATCAATTTATAACATGTGTAAATTCATTATGTTCCTCGCCGTACAATACAAGACGAGTCCATGTCATAGTTTCATATGTGATATTCATATAATATCAGTTCAACATAGATATATATATATTGCGGCAAAACAATCAATTTTAATTCTATAAAAACCTCACAAAAGATGAGTAATAGAATCCCTACCTTTTAAGCTTATCAACAGTCTCTTAATCCTGGAATCAATTAACGTTAGCTCCATACTCCCTTGATCCTAAGGCGTGCATAAGGACAATTAAAACTAAAGCACAACATACAACTACATTCATAAATAAATCATTTTAATTTAATCTTAGAATTTCAAGAAATAACCACTGCCCATAGAGGTATAACAAAGTTTAACAATATAAATTTTCTGTCTAGGGCATATACACTTAGACTTCATACATATGCTCCAAAATAGCAACAAACATATACTTAGGTTTAAGAACGCAAATTTGAATAATCCTTTAGTATAAAAGAAAATTTATAAATGAAAGACTAAATTTGTTCATAAGATTCTAACCTCAGATTATGGTTAGTTGGAAGCTTGAAATGGCTTCAAAACAGGTTCCTTTACTTCGGTATGACTGAAATTCTTGCTCAAATGGAGGTGATGGTGGCTGATTTTTATGGCTGCCTTGAAGAAGTTCTCTAAGTATTTTGCTTCAGCAAAGAAATAAGAAGAAGAGTGTGGGAACCGTGGAAGAGAAAGGAAGAAAAGATGAAGTCTTTGAAGAGAAGTGATAGAAACAATTATAGAGGAGACATGTTGAAGCATGTCACGGAGGAAATAAAGAAAATGAGGGTCAAGAGTAGTTGGAAAAGATATCCTTATGTCTCATCTAAAGACTTTAACACACATAATGCCAATATGACATTTTTGAGATTTATTAGAAGTTCTAAGACTTTTTAGTAATCATACTAAATAAATATAGGAGAATTTTAGAAAATTTAAAAATAGATAAAAATAAATATTATAAAATAAATTTAAATGAAGCAATTTTTTTTATACACTAAAAATTAATTTAATTACCTAAATACCCGTTAGGAGAATAACGGGTGTCACAATAACTTTTTTCTTTCTTTTCTTTTCTTTTTTTGTTTAAAAATAAGTTCCACAACTTATTAAAAGTAAAAGATCACTCTTTTTTTTTCCCCTAATTTCAATTATAATAAAACTTAAATAGTCCACATACACTATTTGGCTCCACTCACCTACACAGCATGCCCCACGCAAAAACTTAATTAAAGGGGTATATAAAAGTGAAAATAAAGATAAAGAAGGCCAAATTAGGCAATAGCTCTAGAAATCTCAATCCACACCATTTTTGACCAAGAAATACTAACTAGCTAGTTGCTGTTAGGCCAGCAATGATGCGTATGGGTTCATGGTATATGGTCCATTTAGAGGCTTTTCAAATAAATAAATGAATAAAAATTGAACTTAGAAAAATATTAAAAAATAACGTGAAAGCAGCACTATGCCCCACTCATATCGACCTCTTCTATATCTCCTGTAGCTCTTATGAGCATCTGTTATGCCCCTTGACAGTATCCTAAGCATACTACCACTTTATATTTGCTATTACAGTATATGCATAATTCAGGTTTTTAATGAAGGGGTGCCTACAAGGGGTGCATAAATATTCTAGAAATGTAAGGTTAATTGGGAATCATATTAGAATCAAATGAGAATTTAACATTAATTAATAACTTTTTACGGTTCATGAACATTTGTTATCATTAGGTATTTTAACTTACCTTAAATAATTTACCTAAAAAAGACGCAGTAATACTACGCTTAGGGTCAAAGATACAAAAGAGGTTCCATATCATAGCAATAATAAGTTAGGAGAGAAAGTCAGCAATTATATACTTTTCTGGAAAGACGTGAAGAAAATGGCATTCGAAACCTTGAGATGAATTAGTAAAACTAATAGAGTGTATGGTAAGAATGGTTTTAACCATTTTAGTTTAAAATATTATAATATATGAAAATTTTATATTATAATTTATTTTTATTTTATATTGTAATACGTGAAAGTTTTACCGTGTTTTAAACCATGGTTTTGAATCAAGTTTCTCAAAAATCTTATAAATAATCTGCAAAAAGACATGATCACTGTTTCTGATTAAGAAAAATGCTTATACTTTTCATGTTTGGAAGAGATCTTTCATCTTGTACCAAGAAATCAATGTGCTTATCATACTAGTTGGTTTAATCCTTTTTTTTTTTAGCGTTCGCTTACTTAGTATTTCTTTTGTTTAGTTTTGCGCTTTTGACTAGATTCAAAACATAAATTAGAGTGGGGACTTGTGAGTATTAATAGATGCTAATTTAATTGGAATGCTTTTTAAATTCTTATTGCTCCATTTGCTTAAAAAACAAAAGGTGATTGGCTTTTAGAAGTATTATTCGTACAGGGTGTTTATAAGAAGAGTTTTAACCAAAAGTTTAAAACACTGGAGCTTTTGAGAGCTTTTTATTATAACTGTTGGGAACTTTACATTGTCGATGGTTTAAACTGAAAGTTCAAAGTGTGCTAAACAAAAAGTTATATTATCAGCTTTCTTTATGATTTTCGGTCCCAAATAGGGTTTATCTAGGATTGAGATATCATGTCTAATTTTAGTACTTTACATGGTGTCAACCAATGAAATTATGATTCATCCTAAAAAAAAAAAAAAAAACCCTAACACCTTGTGTATTTTGCCTAAATATCACTTTTGCCCTCCTTATTATTAAAATGCCCAAAATACTCTATGTATTTATAAAATCATACTCAAAATATCCTCTACAGCAATTAATTTTTTTAAAAAATTCTAAGCTATCCTTCCTAAAATATATTAAATGTTACTTAAATATGACTTGATTTAAAAATTAAATAAAATATAATTTAAAATGTTCAAATAAATATTTCAGTTAAGTAAACACTTCAATTATTTTGAAAATTTTTAAATTTTGAATATTGAGTTTGTTTGATATTCTGGTTTAATAATGTTTCAAATTGTTTGTAGTAAAGATTAGGAAGGGTAATTTCAGTTTTTTTAAAAAGTTTAATTTTTGTAGGGGTACTTTGTGAGTGATTTTGAAAATGCAGGGAACATTTTGGGCATCTTTATAATAAGAGGGGCAAAAGTGATATTTTAACAAAACATAGGGATGTTTTGGGTATTTTTTCTTTAAAAAGTTAAAACGCTTGATTTTTGCATGCTTTAATATTTGAGTTCATTAAATGATGTGAGAAAATTGGTTAGACATCATCGAAATTCTATTTAACCCATACAGTGGCAAAGCCAGGATTTTGTTTCGGGGGAGGGGAGCATAAGTAACTTAAAAAACTTTAGCAACCATCAGTTTAATGAATTCTTAGTATTATAACATAGGTAGCAGGATATACGTATACAATTTGTTGATTTTTTGCTATGTGAACTAAAATTTTCTTAAAAAGTTTATTTTTTTCTTAATTTATGATAATCTTTTGAGTTTAGTTTAGTAAAGAAAGATAAAGCAGAATCATTTTTTTTAAAAAAATGATTTTAATGGGGTAAAGTTATAAATTATTTAAGAAGGACAAAAGAGAAATAGTATTTACAAAGATTGCATGAAAAGAGGTCTAAATAGAAACACATTTGATAGAAATTATTTCAGTAGGGCAATTAGGAAAACGTATACATAAAAGCAATATTTAAAAAAATATTATTTTAGAAAACAAAAAAAAACTTAAATAAAGGAACATTTGAGAAACATTGGGGGCCAATTAGAAACAAAAAAAAATTAATAAGACACATATAAAAAAAGTTTAACAAGAATAGATCAGAGAGCAAGTTTTTAAATGGGGACATAAAATTTTGTGGATGAAGAGGGGCGTATATGAAAAGTGTTGGAAAATTTGTAGGCAAAAACATACATTTTCAAAAAGTCGCCCACTCTGAGCCTTCACCCCCTCTGCTCGTGCATAGGGATGAAAGATTTATCAATTGCAAAGAGCAATTCCATTTAGCCCGATTGGGTTATAATGCCATTATTAATAAACAATGGAACACAATCTAAAAAGTACACTATATATTAGACTAAGATTCATAATTATAACCCTATAAAGATTAAAAAAATTTTCAATTGAAAATGATTTGAATCCGTTTATCCAAATCAATTAGCAGTTAAACATTGGACAATCTTTGAAGAATAATTGGCATGGTGCGGAAATTGGCTTTTCCATGAATATAATCTCTGCATTGGTGTCTAGGTGAAGTCTGGGTGAAAAGAACGTTGTAGATGCAGAGAACAACGCATGAACATTATTTGGATGGAAACAAATTATGCTATAAATGAGTTTCCCATTTTTGCAAAGTAAAAGATAGATTGCTGTTTTTAATGAGATAAAAGGGGACCATATTTAGTGCACTCTATAGGTTTATATTCTGTCATTAAGGTCGAAGATTCAAGGGAAAACGAGGTAAGCACCTCTTTTTATTACATTTCTGTTGGTACTTATCATGAACCCAAACTCGAGTAGTGGCTGACAGTTTAATTAAATTAATTAAATAAAATTTAACTAAACTTGTCAGTTAATTATTTGTTAATTTTAAAAAATATATTTAGGTTATTTATAAAAATGTGGTGAATTTAAACCTTTTTAGATAATCATTGTTTATTAAGTCCTAATAAATAATTCAATGAAATTCCCCTAAATTAAATTAAATTAAATTAAATTATAAACTCGACAAGAGCGAGTCAAGCCGCTTCGGACCCACATTGTACACACATACATAGTACTGACATAAACATAACACAAACCACAGTCCAACCCAAAATAAATAATATCCAACTATTATATGCCTTAAATAAAAAAACAGATAACTTAATTAAAGCTTCTATGGTTCACACGCACAATCAGCAGTGTCTAAGTTAGTGGTATGCTGCGAACTACCTGGAGGGGGAAAATTTTAAAAACAAATAAAACTATGAGCGGAAGGCTCAATAGGACTTAGGTTTTGAAAATATTAATTTAAATAAATGAAATTTGCTCTAATACAAAAACAATAAAAGACAGCAAATAATCCAGTTATTTATATGCTGACCATCTTGGTCCAATGATCTTCTGATATCAAGTTTATCACTTATCTTATGCAAAGCCATATGATTCACCGTCATGGTGGCCTAACTGGGTTTCGGGACCTGCCCTCAAGGTTCCTCTTTACACGACCCGATCTTTGTACATGGCATCATGCACTGATGTCTCATTCCAAACTCAGTGTTTGACTCTTTCAGTACTGAATTCTATGATACTTATATCATTACTTAAGTCCCATATTACAAGTTGTTTCATTTACATTCATTATTCAATTCATTATGATCATTTCATTATTCAATAATTGCTATAAATAATTGAGTAAATATATCACAATCTTTCCTAAAAACAATTTCAAGAAAAATACGTTGTGGCCAAAACTCTTTTAAAATCATGGCTAACGAAGAAGAGGGTCTAGAGTCCTAATTTGTTATCTAACATAGTACTACTAACACCACAGTCTCAGTCCGCTATACGTCAGTTCCTCGGAACCACAAACAACCTTAAATGTGAGCTAGATATGCTAATATCTAATCTAGAATATTCAACATTAGTATGTTATTTCGTGGTGGTTTAGTCTGCCTTTAAAGTCTACATAATCATGTCACAAGGTCAAAATCCCTTTTTATTATTAAATGATGAAAACTAGTGAAAAACTACCATTTTTATGCAGCTCGGTCGCCCTGCCGACGACTCAAGTCTGGCCTACCGATCATCTGAATCCGGCTTGTCAAACTATTTGAATCCGGTCTGCCAAAGGATGGGTTTAGCATGCTGATCTGTCAAAATTTAAAAAATTCTAGATTTCGGGTCTCGGCCAACCTGAGCTCAAAAGCTCAATTTAACTTGTTTTAATGCAATTCCAAACCCTAAACACATGCATGAATTATTAGAAAACAACTCTAAACCTTTTAGAGATAAAATCCCCAAATTTTCATGCAATTTACAATCTATACCCAAAAATTAAAAAAAAATGTGAAAACTTATTTTTATTCTACTTTAACCTAAATGAAGCTTGGATTCATGATGAAACACGTTCCATGGGCTCAAACTAAACATTATTTAAGCTCATTAAGCCTCAGATTGCAACATGCATAGAGGTTGAGACAAATTTAAAATGAAAATTGGGAACTTTGAAGAGGGAGAGCTAACCTCGAGTTAAGAATTTAGGGATGAAATTTGGTGAATTCGGCTCAGGTTCTTGGTCTTTGATCAGCTGGAAATGGAGTTAAGGTGCTGCTCTTGAGCTTGAGTTCTTGAGCTTTTGAAGAAATGGGATTATGCAGAGAGAAAGAGAGAGAAAAACAGGCGTGAAAGAGAGAGAGAGTAAAAGGAAGATAGGGATGTGAAAGAATGGGAGAGAATGAGAGGGAAGGCTGGTTTTTAACATTCAATACATACATGGTTTTGCAAGTGAAAACTATAGGTAGTACATAGTTTAAGGGACTTTTAGATGTTACTCCGAGATGAAGCTCCACGTGGAGGAATTTGAGGATGGTTCTGAGATTCCAAAGTTATGTGCCTTAGGTCTTAACATAGGATTTCAGGTGGGTTTTATCTAGGAATAGAGTAGGGACTCGTTTGGTGTTTGTCAAAATATTGATACTTATAAAATATCAAAGTGATGATAAAATAAAATAGCAAAATTTACTAAAATTAATTTTAATAAATGGCAAAAATTAAGATAGACCAACAAAATGATTATAATGCAATTAATTAAGAAGATATCACAAAATAATTAATTTGCACTTAATTGGGATTAGACACGCTAATTCACTAAGTTTCATACTAAACATTGGTTAAAAATTTTGTACGTTATAGTACTATTTTCATGGGAGGTATGAATTCTCTCAAATTACATAGGGATATTTAAAGAAGCAAATATAAGCGTTGCCGGAGGCGATTGCAACGACAAAAGGATGAGGAGGAGAATAATGAATTTAGTTTTTGCTTTGTGGGATTGTTTTGATTTTTAGGGTACTTGTTAGAAAAAAATACATGTTACGTCATATTTTTAAAAGTTGTATTTATTCATGTCATATTTGAAAAAAGTTGCATTATATTATCATTCATATTATATATTAAATTGTGCTACAAATAAGCATGTGTCATGTTCATAAAAAGTAAATCTTAGAAGATGATATTTATGAAAACTCCCCTATTTGTTATTCCCTTTGGGCTTAGTTTTTGCTTTTTAGGATGATATTTTAGAAAATTCATGTTATCCCACCTTTTTGACAAATGTGTTTATTCATATTACACTTAAAATAGTTGTGCTACACTATCACTTATATTATATGTTTAAGTTATTTCACACTTAAATTTGTGTGACATTTATAAAAAGTAAGTCTAAAATAGAATGTTCATAAAAATATCCTTTTATTTTTAGGATATTTTTTTTCCCTTTGTTAATTATTTCTAGCATTTTTCTTTGTTATTAATAAATTTGAGTATTGAACTTCGCGTGGAATGAGCTTACGATGTAGTAGAAGCTTAAGTTGGATACATGAAACAATAAAAAAGATTGATCTATAACTACTGATTTATATAGAATGTGAGGAAAATAACCTCAAATTAAGTTAGATTCATGCAGAATTCTAAAAATTAGAAAAGTAAAAGTTCAAAGTAATAACGCATTTTCATTAAAAAATGTCTAATTTCGTTACAAAAGGGTGCACCTGTTTATATAGGACAACATAAAAACAGAAAACTATGCCAAAACGACCTTATTATGATTAGACATAATAAAAATACAATATTTTTTCAAAAAGGAAAATCTTAAACAAAAATAATCAATTAAAACTATCTGACCTAAGAAATAAGAAATACAATCAAAACTGACATCTGAAATTTCTATGTCAATTTCTTACAAATACAAAAATTATTATTGTGATAACCATAATTCCCTTAGGGCGAAGAAGGCTAAGAAATGATGAGTTGTACAGTCCTACATCGTATGGGAATAGTCATGAATAATGGTTCATAAGGACATTATCTCTTATTGGTATGAGGCTTTTTAGGGTAGCGCCTAAGAGCAAAATTGTATAGACTTAGGTCTAAAGCACACAAGATCATATCAAGTAGAGATGCGGGGTCATTACCACTGCATGGAAAAAGTATTGCTCGTTCCACTCCAAAAATGTGTCGGAGTGATCTTCATATACATTTGGATCCCAAAAATTAATGTTGTCTCTGAACTTTTAACACTTTATTATCCAAACAAGTTTTCGCTACGCTCCAAGCTGATCGAGAGTTGATAGGTTAGCAAAGTAATAGAGCAAGTCACACTATGACGCCAATTAATACCATTTCTTTCAAAAGGGGGGAAAAAGGACAAGCCCTCTAGCGATCTCGGCAATCGTTTATCATTCATGAATGTTGTTGAGTTACCTCATATGTGCTCGGTAGATAAGTGAGCTTAATGAGAAATTCATGTTGATACGATGCATATGGTAGGTATAACTTATAAGCCGTTGATGTAACACCCGTCAATTTTCATGTAACAGATTATGTCAAATGAATAACGACGTTATGTAATTTCCTATTGATATATGATATTATGTTACTGACTATTTTACTCTGAGCATTATGACAGGTGACGGTTACGTGGAATTGATGTGCTCAAGGTATTCATGTCATATACATTGTATGCTTGATAATAATTTTTGTAATAAATTAATGTTTTGTATATTTAGTGTATACGACTATTCGGCAGGACGATCCTCTAGGTTCAGCAGGCCAAATTATCCCTCACAAAGCGGCAAGCCAATGGATTCCATCGGCAGGCCAGACCTCACGACTTCGTCAAGCCGAAGTAAGCCATCTACAGGCCAAAGACAACTGACAAGTAATCAGTAAGTAATCACCAAAATTATGGCAATGATAATTAGATATAATTGGATGATTAAATTTTGATTGATTGGCATATTTTTGGTTTGATTCCTCATTTTAGGTAATAAAATGTTTGACTTTTAGGTTGATTGGATTATTTGATATGGTTTCCTATTTTGAAAGTTCAAAATATGGTAAGTAAAGTTAAATTAGTTGACTTCCCCAATCCCCTCCATTCCCACTTGAATTGGCCTCAATTTAGTCAGAAAATTTCTGATATTATAGAGAAGAATATCTTCTCCTTTTATGCCATTCTCATTTTTTCCCACGTTAATTTCACTCTCTCTATCACACGCTCTTCCTCTATCTCAGAAATATTCTCTCAGACTCTCTCTTTTTCCTTCTCCATGTTTTCTTCTCCTTCTTCTCTCCATTATTCTCCTACAAACAATAGAATGAAATATTGGGTTTTCCTTGGGAGAATTCGAAGGGAAATTGAGAAGAATTTGTTTTAAGGTAAGAACTCGTTCTTAGTATTTTTGAAATATATTTTTTCCCTGTAATTCAACTGCTATATCTTTGTCTAGGAATTTTGTTTGCTTTGAAATTTTAATATGTTATTCATGTATATGTTATGTGTTATCCCTCAAAATTTCACGCCAATTGGATTTTTCTACGCTGAGATATGAATTTTCTTTTCTCTGCCACTCATAATGAATTGTTACTGATTGGTTATCTTGCACAAAAATGTAGTTTTTGCTCAGAGGGCAAATGAATGATATTTTGCACGAAATTTGGCAAATATATTCATATGTATATATATATATATTATGTATTGAACTAGAAAGTCTCACGGTAAAATGATGAATATTTTATGTTATGGAATTTTCATTAAGACTAGGTTATGAGACTGCTTTATTAGTGGATTGTTCAGACTTGTGTTGTGTGAAGTTTTTGTATAATCAAATGAATTTATTTGGTGATGAAACTTTTTGTGCTTCTGTAATTATATGTTAATAAGTTGTCATATATTTTTAGGGTCATAGTAATTTTATTTTAATTATTGGAATATGATGAATGTATGTAACTCACTGCCTGACACATTGAAAGTTATTATTGTCTCTGCTTTCCAATGCACGGTTTGGACTGTTTTGGATTTTATTTAAAGGTGATTTTTGGATATGTTATAGTTTTAGATGTTTATTATATGTGTTAATTTTTGTAGATTTTTCTATGACATCAACAATGTGATAAAAAGACTTAAATTGAGATTGTTCACTGGCTAACTATTGTTGGCAGTTTTGGTATTGTATGTTATGTGACTTATTTAAATTGCTAAATGAAATTTTTATGACCAATGAAAAATCATGGTAATATGTCTATGTCACAACCCGCCTTTTCGGGCTGTGATAAAACTCTTTCTTCCTTACTTTAGGGCAAAAATTTAGGAATTTTTTTTTTAAACGGGAATAAATAATTGCCTTACATTAACTTGATAATTCTCAAAATATTTTCACATACTTGTATTTACATAATTAGTACTTTTACTTTTATAACATCTTTCTTTCAAACATTTCATATCAAATTAACTTTAAACATACGTAGCGGAAAATATTACAGCAGCGGACTCCATACCCAATCTGCACATAATCCACCCCTCCGCCAGCTCACCATTTGAACTTATTCTGACCTTCTCGTCGGAATACCTACAGCATGAAATACTTAATGAGCTAACGCCCAGTAAGTCCCATAAATCCCACATGGATATTCACATGAATGCATGAATCAATTATGCTTTCTTATAAACTTTCTTTATTCTCATCATTTCTTATCTTTACTAGGGCCCAAGAGTTCGTACCATTGCGCAATTTCATTTAGGTCTACGTAACACCGTGACCGTAACATATCCTTTAAACTCCCCTTGAGTTAGGAGTCGGTACGACACTTTTCTTAATTTCTGGTGATACATTTACCAGTCCATTTATTGTGGTTGACATACCATGCATGAAGTAATAATCACATATTATCCATGAAACATAAATTCTCTTGCATAGCATAGTACACACAGGTACTTACTTTTTATACACACTGGTACACATTAATATACGCACAGGTATATAGCATAACGTACTCACAAGTACTTAACATAAAATGTACACACAGATACATACTTTATACATACTCAAGTATTTATCATTGTACACACAGGTACGAAATCATGATACACATGCTCATTTCCATTATTGTACACACAGGTACACAACATATTATACACACAGGTACAAAATCATGGTACACATGCTTATTTTCATTATTGTACATACAAGTACATAATAGCTTGTACACACCGGTACACATTAATATGCTCACACTTATTCATACATGACTATACCCCTAGGTATTCATATCATGGCAAACATACAAGTTTACACTTAATTATACGCACAGGTATACATATACATACATTTCTTTCTAAACCTACATTTCATACTGTAGGTGGGAAGGGTACTTACTTGATGCAAATGTCGGGCAACTTAACCTCGATATCCCTTCTCCTAGACTCCTAGGATCCTGTTGGCCAATTACAAAGCCATTAGCCAAATTCTACTATGTTTCGATACGAAACATCCGTTAGTTAATAAATTGAGTTGCATTACTATGTACAACTCTAAAAACTACTGTTTTTTTTTCTTATTTCTGTCTAACTTTACCCTATCGTTTCTAACGAAGGGCGGGAACCCTTTCTAGTCATTTTCTTATTCCATTGGAAACATTTCAAAATGGTTAGGATTATTTGGACAAAAATGACGATTTTGCCCTTCGTGGGTTTACTAACCTACCTGAGCTCGATTTCGTTATTCTTACGAAAATAACCATATACTAATTTTAAAATAACACCCTAGTGGGTCAAATCTCTTTATTTCTCAATTATGCCCCATTTTCATAAAACTTTATGGTTTAGTCCCTGAACTGAAAATTTTGACGATTTTACCCCAGGACTAAAATTTACTTCTTTTCATCAAAATTTCCTATTTTTCTCAAGGATCATTTTTACTTAAGGTACCATACCTTAAATCATTTTGAAAAATTACCTTTTTTTCCATTTAACACTTTTTTCACTTTTAACATATTCTTGAAAAACCAAAAACTCATAAACGATTGAGTTTTTAGGCAAACCACCCGCGTAGCCTAACAGTTTCATCGAGATCTACAACTTTCGTGTTTTAACTTTTCCCAAAATATCACTGTACAGGGGCGTTTTTGACTATTTTTAAAATCTGCCGAGAAGGAACTTTTTCTTTCAATTTAGTCCCTATGGTATTTTTACAAAAATCTGTTTCAAACTTGCAATTCTACCCCGGAAGAAACCATTCCATGCCTTAATCAAAAGATTCTCATGCTCAAACATCACTTTTACAAAGTCTAACATCAAAATTACAAAAACAACACTTTTTGCAAAAATTACCATTTTGCACTATAAACCAAAGTTTCACAACGCAAACTTGCCAATCATCACATATACATGAAATTCCATCAAATACATGCTCAAAACCCCTCATGGGTTTGAAAGAATAAAAATCAAAGCAAAATTCAAAACTTTAAACTTTAAAACTTACCCAAATAATACTTTTTGGATTTCTAGCCTTCAAAGGCTTCTTGAACTTCTTCTTGGACTTCCTTTTCATGAAAAAATAACATGGATTAATCTTTGCCCTTTACCCATGAAAAATCCCTTGAAAACTCATGAAAAAGTTTAGGATTTTACCTTAAAACTTGTGGGAAATCCTTGTACTTGCTTGTAAAACTTGTTTGGGGGTATTTTTGCAAAGTTTGGGGGCTGAGAATTTTTTAGAGCTGTTGGTTATGGCTGCCGAAGCTTGGAAGGAAAGGAAAGAAAAGAAAATTTGTGATAAACTTGCCATAAATGCATCCTTATCACATTTGGTGACTCATGGTAACCCATGAGTATACCACTAGGTGTCACAAGGTGATTGGGCCACTTTTCTTGACATGTGGCCCAATAGAAAATCAAGGAGTGTCCACTTTGTGGAGTTAAAAATTTATACTGTGTAATTTTTCACCACACAGTATTTTTCCTATACTGCCATGGTCAAATCAGTGTACTTTCTATCCTTAGACTGTATAAAAATATTTAACTTACTTTTCGTTTACTTTTGGAGGCTAATCGTGACAGTTTTCATATCTGCGTTTTCATTTAGCAGTATTCTTATACTGCTCTGGCCTCCTTTCTACCCCCCGGTTAGGGTTAGGACAACCTCTATGTCCTATTTATATTCTAATCATTCATTCATTTATATCACAATTTCACAATTAATTGTGACATGAAATTCATTTTATGGATATTATGTACAAATCTCTGAGTCATTAAACTCATAAAATTTGTATTTTACAATATCCACCATTGCATTACATATGCCATAAAATTTGCAATCAATGCCGCTCATTCATATTTTATTGTAATTTTCACATAAATTACAATTTTTACAAAATTTCACATTTTTAAGAATAAATTTATTAATTAAACCTAATTAAATATTAGGTTTTATTGATGACGTTTTCTCGGTCATTACAATCTACCCCCCTTAAGAATTTTCATCATCGAAAATCAAAATAATTCGGGGTTGTCTTTCCTTATTTCATTCTCTCGTTCCTACGTTGTTTCTTCTACTTGTTGGTTACGCCATAAAACTTTGACGAGAGGTATCTTCTTGTTCCTTAATTCCTTCTCTTCTTGTGCCAGAATTTGAACTGGTTTTTCTCCATAAGACAGATTCTCCTGCTTGTCAATTTCTTCCGGCTGAAGAACATGTGAAGGGTCTGGCACATACTTTTTTTAGCATGGACACATGGAATACATTGTGCACCAATGCTAGATTAGAGGGTAAGGCTAACTTATAAACTATACTGCCTATCCATTTCAAGATCTCAAATGGTCCAATATACCTTGGACTAAGCTTTCCTTTCTTTCTAAATCTTACAATTTTCTTTCATGGGCATTATCTTCAAAAAGACCAAGTCTCCTACTTGAAACTTCAAAGGTCTCCGTCGTTGATTAGCATATCTCTTTTGCTGACTAAAAGCCATTTTCATTTGTTGACAAATTAACTTTACATCTTCCGTTGTTCTATGAACAAAATCTATGGTCGAGAACGCCTTTTCTTGGGTTTCGTATCAATGTAAAGGTGATCTACATCTCCTTCCATATAGAGCTTCATATGGAACCATACCAATGGAGCTTCGATAACTATTGTTGCATACAAATTCGATCAGAGGAAGCTTTTTATCCCATCCTTTCTTAAAATCTAGCACACATGCTCTTAACATATCCTCTAAAGTCTGGATGGTCCTTTCTGATTGACCGTCCATTTATGGGTGGAAGGCTGTGTTGAACGTCAGCTTTGTTCTCATTGCTTGATGAACACTTCTCCAAAACTTGGAAGTGAATCTATCATCACGATCAAAAATGGTAGACTTCGAAACTCAGTGGTATCTAACTATTTGGGTTACGTATAGTTCAGCTAGTCATTCTACAAAACTACTGAGTTTAATGGGTAGGATTTAGTCAATCTATCAATAATTACCCATATACCATCATTTCCACCCGTAGTTCTGGGTAGCCCAGTTATCAGGTCCATAGTTATCTGATCCTATTTCCACTCTAGGATTTCAATCTTTTGTAATTCGCCTGTTGGTCGTTGATGCTCATCTCTTACCTTCTGGCATGTAAGGCATTTTCCAACACACTATGCGATATCGTTCTTCATTCCATTCCACCAATAGTGTTCTTTCAAATCTTGGTACATTCTAGTAGCTCCCGAATGAGCCACTTATGGTGCTTCATGAGTTTCTTCTAATACTTGCTTCTTTAATCCTCCATCATTGGGAATGCATATCCTACTCTTGTAACGGAGGATACTATCTTTTAAAATGCTAAATTCTGTTTCTTTGTTTTCAAGAACTTCATTCCTAACTTTAAGTAGCGACGGATCTGCTTCTTGTCGCTCTTTTAAATTCTCCAACATAGTTGGTTGAAAGGATCAATTAGCTAATCTTCTTGTGACTAGCTCTATTTCTGCTTCCATCAAATCCTTTTTGGAGAGGTTTTGGTATCATCTATACCGTTACTAGCAAGGACGTTGTTCTATGACTAAGGGCATTGGCTACTTGATTAGCCTTTCCCAGGTGATACAAAATCTTACAGTCGTAGTCTTTGACTAACTCTAGCCACCTTTGCTACTTCATGTTGAGCTCTTTCTATATGAAGATGCACTTCAAACTCTAATGGTCTGTATAAATTTCGTACTTAGCTCCACATAGGTAATGACACTATATCTTCAATACAAATACAACCATCGCTAACTCTAAATCATACATCGGATAATTCCTTTCACAATCCTTTAACTGTTGGGATGCATAAACAATCACTTTTTCATTTTGCATAAATACGGCTCCCAATCCTATTTTGATGCTTTACTATAGATCACGAACGTTCTATGGTTCGGATCTGGTATTGTCAGTACTAGTGTACTTGTAAGTCGCCCTTTTTAATCCTTGGAAACTTCATTCGCATTTCTTAGTCTATTCATACTTTGTTGCTTTTCATGTAAGTGCAGTGAATGGTGCTGCAAGTCAGGAAAATCCTTCTACAAAACGTCGATAGTAGCCTGCTAAACCGTGGAAACTTCTAATTTCTGACACACTTTTCGGTGTAGGCCACTTATTCACTGCTCAACTTCGGAAGGATCAACAGATACTCCTTCTCGTGTCAGCACGTGTCCATGGAATTGAACCTTCTCAAGCTAAAACTTACATGTTGAGAACTTGGCGTACAATTGATGCCTTCTCAATAATTATAGTGCAATCCTCAAGTGCTTTTCATGTTCCTCTGGCGTTCTTGAGTATATGAGAATATCATCGATGAAGACAATAACGAACTTATCGAGGTACTCTTCGATTCATGAGATCCATGAAAGCTGTTAGGGCATTGGTCAGTCTAAAAGGCATGACGTAGAACTTATAATGCCCATAACATGTTTGGAACACTGTTCTCAGTATATCTTATTTTTTAACTCGAAGTTAATAATATCTTGAGCGTAGATCAATCTTTGAGAATACTGACGCTCCTTTAAGTTGGTCAAACAAATCATCGATCCTTGGGAGTGGATACTTGTTCTTAGTCGTGACCTTGTTTAGTTACCGATAATCAATACACATTCGTAACATTCCATCCTTCTTCTTAACAAATAGAATAGGTGCTCTCCATATGAACCCCTTGTCCAATATTTCCTTTAGTTGCACCTGAAGTTCCTTGAGTTTTCCTGGAGTCCTTTGATATGGCGCCTTAAAAAAAAAATCGTGGCTGTTTCGGGCGTCAATTCAATTTCAAACAAAATTTTCGTTCCGGTGGTAAGTCTGCAACTCGTCCGAAAACACATCAATAAATTCCTTTACTATGGGGACCTTCTCTAGTCCTAACTGAGCTTTTTTATCTTTCCTTAGTATATTCACCAGATAACCGGTACATCCATTTTCCAATATCTTCTTTGCCTTTAATGCTGAAGTCAACGCTTTGGGAGCTTTGGGAACTTTCCCTAAATACATAAACTTCTCACTTTTGGAAGGTCGAAACGTAACCTTGCGGTGTCGATGACTAATCTTAGCCGTGTATTTTCTTAGGAAATTCGTTCCTAGGATGACGTTATAATCTTGTATATCGATTATTCTAAAATCAATATACAATTCCCTTCCACATATGACTATCGATACATGACGTAACCAATAATCAGCACTTAATACCTCCCCAGAGGGTAGTGCAATTCTAAAGGTTTGCTCTATCCTATCTCTTTTACTTCCTATTCGTTTCGTAGACTTAAGCGATACAAACAAATATGTTGCCCCAGAATCAAATAAAATATATACATCAGTGTTGGCAATAGAAAACTAACATGTCACCATCAATGAGGTTCCTGCATCTTGTTCCTTCTTCATATAGGCATAAATTCGCCCACTTGGTTTCGCAGCTTCTAGTCACCCTTGAATGACACTAGGGACTTCAATTTGTGCCTGAACTTGAATCGTACGCAATTGGTTTCCTTGAGACCTCTGCTGAGCCTGATTGTTTTGACTTTGGGAAATAGAAAAACAATTCTTGGCATAATGCCCTTCTTTCCCCAGATAGAGCACTTGTTCGTGCTAGCCTTGCATTCCCCTACATGTCTTTTCCCACATTAATTGCAAAAAGGGTTTGTTGTTTCCTACATCTTTAATCCTCTTATGGGGTTGAACTTTTGATTTCTTTGCATTATTCACGTTCCATTTCCTCTTGCTGTTAGCAGTGTAGTTACGTCCCGCTTGAACGTTCTAGGACGGCCCTTGACTTGGAACACTTCCTTGTCCTTTTACTTGTACAACTTGACTTTGCTTGGCTAAAGCTTTCTCCTCCTTCTATGCCTTGAAAATCCTTGCTCTTTCTTCCTTATCACGGGCAATTCTAAACTCAACTTTGGTCACCCATTTGATGCAATCCTCTACATCCTTGGGAGCTTGCCCTCCAATATCGACCACAAGGGCAATGTTGGTTTTGAACATTCTCATTAACCGTCATTCTCATTAACCATCTTATTTGTTCCCGATCAGTAGGTACTAACTTGGGACAAAGCCGTGCTAGCTGATTAAACCTCTTTACAGCGTCAGCTACAGACATATTGCCTTGCTTAAAATTATTAAATTCTTTTTGTTGGGCTGTCATGGTTTCTACATTAAAATAAGCCCTGCCAAATTCTTCAACAAAATTTGGCCTTGTCATTTTGTCTACATTCCTTTTACTTTCTACCGACTCTCACCGTCTCCTAGCATCTTTAGTGAGAAAAAACAAAGCACATAGGACTTTTTCATGGTCACTAAGTCCCATAAATTTCAGAACCCTTTCTATGCCTGTAAGCCAATCGTCGGCCTCTAAGGGGTCTATAGATCCATCAGATTCTGGGGCCTTTATTCTCCAGAATCTTTCATAAAATTCAGTAGTGGATACTACCGGAACAGCTGTAGCAGCTGGTATATCAGCCATTGATATCAATCGTTATATATCTATCATGTATTTTCATTAGTATGTTAGTACATACTATTAACTTAATAGTATCAAATCAATAACTGCATGTATTCAAACAACATAAATACATGCAACATACACAATTACATGAACTCAATATCTTGCTTCATACATTTCATTTCCTTTACCTTCATACATTTCATTTCATAAGCATTCATACATTTCATTTCCTTTACCTTCATACATTTCATTTCATTTCATTTCCTTTACCTTCATACATTTCATTTCATAAGCATTCATACCTTTCATTTCCTTTACCTTCATACATTTCATTTCATAAGCATTCATACCTTTCATTTCATTTACCTTCGTACATTTCATTTCATAAGCATTCATACCTTTCATTTCCTTTACCTTCATACATTTCATTTCATAAGCATTCATACCTTTCATTTCATTTCCTTTCGTACATTTCATTTCATTTCATTTTCTTTCACTTTCATGCATTTCATTTCATGAACCTCTTTCGTTTCCTTTTTACATTCTCCATAACATTACATGCATAACTAACATACATACATACATAACTATTCATTTCATCTCCGGGAGCAATTATTACTTCCGGCTACATATACCTTCTTGCCGAGAAGGACACCACTAGCCGAACATACATACATATACAAAGGCATCAAAGCCCAAAACTGTACTAATATCTCATTTATGTACATCATAATACACAAAGATTTTCTTATGAATTTTTTTTTGTCGAACTCGACTTTAAACATGTCACTATATTCGGAACCCTCCTTAGGATTCCTCTTCTTCCTCCATATCCGAATCAGTCGACTTATCATCACTTGCGATTATAGGCTCTAGAGGCATAGGCTCTTCATCAATGTTATCATTATTATCATCAGCAGCATCATCATCATCATCCATAACTACTGGAGGATCTTCTAATGGTACGGCTACATTATAGTCTGCATGTAATGCCGCCATAAGAGAATCATGGATACTGAGGTAATTTCCCGGATACTACATTCGCTGCTGGACCATATTGGGAAGATCTCTCCAAACTAAATCGTAAATGCACCATAAGGGTAATTGTGGCAGAATCAATGGTACCATAGTACCGCGAAATTTAAGAATGTAATGATCTACTAGTTCGCCTACATATCTTCCTTATACCGATCTTACTCATAGGTACAATCGGTGTCTCCCATCCGCTCATAACATCGAAATCACCTAGACTGGAATAACGTTTGCTGGTGGTATGGGTGCAACTTAGCTAGAATTTGTCCTCTAAAACCTTACCAATCCCGTGGTTACTTGTCAGGTTCAATCCTTAACCATATACTAAGGCTTCCCTCATTAACAATCCTGAGGCCAATAAAACTAGAAGATGCGGTGGCATATGACAAGCGTTAAAAATCACTTCAACTAAGCCATTCGGTCTACACCTTTGGCTGCCGACTCCCATAATGCCGCGGTGCCATCTCCTCTTGAAAAGCAATGCTGGCTCTTCGATCAGCTTCCATATCACGATCATGATGCGGCTTCGCCATATACTATATTTATTGTCGTAATTAACATAACAGTGTCATATAAAGTAGTATTGAACATTCTTATACTTAAAATCAAGCTATCTTACTTGAGCTATGGCAATGGAGCAGACGACGATGTGCAGTAGGATGGCAAGATTTTCGCTCTGATACCAACTGTCACAACCCGCCTTTTCGGGCTGTGATAAAACTCTTTCTTCCTTACTTTAGGGCAAAAATTTAGGAAATTTTTTTTTAAACGGGAATAAATAATTGCCTTACATTAACTTGATAATTCTCAAAATATTTTCACATACTTGTATTTACATAATTAATACTTTTACTTTTATAACATCTTTCTTTCAAACATTTCATATCAAATTAACTTAAACATACGTAGCGGAAAACATTACAGCAGCGGACTCCATACCCAATCTGCACATAATCCACCCCTTCGCCAGCTCACCATTTGAACTTATTCTGACCTTCTCGTCGGAATACCTACAACATGAAATACTTAATGAGCTAACGCCCAGTAAGTCCCATAAATCCCACATGGATATTCACATGAATGCATGAATCAATTATGCTTTCTTATAAACTTTCTTTATTCTCATCATTTCTTATCTTTACTAGGGCCCAAGTGTTCGTACCATTGCGTAATTTCATTTAGGTCTACGTAACACCGTGACCGTAACATATCCTTTAAACTCCCCTTGAGTTAGGAGTCGGTACGACACTTTTCTTAATTTCTGGTGATACATTTACCAGTCCATTTATTGTGGTTGACATACCATGCATGAAGTAATAATCACATATTATCCATGAAACATAAATTCTCTTGCATAGCATAGTACACACAGGTACTTACTTTTTATACACACTGGTACACATTAATATACGCACAGGTATATAGCATAACGTACTCACAAGTACTTAACATAAAATGTACACACAGATACATACTTTATACATACTCAAGTATTTATCATTGTACACACAGGTACGAAATCATGATACACATGCTCATTTCCATTATTGTACACACAGGTACACAACATATTATACACACAGGTACAAAATCATGGTACACATGCTTATTTTCATTATTGTACATACAAGTACATAACTAGCTTGTACACACCAGTACACATTAATATGCTCACACTTATTCATACATGACTATACCCCTAGGTATTCATATCATGGCAAACATACAAGTTTACACTTAATTATACGCACAAGTATACATATACATACATTTCTTTCTAAACCTACATTTCATACTGTAGGTGGGAAGGGTACTTACTTGATGCAAATGTCGGGCAACTTAACCTCGATATCCCTTCTCCTAGACTCCTAGGATCCTGTTGGCCAATTACAAAGCCATTAGCCAAATTTCACTATGTTTCGATACGAAACATCCGTTAGTTAATAAATTGAGTTGCATTACTATGTACAACTCTAAAAACTACTGTTTTTTTTCTTATTTCTGTCTAACTTTACCCTATCGTTTCTAGCGAAGGGCAGGAACCCTTTCTAGTCATTTTCTTATTCCATTGGAAACATTTCAAAACAGTTCGGATTATTTGGACAAAAATGACGATTTTGCCCTTCGTGGGTTTACTAACCTACCTGAGCTCGATTTCTTTATTCTTATGAAAATAACCATATACTAATTTTAAAATAACACCCTAGTGGGTCAAATCTCTTTATTTCTCAATTATGCCCCATTTTCATAAAACTTTATGGTTTAGTCCCTGAACTAAAAATTTTGACGATTTTACCCCCAGGACTAAAATTTACTTCTTTTCATCAAAATTTCCTATTTTTCTCAAGGATCATTTTTACTTAAGGTACCATACCTTAAATCACTTCGAAAAATGACCTTTTTGCCATTTAACACTTTTTTTACTTTTAACATATTTTTGAAAAACCAAAAACTCATAAACGATTGAGTTTTTAGGCAAACCGCCTACGCTGCCTAACAGTTTCATCGAGATCTACAACTTTTGTGTTTTAACTTTTCCCAAAATCTCACTGTACAGGGGCGTTTTTGACTATTTTTCAAATCTGCCGAGAAGGAACTTTTTCTTTCAATTTAGTCCCTATGGTATTTTTACAAAAATCTGTTTCAAACTTGCAATTATACCCCTGCAGAAACCATTCCATGCCTTAATCAAAAGATTCTCATGCTCAAACATCACTTTTACAAAGTCTAACATCAAAATTACAAAAATAATACTTTTGCAAAAATTACCATTTTCCACTATAAACCAAAGTTTCACAACTCAAACTTGCCAATCATCACATATACATGAAACTCCATCAAATACATGCTCAAAACCCCTCATGGGTTTGAAAGAATAAAAATCAAAGCAAAATTCAAAACTTTAAACTTTAAAACTTACCCAAATAATACTTTTTGGATTTCTAGCCTTCAAAGGCTTCTTGAACTTCTTCTTGGACTTCCTTTTCATGCAAAAATAGCATGGATTAATCTTTGCCCTTTACCCATGAAAAATCCCTTGAAAACTCATGAAAAAGTTTAGGATTTTACCTTAAAACTTGTGGGAAATCCTTGTACTTGCTTGTAAAACTTGTTTGGGGATATTTTTGCAAAGTTTGGGGGCTGAGAAATTTTTTTAGAGCTGTTGGTTATGGCTGCCGAAGCTTGGAAGGAAAGGAAAGAAAAGAAAATTTGTGATAAACTTGCCATAAATGCATCCTTATCACATTTGGTGACTCATGGTAACCCATGAGTATACCACTAGGTGTCACAAGGTGATTGGGCCACTTTTCTTGACATGTGGCCCAATAGAAAATCAAGGAGTGTCCACTTTGTGGAGTTAAAAATTTATACTGTGTAATTTTTCACCACACAGCATTTTTCTTATACTGCCGTGATCAAATCAGTATACTTTCTATCCTTAGATTGTATAAAAATATTTAACTTACTTTTCGTTTACTTTTAGAGGCTAATCGTGACATTTTTCGTATCTGCGTTTTCATTTAGCAGTATTCTTATACTGCTCTGGCCTCATTTCTACCCCCCGGTTAGGGTTAGGACAACCTCTATGTCCTATTTATATTTTAATCATTCATTCGTTTATATCACAATTTCACAATTAATTGTGACATGAAATTCATTTTATGGATATTATGTACAAATCTCTGAGTCATCAAACTCATAAAATTTCTATTTTACAATATCCACCATTGCATTACATATGCCATAAAATTTGCAATCAATGCCGCTCATTCATATTTTATTGTAATTTTTACATAAATTACAATTTTTACAAAATTTCACATTTTTAAGAATAAATTCATTAATTAAACCTAATTAAATATTATGTTTTATTGATGACGTTTTCTCGGTCATTACAGTCTATATGATAACTTTGTCCCTGCCAAGTTTGGTGCTTGAATTGTGTACAAATTATGAGATTTTGGGCTATGAATTCATAAGGGTCATATAGCATTTGTATTGGCAGTTTTGTCCTAATGTTTTATATGTTAATGAAACGTGTTATGGATTAATGTTTTCAAGAGAAGAATGTATGTGTGACGTAATATGGTATTGAATGGTTTCATGAAAATAAATGTTAATTTCATTTTTAAATGAATGCATGACATGAACACACTAAGGAGTGAGCACATCAAGACCGCGACAACGTTACCTACAATTAAGGTCATGTAATCTAAACATATAAGTACATTGTCACCTACAACATGATGTGGTTTCTGAAAAAGTTTGAATTTTTATGCTCATGATGATTTTATAACTATTTTATGACGGTTTTATTTAATGAATTATTATGAAAGTTTATTGTACAAAAGTCATGCATGTTTTAATAATGACATATTCAAAGGTATAAAAGTATAGACATATGTATGTATATGTTAAAGTGTTGAGATCCCCGGCCGGAGCCTGGCGGGTACCTCGAACGTATTGCCGAGAGGGCCCCTGCTCGGGGAGAGACCCAGCTCGGATTTGCCTCCCGCGGGGGGAGTGCTTCCCCTAGGAGTTGAACCCGTTTCCTCTTGAATAAGAGGGTCTTAGGGTGTCCCCAAGATACCAATCCAACCAATTGGATGGATTGGTACCTGAGGGACACCCTAAGACCACCATAAGACCCTCTTGTTCAAGAGGAAACGGGTTCAACTCCCAAGGAAAGCGCTCCCCCCGTAGGAGGCAAATCCGAGCTGAGTCTCTTCCTGAGCAGAGGCCCTCTCAGCAATACGTTCGAGGTGTCTGTCAGGCTCCGACGATCTCAACACCTCAACATTAAACGCGCATGGATTGGTACCTGGGGGACACCCTAAGACCCTTTTATTCAAGATGAAACGGGTTCAACTCCCAAGGAACGTGCTCCCCCCTAGGAGGCAAATTCGAGTTGGGTTTCTCCCTGAGCAGGGGCCCTCTCGGCAATATGTTTGAGGTGGCTGCCAGGCTCCGGCCGAGGATCTCAACACCTTAATAGTATATATGTATCACCTAAATAAGTGTTGCATACCCACGTTTATGTTATGTTTATGTTATGATGCCATGTTTAGATTGGGATTAGCTACTCCTCTCCTCTCATGACGGCGCGCTTATGATGATGATAATGTTACAATACTTGGGCCCCTAAAGATAAAACGAACAAAGTTTTAATATGGATAATGAAATGAAAGATATGTTCTATATGAAACTGTGCCTAGCGCACTATTATGATGATGCTTATGGTAATGATGTTCTATAATGAAGTTCATAAGATGTTTTACATTGTGAGATATGAAATATACTTACTAAGCTTTCGCTTACTCAGTTTTACATCATGTTGCAGATAAGGGTAAGAGAATTATGAATTAGGTAGAGGGCAAGGAAGGGCGTGTGAGCTATGCAGGATGGATTAAAAATGGAACACGCCAAAGAAGTTTTAAAAAGTTATAAACTATGTTTTGTTTTCTAAGTATGTTTATTTATCTAAGTATGTTTATTTGAATAGTCTTAAAGATTTGAACTATGTCTCTTTAACTTTATAGTATTATTATTTGTCTTCTGCGTTTTGAAATATTGAGACTTGTTTTAAGTTAAAAATTTTGTTTTAACATCCGATCGGCCTGCCGATCATTATTGGTTGGTTTGCCGATGTAATGATCGTCTTGCCAATTACCCTATGTTGGCTTGCCGATCTTAGCGATTTTAAAACCCTGATTTGCAAAGCCTCAGGCGGCCTATCGGTGGTTGAAGTTCCGACTGCCGGTCAAGTTCGGCCTGCCGAAGTCCAAAGTTCGGCCTACCGAGCTATGTAAGTAGATTTTAAAAGTTGTGTTAACTTTTATTCAAATTATGGTTCTTTTGTTTTGGTGTGATAAACTATTTAAGGAATGTTTATAATCAAGTGGTTTATTAAATATAAAAAAATGTATGCATGGATCTTAGGGTTTGTTTTTAAATTTATGTTTTATTTAAAATACTTTATCTTAAATAACGGTAACAATGAATGAATGCAACATTATCTGGGACATCCGTAAGGGGACGTTACAGTTGAGAACTTTGGATTAGTGAGTTTCATGTGAAAATCATGCTAGTTCTATGATAGAGATATTTAAACAACAAACATTGGTGTCCCAACAACAACATGGGTGAAAATCATGCAAGCACAGGGACAAAACTACACATGAACAAGGGCAAACAACCATTCCTGATCTTTTTTTTAATATTGTATATAAATTTTTATAAAATTATATTGCGTGCTCCTAAAAATTATATTCAGCGCCCTTAAAATTATGTTTCGTCCCCTTAAAGTTTTATATCTTTTTCATTTAATTTTTATTGACAGTATTAGTATATGTTCTATCCTTCTAATTAATTTTCTTACTCTACTTCTGTGCATGCATGCCCCTTTATTACAACCCACGTCATAATGGGACCCAAACTTGTGAGTGAGTTGTTAATATTAGTATCAACTATTAAAAAAACATGTCTAATGTTTAAAATTTTCAAAATGTTGAGTTAAATTTTTGAGTTATTATTTATAATTAATGATTGATTGAATTGGGTAGAACAGAATAGTGCCAAACACTGCACTATACTTTGTAATTTGCTAGATTATAATTTTTTTTCCGCTTAATGAATGAGGGAGTTATTGACATTAGAGCAAACTCATATATCGCAAGTAGAGCGGCACCCATTAGAGAACTCATCCCACACTAGTTCAATATTGAAATCTTGTGTAAAAATTCAGAGGGGTAGGAAGGGAAATTTTATTCCCCTCATTAAGGCTTTCAAGTTTCAACATAGGTTATATTAAAATCGAGGTGGAAACTTATGGCTTCGTTTTTTTTTTTTTAACTGATGCCAAATCCTATGAAGGGATTCCATGTCAGTGTTTTTACAAGACATTGTAAGTCTACCATGGCGGTTTTTGATCAATGTGGAAAATCCTTTGCATTGAAGTGGGAAAATCTCATATAAGGAATAAAGGTGAATGATCATTTTTGTTTAAGAAGTGCTGTATTTTCTTTTTTATTCTCTTTTATACTCTCTTTTTTTTACTACTTGATGCGTGGACTCCATAACCTTATTTTTTGTTTAAATAATAATTTATAATGTTGGAAGATTTCATATGTCAGAAAATGATTAAATAGAGTGTTGCTTTAAATGATACATTGGAAAGCCAGGTCCATCACGAGCAACGAAAGAATGCACAAATTCTAGGGAGGAAATTGGTGAGATTATGTCACGAACTTGGTCACCATTTTCG
This sequence comes from Artocarpus heterophyllus, assembly GCA_025403435.1. NCBI lineage: Eukaryota > Viridiplantae > Streptophyta > Magnoliopsida > Rosales > Moraceae > Artocarpus > Artocarpus heterophyllus. Next base: position 7,358,378 of record CM046341.1, read on the forward strand.
AAAGATAGTTAGAAACAATGAAGCCCTAAAGCTCTTCAATATGCTAATAACTGCAACGGCCCAATCAGATTGAAAACTCCAAGGGACATCAATTAAGAGTTGAGGGAGGTCTGGATTACGATATTAATACTGTTGGTAGAGATTGTATTTTTTTCTCTAGACGAGGATGTGGAGAGTACTATTTATCATCAAACTATTTTTTATAAAGTAGTTATATTTTTTCTTTGTGAAATAATCCTTCGAGATCTCGGCCCAAAATATTGGGCCCAAACGTGTCTTATGTTATGTTTGGGCTTGGATTGGCCCATTTATTTATTGTATTATGTTAGGCCGTGACTTTTAATGATATATGTGTCCAATCAATTCATGATTTATTTATATTTGTGTTGTACTCTTAACGTGTCTGTGTTTTATACGTGCCCGTATCGTGCTTAATAACAAAATTTTTAGCAAACAAAAAAAAGTGCCTGTTTGGGAGCGCTTTATAAAAGCTACTTTTGTCTTCATAAATCTAAAGTTGTTTTCGCAAGTGTTAAAGTGGTTTGTCAAGTGTGATTCAACTCTCGAAAATAGTGTACAATTAAAGCCAGGAAACCTCACATATAAAAATAAACTTTGAAATTTGTGCTAGAGTATTAACAAAACATTATAAACTTGGCTATAATATTTTTATATTACATATATTAAAAAATTTTAAAACTATTTTGACCTATTTAAACTTTTTAAAGATATGGTTTTGAGCACTCACAAAAAAGCTTTAACTTTTGCTTCTGTTCTTCTACTGAGAAAAAACACAAGCAAAAGCTCAGCCAAACAAGTCCAAAGGTTTAATACTGTAAAATTTTAAGAGAAATATTCGTAAATATAACTTTTCAAAATTAATTGTAGTAAATATTAAGTTTGAAAATATTTATAATGAATAACAGATTTATAGCATAAATGATTTATTTATCCTCTTATTTACCATATAAATAATTCTTATTTATACAGTATATAATTTTAAGGTGTAAATAATCTATTTACTTTCTTGTTTACAATGTAAGTAGTTTTTATTTACAAGTAAAAAATATTTACATTGAAAATCTTCTATTTACTACAAATATTTTTAAAATGTGCTATTTATTTCAAAAAATTTTAAAAATCTGTCATTTTTCTCATTCTCTTAAATTTTAACTTAAAAGAAAATAAAGCATAGAAAAATTCAAATAGGATGAAATCTTGTTAAGGAGAAAAAAACAATACATTACAAGTTCTATAAATACAGTATGTGTTGCTTATCATACTTATGCTCATGTTTGCGCCGTGTCCTTACTATGCTATGCTCTTAATGTGTCTCGTGCAAGCCTGGACTATTTACTAAACGTGCTAGGCCAGGCTCATTAATATGTCGTGTCATGCTGTGCTCCTTTTTCCTCTAATAGAGAAAATCACATGTTATACATATTTTTAAAAAGTGTGTTTGTTTATGTCACACTACGATTTAATGATGCATATTTAAATACGTTATTATTAAGTTTTAAAGGACGTATTTGTTGAACATTCCTCTTTGTAATACGTTGTGTACGTATCAGGCTCCTATGCCCGGCTCATGTAAACATGCCTAGTAATAATATATTTTCTGAGGGGTGTAAATCTGGCTAGGAATCGGATGTATACGCTCTTGATGTTCATGGTCAGTAATTACCCGATTTTAAAGCATATCGTCAAAAATTAGTTATCCAATTCAAAGTCAGACTTCAAACGCGAGATTGTAACAACTATTTACTCTCTTTTTTCCCCCGAGGAACGTTCCATACTGTTTATGCGCCGCTGTTTTCCAGGCAAAGAACAAGGGAGGAAAAAAAGTTTATCCGCTGCTGTTGTCCTAGGTTTTTGAAACCGCAGAACACCAGATTCTTACGTAATAACGTATGCCCCACCAATACGTCATAGCCCATGCTTGACAGCCACCGAAAATGCCACGACAATTTAAATAAAAGTGCGTCAAACCGGAAGTAACTAAAAGGAGCAAAATCCAATGTTAGGATAGAATACATGCTTTACAAACTTGAAGAAAGTCAACCAATTCTATGTACCCTGAATTGGTACATGAATCTAAATGTTTTCGTCGACATAGGCCCATCATGTAATCACTTATAAAACCTCCACAATGATAAAAGTTATTCGCCACTTGTGGTAACGGTATGACAGCAAGAGAATGACCTATTAAAACTTTTTCTCCTATTATTTATAGATCGATCCTCCCCATCCTTAATAACGTTACAATTATACATCTCAATAGATCTGTCGAATATGACTTAGGTTGTTGAGACTTTGGCTCTTTGAATGCTAGTAGACGAAAACATAAGTCAAAATCATTTTTTTTTTCTACAAAGCTCTTAATAAATTCCTTTTAAGGGATTGGCTGGTTTGAGCCTATGTGACTTGAGTTTCTTAAATGCTAGAGAGCATGGGTCCAGTTTTTTCATTCTATTTATAGTCTCAATAGGTTCCTCTTAAAGCACTAGATGGGAACTTGAGAATAACACTAATCCTTTATTAGATGGGAACGTGAGAATAACACTAATCCTTTTTTATTATTATTATTAGGACGTGTACAAAGGTATTGATTTTGAAAAATTTATAACCACATGAGGATATGTCCTTACTTTTTCATAAATAGTGAGCTCCACCTATAGGACCTAGGTGGACCTTACAAATAAAGTCAACTTTTTATAAGACGGTAAAGACGGTGAGGTTGTAGCGCATAAAGACAAATAGTATTATTCATTGATCTTAGAATGTTATTTAAAACCAAGGACAAAGGGGAATCATGGCATATCTTCAAATGAAGTCAAATCAATGTGCACGCGCGATGTTAGATGCTAGGCTGATTTGGGTCCCAATGAAAAAAAGTCTCACCATATCAACTATCTTTCCTTAAACCCTTCCGTATTAGTTCATATTATAAACATGCATGCCTAAGAAAAAAAGTGACGATGATAATTCAGTCTTCCAAATTGCTTTCACGATTGTCCTTTCTAGATGAAGCATTGGGATTGTAATGTTGGCCAGGCTCAATGCACCAGCATTTTAGGCCGATTGATTGATTGGGTCATTGCTTGATTAGTTTTGCCAAATGTTGTGTTGGCTTTCGTGTTGCAAAAGCAACTTTTTGTTTTAACTCATGGTAAAAACAACGACATGATTCCCCAATTAAATAAAGATTAATAATGGTACCTCCCAATATTATATTATTAGCACCAAAAAGTTGATTAAGGTTAAATTAGTTAACCCTTAATCATTGAGTTTTTGAAGGAGAAACGCCGCCTAGAGGCGCATTAGAGATGTGCTATTTGGAACGATTATTACCAGAGACGAAATTTAGCTCTTAGTTAAATGTATATGTATAAATGTGTTACTATCAAGTTTGAAATGAAACCATGTCAATTAATTATTATGACTCTATTCTGAAAGAAGTAGCCAGAATCAATTTGTATTAATGGTGTTCTCCATCGACTTACGGTTGACAAAACGCAGTGTTTCTATCGATATTAATCATGGGGCACAATGAAAATTAAACACTCGGATTGACGACTCTAGATAGCAAAAACAGGTACAAAAAACTATTTTGGACTGTGCCAGGTTAGGCATCTTGTAGTCATAAAATAAGTTTTAAATAGTGACTGTCTTGGTGGATTCTCTCCACGTGTGGCGGAGGGTTTGGCAGCGAAGAAATTAGCATGGTGTTAAACCTTTGTGGTTTAAATTGATAGTTTTAAACTCTTATGCTTTCTAGATCGCTGGCATTTGGAAGCATAAAGTTTTGAACCGGGAGTAAAATATCGCATCAAGGAATGGTGTTTTGAATAGATAAAATTGTGATAAAAACCAGAAATCAAGCTGTGGTTTTGCTATAGAAAATAGGTTTAAAACTATGTGAATCCAAGGGAGATAATTCTTTAGAACCAATTTTGGATAGGATTAAACATCACAACTAGGTTCAAAACCCCTTCAACCAATGTACATCTAAATGCCAATTTGAATCAAGCTCATAAATCAAGGTGCATGAATCTATAAACCAAACACTTCCACAATCTCTAGTTTTGCTTGGCTTAGCATCCTCAATGAGGATGCTAAGGATGTTCTTTATATGCTCACAATTGAAATGTTTACTAAGTTCCCTATTTTGGGAATAATGTAACTCATTGAAGATACTCAATGTTTTCTATGGAATACGAGCGTCGAGCTTAGTTGCATGGTTGAACGAGTTGGGGTTGTTGAAGCTCTTTCGTTGTGGGCCTTCGCAAGTGGAGGGTATAGACTTGGTAGCCTCCTTTGATTAGCTCGTATGTCTTGTCTGTTAGGAACTAATGTGGCGACGCATCAGTTGATGGAGGCTAGTGAGCCTGTAATGGTCAGTTTAGTGTTTGGAATGGCTAGAATGGGCTTTTAGGCTCGCCTTATGGTAGCCCTGGCTTGGTTACAGTTAAACTTGTAATGACCAGCACCTCCGCTTGGCATGATATTGTTCGCTTTAGGTCTAAGCCCTTACGATTTTGCTCTTGGGCTTCACCTTAAAAGGCCTCATGCTATTGGGAGATGGTGTCATTACTTATAAACTACTTCCTATGACCATTCCCAAGTGATATGGGACTACACAACCCACTCTTTCTTGGCCCTCTTAATCTTAAGGGAATTATGGTTGTTACAAAAGCCGGGTAACTTTAAGGATGGTTTGGTCTGAGGGAAAAATGCAATGTGATTTTGGATTCATTGAAGTTGAAATCTTTGCCAAAGAGGGTTTCCAAGCATGCGAGTGGTGTGGGAGAGGAACGTGTTCGGTTGTGGAGAAATTTCCTATGTTTTTAATAATAAGGGTTAATTTAATATTTGAGCGAAATAGTAAGATTTGGTGATCTCACAGGTAAAATAGCTTCATGAGATAGGGCCTCTGATGGGTGGAATAGTTTTTAAAAAAAAGATTCTTTAACGGGTAGGGTAGTTTAATGCTTAGAGAGAGAAAAGATGACGAGACTTTAATGGAGGTTTTGGCCCTTCTTGTTTATGGGGTTTGTTTGGGCTGTAAAAGGGATGGTTTTGACAAGGTCTTGTTATATTTTTCAGGTTCAGGAGAGATTTGCGTAGAGCTTACAAAAAGATATAGAACTTTGAGTTTTTTGGTAAATGGAGATGGTTGATTTGGGTCATAAAGTGACTTTCCCTTAACGGTTTGAGGTCGGTGATGATGTTTATGGGAGCTATGAGGTGGTTTGGGGGAGGCTAAAGTGGTTGTGTGGATCTTGGACTTCTTTAAGACTTGCTGGAAAATATAGAAGCTTGAGTTTCTAACAAATGGGAATGATTAAGTAGGGTTATAGAACTATCTTTCATAGGTGGTTTGAGATCGGTAATGAAATTTATGGAAGCTTTGAGGTGGTTTGGTGGCAGTTTAAGGTAGTGGTATGGCAGTTTTAGCTTAAAGGAGGTAGTGGTTATGGAGGTTTGAGGTAGGGAGGATGATGGAGATGAGAAGAGAGAATGGTGACTATAGAGCTTGATATGCTTTCTCTCAATTTAGTTTTGGCTTTGTGAATTGTATGGGTTGCATTAGCCTCTTCTAGGGGCAGAGAAAAGGGTATTATAGAGAAAAATGGAGTTTAGTTTGGTCGAAAGTCTTTCACTTTAGGTGTTTGGTTTAGGGAAGTTGCAGGTTTGGTTCTAGGGCAATAACCATAAGTAGCAACTTCCTGCAGCGGTAGATTTTCCTTCTAGGACTGAATTTTGGGCTTTGGCATGTGATTGTAGTGTCAGGAGCCTTAATTTTGGGCTCTAGCATGGGATTGTGTTGTTGTGAAGTGGCTTTGCCTTAGTGGTTTGAGGTGTGAGGTGGTGGTGATATAGCGGTTTTAGCTTAAAGGAGGTGGTAATTATGGAGTTTTGAGGTGGGGAGGTATGTTTTCTCTTAGTTTAGCTTTGGCTTTGTGAATTTTATGGGTTAAATTAGCTTCCTCTAGAGGTGGTGAAAAGGGTATGTATAGAGAAAAATAGAGTTTAGTTCGATTATAAGTCTTCCATTTTGGGCGTTTAGTTGGGGGAAGTTCTAAGTCTGGTTCTGGGGGAGTAGCTATAAGTAGCAACTTCCTGTCACGAGATATTTTCCCTCTAGGTTTAAATTTTGGGCTCTGGCATGAGATTTTGTTGTTAGGTGCCTTAATTGCCTGCAAAACAAGGAATGCCACTTTAGGTGGCTTGCCACAGGGTAATTGTTGTGACGCCTCCTTTACGGACGTTGCAGATATCATTACATTCATTTATTCATTTAACCATTATTTAAGATAAACTATTTGAACAAAACATAATAAAGAAATCATACCCAGGATCCATGCATACTTTATTATTATTTTTTTTAGTTTTTTTTTTTTCGTAACTTAATCATAAACATCCTTTAAATAGTTTACCATTCCATACTAATAAAATCATAATTTAAATTGAAACCTCACAACATTTTAAATACAAACTGCACTCACTGTTCGGCAGGCCGAACTTGGTCGGCAGGCTGGAAGCCATTCACCGGCAGGCCGCTTGAAGCTTTGTAAAACGTGGTTTTTTAAAATCATTATGTTCGGCAGGCCGAAAAAATGGGATCGACAGGCCGAACATCACTTCGGTATACCGACCAACAATGGTCGCCAGGCCGACCGAGTTAAAATTTTTAAGAAAACTTAATTTAAAGAAAATTTTCAATACTTCAAAATGCAGAAGTCCATATACTTGAAAAGATTAAGATAAAATAATAAAATAAAGTATCAATCCTTAAAATTTAAAAATAAAACATGATCAAAATTATAAAATATTGTTCATATCTTAAAATTTCTTTTAGGCGTTTTTCCGTTTGCAATTCATCATGCTTAGCTCACATGCCCTTTCTTGTCCTTCACCTAGTTTATGACCTTCTTACCCTTATCTGTAACATGATATAAAACTGGATAAGCTAATGCTTAGTAAGTACATTTCGTTTCTCACAACTTAAAACATTTTATGAACAACATCATCATCATTAACATAACAGTGCACTAGGCACAAATTTCATAAGGAACATATCTTTCATAACATTAACCAAATTAAAACTTATTCTATTTTATCTTAAGGGCGCAAGTGTTGCACCATAACATCATCGTAGGCACGCCGTCATGAGAGGAGAAGGGTAGTTAATCCTAAACCAAACATGACATCATAACATATCATAACATAATATTGGTGTGCAACACTTACTTAGGTGATACATATATGTAAGCTTTCATGCTTTGAAATACATCATCATCATATATGCATAACTTTTGAACATAAAAATATTTCATAAGAAATCTTTAAATGAAACCATTATAAAACCATCATAGACTAAATATCATTATGAACATAATTTCAAACCTTATATAACATATCATGTTACAGGTGAGAATGTACTTACTTTTTTAGCTAGCTTACTTAACCTTAATATAGTTGGTGACGACGCCACGATCTCGATGTGCTATTCTTCATAATGTGTTCATGTCATACATTCATAAAAAGATACATAATAAAAATTAATATTTATTTTGATAGAATAAATCATCCATTTCATAAGTCATCATACATACATTCATCTCTTTGCAAACAAAATTTAAAACACATTTTCATTATCCATAAATCATAAGAACAAATTACCAACACAAACATTTTCTGACCTCCATAAATTCTCAATTCAATAACTCAACACTTACATGTAATTTAGGCACCAAACATGGTAGGAACAAAGATAGCATATACACATATTACTATGATTTTTCATTAATCATAAAAATTTTATTTGGCAATAAGTCACATATCTCACACTTCCAAAACTGCCAGTAATAACAATTTAGTGAACAACTCAAACTCAAGTCCATATATCACTTTTTCATACCATAGAAAAATCTACAAAAATTAATACATATAATAGACAAATAAAACTTTAACATATCCAAAAATCACCATACAATAAAAGTTCAACAAATTAACGATAAAACAGTCTATAAAACCTAGCTTTTATAAAAATTTCATAACTCATGAATTATATATCATATTATCATGAGACCTTCCATTTCATACATTGACATATACATAAACATATTTTCCAAATTTCGTGAAAAACAACATTCATTTTCATCGTGAACAACACCTATATTTTTCATCCACACTAACAAACAGGAATATTTCATTATGAGGTGCAGAGAGAGAAAAATATTCATATCTTAACATAGAAAAATCTAATTAAGGTGAAATTTGGAGGAACATCACATAACACATCCATGAACAACATATTAAAATTTCAAAGGAAAAAAAAAAAGAAAATACCTAGACAAAGTTATGGCAGTCGGATTAAAAAGGAGAAATGCATTTTAGAAAAACTGAAAAATTCTTACCTTAACAAATTTCTTCTCAAAACTCCTTCAATTCAACCAACGAAATTTTAATTTTTCTTTCAAATAATTAGCAGGGAAAGTTGAGAGGAAGACATCAAGAAAATGTGAAGAAGAAGAGAGAGAGAGAGAGAGAAAACATCTAAGAAGATTAGAGAGAGAGAGCAAAAATTATCGTGAAAGGAAAATGGGAGTAACGTACAAGGGAGGCTTGTCTAATCCAATATTATCAGAAATTTCTGACTAATTAAAGGCCAAATCACGTGGAGAGTAGAGAGTAATAAGGGGAAAGTCAACTAATTAGCTTCACTTACCATATTTCACCTCTTCAAAAATGGAAAACCATAACAATTAACTCAAATCAATCAAAATTCAAAGGTTTCTTTACCAAAATTAAAGCAATCAATCCAAAAATAAGCCAATCTATCACAAATCATCATCCCATCATAACCAATCATCGTAATTATCTCAATAACAAATTTTGGAGAGATTGCTGCTGATTGTTTGTCAGCCATCTTCGGCCTAACGACTGCACAGTTTGGCCTACCGACTGCATAGTTCGGCCTGCCAATTTCATGAAGTCTGGCCTACCGATGGTTTCCATCAGCCTGTCGATTGTTGAGGGGCAATTCGGCTTGCTGAACCTAAAGGTTCGGCCTGCCTAACTGTTATAACATACAAGGATACATCATAGTATATAAATCATAAGTAAACATACAATGTGAATAACATGAACACTTGAGCACATCAATTCCACGTGATCGTTACCTATCATAACACTTAGAAAAAAGAGTTAGTAACATAAAATCATAAATCATAACATATATCATTAAGAAAATTGTTTAACGTTGTTACTAACTTAACGTAATCTATTACATAAAAATCGACGGGTGTTACAATTCTCCCCACCTTATAAGAGTTTCTTCCTCGAAACTTAAAACAATTGCGGATACTTAGTTCTCATGTCATTTTCACGTTCCCATGTAGCTTCTTCTACTTGATGATTTTGCCATAGGACCTTGACCAATGGAATTTCTTTATTCCTCAAGGTTTTGGTTTTTCGATCGAGTATCTCTACTGGCTTTTCTTTATAACTCAAGTCTTCTTGTATCTCGATTACTTATGGCTCAATCACGTGCGTAGGGCCTGGAACATGCTTCTTAAGCATCAAAACATGGAACACATCATGCATTGCGGACATTTTTGAAGGCAACCTCAGCTGATAAGCTACTTTGCCTATCCGCTTCATAATTTTAAAAGGTCTGATAAACCTTGGATTCAATTTGCCTTTCTTCCTAAACCTCATAATTCCTTTCATTGGTGCAACCTTCAAAAATATAGATTCGCCCACAGCAAACTTTAAGGGTCTTCTTCTCTTGTCAGCATAACTCTTCTGACAGCTTTGAGCGGTTTCTATTCTTCTTCTTATCAATTTTATCATCTCAAAGGTTTCGTTGACAAACTCGGTCTTTTCATCATCGACACTTTCCATTAACTTCTTCTCACCAGCTTCATGCTAACATATAAGCAACCTACATTTTTGCCCATATAGAGCCTCATAAAGTGCCATCCCAATTGTTGCCTGGTAGCTGTTGTTATACGCAAACTCTGCTAATGGCAACATGTTACACCAGCTCGTCTTGAAGTCGAGATTACAGGCCCGAAGCATATCCTCTAAGATCAGGTTGGTCTTCTCCGTTTGGCCATCTGTTTGAGGATGAAAAGCTGTACTAAAATGCAACTTGGTCCCCGTAGCTGTCTGTACACTTTTCCAGAACTTGGAAGTGAACCTGCCATCACGGTCTGAGATGATTGACTTGGGAATTCCATGAAGTCGTACGATCTCCTTGACATAGAGTTCCGCTAACCGTTCTATAGAATAAGTGATCTTGATAGGAATGAAATGCGTTGTCTTTGTCAGTCGATCCACAACAACCCAGATAGCGTTATAACCATTCATAGTCCTGGGTAAACTGATAATGAAATCCATTGCTATATATTCCCATTTCCATTCCAGTATCTGGATAGACTGTAAATCACCCCCAGGTCTCTGGTGTTCAGCTTTAACTTGCTAGCATGTCAAGCATTTCCTTACATACATAGCAACATCATGTTTCATTCCAAACCACCAGAAGTTACCCCTTAGATCATTATACATCTTTGTTGCACCAGGATGAATTGAGTAAGGAGTGTCATGAATTTCCGCCAAGATTCTTTCCCTTAACCCATGAACATTGGGAACACATAAGCGGTCCTTGAGGTGTAGAGTTCCGTCATCCACAATACGAAACTCTTGACATTTTCCTTCTTTCATCTCCTGCTTAATCCTTGCGAGGCTTATATCTTCATCTTGCTTACTCTGAATCTCATCATACAACATCAGAGCAAGAGTGAGCGCTAACAGCTGGCCTGCTAAAAATTCTAAACCGAAGTCTAGAATTTCCTTTCTCAAAGGTTGAGACATTGCTTGCAATGATATCAATGTAGCAACTGACTTCCTACTTAGAGCATCAGCCACTCGGTTAGCTTTTCCAGGATGATAAAGGATTTAACAATCATAATCCTTCACCAATTTGAGCCATCTTTGCTGTCTCATGTTCAAGTCCTTCTGAGTGAAGAAGTACTTTAAACTCTGATGATCGGTGAAGATCTTACATTGGACCCCATATAAATAATGCCTCTATATTTTTAGCGCTAAAACGACTGCTGCTAACTCGAGGTCATGAGTAGGATAGTTCTTTTCGTAATCCTTCAGTTGTCTTGACGCATAGGCAATCACCCTATCATTTTGCATTAAGACAACACCAAGGCCCAACTTAGAAGCGTCGCTATAAATCACAAATCTGTTGTTTCTTTTTAGAATAGCCAAAACTAGAGCTGTCGTTAGCCTCTTCTTCAATTCTTGAAAACTCTTCTCGCATGTTTCAGTCCATTCGTACTTTTTTTCTTTGCGAGTTAGATTCGTGAGGGGTGCTGCTATCTTGAAGAAATCTTCTACAAATCTCAGATAATAACCTGCTAGACCTAAAAAGCTCCTTATTTCACTTGCATTTGTTGGTTGTTTCCAGTTAATAACAGCCTCTACCTTAGCAGGATCTACCATGATTCCTTCCTTTGATATGACATGCCCCAAGAAAGACACTCTGTCGAGCTAGAATTCACACTTAGAGAACTTTGCATATAGCTTGTGTCTTCTTAATGTCTCCAGCACAATTTTTAAATGCTCCTCATGTTCTTCCTGATTATTCGAATAAACAAGAATATCATCGATAAACACAACAACAAATTTATCAAGGAAAACTTGAATTCCTGATCATTAGGTCCATAAATGCTACAGGTGCATTTGTTAGACCGAAATGCATAGCCACAAATTCATAGTGACCATACCTCGATCTGAAGGCTGTTTTGGGGATGTCTCCTTCTTTAATCTTTAGTTGGTGATATCCTGACCGTAGATCGATCTTTGAAAATACAAAAGCACCCTTAAGCTGATCAAACAAATCATCTATTCGAGGCAACGGGTACTTGTTCTTGGTCGTCACCTTGTTCAGCTCTCTATAGTCGATGCAGAGTCTCATAGTGCCATTTTTCTTCTTTACAAATAAGACTGGAGCTCCCCATGGTGAGTAACTCGGCCTGATGAAGCCTTTGTCAAGTAGTTCTATTAGTTGCATATGAAGCTCTTTTAACTCTGTTAGGACCATTCTGTAAGGTGCCTTTGAGATTGGGTCGGTGCCTGGTGCGAGCTTAATCTCAAATTCAACTTCTCTTTCTGGTGGTAAACTTGTTAGGTCATCGATAAATACCTCTGAAAATTCCCGTACGACTGCCACATCCTCAATCTTTATCTTATCTTCTTGACTTTTATCTATGATGTTCGCCAGATAGCCCGTGCAGCCACTAGCTAACGTTCCTTGCTTTCATTGCGGATAAAAACATACTAGATTTCTTTCTGAACTCGTCAACATACACAAACTTTTGATCACCTTCAGGATGAAAGATCACCTTTCATTTCTGACATTCGATAGAAGCATTGTACTTGCTCAAAAAATCCATCCCAGGAATCATATCGTAGTCATACATATCGATCACAATGAGGTCGACGAAAAGTTCCCTATCAGAAATCCATAGGGGTACTGTACGCAGATAGTGCGTAGATAATATCACTTCCTCAGAGGGTAGCGTCGTAGTGAATCCCTGTCTCATAGGCTCTAAACGAACCCCTAACTTTTTAGCAAATGACGTAGATATAAAAGAATATGTGGCACCCGTATCAAAGAGAACATAAGCATCAATAGATAAACTTGTTATCCGACTTGTGACCACATTAGAGGCTTTAGTAGCCACTTGTTCCTTTGTCATGGCATAGATGCAGGCATTCGTAGGTGGGGCTTCAAGTCTTCCTTGACTGATTAGTGGCCCTTCAAGGAAAGCTTGCATCTGATGGAGTTGGGCTTGAGGAGGAGCTCTTTGAGGGGCATTAGCATTAGTCAGGTTGGGTCAGTTCTTGACGAAATGATCTTCACGCCCACAAATAAAACATTGGTTTGTCCCTAAACGGCATTCTCCTGGATTTTTCTTTCCACATTTGGCGCATGATTAAAACCGCCTGCTATTGTTGTTGTGCTGACCACCACTGTGCCTCTTGTTGTCTTGGCCCTGCTGGTTTTGAGAATTGCCATTCCTCTTGTTGTTCCTCCAGTTCTGGTTGTTGTTATTGTTGTTGTTGTTGTTGTTGTTGTTGTTGTTGTTGTTGTTTTGTGTGGAGGGCGGTTCTGGTTATTTACATTATTGGTTTGCTAATCAGATTGTGGCTGATTCCTTCTTAGCTTTGACAAATGGAACTCCATACGTTGGGCCCTCATAACAACCTGCTTTTGAGTCCTAGGTGGACTTGCCCCATCAACGATCGCAGTGATCTCTAGCCTGAGGACTCTGATCAGTCTTCTGACCCTTTCACTTTCATCAATAACCATCCTTGGGCATAAGCGAGCTAGCTGGTCAAACTTTGTCACAACATCTGTATCTGACATATCTCCCTGGTGCAGGTTCTCAAACTCCTCATAATGCTTCCTTGTAATGTTCATGTGGAAAAACTTCGTGTTAAACTCATGAACGAAGTCAGCCCATGACATATCTTCAACATTCTGGCTCTGTTCGATGCCGTCCCACCAAATCCTGGCCTCCATGGTAAGGTAGTACGAAGCACAGAGAAACTTTTCATTATCTGTGAAGCCCATGAGTCTTAGGGTGGCCTCAATCATCTTTAACCATCCTTGAGCTACTAGCGGATCCTTAGAACCCTCGAAGTCTGCTGGCTTAACCCTCTTCCATCTGACTAGAAGGGCTTCTTGATGGACCATTCTGGGCTCAGTAGCAGGAGCTGGGACTTCGTTGACTTGGGACTGCGGAGGAGGAGGAGGCACATCATTGCCTCGTCGATCGTCATTGCGGCCATCAGCCCTTAATTTAGCAATCTCTCTCCTTTGATCCTTAAGTTGCCTTTGCAGCTCGGCGATCATCGTCAAAAGCCTTTCGTTAGTCTGGATGCGAGTTTGTATCCTTCTGTGGCTGTCCATTGTCAATTTCCTAAAAGATTTAGGAGCTTATGAATAATCTTCTAATTTATGAGACAAGTTTTCACTACTATAACATTAATCATTAAGCATCTAAACCTTATTCTTATCATCATACTTGCATCATAACATCTAACTTTAAAACATACTTACTTGGAGGACTTGGACTGACGTGTGGTGTTATGAATTGTAAACGAAAATTTGTCTCTGATACCAAAGCCTGTGACACTCCCTTCACGGATGTTACAGATGTCATTACATTCATTCATTCATTTAACCATTATTTAAGATAAACTATTTGAATAAAACATAATAAAGAAATCATACCTAAGATCCATGCATACTTTACTTTTTTTTTTTTTTACAACTTAATCATAAACATCCTTTACATAGTTTACCATTCCATAATAATAAAATCATAATTTAAATTAAAACCTCACAACATTTTAAATACAAACTGCACTCACTGTTCAGTAGGCTGAACTTGGTCGGCAGGCTGGAAGCCATCCATCGGCAGGCCGTCTAAAGTTTTGCAAAACGTGGGTTTTTAAAATCATTATGTTCGGCAGGCTGGAAAAATGGGATCGGCAGGCCGAACATCACTTCGGCATACCAACCAGCAATGGTCGGCAGGCTGTCTGAGTTAAAATTTTTAAGAAAACTTAATTTAAAGAAAATTTTCAATAGTTCAAAACGTGAAAGTCCATATACTTGAAAAGATTAAGATAAAATAATAAAATAAAGTATCAATCCTTAAAATTTAACAATAAAACAAAATCAAAATTATAAAATATTGTTCATATCTTAAAATTTCTTTTAGGTGTCTTTCCGTTTGTAATTCATCCTGCTTAGCTCACACGCCCTTCCTTGTCTGCCACCTAGTCCATGACCTTCTTACCCTTATCTACAACATGATATAAAACTGGATAAGCTAATGCTTAGTAAGTACATTTCGTTTCTCACAACTTAAGACATTTTATGAACAACATCATCACCATTAACATAACATTGCACTAGGCACAAATTTCATAAGGAACATATCTTTCATAACATTAACCAAATTAAAACTTATTCCATTTTATCTTAAGGGCGCAAGTGTTGCACCATAACATCATCGTAGGCGCGCCGTCATGAGAGGAGAAGGGTAGCTAATCCTAGACCAAACATGACATCATAACATATTATAACATAACATTGGTGTGCAACACTTACTTAGGTGATACATATATGTAAGCTTTCATGCTTTGAAATACATCATCATCATATATGCATAACTTTTGAACATAAAAATATTTCATAAGAAATCTTTAAATGAAACCATTATAAAACCATCATAGAATAAATATCATTATGAACATAATTTCAAACCTTATATAACATATCATGTTGCAGGTGAGAATGTACTTACTTTTTAAGCTAGCTTACTTAACCTTAATATGGTTGATGACGACGCCGCGGTCTCGATGTGCTATTCTTCATAATGTGTTTATGTCATACATTCATAAAATGATACATAATAAAAATTAATATTTATTTTGATAGAATAAATCATCCATTTCATAAGTCATCACACATACATTCATCTCTTTGCAAACATAATTTAAAACACATTTTCATTATCCATAAATCATAAGAACAAATTACCAACACAAACATTTTCTGACCTTCATAAATTCTCAATTCAATAACTCAACACTTACACATAATTTAGGCACCAAACTTGGCAGGAACAAAGATAACATATACACATATTACCATGATTTTTCATTAATCATAAAAATTTCATTTGGCAATAAGTCACATGTCTCACACTTCCAAAACTGCCAGTAATAACAATTTAGTGAACAACTCTAAACTCAATTCCATATATCGCATTTTCATACCATAGAAAAATCTACAAAAATTAATACATATAATATACAAATAAAACTTTAATATATCCAAAAATCACCATATAATAAAAGTTCAACAAATTACCGATAAAACAGTCTATAAAACCTAGCTTAAAAAAAATTTCATAACTAATGAATTATATATCATATTATCATGAGACCTTCCATTTCATACATTGACATACACATAAAGATATTTCCAAATTTCATGAAAAACAACATTCATTTTCATCGTGAACAACACCTATATTTTTCATCCACACTAACAAACAACAATGTTTCATTATGAGGTACAGAGAGAGAAAAATATTCATATCTTAACATAGAAAAATCCAATTAAGGTGAAATTTGGAGGAACGTCACATAACACATCCATGAACAACATAGTAAAATTTCAGGGCAAAAAAAAAAAATATACCTAGACAAAGTTATGGCGGTGGGATTAAAGTGGAGAAATGCATTTCAAAAAAACTGAAAAATTCTTACCTTACAAATTTCTTCTCAAAACTTCTTCAATTCAACCACGAAATTTCAATTTTTCTTTCAAATAACTAGCAGGGAAAATTGAGAGGAAGACAAGAAGAAAATGTGAAGAAAAAGAGAGAGAGAGAGAAAATGTCTAAGAAGATTAGAGAGAGAGAGCAAAAATTATTGTGAAAGGAAAATGGGAGTAACGTACAAGGGAGGCTTGTCTAATCCAATATTATCAGAAATTTTTGACTAATTAAAGGCCAAATCACGTGGAGAGTAGAGAGTAATAAGGGAAAAGTCAACTAATTAGCTTCACTTACCATATTTTACCTCTTTAAAAATGGAAAACCATAACAATTAACTCAAATCAATCAAAAGTCAAAGGTTTCTTTACCAAAATTAAAGCAATCAATCCAAAAATAAGCCAATCTATCACAAATTATCATCCAATCATAACCAATCATCACAATTATCTCAATCACAAATTTTGGAGAGATTGCTGCTGATTGTTTGTCAGCCATCTTCGGCCTATCGACTGCACAATTAGGCCTATTGATTTCATGAAGTCTGGCCTATCGATGATTTCCATTGGCCTGTCGATTGTTGAGGGGCAATTCGGCCTGCCGAACCTGAAGGTTCGGCCTACCGAACTGTCCTAACATACAAGGATACATCATAGCATATAAATCATAATGAATCATAAGTAAACATACAATGTAAATAACATGAACACTTGAGCACATCAATTCCACGTGATCGTCACCTGTCATAACACTTAGAATAAAGAGTTAGTAACATAAAATCATAAATCATAACATATATCATTAAGAAAATTGCTTAACGTCATTACTACCTTAACGTAACCGTTAAATTAAAATCGACGGGTGTTACAATTGTGGCGTTCGACGTGGGCCCTACCTCAAGCCCCTATAGGACCCACCCTACGGGACCCCTAAACTTACGGCTCTTATTGGTAAACCGTTCCTGTGCCATCCCACTCTCTGTACTGTCCCCTCTTAGGCCCTCTGGCCTTTCGGGGTTTTCTTTCGTGTCCCTCAGGTTTGAATCTCAAACCTTCCTTAAGAGGTTCTTATTTCCATCTCGAGTACAAAACTCAATTGGTATTCGAGATGGAAATAAGAACCTCTTAAGAGAGGTTTAAGGTTCAAACCCGAGGGATGCAAAAGAAAACCCTAAAGGGCCCCAGAGGGGACAGTACGGATGAGTGAGACGGCACGAGAACGGTTTACCAATAAGAGCCATAAGTCTGGGGGCCCTATAAGGTGGGTCCTATGGAAGCTTGAGGCGTCCGACGTGGGCCCCACCACAAGCCTCCATATGACCCATCTTGCAGGGCCCCAGACTTACGGCTCTTATTGGTAAACCATTCCCATGCCTTCCCACTCATCTGTACTGTTCCCTCTGGGGCCCTTTTACCCCTCAGGGTTTTCTTTTGCGTTCCTCAAGTTTGAACCCTAAACCTCCCTTAAGAGGTTCTTATTTCTATCTCGAGTACTAATTGAGCTAACTAACTTAATTGGTACTCGAGATGGAAATAAGAACCTCTTAAGGGAGGTTTGAGGTTCAAACCCAAGGAAAGCGAAAAAAAATCCTAAGGGGCCAGAGGGCCCCAGAGGGGATAGTACGGATGAGTAGGATGGCACAAAAACGGTTTACCAATAAGAGCTATAAGTCTGAAGGCCCCGCAAGGTGGGTCCTATGGAGGCTTGAGGTGGGGCCTACGTCGGACGCCATAGTAATCCAAAAGGAGGGGCTTTATTTTGCCATTTTAGGCAAGGATCAGATCTTAAGATTGTCTTCTCTTAACCTGCCTTGATTGAGGGATAATTTGTTCCCGGTGATAGGGGCATATGACTCCATGGATGGGCTTCCTCACGTGGACTGTTGAGATTGATCTTGCAGGTGAGCTGGTGCACAAATGGGCCATAGGGGCTAATATGTCAGCTGAACCAAAAAGGGACTTTTCCTAGTATTGGGTCTTGACTTCCAAATAGGCCTTTTTAGCTTTATTTTACTCTAATTTCCTCTATACCTATTTTATTATAATTTCAATTAGACTTAAAACTTGTCAAGTGAGTTGAAAGTCTAATTGAACCAAATAAAATAAGACCATTCATGTTTCTTGGCCTTTCAAACCATGACCCACTTAGAGAACCCAGCCTCGTAACTTGGGTCCACGTACCTTACCTTAGACATATCACTGGATATGGGTTGGGTTCATGTATTGCCAAAAAATGGGTATCAATAGAGGTGTTTGAATAGTACTTCAAGTGAATGAATTTGTAAGAAATCTAGGCTGGTTTAGGTGAGGTACTCTTGAGAAAGAGAGAAAGAAAGAGTCTGATGAGACCGTAAAAGTGTACATTTTCTAAGGCTTAAATCATTTATTTACTGCTTTTATTTCTCATTAAATTCTCTAATTAATAGCAATTTTGTGTTAATAAGTATTTTCATGTCTTAGTATGTAAATATGTTTAAAAATATGTTTTTAGTGTGTTTTTATGTTTAATAGAATTTTTAGTAATTTTTAGAGTCATTTCGGTGTGTTAAATAAGTGTCTAGTCTGTAAATAGTCAAAGCCGTAAAAGTAATGCGGTTATTTTATTTTGAGTTTTAGAGTGTTTGATAGTGTGTTTTAAGTTTGTAAATATGTTTTATTATATTTTTAGTAATTTCTAAAAATATTTCCAAGTCATAAAAACTATATCTGGGTCAAACCGTAGGAGACTGAAAATTTTAGGAGTTTTTATTTATTTTTGTGTGTTTTAATGTAAAATAAATATTTTTGTAAATATTATGTTTGTAAAATAATTAATATTAGTGTGTTTGTGATTTTTAGATTTGAAATCTAGAGGAAAAACGGAGCAAAACGACACCAAAAAAGGATAAAATCGGACATCAAATGCATTAAGGAGATAAATAAAATTCGAATTTGAAATTTAAGGGACACGTGGCACATTTTCAACCTTCGGATCAGCTGCCGATTGAATCTCACCCGTTGGATCGCTGCATATGTCATGCCACGCGTCAGCCGAGGAGAAGCGTCAACGCTGACGCATGTCGGAGAAGCAGCGCGTCTCAATCGTGTATTCCACATGTCAACCTGTGATTGGAGCGTGTATCACACGCGCCGACAAAGCTGCAGAGAGAGTCAGAGGGAATCTCGGCCTGAGTGGAATCTCGTGCGGTCATGTCTACGTGCAGCCACTCTCTCAGCCATTCGATGCGAATACCAAGACTGATCTAACGGTCATAAATCTCTCCCCCACTGGTCCCATCTGAGCCCATCCTTCACGCACTTTTCAGCCGTTAGATCACGCTTTGAACGATTCAGATCGTGCCTGTTTCGTGCTGCCATGATCCGCGAAGCACAGGATTACAAACTCAAATTCGCATATCAACGAGCGAATCTCAGCGTGAAAAAAGAAGAGAAAAATGGATCCAATAATCCGAAATTGTCAACTTTCAACAGGGAAAAACCATAATTACATATGCCAAACAGTAACTTTTCAAAGGCTATAAATAGCCTTGCATTTCCCATGAAGAACACATCCCTTCGGGCCTTTGGCCCTCCTTTCTCCTTCCTTTCTTTACTGTTGAGTTAGACTCAATAGTATCCTCTTAGGTAATAAATAATAATAAAATAATGCTTAAATTAGAGTAGAGTGTCTGGTGAGGCGGAGAGATGATCTTGTATGCATAGTATCTTGGTATGGATTTTAACTCTATATCTGTGTGGTAATGTTTATATTTTGTGGAATAAATTATATCTTTATGTTTTCAATAATTATTGTTGATGTTGTTATGCTGCCAATTTTTACATAAATTCAGTCATGCTTTCTTTATATAATTTAATTGTGTTGCATAGTTAATATTAATAATAATGAAATAATGCTTAATTTTATGGAATGTCTTTTACTGCAGTATGACTTGTTATATTGTCGATTCTAGATATTTCATAAGACGAAGTGCTGCCAGAGTTGATGTAAAAATTTATTCCACTAAAATATACTAATTTTGATTTGTTAATATCTTTTCTATCCTATAGTTATGTTAATTATAATTGAGTGACAGCTGTTATAATTTTCATAATTAGTGCACCAAATCATTAGTGACAGATTATTATTTTGCTAATTTTTATAGGAATATCCTTACTGCATTATGACTTGCTATATTGTCGCTTTAGGTTGACCTATATAATTAGTAAAATGTGCTTGCAATTAATGAGATAAGATATAATAAATCAAATACTTTAGATAATTATTAATTAGAGTTGAAATTTCATATCAGTTGCAAAACATACAAAGGATTCTCCAAGCTTCACCGTTTTAATTTCATTTCTTTTGAATTAAAATTTTTGAATAAAAACCACAAAAATATTCATCTCATTTTACTTTTTCCTTTGAAAAAGTGCTTGTCCTTTTTGACCGTTTATTTTTTAACAATTTGCCGAGGTATAAATTTTTATCTCCCTGTGGATACGATAACTTTTCTACACTACATACGTCCACCGTTTATTACAAAGAATAAACATTTTTTGGGCGTTACCAAATTTTGGCGCCGTTGCCGGGGAGGTGCTGTTACTTTGTCAGATTGCTAAATTAAGCAGGAAACCAGGTAAGTACTTTATCCTTATCTTGTAAATAGTGTAAAAATTGTTATTTTAGTTTGATTATTTAATTAAGTAGGCTACTATTCACGAAGTTACTATTCACATACTGTTCACCATTCATAAAAAATCAAAAATTAAAAAAAATCATAAAAATTTTATTTTTTTCGTTTTCTTTGTAAAATATTTATTTTGTGAGTTTTAGGTTTAAATTTAGGTTTTTGCCTTAGAAATAAAACATCATAAAATTTTAGAGTTAGGTTTTTCATAAAATAAATTGTGGTTTTGCGAAGAGTATCCCTTGAGGAAGTTCTGTTTGGATGCTGGTACTGGCTCGGATACCATTCCCATAGCCGGTTAATTTTGGAAACTTTCCCAACACCAGTCATTCCGAGAACGTTGCTCTGACTAGGAGATTGGTTTTTAAGGAGCCTTAGCCCCACCAATCTTTCCTGGGAACATCCTTAAGGTATATAATTCTCAAGATCTACAAAATAACTCAGGCGAGTGCTTTTCATTCACTACTTTATTCTCCCCGAATAAAGAAAAGCTTAGCATTTGTCTTTATCCTTGAAAAAAAAAAATTTAAAATCAAAAATAAAAAAAATATATATAAAAATAATAAAAAAAACACTTAGGGTTAATGATTCAAACTTAGTCGATCTGTTAAGGCTTTAGACTTGAGAAACCCTAGTGAACAATTGCCAAACTCTTTTTCGCATTGTTCATCCTCGTCGACCACCTTGTCAAATTCGTTCACGATGGAGAATCTGAGTGAGAATCCTCAAAGAATGCTGATGAAGGATTTCATGCATCCGACTCGCACTTTAACTCCTTCATGTATTGTGTTTCCATCAAATCTTCCACAACAAGATTTTAAGCCTGGCATGATTCAACTCTTACCAACCTTCTTTAGATTAGAAAGCAAAAATCCTTATGTTCATATTCGTGAATTTGAAGAAGTTGTTGCCACTTTTCATAGCCGCCCTGACATCGCTAATTCCATCAAATTAAAAATTTTCCCTTTCTCACTGAAAGATAAAGCTAAAAGTTGGCTTTATTCTTTAAGACCTCGATCCATTCAATCATGGAATGACATGACATCTGCTTTCTTCTACAAATACTATCCATATCAAAAGACCAACAATATCAAGAAACAAATTCTGACTTTCTCCCAAAACGATCATGAAAATTTCTACGAAGCATGGGAAAGATTCAAAGATTTGTTGAGTCAATGTCCTCACCATGGTTACGAGAATTGGCGTCTTGTTAGCTTTTTCTACGAAGGACTCACAAGTCATGATCGCCAATATCTAGAAGTGATGTGCAATGGAAAATTTTTACACAAAGATCCTGAAGAAGCCAAGGAATTTCTTGATGAATTTGCTGAAAAAGTTCATCTGTGGGCTGAATTAGATGTTTCTCATAAGCCAACTGAAGTTCATCAATTGAAGAAAGAGGATAGCTACAACCTTAGGGTTCAAGTTGAAAACCTCACAAGAGAATTAGAAATCCTCAAAGCAAAGAATGAGAAAGGAAGTCATGTAGTCACAAAAGCTGAACTACAAGGAACAAATTTTGTGAATGAAAGGTTTGACTGTCATGTTTATCAGGAAGTGATAGGAGAATATGAGGAACAATGTAATGCCTTAAAGACAAATCATAAGCCTTGTACCCCTTATCCTGAAACTTTCAATCCTGATGGAAGAAACAACTTGAATTTCGACAGGAGGAATTCAAATCAAGAGGAATCATTTGGAAATCAATGGAATGAAGAAGAAATGCACTCAGGAGAAAATGTTCCTCAACATGATTCACACTCAAGCAAATCTCTTGAAGAAACATTACAAGCATTCATTGAGATACAAAGCAAGTCCTGCAAGAACATTGAAGCTGCTTTAACACAAATGACAAAAGAAATTTCAAAATTGAACGAAAAATGTTCATCTCAAGCTCTGGTCATTTCTGAAGGACAAAGCATGATACAAACCTCTAACACTAAAGAGAAGGATGAAGAGGTTAGTCATGTTACTACTCGCAGTGGTAAATCATTGGAAAAGTCAAACACCACAGATGCGCGTAAGGAAGAAGATGTTCCTCAAAGAGAAGAAGAAGAAGTGAATAAGTTTCCAGTAGAAGTCCCTTTTCCTCAGGCTCTTCAAACTACTAGGAAAGTGCCAGAAAATTATGAAAACATCTTGGAACATTTGAAGCAAGTTCGAATCGATCTTCCTCTTTTACAAATTCTCAAACAAGTGCCTGCTTATGCCAAAGTGATAAAAGATTTGTGCACTGTGAAAAGGAAACATCATGTCCCAAAGACTGCATTCTTAACTGAGCAACTAAGTGCAGTTCTTGAGCAAAGAGTACCGGTCAAGTACAAAGATCCTGGATGTCCCACAATCACCTGTTACATAGGATCCCATGAAATCACTCAAGCCTTGTTAGACTTAGGAGCGAGCGTCAATCTCATGCCCTATTCAATTTACTCGCAACTAGGCCTTGGAGAGATTAAGCCAACATCTGTGGTCTTGCAACTTGCAGACCGATCCATAAAGAAACCACGAGGGATAGTTGAAGATGTTTTGTTACAAGTTGATAAGTTTTATTATCCCGTGGATTTTCTCATTTTAGACACTCAAACTGAGGTAGATATAGAATCAAAAATTCCTATCATCCTCGGAAGACCTTTCTTAGCTACGGCTAATGCGCTCATCAATTGTCGAAATGGTCTCATGAAAGTCTCTTTTGGAAATATGACTCTTGAAGTGAATGTTTTCCATATTGGGAAGCAATTTCAAAGCAATAATGAGTGTTCTTACACTGAAATCATTGACGAAGCTGTTCATGAAGAATTTCAAAAGCGAACCGATGTGCTTGAAGAAATCTTCCAAAGTCTTGATCCTGAAAATCCCAATCCCATTTCTGATATTCCTAAACATTCACTTGACAAAGAAACAAAGTTTTGGCAACCACATTTTGAAAAGCTATTCCTAGAAGGAGAAAAGCCAAAACCATCCACTGAAGAAATTCCCAAAATTAAGTTAGCCCAACTTCCTGAAGGACTAAAACATGCATTCTTAGGAGCTGATGAAGCTTTTCCTGTTATCATTTCATCCAAACTCGATGAATCACAAGAGCGACGGTTAATTAACATGTTGCGTGATCATAAAAAAGCATTGGGTTGGACAATAGCTGATATCAAGGGTATTAGTCCCTTGATTTGCTCCCATCATATTCAATTGGAAGAAGGTGCTAATCCAAAAAGAGATCCCCAAAGGAGACTGAACCCAACAATGAAAGAAGTCATGAGGAATGAAGTGTTGAAACTATTAAATGCTGGTATCATTTACCCCATTGCGGATAGTAAATGGGTCAGTCCAACTCAAGTTGTTCCTAAGAAATCTGGTGTAACTATGATAACAAATGAAAAAGGAGATTTTGTCCCTACAAGAGTTGTCACTGGATGGCGAATGTGCATTAATTATCGAAAATTAAATGCCGCCACTCGAAAAGACCATTTCCCACTCCCATTCATCGATCAAATCTTAGAGCGTGTAGCTGGTCATCCTTTCTATTGCTTTCTAGATGGATATTCAGGATATTATCAGATAGAGATAGCATTAGAAGATCAGGAAAAGACCACGTTTACATGTCCTTTTGGTACTTTTGCTTTCCGACGAATGTCATTCGGACTTTGTAATGCTCCAGCTACGTTTCAAAGATGCATGATGAGCATTTTCAGTGACATGGTTGAGAAGATTATGGAAGTTTTCATGGATGATTTGACTGTTTTCGGTAATTCGTTTGATACTTGTCTGCTTAACTTGGAGGCTGTTTTGAAAAGATGTGAAGAAAAAGGCCTTGTGTTAAATTGGGAAAAATGCCATTTTATGGTTCCATCTGGCATAGTTCTTGGACATATTGTCTCTGAAAGAGGAATTGAAGTTGATCCAGCTAAGATTGAGCTTATTTCAAACTTGGCCACTCCAAAGACTGTTAGAGATATTCGATCTTTTCTTGGACACGTTGGATTTTATAGGAGGTTCATTCAAAAATTTTCAGCCATATCAAGACCATTGTGTAATCTCCTGTTGAAAGATGCTGTGTTTGAATGGACAAAAGAATGTGAAGAATCTTTCCGAACACTGATATCTAAGTTAACTTCTACACCTATCATGCAATCCCCTGATTGGAGTTTACCATTTGAAGTCATGTGTGATGCAAGCAATTACGCTGTAGGAGCCGTCTTAGGTCAACGAAGGGAAGGAAAACCTTTTGTAGTGTACTATGCAAGCAAAACCTTGAACAATGCTCAAATGAATTACTCAACCACTGAAAAGGAATTACTTGCTGTAGTATTTGCGCTTGATAAGTTTCGTTCATACCTAATCGGGTCACCCATCACCGTTTTCACTAATCATTCTGCCCTTAAGTATCTCTTTTCTAAAAAGGATGCTAAAGCCCGACTTATAAGGTGGATCCTTCTTCTGCAAGAGTTTGATTTGACTATCAAGGACAAGAAAGGAGTTGAGAATGTGGTAGCTGACCACTTATCTCGTTTAGAAGTCAATGATTCTGTCGATAGTTCACCAATTCATGATGAATTTCCTGATGAACATCTGTTCTCTGTTATCAAGTTACATTGGTATGCACACATTGTCAATTATTTGGCAACTGGAGAAATTCCATCTGCTTGGAATTTGCAAGACAAAAGAAAGTTTTTGATTGAAGTGCGTAACTTTTATTGGGATGATCCGTACCTTTTCAAATACTGTCGTGATCAAATCATGAGACGTTGCATTCCTGAAGATGAAGTGAATAGTGTCTTAAAATTTTGTCACACTGATGCATGTGGTGGTCATTTTTCTGCCAAGAAAACTGCTGCAAAGATCCTCCAATGTGGTCTTTATTGGCCCACTTTGTTCAAAGACACTTATCATTATTGTCGTTCTTGT
The DNA here is from genome assembly GCA_025403435.1 of Artocarpus heterophyllus. NCBI lineage: Eukaryota > Viridiplantae > Streptophyta > Magnoliopsida > Rosales > Moraceae > Artocarpus > Artocarpus heterophyllus. Next base: position 7,384,325 of record CM046341.1, read on the forward strand.
GAAAATTGTCAAAAGTTAGGTACTCTATCTCGTTGTCACATGATGCCTCTAAACCCAATTATAGCAATTGAAATATTTGATTGCTGGGGAATAGACTTTATGGGACCTTTTCCACCTTCTTCTGGGTACCTATACATCCTTCTTGCTGTGGAGTATGTTTCAAAATGGATTGAAGCCGTAGCATGCCGTACTAATGATAATACAACTGTTATAAAGTTCTTGAAGGAAAACGTGTTATCTAGGTATGGTACGCCATGTGCTATAATTAGTGATCAAGGCACACATTTTTGCAACCGTTCTTTTGAAACTTTGATGCGAAAGTACGGCGTGATTCATAAAGTTTCGACTGCCTATCATCCACAGACAAATGGACAAGCTGAGTTAGCAAATAGAGAGATCAAACAAATTTTGGAAAAAACAGTGAATCCTGATCGAAAAGAATTGGTCCTCACGTCTTCAAGATGCACTCTGGGTATACCGCACAGCTTACAAAGCTCCTTTAGGAATGTCTCCCTATAGGCCCGTCTTTGGAAAAGCTTGTCATTTACCTGTAGAACTTGAACATAAAGCTTATTGGGCTATTAAAGCTCTCAACTTTGATCTTAGTGCTGCAGGTATTGAACGGAAGCTTCAACTCTCTGAACTTGAGGAATTAAGGAATGATGCTTACAACAGTTCACAGATTTACAAAGCAAAAATGAAAGCATTTCATGACAAACATATTCTGAGAAAGAACTTTGAGCCAAATCAACGGGTTCATCTTTATGAATCTCGTCTTCACCTTCATCCTGGTAAGTTAAAATCACGATGGACAGGTCCATATATTGTGAAACAGGTTTTCCCTAATGGTGTTGTTGAAATTGAAGATCCATCCGATGGAAGGATACTCAAAGTAAATGGCCAGAGATTGAAAAGCTACATAGAACGGATAACTGAACCCGAAGAAGTCACTCTTATGGCTCCAGTTTATCAACCCTGAGTAGTTTTCTGTTTATTCTCTTTTAAATATTTATTTTTGTTGTTTGTTTTCTTATTTTGTTTTGCTTATTTTCTCATATAAAAAAAAATAAAAATATATATATATATAATAATAAAGTTTAGGGAATTTGACTTTAAAAGACCCAATTTGCAATATATTGTTGTGTGTTTTGTTTTTGGTTTGTTAGTTTACCACAGATCATCTCTGCAGCTGTGCTGATTCAGGTAATATTTTTGCTACTCTCACTATTCTTTTATACATCTAGGATAATGTACGTTCTAGGTTGGGGGGAGAGGGTTGTGTTTAAAAGTTATGCATGAGGGGATTGTGCTTAAAAATTGTGCTTCAATGTTGTGCTATGCCAAAAATTTTTTTTGATTTTGCTCAAATGATTTTGCTCCAGATTCTTGTACCTTTTTCATTTTTGTGTGTTATTTTTTTTTGTGAGTCATAAAAAAAATGATAAAAAAAATGTTTTGTAAATAATAGTTTCTTAGTAATTAATGTGTTATTATTTTGTTTTGATTTCTGAATTTCATATTAATGTAATATTATTTTTCTATTCTTTGAATTATTTAATTTTATACACTTTCAAAACTTTAGTTTTATTTAACATTTATATATGTTTGTTTTTCAAAGTGTTTGTAAGCCATTCTTTTCACACACTCACTATAATGCTTAATTGTGGTGGTAAGTCCAAGCTATGAATATTTGAGTTTTGTTATTTTGTGAAGATGAATAATTGAAGGCAACAATTTTTCAAAAAAAAAAAAGGGCAAATAAAAAAAAGAAGAAAGAAAAAAAAAAGAGAAAATTGTAAATAAATAAAGTGTGTAATGAATAAAGTTGGATAAGTTTGGTTTCGTAGCCTCTTTAGCTCGAGTAAGTAAGTTCTAAGGGGTGCTTCAACACCTAGTACCTTAGACCAACTGGTCTGGGAGTTATTGACCTAAAGCTCATTAAATGGGTTATGGAGAAAGCTCAAGGGAGCCAAACATTGCACAATCCACAGTTGTAAAATTTGTAAATATTTGTATCTTATGTTTCTGCTTTTTAATTATTCTCGTAAATAAATTTGAAGTGTTGCTGTCTGCATGAGTGATTTGAAGCAAAATATCATAATAATTTTATTCTTAGTGTTGGATGAAACTTCATAATTATACATTATCTATTTTCGCACTAAGTTTGGCATATATACATTTTGTTAAATAGCATATAAATTGTTCAAATAAAATTCTGGTTTTGTTGGTTTATCTAGTTAGATAAGTCAAATTATAGTTAAATGGTTTCCATTTTATAAATATTCAATAAATCATTTCAAAATTTTATCGCTTTAATTGCTAGAGACTAGCAATAAGCTGGTTGGGGGGTGTGATGAGACCGTAAAAGTGTACATTTTCTAAGGCTTAAATCATTTATTTACGCTTTTATTTCTCATTAAATTCTCTAATTAATAGCAATTTTGTGTTAATAAGTATTTTCGTAGTCTTAGTATGTAAATGTGTTTAAAAATATGTTTTTAGTGTGTTTTTATGTTTAATAGAATTTTTAGTAATTTTTAGAGTCATTTCGGTGTGTTAAATAAGTGTCTAGTCTGTAAATAGTCAAAGCCGTAAAAGTAATGCGGTTATTTTATTTTGAGTTTTAGAGTGTTTAATAGTGTGTTTTAAGTTTGTAAATATGTTTTATTATATTTTTAGTAATTTCTAAAAATATTTCCAAGTCATAAAAATTATATCTGTGTCAAACCGTAGGAGACTAGAAATTTTAGGAGTTTTTATTTATTTTTGTGTGTTTTAATGTAAAATAAATATTTTTGTAAATATTATGTCTGTAAAATAATTAATATTAGTGTGTTTGTGATTTTGAGATTTGAAATCTAGAGGAAAAACGGAGCAAAACGACACCAAAAAGGATAAAATCGGACATCAAATGCATTAAGGAGATAAATAAAATTCGAATTTGAAATTTAAGGGACACGTGGCACATTTTCAACCTTCGGATCAGCTGCCGATTGAATCTCACCCGTTGGATCGCTGCATATGTCATGCCACGCGTCAGCCGAGGAGAAGCGTCAACGCTGACGCATGTCGGAGAAGCAGCGCGTCTCAATCGTGTATTCCACATGTCAACCTGTGATTGGCGCGTGTATCACACGCGCCGACAAAGCTGCAGAGAGAGTCAGAGGGAATCTCGGCCTGAGTGGAATCTCGTGCGGTCATGTCTACATGCAGCCACTCTCTCAGCCATTCGATGCGAATGCCAAGACTGATCTAACGGTCATAAATCTCTCCCCCACTGGTCCCATCTGAGCCCATCCTTCGCGCACTTTTCAGCCGTTAGATCACGCTTTGAACGATTCAGATCGTGCCTGTTTCGTGCTGCCATGATCCGCGAAGCACAGGATTACGAACTCAAATTCGCATATCAACGAGCGAATCTCAGCGTGAAAAAAGAAGAGAAAAATGGATCCAATAATCCGAAATTGTCAACTTTCAACAGGGAAAAACCATAATTACATATGCCAAACAGTAACTTTTCAAAGGCTATAAATAGCCTTGCATTTCCCATGAAGAACACATCCCTTCGGACCTTTGGCCCTCCTTTCTTCTTCCTTTCTTTACTGCTGAGTTAGACTCAATAGTATCCTCTTAGGTAATAAATAATAATAAAATAATGCTTAAATTAGAGTAGAGTGTCTGGTGAGGCGGAGAGATGATCTTGTATGCATAGTATCTTGGTATGGATTTTAACTCTATATCTGTGTGGTAATGTTTATATTTTGTGGAATAAATTATATCTTTATGTTTTCAATAATTATTGTTGATGTTGTTATGCTGCCAATTTTTACATCAATTCAGTCATGCTTTCTTTATGTAATTTAATTGTGTTGCATAGTTAATATTAATAGTAATGAAATAATGCTTAATTTTATGGAATGTCTTTTACTGCAGTATGACTTGTTATATTGTCGATTCTAGATATTTCATAAGACGAAGTGCTGCCAGAGTTAATGTAAAAATTTATTCCACTAAAATATACTAATTTTGATTTGTTAATATCTTTTCTATCCTATAGTTATGTTAATTATAATTGAGTGACAGCTGTTATAATTTTCATAATTAGTGCACCAAATCATTAGTGACAGATTATTATTTTGCTAATTTTTATAGGAATACCCTTACTGCATTATGGCTTGCTTTATTGTCGCTTTAGGTTGACCTATATAATTAGTAAAATGTGCTTGCAATTAATGAGATAAGATATAATAAATCAAATACTTTAGATAATTATTAATTAGAGTTGAAATTTCATATCAGTTGCAAAACATACAAAGGATTCTCCAAGCTTCACCGTTTTAATTTCATTTCTTTTGAATTAAAATTTTTGAATAAAAACCACAAAAATATTCATCTCATTTTACTTTTTCCTTTGAAAATGTGCTTGCCTTTTTGACCGTTTATTTTTTAACAATTTGCCGAGGTACAAATTTTCATCTCCCTATGGATACGATAACTTTTCTACACTACATACGTCCGCCGTTTATTACAAAGAATAAACATTTTTTGGGCGTTACCAAAGTCCAAAGAGCAAACTTGAGGTCTGACTTTAATGGTGAATATGGTGTTCTAGGATTAGAGAGTTTGTCTTAACTATGGTGAAATATGTTGTTTGTGGTCTTTTAAAGTGCTGGGGTTTCCTAAGAAAAAGGTGGCAAAAGACATTTTTCTTGATGGGTTTTAGCTAGAGTTTATGGATGTTGGCATTTTTTATGGGTGAGTTTAGGTCATTGGTCATTGTTGGCTAGTGGGATTCCCTCTTGGCAATTGTTTCTCCAAGGGAAACTAAGTAAAAATATTGTTGTAGTTGTCATGATGGGCGATTTTGGTGTCTTGGTGCAAGAAGGTTGTGTGAATGAAAAGAGATAGGGAAGGAGGTTGATGGCTGAGTTTTTGTGTTATGGAGTAAGAAAAGTGAGCTACTTATAGGCAAAAGAAGAGCTCTCCATCAGTTTAAGGTTTTCTAGTTTGGTTGAAGAGATTTCCATTTGTTGTTCTTAGTTAGGGGCATTTCAGGTTGGTTCCTTGGTGGTGACCTAGAATGGCAATTCTAGAGGGAAAAACTTCCTCTAGAAGCTTTAAATTCAATCAGACATATGGACTCGAGTTGACAACTGTTTCTAATGTCCAGCCACCTTAGAATTTAGTTTCAAGTGGTATGCCAAAAAAGCAACCAAGGTTGCAACCATTGGTTTCCTTTTATATAAGACTTAGACCATAGGGAAATGCTTCAAGTTTAACCTAGCCTAGAAAGAAAAGAAGGGTTTTGGCTTTTATGGTAAGGTGGGTTGATTAGCTCAAATGAGTTGGCTAGTCCATGTGGACTGATTAGTCTAAGTGGGTTGATTAATCCATGTTGACTGATTGGGCTAAGAGTACGTAGTAAAGGGCCAAGTGCGCACCGTCCTATGGATTAGACCTAGGCATCTTAATTGGGTGTTGGTTCAATCTAATCTAATTTCCTCTACATCTATTTTATTCTAATTCCTCATAGACTCAAAACATCCCAAGTAGGTCAAGAGTCTAATTGGATTGGAGAAAATGGGCCCATTTACTTCCTTGACCTTCCAATCCACAACCCACTTAGAGATCGTCGAAATGTGGCTAGGGCCATGTACTGTACATTGGGCCATATCATGGTGTATATGCTAGGTTTGAGCCTTGTAAATAAACGGGTATCCATACTCTCTTAAAATTTTCACCTTTTATTTTTCATGTATTTTTTAAAAATTAATGCATATGCCACCATTGAAATGCAAGCTTGCTCTATCGATGCATGTTTTTTTAAGTAGATGGTGAGAGAAGGTAACCGACATTCGAGATCAGTAGTACCTCTTAACTAAGTTGGCACCTACTAATAGACTCATCATCTATCAATCTTCAATTCAAATACTATTAAAAATAAAAAATAAAAGTATATACTATCTCTATGCTAAGGCCTTGCAATTTGAGCCTCATTAAAACCTTTTAATTAAAATCAAAGGAAAAAACTACGAAAGGGAAAAGAACACTCAAACTTTACACCTTTTATCAGTATTGGTTGTGTTAGATACCACAAAATAGTAGAAAGTGAATCCCAATACGGGACCTACAAGTGGGGTCAATCTTTTATTAGTTGTGGTACTTAACAGAAGTGGTGCTCTCAAGCATTTTTTTATCTAAAAAAATTGCTCAATTGCTGGCTATACCCATTCAAGTAGGTTAAGTAAAAACAAAACAAAATAAAAAAGTTTCAAGGTCAAAGAATCTAAATTAAGCTATGGATGAAAAACATGTTCTATGACTAGCTCGGTTTAAGCATGGTAAAAATTAACATAAAAATATCCTTGATTAATTTATGACTCTCTCTCTCAATCTTTCTCGCTCAACAAATCAATTGGAAATGCATGAGATAGAACTACACGATCTCTCCAACGATGTCGATCATGCCAAGTTGTAGAAATAAATGGAAACTCACGATAGCACCTTGTTTGCGACAGGGCGGCGGTGAATCAGAGTTTACGAGAATGGTAGCGACTACTAGGCTCATGAGGGCGACATGGGTGCGGCAATGTCATGGTGAGTCTTATGCAGGGCTCAAAAGTGGTTGCCCCCCTTCTCCCTCTTTATTGTGGTTGCTCCTCTTCGCCCCTATTTAGCAACAACACCTCGTGCTTATTATTTTATATTAGACCTTTACTTTGTAGGGTTTTTAAGAATTTTTTATTTTTTAAAATTACTTGAGGGACATTTTAGCAATTTTGATAATATATTGTTGTCCAACAACTTTTACATCCAATATTTAACGTCCATACAAATTTTAGTCCTTTGCATTACGTTAATGAGTTTAAGGTTGATCTACTAATAGTAATAACAATAAAATAAAGAATAGGAATTGAATTTTGTACAAAATTTGGGACCACTAAATCAATTAACCCTTTCAAAAAAAATCTCCAAATCAAGAGTGATTGTGTGTTTGTTGCATACAATGACAGATTTTAGAAATGTGCAAGTAGACTTTAACACAAGCCTGGTAAAAAGCACATCTAACATAGGTCTCCACGAGAGGCAGGAGTTGCATCAAATGTGCCACATAATGTGACAATTTTCACTCAAACCATTATATTATGTAGTGCATCCAAGAGCCATTTTTCGTGTTAAATGCTCATTTTTTATAGACTTAAATAAGAGTATTTTTTTGTACTATTACACTTGATCAAGTTATTTTGTCTTTCGTCGGTTTTTTTTTTCTCTTTATTTTATTTTATTTTTTTTTTACTTTAGCTTTTACTAACTTTGCTTTTTGCTTTTTTTTTTATTTTAAAATACCAATATCTTTGATTGATCTTTATAATACTCAAAAGTATTACTTTGTCGTATGTAACCTTGCTCAACAACTTTTCTGTCTTACGGTTGTTCTTCTGTTTTTTTTTTTCAAATTCGCCCTTGGACATTTTTCCCATCTCATATATAAACCCTAACTAGCTTTTTATTTCATTTGCGCTCTTCAAAAATATTTTTTATCTTATATATGTTATACTTATCTACAACTATAATATTCGACTAAAACACGTGTTTTGATTAAAATATACGTTTTGGTAAATTTGCTTTTTAAACAAATCTTGTATTTTTAAATTTCTCATAAAATAACCTTTTTACTAATATGCTCTATTTAAAATTTTTTTTTTCCACTTTTACCCTTTACTAAGTTAATATTTTTAGTGTGTCACTTAAATGGATGAATTAACATTACACATCTTGATAGATAATTCTGTCAACGGCGTTTAATAACTACTTGGTGGTCAATGGTAAATAATAACAATGACGAGTTGAAGAGAATGTTCTTGATAATTGAGGAATAAATGCGAGTGGCATTTTAAAATGGGGATGAGGATAGTACTCAACATAAAGACAAACAAAACACGATTTTATAGTGGTTCGCTTATTGATGAGACTTGCATCCGCCCAATATCTTTAAATTAACATCACAAGCACGATGAGGGCTTGTTACAACAACTTCTCTCTCGTTTTTTCTTTTCGTTGTTCAAAGTTAAATGAAAAAGAGATCTTTCTCTTCTAATCAACCAAGCTATATTTATATTCGCGCTAAAACCACAGTAATAGAGTATAAAACTATATAAAAAAAAGTATTTTAAAATAGAGTTCAAATTCAATAAACCTATAAAACTATAAACTCATATAGTTTTTTGAGTAATACAGTTTTCCTATTAGTCATAAAGTGTAATTCTGCCACTAAATAGTCGTTTAACTAGTACCTAAAATGTACTTTTTATTAGCTTTAAAAGTCATCATACAACTATATGTTAGAGACAGTTTTCTTAAAATTTTTCTTCATGAAAGTTCCTTATTTTGACAAGGACTATAACTTTCATGTTTTTCAAAATTCTATTTTCTATCTATAACATATCCATTTCTAGTGATTTTTGCAAACTATACCGATTCAACATTTTTCTATGAAAAGTTAGAAAGTTTTTATAAATTCATTTAAAGTACATTTTAGATGTAGAATATTAAAAAATTTTCTTCACAAAAATTCTTGTCTCGTCGAGATCTAAAAATTTCATGTTTAGCAAGAATTGTAATTTGGATGTTTCAAGGGTCGTTTATGTCAAAAACAAAAACTACACTGCTTTACTGAACAAAAAAATGGCAGTTTTCTAAATATGTCCATGATGGTATTTTAGATGTGAAATCATAAAAAAAAACTCTTCTCGAAAGTTTTTCATCTCGTCATACTCTAGAACTTTCGTGTTTCACAAAGATCATGATTCAACCTTGAAATAGCCCATTTTTGTCAAAAACAGTGGCTGCCCGAAATGCAAAATAGATTTTACATAGTTTTTAAAAACAGTCTAGAGCTTTGTCTTAGGAGGTGTTTGGCAGTGGTGGGAACCACTCAGTTCCCACCACAATCTCAGTTATAAACAGTGTAAAGCTCTCATATGCTACAGTAACAATAAAAAAATATAATACAGTATAAAACTCTCACATGCTATAGTAAAAGTGGTTCCCACCACCCTTCCAAACACCCTATTAGAGTCGAGACCATAAAAGAAATTAGTCATAGAAAGTTGCTCTACATATTGAGATCTAAAGGTTTTGTATTTATAAATATCTTGAAATCAACCTGTAAAGGGTCTGTAAAATTTTATCTTAATGTCTGTAGGAAATTTTGTTGTGTCTAACAACCATTCTAAATATAAGTTAATCATGCTCTATTCTAGGCATTCATAACTAACCATAACATATTCTTTCAATATCATAATAAATACATGATTAAAAAATTGTTTCGTATTTGTAATATCCTGAAATCAACCCGTAAAGGGTATGTAAAATTTTAACTTAATATATGTAGGAAATTTTGTTGTGTCTAACAACCATTCTAAACATAAACTAATCGTACTCTACTCTAGGCATTCATAACTAACCATAGTATATTCTTACAATACCATAATAAATACGTGATTAAAAACTAAACTATATGCTATACTCATCAATGAACATGAACTTAATCAAACTTGAAAAATAAAGAGGATTGTGAGTGTAGATCTATACACTTGAAAAAACCTTAAACAATCCTCCTAGTCTCCTTTTTGAGTGGGTTTATGTGACTAGGGGAAATAGAAAATTTTGAGAGAAAATAGAGGGGGGAATCCGGTTTTTGTTTCTAAGAGAGTGAGGAAGAAGAGCAAAAATGAGCTGTTATTAAGGAAAGTTCTATTTATAGCCAAAAGGCTAATTAAGCTTAGTTTCTCATGATGATTCTATTAGACTCTAAGTTTACTTAATTGGGATAAAATTTGGTCTAAGAAAGCTTAAGGAATTGAAACCATAATAAAAACTTGGAGATTAATTTTGCTCTATCAAATTCAAAACACTTTTCACTTTACACTATTCAAGGTCAAGTCTTGTTTCTTTGTCACACTACTTCACCCACAAAGATTCCTTATATTAAGGAACCATGTTTTTTCTTGTTTGGTTTTGGATAATTGACTAGCTAAGGAGGGATTTTTTGTTCTTGACAGGCCTTCTCGTCTTGCGTAATTGTAGTATGAAACTAACATTCGAATAGTAACGATGCTATTTCTAAATCATGTAATAAAATTGGACTGCCATCAATATTAAATATATTCCTTGACAGAATGAAACCTAACATTGACTTTTCCTGTACTAATCTAGGACTTAACATAGTTTTTGACATTATCAATTTCTAGGACGTTATAGCATTTTTATCAAATACGCTATTCGCATAACTTCAATTTCTATCTAATAGGCAATTGAGGACATTTTATGCATTAGAGTGTTTCTTTAAATACTACTAACACTATACTAGACTTAAAAATCTTCTACAATGAATTTTCAAGCTAATTTACAGTTTAAATTTTCCTTCGTCTTAAATCACAGTGTAAAATCATAAACCAAATTATTTTGCTGATATGAGCCATGAAATCTAGCTTTAATATTTAATATAGAATTTTAAGAATAAATTTTATAATTTCACAAATTCTCAAATCATAAAAATTGACATTAGATTTTCCAAGAAAATCCCCGACTTAAATATTTAAATCTCAACCTTTAATTCTAGGGTTCCATGTTCATCACTAGGATTAACCAAGTTTGTAACGCTTGAAATACTAGTTCCTTAAACTCACTAACATGAAACTTTCTAAATTAAAGGAGAGCTAATTAATTTTGTTTAGCTATATTAGAGTGTCTCTCTGTATACTGCTAATGCAGTAGTATAAGTGAAATCTTTCTAATTGAATTTTAAATTTCTTGCTAATAAACTCCGTTCATCTTGTCTTTGGGACAGGAGGTTTTCTAATCTTGAACTAATTTGTTATAACATTATCTTAACGCTTAATGATATCGTATACTACCGAATTCACTTTAATCATAGAATCATAGAATTTCAAAAAATCTTTACATAAAATAAGCATTTGAGTCTTTTAAGAAAAAACACTTGAATTGAACACTTGGATTCTATAGGATATGACTGATCTGTTAGACATGTAAGCCCGAAGGAGTAAAAATGTAATACATTTTTGGAGACATTTTTATCAATAAAGAATTTATTCATTATTTATATACCAAATCTTGTCCTCTTTACATTCATATTTGTTGAATGTATGTTAAGCAAACAATAGTCTGAGACTGTCGGTCTAAACCTTAAGAATTAAGCATATGATGGACAGATTATGTAGGAGACACGATTCTTAAGGTGATGGTCTAAATCATACGATCCGCAATCGAGGGAATAAAGTTGGACACTTTATTCATGCAAAGATTGTTATGTTGTCTATATCCCTTTTGGGAGATGGTTTGTCTTGACCATCGAAGGTGGACTCCGTGAATAGAAACATTGGCACGTTATCATAGGTGACGATATGTTGGATTGGGACATAAAGTGAATTGATTTGGATTAATAATTCTGTCTCGGCAAATCGATTCACTTTAGACAATCATTTGTGTTGTATCTTAATCTTGAGATGAATAGTGAGCATATTGTCTTGACTTATGTACTTTTGATGTACCAAAGGGTGACACCCACATATTAATAGTGGTATGCATGCTAGTACGTTGGAAGCATGACTCTTGATGGCATAGACTTGTTATTCATAGATATGGAATCCATAGCTCCTCTTTAGGAGTAATGATATCCTCTTATATGCATTATCCTGTAATTGAAAAACTAGAGCGTTCAACCATTTGGATACATATGTGTAACCGAATGGTCTACTGTCTTTGGATGGTAAGTTTTCTGATGGTGAGATGATGGAACGTAAGATAAAAATAATTAGGAAGGTAAGACAGAACTTGTCCTTAAACTGATTATGGATTATCATATGGGGATACGATGCACTATGATATGTCATAGAGACTTAGCTATACGAGCTTCGTAATTCTATGTAGTTCAAGGGTGCAGCTTGAAGCTTTTAGTGGAACAGCGTTGGAGTTGATAATTCTGAAATGTAGAGCTGGGATATTGGGTTTCGTAATTATCAGGAGCTTAAACTATGTAGGTCCATTTGGTCCCCTTTGCTAGCTCACAATATCCTGTAATGACACGATGTGTTTTTCCAATAATTGGTGACTTATGTCGGATTTATCAGATTGGTTAAAATTTGAAAGAATTAAATAATTCATGTTTGTTTATCGGTTGAATTAATTTTGTAATAAAATTAATTCAAGATAAACTTGTTGAATTATTAGGATCGGATAATTCTTGTTTGTTTATCGGTTGATTTAATTATAGATAAATTAGATCAGGATAAACTTATATAATTATTGGGAATTGATTTATTTTCTTAGAGATTATCTAGATAAAGTTGTTTTGATCAGATAACTTCTCTATTAGGTTATTTGAATTAAAACTAAGACTTTATCATATAGAATCTCAGGTGGAAAATAAAATATTTACGAAAATTTTTTATTCGACAGTTTGGCCTGCCGATGGACGTGTTGGCCTGTTGATGGACCTGTTGGCCTGTTGATCAGGTGGTTCGGCCTGTTGATCAGTGAAGGATAAGATCACGTGTTTCCAATTGGATCTTATCAGACATTGTTCCGAATTTGACTTTCATCTGAGTTTTGAGACTTAATCTGATAAGGACTGACCCTAAGACCAACCTCTATAAATAGGGAGTGATTCTCATAAGTTACTTAGATCAATTGAGAGATTAAGAGTGATACTCTATTGGTGAGAATATGAAAAACTCCCTGAAAGCTTTTGTTCACAAATCACGAACACTTGCTTTGGGTTATCTTGATTGGTTAGAAGGAGAGTCACCGGTGGAAGAGCTGTACGTGTGAACCCACACTCACTCCGTCATGGATAGAGAATAGCAAAGAAGACCAGTTGGTTGAGGCTCTTCTAAAACGTTATTTCTCTTCCCAAATTACGGAGGTTTTTCGACACACAAAGTTTAGTAAGATCTGATTAATTTATACATATAGCATGTCAAACTTGTGTTTTAGAAATTACTCTAATATAAATTTTTTAAAATTCTGCTGCGCACTCTTTTTTTAACAATTGGTATCAGAGACATGGTTTTTACATAAATTTACGAGTTTGTGATCATGTTATATGTATAAATTTAGTGATCTTAATCTCTTCTATGCTTGAATTTAATTTTATAGAGAGTTGGCACTCTGGGTTTCTATATATTATATATGTTGTCATGGATTATGTGGTGAATGTTTATTAATTAATTATGGTTGATTAAATAATTATTTAATTAATTAATTTATACCAGTTATGGTTCCTTAGAGGTTAGAATGTGTATCTAGTTTTTTCATGTAATTAGATGGCGGACTATCATCTCCGTCTAGAATTATTATTTATTTTTAAATTTGTAAGAATTTTGTAATTAAATAATTATTTGAAGAAGACGGATCAAGAAGATTGATGATGATGCTCCTAGGTATTTCTGGAGTCTCTAATTTTATGTTTTTGAATTGTTGAAAATAGTATTTAAAATTGTATTTTCTAGAATAGAGATTTCTGCTCGGTCGGCATGCTAAACCTCACAGTTCGGCAGGCCGATGGTCGCAGATCGACAGGCCGGAGTTGTGGTTCGGTAGGCCGTCAGTGGGGCAGAAATCAGATGACTATGGCAGAAGGCCAAACTTTCATGAGTCGGTAAGCCGATGAAACATGACCAGCAGGCCAGTCTTGATCGGCCTGTCTACCGAAAGTTGGAAAATTTCCAAAAAATGTGCAATTTTTTCGATGTAGTTTTAATTTTATTTTTAGGAGAACTCTAAGAAACAATAAATTTGGATATAAACGAAAATTTAAGTGTTCAATTCATACGAGATTGAAGACTTGAAGATGGAATTACATGAAGAATGATACAGCTTGAGGATTCAAGGATGAAGAATCGATAATATGTCTCAATTATTCTCTTGTAATCTTAATTTTCTATTTTCTAGAGTGGAGCCATAATATTACGGTTATACATTATTTTGCTTGTAGCTTTGCTTGTCTGCATTATAATATGATTTGCCATGTATATTGATAGCATGTCATATAGAATAGGAAGTGCCACTCATATTAAAATTGTTCATGCATGATATTAAAATAAAACCTTAATTTCAAAAGATTGAGTGGGAGAAGGTTTTGAAGAGAGAACCTAAGGCCTCCATCATTGGTCCATAGGTAGAATATGGTGGTCCCGACCCCTAAGTCTATCATGTACTAGATTGGATCTCTGAGAGGATAAGGTATTTTAGCATGATTTATGGTTGCACACCCCTAGGTGGTGATTATAAATCAAGGATAAAATATTGAAACGATGGTTATACACTCACATTAATTTTATTATTAACCTCCCCTAGGAGCTCTGTTAATAAAATTAATGGCTAAAGAAATGATTATTAATATATGCTGGATCATATGGGTTCTAGATGGCATATATTAATCAGGAGGGGATTTGTGTTCTTGATTGAATTTGGCATGACTCCCCTAGGAGTTTGTTGAATTATGAGTTGGAAATTATCGTTGTAAGGTTGTGATATTTTCAAGGTTTTGATACATAAACACATTTGTATGATTTTTACATGATTGTGTTATCTTACTAAATTATTATTATATGTTTGCTTATATTTGGCATATGATTCTTTATTGTAGATTAAAAATGTCTAAAAACACTTTATCATCGATACTTGACAAAACCTATTAACCAGCGAGAACTATGATGATTGGAAACGGAACCTAGAAATCGTCATGTCCTTTAAGAAACTGAAATATGTACTGACAACCCCTTGTCCTCCTAAGCCTACAAGAGACTCAAGTAATGAGCAATTCTAAGCTTATGATCACTAGAAAGATGCTAATGATCAAGCCCGCTGCTATGTTATGGCTAGCATGAACAACGTGCTGCAGGCTCAACATCAAGATTATGAGACTGCAAGGCAGATCTTGGATAATCTTGAAGATATGTTTGGAGGCCAAGCCATAACAAAGCGGCAATGGGCACTTCAAAAACTCTTAAACTGTAGACAGAGGCGAGGACATTTGTAAAGGAGCACATGATGTTGGTCATGGGTTACCTCGCTAAGGCTCAAACCAATGGAGCTGACATCGATGCTGAAACTCAGATGACTATGGTCTTTGAGACTCTGTCTAAGGAATTTATTTCATTTAGAGCTACTTTTAATTTAAGCAATAGACGGGATATGACCTTGACGGAATTGATGAAACAATTACAGGAGTTTGAACTGCTTATCAAGGAGTCTCCTGCGAGTGGTGAGGGCAACATGGTAGCTGCTTCTAGTTCCAATCCTATCTCTGGGAATGGAAAGAAGCAACGGGTCAAGAACGGGAAGTCTTCTATTTCTGCTACTACCAAGAGCAAGAAGAAGAAGAAGAAGAAGAAGAACCCAAAGAAACTTAAGTGCATCTTCTGTGGAAAGGTCAGGTATATTAAGAAGCATTGCAAGGACTTCCTTTCCAAAGGAGGGAGGTGTGATCTTCTGTATTTAGAAACTTGTTTGGTTGAGGAATCCAGTGACATCTAGGTAGATTCTGGTGCAACTAATCATGTTTGTGTTTCTTTGTAGGGGTTCAAAGAAATGAGAAGTCTGCTACATGAAGACTTCACGCTTCGGATGGGCGATGGATCCTTGGGCTCAATGGAAGCAGTGGGAGACATCCATCTTTATTTTGATAATTATAGGAATTTATTTTGCAAGATTGTTTTTATGTTCCTAATTTTAAAAGGAATTTAATTTCTATAGCTTGCTTATTTAAAGACTCCTACTTGGTTTCTTTTAATGATAAAGTGATGATTCATAAAAACAAATCTTTTATTAGTTCTGGATGGATGCAAAATAATCTATATTTTATCAAACCTAAGATGGACTTATTGCTTAATGCTGAGATAAATGATAATAACTCTAAAAGACTTAAAACTTCTCACTCTAATAAGACTTATCTTTGACATTTGCACCTTGCTCATATTAACTTGAATAGGATTCAAAGGTTGGTAAAGGATGGACCTTTAAGTCAATTAAAGGTGGAATCTATACCTCAATGTGAATCTTGTTTGGAGGGTAAAATGACCAAAAGACCATTCAGGTCTAAGGGCAATAAGGCCGAAGGGGTTCTAGAACTTGTTTATAGTGATGTTTGTGGACCAATGAACATCCGAGCACGAGGAGGGTATGAGTACTTGTCACTTTTATTGACGATTACTCTAGATATGGGTATGTGTACTTGATGCACTACAAAAGCGAAACTTTTGACAAGTTCAGGGAGTTTCGAGCTGAAGTGGAAAAGCAATTGGGTAGACCCATAAAGGCACTTCGATCAGATCGAGGTGGGGAATACCTTTTTGATGAGTTCTTGGAACACTTGTTAGAGAATGGGATTTTATCCCATTTGACTACACCGGGCACTCTGTAGCAGAATGGCGTAGCAGAGAGAAGAAATAGGACTTTGTTGGACATGATTAGGTCCATGATAAGTTATTCATCATTGCCTTTATCCTTTTGGGGATATGCACTACAAACCACATGTTATCTTTTGAACAATGTGCCTTCAAAATCGATCCCTAAAACTCCTCACGAGTTGTGGACAGGTAGGAAGACATCCTTAAACCATATTCGCATATAGGGATGTCTGGCTCATGTCCTGTTTAAGGATCCGAATAAGTTGGAAGCACATTCGAAAGTTTGTGTGTTTGTAGGATATCTAAAAGGGACTAAAGGGGGTTATTTCTATAACCCAAAGGAAAATAAAGTCGTGGTTTCAACTAATGCAACTTTCCTTGAGGAGAGTTACATGGACGACTTTAAACCTCGAAGCAAAGTGGTGCTTGAGGAGTTAAGGAGTGATCCGATCACTCTGGAGGTTCCGAATGAAACCGTTTCGATCAGTGTAGAAAAACCAAACAAACCTAAACAACAACCTCAGGGGCTTCGGCGTAGTGGGAGGATCGGGCGTCAACTTGAGAGGTATATGTTCAATGGGGAGGTCTTCTTGGCTAAACCAGATGAACATGACAGGGATCCTTATACTTACGCAGAAGCTATGGAGGATGTTGATTCAAAACTCTAGACAGAGGCCATGAACACAGAGATGAAGTCTATGGAGACTAATCAGGTCTGGAAGCTTGTGGATCTTCCTGAAGGGGTAAAACCCATAGGGTGTCAGTGGATCTACAAGAGGAAAAGAGGAGTGGATGGAAAGGTCAAAACCTTTAAGGTTAGACTGGTAGCTAAGGGTTATACACAAAAGGAAAGAATCGATTATGAGGAAACCTTTTCTCCTGTAGCCATGCTTAAGTCCATCCAGATTCTCTTATCCATAGCTGCCGCTCTCGACTACGAGATTTGGCAGATGAATGTCAAGACGGCTTTTTTGAATGGCTGTCTTGTTGAGTCCATTTATATGGAACAACCAGACGGGTTCAAGGTCACGGGTCAAGAGGGTAAGGTTTGTAAGCTGCTAAAGTCAATTTATGGACTCAAGCAGGCTTCTCATTCTTGGAACATAAGATTTAATTAGGTGATCAAGACTTATGGGTTCTCACAAAATGTGGATGAACCATGTGTTTACAAACACATTAAAGATGGGAAGGTGGTTTTTCTGCTGCTCTATGTAGATGACATTCTGCTAATTGGCAATGATGTTGGGGCATTGTCATCGGTCAAATTATAGTTGACCAATTAGTTTGACATGAAGGATTTAGGTGAGGTTAATTTTATTCTCGGTATCTAGATCTTGTGGAATAGGACGAACAAAATGATAGCTTTGTCCTAGGCCGGCTACATAGATAAAATTCTCAGGAGGTTTGCAATGCAGGATTCTAAGAAAGGTGGGCAACCATCTAGATCTTGGATTACTCTTTCTAAGAAAGACTCTCCAAAGTCTTATGAAGAAAGAGAATACATGAAGAATGTGTCTTATGCTTCGACAGTGGGTAGTCTCATGTATGCCATGCTTTGCACACGACCGGATATTAGCTATGCGATCGGGATTGTAAGTCGATTTCAGGCGGATCAAGGACCGAACCATTGGGTTGCGGTAAAGCATGTTTTCAAGTACCTAAGAAGGACTCGAGGGTATATGCTTGTATATTCAGGTGAGGATCTGACTTCTCTAGGATATACTGACTTAGATTTTTAATCCTGTCTAGATTCTAAGAAATCGACTTCGGGTTTTATGTTTACTCTAGGCGGCGGTGCCATTAGTCAGAGAAGTGCGAAACAAGGTTGCACTTCAGATTCAACGATGGAGGCCGAGTATGTGGCAGCTAGTGATGCTTCAGAAGAAGCAGTGTGGCTTCGCAAGTTCCTTGGAGATCTTGAGGTTGTTCCTGGTCTAAATAAGGCAGTATCACTGTACTGTGATAACAGTGCGGCAGTTAAGGAACCAAGATTTCACAAGAAGAGTAAGTATATCGATCGAAAGTATCATGTGATAAAAGACTTCGTTGAGGGCGGGCATGTCATGGTGTGCAAGATCGCATCAGAGGACAATTTAGCTTATCCATTTACGAAAACACTTATTGAGAGAGTCTTTGAGAGACATGAGGAAGCTATGGGGATGCGAGATTTGTCATATTTACTCACTTAGTGCAAGCGAAAGATTGTTAGACATGTACACCCTAAGGAGTAAAAATGTAATATGTTTTTGGAGACATTTTTATCAACAAAGAATTTATTCATTATTTATATACCAAATCTTGTCCTCTTTACGTTCATATTTGTTGAATATATGTTAAGCAAATAATAGTTTGAGACTGTCAGTCTAAACCTTAAGAATTGGGCATATGATGAACGGATTATGCGGAAGACACGATTCTTAAGGTGATGGTCTAAATCATACGATCCGCAATCGAGGAAATAAAGTTGGGCGCTTTATTCATGCAAAGATTGTTATGTTGTCTATATTCCTTTTGAGAGATAGTTTGTCTTGACCATCGGAGGTGGACTCCATGAATAGAAACATTGGCACGTTGTCATAAGTGACGATGTGTTGAATCAGGACATAAAGTGAATTGATTTGGATTAATAATTTTGTCTTAGTAAATAGATTCACTTTGGACAATCATTTGTGTTGTATCTTAATCCTAAGATGAATAATGGGCCTGTTGTCTTGACTTATGTCTTTTGATGTACCAAAGGGTGACATCCACATCTTAATAGTGGTATACATGTCGGTACATTAGAGGCATGACTCTTGATGGCGTAGACTTGTTATTCATAGATATAGAATTCATAGCTCCTTTTTAGGAGTAATAATATCCTCTTATATGCGTTATCATGTAATTGAAAAACTGAAGCGCTCAACCATTTGGATACATAGGTGTAGCCGAATGATATACTGTCTTTGGATGGTAAGTTTTTTGATGGTGAGATGATAGAACGAAAGATAAAAATAATCAGGAATGTAAGATAGAACTTGTCCTTAAGCCGATTATGGATTATCATATAGGGATACGATACACTATGATATGTCATGGAGACTTAGCTATACGGGCTTTGTAATTCTATGTAGTTCGAGGGTGCAGCTCTAAGCTTTTAGTGGAATAGCATTAGAGTTGATAATTATGAAATGTATATCTGGGATATTGGGTTTCGTAATTATCGGGAGCTTGAACTATGTAGGTCCATTTGGTCCCCTTTGTTAGCTTACAATATCCTGTAACGAACGACGTGTTTTTTCAATAATTCGTGACTTATGTCAGATTTATCAGATTGGTTAAAATTTGGAAGAATTAAATAATTCATGTCTGTTTATCGGTTGAATTAATTTTGTAATAAAATTAATTCTAGATAAACTCGTTGAATTATTGGGATCAGATAATTCTTGTTTGTTTATCGGTTGATTTAATTTTGGATAAATTAGATCAGAATAAACTTGTAAAATTATTGGGAATTGATTTATTTTCTTAGAGATTATCTAGATAAAGTTGTTTTGATCAGATAACTTCTCTATTGGGTTATTTGAATTAAAACTGAGACTTTATTCTATAGAATCTCGGGTGGAAAATAAAAGATTCGTGAAATTTTTTATTCGGCAGTTCGGCCTGCCGATGGGACCTGTTCGGCCTGCCGATCAGGTGGTTCGGCCTGCCGATCAGTGAAGGATAAGATCACGTGTTTCCACATAGATCTTATCAAACATTGATCCGAATTTGACTATGATTTGAGTTTTGGGACTTAATCTGATAAGGACTGACCCTAGGACCAACCTCTATAAATAGGGAGTGATTCTCATAAGTTACTTAGATCAATTGAGAGATTAAGAGTGATACTCTATTGGTGAGAATCTAAAAAACTCCCTGAGAGCTTTTGTTCACAAATCACAAACACTTGCTTTGGGTTCTCTCGATTGGTTGGAAGGAGAGTCACCGGTGGAAGAGCTGTACGTGTGAGCCCACACTCACTCCGGTCGTGGATAGAGAATAGCAAAGAAGACCAGTTGGTTGAGGCTCTTCTGGAACGTTATTTCTCTTCATAGATTACGGAGGTTCTTCGGCACACAAAGGTTAGTAAGATATGGTTAATTTATACATATAGCATGTCAAACTTGTGTTTTGAAAATTACTCTGATATAAAATTTTTAAAATTCCGCTGCGCACTCTTTTTCCAACATGATCAAGTGCTTAATCACCGGATGAAAATTCTACTTGGTCCATTAAAGTTATATTGACTTGTCTTAAGGCAAAATTCTTTTAACTTCTATACTTTTTTCTCACTTGTTCAACTTATTATCTAATATCTTGGTTTATTGTTGTGCCTTCTAATTGAAAGTTCACGGTTATTCCTAAATTGGTTCAACATGCATGGTATGACTAAGCTTGTCATATTGTTGTTATCCTTGTAATTCTCACTGAAATGTGCTCATAAGCTCCAAACTTATACTTCTTATGAACTTAATGGTGTAGTTGTGAAAATTTTTTTAAGTAATTATATTTATTAATTACTAGGTTATTCCAGACACTACAAGGTCTATGCCACCTCCTAAGTCCCTTGCCGCCGCCGTCGCCTCTCCTTGCTCCGCTCTTCTCTTTGTTTACCCAAACTCTTTCTCTCCATAACTCTACCCATCATGCCACGACCCCTACCGACTACCACCAACCACCATTAACTACCGCCACTCACTACCGCCTATAATCACCTCAGTTTTGTGGTGATTAAATGTCAGTTTTTTTTTTGTCTTTGTTTTGTTTTTAAGAATTTGGTTTAATTAGGTGTTAATTTGATAAATAGTTATTAATTTGATTAGTTACTTAATTTTTATTTTAGGTTTTGTAATTGGATTTATAGTGAAGTTTGATTTTTTTTTTTTGTTAATGTATTGAAAAATTGTTGAATGTAATTAATTTTGATAAATTTGGATTATGATGTTTTTGTGTTTGGTTTTAGTTTTGGATATGTTAATTAGATAGATTTTGAATTAGTTTAATAGGTAATTTCAATATGTAAATTAGTTTTGAAATTAATAGGCTTTAGATTTGATTAGTTTTCATGTTAGTTTTGATTACTATAGTTTTAATGTTAGTATTGAATATGTTTTGATTATGTGTGATTATGTTATGATATTCTTTGTAATATATTATGTTGAATATGTGGTGGTTGTTAATAAGATTGCATAGTTTGTAATCATAAATAACGTAAGTTATCCAAGAGTAATAATGAATAATATCAAGGTTAATCGTTATAAAAAGTTGGTACTAAAATTATTTTATGAATAATATCAAGGTTAATTGGTATAAAAAGATGGTACTAAAATTAGTTTTTTTGACAGGAAGCGGAAAAATTACCTAATAGTAATAAAAAAGTAGAGTAATTAATAATAATTAACCTAAATACAATTATTAAGTTAAATGAAATAAGCGTTACTTAAAGACAATTAATGAAAAATGATTAATTATTAGAAATTAAATTATATATAATTAGTTAGTAATAATAATTAATTTAAAAATTTAGTAATAATAAGGGAATGAGGATTAATAAAGATTAAATATTTAACAGGTAAAGCAGTTAACTGATAAAAAATAATCGGTAGCAATTAACAAAGTTATTATGAAAAATTTAAAAACTTAATAATTATTGAACATGAAACTAATAATAATTAGTTTAATGTAATAATAAAAAATAATTATTTAATAATGAATTATTTAGTAATAGTTAAGTAAAACAAATAGATAGTAACAATTAATAAGTAATAATATTTAATAAGTAACAATTAATAAAAATTACATAAAATTGAACAAAACTTGAAAAGATTAAATAACACTTGATAAAATTAGACAAATATTATGAAAATGTGTTAGCTCTGTTCTATTAGATAACAATTATGAAACTTTATAATAATGATGTGCAGCATATGTGGATCAGTTGCCCCTTGTGTTGGATCAGTTGGGGGAGTTGAGCCCCCCACCAGGACATCTGACCACGTTACTGTCCCATTGTGAGTCAGTATGAATTTTCAATATTTCAATTTTTTCATATCTTTATTGATGTATTTTAATTCATAAACCTTAAATATACAGCATTGGTACCTCCCTTGTCGTAGGGTAGGGGGAATTAAGGGGTGTAGATATCGCCGAACGGTTAGATTTACATGGAAAATTATCTATGTAGTTTGACAAAATTGGCGACACTATGAAAGTTGTTGATGACAATGCTATCTGGCTTGCAAGTGCGGTGGGTGTACACATGAGGGATTATGTACCACCTTATTATGACAACTAGAGACTCATCCCAATGCAAGATAATAAGAAGATTCCTAACTGCATGATGATAATACCCTTTTTTTAATTTCAATTCTTTTATGCTCGTTGTGAAGCTTTTTTTTTATTTTTTATTTTTATAAACTTATCAATAAAAATGCAACAATGGTTTAAGATTAACCTAACATGTGAATTGGTTGCGTACATTATGCGTGAGGCCCAAAAATGCTAACTGGATGAAAGTGCGATCTCCATAGAAGGCTAGAATGCCTATATATATTAGAGAACCTAACCATTGGCAGCTATGTCGTGATCGGTTTAAGTTGCCGCAATTTCAAGTTTATTAATATGGTTAACATTGTATATTGTATTATAACACTACAACTTTTTTCATTACAAGCTAGATTCCAAACAAATGCAGTAAACCGCAAAGAGTCCAAGGGGGCAACCTATCAAGGGCAATCATCTTACTTTCAAAATCGGTACAGAAAGGTAAGCAACTATATAAAGTTTTATTAAATAATTTTTATTAAAAAAATAATTGAACCCAATTACTAATCTAATATTACAAATAATCCTGAGACATGACAGTTGCAATCGTTGATTGATAACTGGCATGGCCAACATTTTCGCCTACTGTCGAAAATATGATATTATTTTATAACTATTTCATTTGTTAATTATTAATTTTCTTTACTTCTAATTATAAGACCCAGTGGTTGACGAAAGGCAAACTTAAGTGTTGTAGTCCGGATCAAGCTCTTCTACCCCTATCGTCGATGAGGTTGTCATTCTTGAAAACATGCTTAGGTCACCGAAAGTGAGTGGAACCTATACTGAGTTAGAGATGGTTGGGTTCTAGTTCTTCTTCTTTAGGATCATAGTCTGGGTTCTAGCACGCTCAATTTCCTCTGGATGTGCAATAGTAGCTTGCATAAATACACACCACTAACTTGGAGATGATTGCTCAAATGTGGCAATTTAATCCAAGACTTAATGTTAATATCCTTCCACCCCCACCTTCGCCCCTCGCGCCCCACTCCCATTGTGCCTCCTCCTGATGATGATGAGGAAGACAATGAAAAATGTTTACTTAGGGGATTAAATGGTGTGTATTTTATTAGAAATTCTTGTTTATTTACTATTAGACCTTATGTAGTGTATGTTTTAATTTATGTTATGTTTTTTGACCTGATCATTGGATTCTTATTAATTGTTATTCCATTTATGTTATTTTAGTTAAATAATTAATACTTATTAATAAATATATTTAATTAAATAATATGTTATATAAAAAATAAAGACAAATATTTTTAATAAAAAATTTAACTCAAATAATTTGGTACTGATAAACTAATTTAAAATTAATTAATTATTTTCTTTTTTAAAAAAAATAAAATGATTTAGTGAAATGTGTTGCCACTAATTGTTGGATTGGTCAAACATATAGCTAAAACTGTAATGACTAACAAAAATTTTTCAAAAGTATTTTAAAAAATCTAAAACTTTTAGCAACAACAAATTTAAAAATGTCGTCTTCATAAGTTTTACTGATGTCATACTGCATCTGTTCTTCGTAATTTGAAATATCGACTATATGCCGTTGCTAAAACTTAGTAACGACTATGAGCAAATTCAAAAATATAGTCGTTGTAAGTGTTGTTGATGTCATGTTGTATCTATTCATTGTAACATGAAATAGCTTAATGACGACACGTAGTTGTGGCTAAGATATTTTAGCAACTGTTTTTTGCAACTTCTGTCATCGCTAAATTCTTTAATAGTGATGTCAACTTAATTTTTAGTGACGACGAATTTTTGTTGCAGTGAAAGACTTTCTTTCTTCTTGTGGATAAAAGGATAATAATTCCCCTGCAAAAATAAACTAGCAAAAAAATATAATTCTCTGCAATAATTGTAATCGTATACTAAAGATAAGTTGGTCTTAGATTTGGCTAATTTTTGTGCACAATAACATATACCACGTATGATTAAGAAATTAGATACATATTTTTTAGGAACAATATTTACAAAAAGGAAATTCTACTTACCTTTTTTACCCCAGCAAAAAATTTTTTCGACTAGAATTCTAATTACCAATGGAAATCAAAATTCTTATTGGCACACGAATTCAATATCCCAAATACAACCTACTCGTTGGCCTCACAATTCTAACCTTAAAATCAAGCACAAATTTATATTCTTTAATGACGGCGCAAGAAATCAAATTCTTAACCAAACTCAACTTGACAGGGTCGGTGCATGAGTAAATATTTAAAGAAGTTTAAATACTATTAATTAAACAAAATTCAAAATTTATGCTTTCTTCAAAAATAATCGTAAGTCCTTGAATGATTATAAATTAACAATAGTCTGAATAAATATATTTAATTTCACTATCAAATAATAAAGTATTTTATCTATTAAATAGTGATATACTTTCTAATAACACTAAAAGGCATAATACAAAAAGGGAAAACCCGTTAAAAATTATACTTATTATCGATCTAGATCTGTTGTGAATTTTTTTTTTCTTCTAGTGCAACGGTTACAATAATGTTTTTTTTTTTTTAAGATGTGAAGAGAAAAATTAACTCCAGCCTCTCACTATTTAAATGTAAAAATAAACTTATATATTTGTATAGATGTTGGACTACCTCATTTAACAGGTTAAACTTTTAAGATGGAAACTTAAGTCCTTAAAAAATTTAATGTTTATTATTGTATCAGAGTCCAATAAATTCAAACGAGTAGACTGATATCTCTAAACAGAACACTACCTTGCACAGGTGTAGGTAGAATAAACCCACCTTTCATATCATTAAATATATAAAAAGAGTCATCAACACCATTAGTCCCTAAAATATAAGCGTAGTTACACTTTGATCCTTAAACTTTTAATTTTTGCCAGTTGAGGTTCCTGCCATTAAGTTGATTTAAAACTTAACGTAAATAATCACATTCATATCACATAATACATTAAAAGATTACATACATAGTTACAATAAGTGCAAAATGCTCTAGGTTTTAATGGTTTTGATAATAAGAATAAGAATATTTTGCACATAGCATTATGATTTCTATAAAATTTTCCGTGATGAGTGCATCATTAGCTATGTTAGATCAATTGAAGTGTCAATGACTAAAACTATGAAAAAACAAAAGCTTAGTACTAATTTGTCAAAATTAAAAGTTTAGAGACTAAAATATCATTATACTTATAATTCAAGGATTAGGAGTACTGATAACTCAATAAAATAAAATATAAAATATAAAAACCTTATATAGATATTAGACCACCCACTTTATACAGGCTAGGATGAAAGTTCAACCTCTTAAAAAGTCCAATTTCCATGGAAAGAATGGCTTAGAGCACTTTCTAAAATAAAATGGCTCAGAAGAGATTGTTCATATATTTTTTTTCTTGTTATGTGTAAAAGATGGTAATTGATCTCGCATGAAGTCAATTTAGAAAAAGCTTTCCTCTATGGTGAAAAAGGCAATCATATGTACGTGTGAAAAAGACTAAGATATACCCAAATCAATTAATTCATGCAACATCAATCTTTTCAACTACTTTAATTTCAAGAAACCCGATTCTTTTTCTTCTTTTAATTAAAGGTTACGCTAATTGACAATTGTACACCTTTAAAACAAGGACTTGTGAAGTCCCAAATTTCTTTCTTTTCCACTTCATGGTCAAAATACAAGCCAATGATAGCCATTCAAAGTGAATAAAATAAGCTGCAATTAAAGAACTAGAAGATGGCATGAGACAAAGAAACACTGATTTGATCTCAATCCAATGAGAAAAAGTACACGGAATCTGACTATGAAATATTCACTATATGCATACATATTGACAGTATTCTTTTGACCTCGTGGGGCGTTATTACAAAAAAAAAAACTGAACTTTAATAATAGTTTTTAGCAAAAACTTTAAGTGAAAGTGTTTTTTTTTTTGTAATGCGTCCTAAAAACAACACTAATATTAGCTATCGGGCTATCAAAGAAAATTAGTAAGAAAATAAAAGATAGAAAAAGATAATATGCCTACGTCTACAGATTAGGGGAGCCAAAAAATAAAAAAAAGAAGCATTAGCAAGGAGCGTTATGAATGGGCTTTATATAAATACATATTACAAAATCATATAAATAGCTAGGTAAGTTAGCCGAAACTAAAATTAAGACATTTCATAATACAAAATTAAATACAAATAAAATTAAAACTATTAATAAAGAAACTTTCCCTAATATGTCCCTTCATGATAGAGCTTTGATAGGAGATTCTAAGTAAGGATCTTTTCATTTGCTTTTTTTTCTTGCCTTATCTTTTGCTTTTTTTAGTGCTTTAAAGAGAAAATAAAGATATAAGGGAATAGTTGCACAGAGATGACAATCATAGAGGATGCTCGAATACAAAAAAAAAAGGATAAGGTGGAGTTGTTAAAAATGCACGTCTTGAGAATAGAAGATTCATAGCCTAAAGGTTTGGAGGCACATGAGCTTAGGAGATGGAGGCGCGCGACCTAATGTATGAAGGCTCACAACCTTAGAGAGCGTAGCACACTGGCTAAGGTTTGGCGGCTCTTGACGTGATAACAACAACAAATGAGAAGGTAAAAGGAATCCTAACAAGGTTTGAAGAGTAAAATTCATAGCAACATCCACACTTTCTTGTGACAATGAAGGTGAATATCAATCTCTAGGCTCCTTTTATAAGAGAGATTGTAATATATCTCTCAAATATAAAATGACACATTTGAATTTTTACGTTTTTATGTAGAAAACGTAACTAGTGTGTGCCACAGCACTAGAAAGTTGGGTGCTGCGGCACTGAAACATTAGTCGTGGCGCCTGTTTGTGTTTCTTCAAATATTGAAGAGTTGTGACATAACGTTGTTTCGACTGTTGTGTTATTTGGTTATATAAATTTTTATACAAACCTAAAAATATCTACCACCAACAGACATATTACGTCTTTACAAATGAAACATTGTACCATTATGTAAAAGGTTGTATAGATTGCATTGATTTTATCGCTATATGAAATTACACCACTGTCTTTTATTAAATATCTAGAATTTTACATATTTTACTTCTTGTTTTGTAACACATTATTATTGCTAGATATTATGTTCAAAATTTTGTCGTATTTTGGCGGTAATTTATTGTTAAACTCGTAAGTAAACTTTGTAAGTAAGGGCAAATAAAACCTCTAAGGAAAGTATTTATTATACGCCTCAAACCCATCTTTATTTTTCTTACAAACATACACCAATACCTTTCCCTTTGCTAATGGAATCTCACACTTCACTACTCCCTATACACTAGAGCATAATGCTTTTTTAAAACAGCGACATCGCCAAATTATCGAAACTGGTCTATCTCTTCTCTCCCATGCTTTCCTTCCCTAACCTTTTGGCTTATATCTTTGCTACCATAGTCTACCTCTTTAACCACATGTGTACTCCTACTCTAGACATGTCGTCTCCCTAATCTAAAATCGAGATATTTTCTAAACTAATATCAAGACATTTTCAATTCCAAACTAAAATCAAGACATTTTTTTATACAAAAATAAGTACAAATAATGTCAAAGCTATTAAGATTCTTTTTCTAATATATTGTCCTTTTTTGAATGGTGGCCCTACTTGTTGGTCCCTTATGGGACCCACAGGTGGGGTCCACTTGGTATTAAGGAGAGGTTCGATAGTTTTAGTAGCAAAACTAGAGAATATTTTCAATAATGACAATATAGAAGAATCAGAGCTAATTTTATACTAAATAGGAACCTAATTATATTTTGTAACTAATAAGTGGGTCACAATATAATTTTTTCATTAAAAACTATTTTTCTCAAGGAAAAGAGTGTTTTTAATAAATGCCCGGATACAAAGTTAAAGCTACGTAAATGATTTTATATTTAAATCCAAATTTTGTCACGATGCATGTTCAAAGGAGTTCATTCACTTTCCAAGCCAATTTTATTTACTTGCTTTTGGTGATCTTTTCCTCCCTTTTTCTTCTTTTTCTTCGCTTAGAAAACTTGTCAAACTCACTGATAGAAAACAAATATTTAAAATGGAGTCGGTGATTAATGTGCCCTCTCTAGCCAGTAGTCCTACCAAGTCTCTAATTATGACTAAAACTGGTATAAAATTAAATAGCTACCCATTTGGTAACCATAATCTGTATTCAAACGTGGTCAACGCATGAACTATAAATTGGATTCGCACCAGTAAAATCCAATTTGAATATGTCTATAGCATATAAAGATCAAGTTGTTTATTTCAGTTCAAACATGCATATATATACTAAATATTCTTAAATTGAACAAGTTTGAAATTGGGGTTACATTTTCATCTAGGGGATGTATTTTCATAAAAGCCAAAATCGTGTTAATTTGGCTCGCTAGGTGACAACTAAGGTCGTTTATATATGATCATACGCGAGTATGGAAATATTATTAAGACCAAAGTCCACTTTGCACGTTCATACTTGACTCAAACATGGAGCCGACGATATACATGCACGAATCAACCTTATGTCACCTATATAAGATAAAAATGGAGAATTCGGAGGAAAATCTTATTATATTGTGGAAAATCAAATCATTCACATTTTGATAGTCAATAGACAATAAAAATTGCAACTTTATAAGAACAAATAGGAGCTCCGTCCATGCTAGTCCCCAGAGACTTATTATGTTTGGATTCATTGGTTTCAAATTTGGTGGTTTAGAATTTTTCATTCAAAATGAAAAGTTTGAAACAGGTGGTTTAAACTTGTATTTAGATCTAACGTGTTTAGATATACAGTTCATTTTGGGCTTGAAAAAGAGATAAAATTTGAAATTGTATTTCGATATATGTAGTAAGAGAGAGATGCAAGAGAGAAGGGTGAAAAAAGAGGGTTCAAAACATTGTTCAAAGGTCCTATCAAAGGTCAAAATGGGCATACTCTTTTTTTTTCGCAAATTACTTCTGGCATGAAAATTAGGATTTGAAACTCGTGAACCCTTGAAACAAATGGGCCGTTTGTTTTCTACTACCTCTCATGTGGCATCAAAATGTGGTCGTAATAACCTTTATTACCAGAACAAAAAAATTGTAGGTTAGGCCCCTCATATTGGAAGCTCTTTCAAAAGGCGTTGCTTCCTTCACCAATCATAACATTAACACCCTACAAGGTAGGTTTGTGCAGATGTAATTTGCATACCTTAGCAAACAAATCAAGCTTGATTTCCTTTCTCTTTTGTTATAATGGAAAGCACGTAACAATTAAGTCTTGCTTCCACTATTCAAAGTAAAGGCCTAGAAGGCGAATGAATACAAACCTTAGCCCTGAAAAGCACAACAATCTCTATAGAGATTTTTTTTTTTTTTTTCCTTTATTTCACATTATTTTATATGCAAATGTGATCGTTACCTCTAAAGATTGCAACTATTTAGTAACGATTTTTTATGGAGAGTTTTGTAGTAGTGAACGCCTATCAATATTTCCATCTTTTAAATGCCAAGTTATATCATCGTATTGAATTTGAGAAATTTTTTGTACCCACATATTTTAAGCATTGCTGTAGTCTCTATATCAAATTCATAATATCTGTATTGTTAAGAACAAAGACATATTATTGAATACGCTATTTTGCCAATCACTAAATAGGAGAATTATGCCGCATGGCAACAATATATTAAATATATATATACACATATATCTTACTGATACTTTGTAATTATGGACCTTTTGAGTTAATGAAAGCTCCTTAAGGTTCGCTCAGGTGGCTTCGGTATGTGAGTGTTATAACTAAAAATTTATTATTCCATGATAGTTTTTAACCGTTGTCAAAAGTTACCATGACAGTTAAGATTCTATTGTGGAATCCACTGTTGTGGTAAGAGCATCTTCAATACAATGTTAAATTGATGTATTAATGGCAAATGTAATATTTGAGTGTAAAAAAATAATAAAAAAGCACTATCGAATGCAATATCATTTTTAATGCCAAATTTGCTATATGCTAAACTTTTTAGCAAATTTTTTACAAAGTTTAGCATTAGTAAATTTGGCATTTGATTCTTATTGGTTAGTAGATTGACTTTTTTGCTTTTAAAATTAATACATTCTTACTTTTTATTTTGTTTATTTATTTATTTATTCATTATTTTTTTTGAAAAGTAAAGGTTTCATTCCAATAGGAGAGAAATACAAATGTGTAAAACCTAACAACAAAAGACATAGCCCTCAATACAAATTAGTTCTACTAAAATAATTTTGCTCTAATATGCTCATGCCAAAGGGAGAAAAGCCATGTCAGTGCCCAAGAAGAATGGGAAGCACCTCAACACACAAAGAAAAGAACACACACTGCGCTCATTAATTAGGCCCACAGCAAGTGGTAGGAACAATCAAAATAATTATGGGGCACGACAATGTAGCACAAAGGCCACAACAACAAAAAAGCAAAAACCAAAACACACCACAAAGAACAAAACTCTTGCAGGAGGACAAACCTAACAACAACCAAAAATGAAAATACAAAAGCAAAACAATAAAACTAACACTTAATATCAGGAAATAGACACGCCATTATTAAAAACAAACTAAAAAAGCAACACTATAACCAATCGAGAAAGTGGCACTGGTAGCCAAAAGCAAAGGAGAGGCGACATCAAACCCAACAACCACAATCCCAAGCCGAAACTACCACATCTCAAAAATAGCTACCACAAACCCAGCAAAGAGAACCAGCCACCACCAAGAGATAACAGACTCAGCCACAAGCCCTAGGAGGAGCAAAGTCATCGCTAGAGAAGAAGGCCGACCAAACCAGCCCAAGTCCCAACATCACCTAAGGAAACGTCGCCCCATTCCTATGGCTAAGAAAACCTAGATCTCCCCCTATCCAGTCACGCCCGCCACAATCCAACCAGCAGTTCATCTCCTAGCCCCCACCACATACCCAAAAGATCACATCTCCACAGCTTCAAGTGCCGATGCTACCCTCACTAGCCAGATGTTGCCAAAAGCCTCCACATTAGGATGCTGCTCCTACTATTAGGTTGGATACCCAACAACCAGGCCAAAGTCGGCGTTGGAATCTGACCCCAAGGAGAGGGGGCGTCGCACACTGAAGAAGGAAAGTGAAATCCTAGCAGAGAGTGAGAATAGGAAGAGATGCCTTTTTTAGCAAAGCCTTTTAAGATAAAGATTACTTAATTTTTTTAATATTAAAAGTTTACCTTTACATGTTTAAAGGTTAATAATTATAACAAAAATAAATAAATATAGCATTTTAAATAGCATTATACATTAACATATAAAATAAATTAATACATCAAATATGTTATTTTTATATTTTTTAGTAGCAAATATAATATTGACATTGACATTTCTATTAAAGATGGTCTAACATATAATATTCCATGACAGTTTCTTTAATCGTCATTGAAAGTTAATTTTCACAATAATTTTTTGTCGTGAAAACTTTGAAATTGCAAGCATTTGGTGTAGCCTACAGATATTCAATGACAGTTTCAACAGTAAACTATCATGCTATGTTGGTCTGTAAAAAAATAATAATAATAATAAATAAATAAATAAAAGGTCGAGAATGAACCTTGTGATTCCGCGAGGACGGTGACTGTTTTCAGAAACTGTAATGATATGTAGAAGTACAACGACAGCTTTCGTAATTCTCATCCGTGCTGCATTTTTAGCAGACGTAAAATGATTGTTTTTAGATAATTGTCATTAAAAAATAATCGTTCATTAACAATTTTATTCCAGCATGTGCATATGTCACAGAGGTTGAATTCTAATGATTTGATCTGTTCTTAACATAAAGTATGAATCATACACCCCACACCGTATAAAAAATAATAAATTATTTAAGCAGAGGCCCAGCTCTTATTTCTTCCCGTGTTGGCGGCCGAGGCTCGAGGAACCTCAGGTATTGTGTTAAAATTTTCATAAAAGTTTTTGTTATTATATTTTATTGGCTATAAGAACGTAACACGAATGATGGAATATCACGGCGTCTCTGCATGCGTAAGCCACGAGGATACAAATGCAAAGGACGTTGATTGCGGTCGGTCAAATTCAAGAGGTTCAAAAAGACAAAAAAAATAAATCAAAACTGGTCCACACCAATAAGATTTCCAACCCACTTCTTTTATTATATATTATTATAATAATTTTGATATAACAAGGAGCATAATTTTAAGAAAGAGCGTAAAAATAATTTATATAGAAAATGAATTCATACTTTAGTTTTGACTTTTTGAATTAATGATTTCCCTCTGCTTACCTTTTTCTCTTTTTTTTTTCGCTGAATAAACCTTTATTTCATGGCTGAATAAAACTTTTCCTTTGCTTACTTGTACAATTAAAAGAATATATCATAGCCGTTAGGAAACGTATAAGTTCAAATCAAAAGCGTAAATATCGAGAATTTCAGGGAAAATTTCTGTTTTTTTGGAATAGTTTTCATTATAATATTAGTTTCGGCAAAATATCGAGAACATCGGTAATTATCGATTAACATGTTGATATTAGAAAACTTTTTATTGTAATTTGTACAAATTTCAATACATATCGACAAAATCTTGATAATGTCGGAAATAACAAAATTAAATGGTGTTTTTCCTTCAAATAATTTATCAATATTTTATACTTTCAATTATTGAGTATTTTTCCTTTAAATAATTTATTAGTATTTTATACATATGATGAAGATAATTTTTCTATAAGTTGGCTATCAATGAATGTGGGATCTTCTAATGACTTCTCTAATAAAGTTCCTCATACTTATTATCTATACAATCATAACTTTGAAAACTATGATGGTTATAGAATTTTCAATTATCTTCGTCTGAGCACACCACTGCCATGTCAGGCAAGTACAATTGAAGAATTCACAATTTCTCATTTATGAAAATATAGTGAGAGAAGTCAACAAATCTAGATGTGACATATTTATAATTATATTTAGCACTATTTAAATAACATGTCATGGCACTAATTTTGTTTGAATCAAGATAAAATCCTAACTATGTTCAAGTCTCACAGAATTTTCTTTTAGTATTGACAAATCTAATAGGTATGGAGTTTATTATGTAAGTCGTTTTAATTTATGTTTCTTTTTAATGCTTATTGTATCTTAAAGTATTAAAATTATATTAAATAGAATATTTTCATAATTTTTATCAAAATTTCTCCCGATATCAATATTTTTTTGAATTTTCCATAAAATTGAAGTATAAATTTTTCTATTGATTATGATATTTAATCCTTGGTTCATACCAAGAATTTGGATCAAAAGTATACAATTGATTAGGTGCCGAAATCAAAAGTATTACGTGCCCAAAATTGAAAGGGACGATAAGGAAATTTCTCTTGCTCTATAGACTAGGTGATCTTAAAAATATTTCCATTTCATCTCATCTTTGTTGTATCATGGGAGTTGAGATTTTGTTGAATAAATCTTTGAAATATGAACATTTTCTAGCAAAAATGCAAAAAATACCCTGCATAGTTACATGCATTTCAATCTTTTCTCTTTGTATGAAATCAATATTAGAAAACGTAATAAGGTATGGAATTTAAACATACAATGAGAAAAAACCGTCAATTCTATTAGTGTGAATCATGAATCCCGCTATAAAAGACATTGGAAAGAATTATAGGCCGCTTGGTACGTAGATTCAAAACCGTTTTAGACAGTTAGAATCATAACGACGGTTTAAACTGACGTTTGGTGGAGTAATAACTAAGGTCAGTTTAAACTGTAGATGTAGTTTTATAACAGACTAAACCCCTAAAATTCAAACTTTGCCCCCTCAAGTTTACATGGTTTGAACCATTTTCTATAGTAAAAGTCATTTTTATTCTCTTTTTTCTATCATAAACAATAGTTTTCCAAACACCAATTCTCATTTTAAATTTGATGTGATGTTTTATTCTCGTTTTAAACATTTTACATTCCAAAAGTCAGTTTAAAACTACCGCGTAAACCCTACAGTTTAGAACCCATAGTTCAAACTATAAATTTCTAAATTACACCATTCCAAACCCGCTCACCAAACAAACCATTAATTATTATTGTTTCTATTTGAGGTCTTTTTATGATATGAAGGCCATTGATAGAATTTTATTTCTTACTTTTGAATCTAGATATCTGACAGCTAAAAGCAAATATTTATCGATTTAGAAATCTTTTTCAAGAGTGTTTTGGAATCAAGTTTAAGCTTATACTAGAGCATGTGAGAGCTTTACATTGTTCTCAAAGTGGGAAATGATGTTAAGATTTTGACAAACAATAAAGTAGTCTTTCCAATGTTTGATCATTTTCATTTTTCTGTCAAATCCACTGCCGTAAAAATATCTTTCTTGAACTTTCAATGTTAGGCGCTTACGTTCATACTGGTATGCATGCGATTATGCATATCAAATTTACACATGATGACATAAATATCATGGGGTTTAGAAGCCTCTTTAAGAGCTACTTCTATTTCTAGCCATTGTAAAAAATTCACTATAATGAAGAAGAAGCTTATAAAAAAAAATTTAAAAATCACACATCACTTTACTCTTCATGTTTTTTCTAAAACCATTATTCGCCCCATGTTGATCCTTATAATTCTTTGCTTACAATAATAATTCGACATGGTAATAAATTAGGGTCCACAAAGTTAACAATATCTCGCTTCCTTACAATAAGAAAATCAAATGATCATACAGCCAATTGGTTACATGCGAAGCAAACTCACCTCAAATGGTGTGTATATCTTTAGAAACACTCTAATTCACCCGACAGGGTTTGGACCCCATAGGAAACAAAAGATGGGCCCTAGTCGTCGGTTTATATAGCAATGCTCATATATTTAGCACCTGTTGACGGCTGTAGGCATGGGCATTCTTCTAGCATTTCAGAAAGTCCGCTTCTTGACAGTCACATTTAGGGCTTTCTGTGCAAATTCTGAGCATCCGACCACCATATGTGTTGCCTTCTAACTATTGAACCATCTCAAGCGTCAACGTTGCAAAATACTTACACCGATAAAGTATTAATTTTGCGACTGTCAGGGTGTTTAAGGAAGGTCTTGCGCCATTAGCATCCAAAAGGAGAGAGCAATGGGAGATGAAAGGGAGAAAAATAAGAAGAATAGGGAATTATGAGGAATAATTTGTTTTTTTTTTTTTTGTCTTTTGGTGTTATGTATAGCTCTTGCGATTTCAATATTTACTTAGTATGTAGTGAATGTGAATGTAAAAGTTCAAGCAAAATTTTCCAGTCTAACTAACTAAAGGGAAGGATTTGAAGAAAATTCAAACTAAAGATTTTTTTTTTCCTTACACAATTTCTGGATATCGGTAAATATATTAGACTTTAATAGTAATTACCATTGTACAAAATTACTTATTATAAATTTGAAAAATTATATGAGCAGGCATGATATCAATGGAATATATTAGCACAAATTTGTTTAGATAAAGGAACAGGGAAGGTTGTTCCCAAAAAAGACATAATTAGGGGAGCTTCGATTTTGGTCTTTTAAAAAGTTGTATGAGTTTTTTATTCTTTTATTTTATTTTATTTACCCTTTAGTAAGATGGAGAATTTTTTGATGGGACAAGAACAGTATCTGCAAGAGACAATCTTCAAATTCTTTGATCCTATCAGAAGTATGCACATCACATTTAATGAATTTTGAAAAATTAGCGGAATTTTTCAAAGATCTGATGGTTAAATGTTGTATATGGGCTTTACGTACCTCTACTAATAAATAATGCAAAAGTTACATCTATTTTTATCCACCACAAAAAATTTACTACATATGAAAAAGTTTATAAGAGAAAATTGTACACCTCAAATTTTCTGTATTTTCTCTATCTTCTTTAATTTAACCCCAAAGACCAATGCTCAGATTGCGTATACTAAGATCCTATTTTCTGGTTATTAGAACGATGCAAGCAAGACCAATCGCGATTTAAAGACAAAGGGCTAAAAAGTCAAAATAGAGGGTTCAAAATTCCCCATCTAGTTTGGGGCAGAAAACAAATCGACATCTTGATATGATACAACCTTTTCTTTTTTAGTTGGGGAGGCACGACGAAGTTCATCTGAACCATTTAATTATGAATAGAGGAAAGCAAACAACCAATAGCAAATGAGCACATGCGTAACAGGTTGGGCTGAGCTAAATATGAACGAGGGTAAGCAGCCACTTCTCTGAACTTGTTTTCTTTTAATATTGTATATAAATTTTATAAAAATTACATTCTGTCTTCTTTAAAGTTTTAAGTCTCTTTCACTTAATTTTTGCTAATAATGTTAGTATGCTCTCTACCCTTGACTAATTTTTCTGGCTCTGCCTCTAGTAACGGACAAAGAGAAAAAAAAATGTGGAGGAGGAGGAGCAGCCAAACTCATTCCCTTCGCTTCCTACTTTATATATTAAAAAAACTAGGGCATGGAATTTTTACAAATGTGATATTTCCAACTTAAAATTACTCCAATTAATTCATAGAGGGTGACAAATTATCCAGAGGCCAAACATCTCTGTTTGAAATACTGAAGAGCCAGACACTAGACCCTTTCTTTTCTATACATATGCTTTTAGTCTGTTGTTTTTATTTTGAAACCAAAACCCAAAGATATTACACAATTGGTAAAAATATTCTTATTCCATGTAATCTATCATGTAAATCGATATTCCAGTGGATCCAATTTGGCTTATCTTTGATATGGGTATCAAGTCTTGCTCCCCAAAATATTCCATTTGTAACTTGGTAAATCACAAAAAGACAGAATCCAAATATTTCAGCACAGTTTCACTGCCCGGGTGAAAAAGAGAAGCTATTACGATAGCAACAAAATCTATCATTCCAGACTAACAATGTACATAAAGAAAAAAAGAAGCTAAGCTAAGCTAATCTTAGCTAGAATCCGAAACCGACATATAAAAAATAATATGCCTATCACCAAAAAGGAGATTTACAATACTTTTTTCCTTTTTTTTTTCGCTAAATGAATATAACAATTTGCTCATAGAAAGAGTCGAAGAATCGAATTTTTACACTTCTAATATATCAAGAACCTTCCAAGAAAGAAAGATGGGGATATTAGTCAATCCACGTGCCTCTCTCTATTGCATATGTTTTCATCTGTAGACCAAAATCAAATTCAAACGCACCAATATATATATATATATATATATATGCACA
The DNA here is from genome assembly GCA_025403435.1 of Artocarpus heterophyllus. Classification (NCBI taxonomy): domain Eukaryota; kingdom Viridiplantae; phylum Streptophyta; class Magnoliopsida; order Rosales; family Moraceae; genus Artocarpus; species Artocarpus heterophyllus. Next base: position 7,422,286 of record CM046341.1, read on the forward strand.
CACACACACACAACCAATAAACTTCACACCCACAACTTTGAGACCACAAAGAAAAATTAGAAAAAAAAAATAATTAACCATCAAAAGATTACTTTAGTACTAGCTGCTTACATGGAAGACCCTAACAGAAGGGATCAACACCAAGACCAACAAGAGAAAGATAGTCAAGAGGGAACCGTGAGATATCGCGGCGTTCGGAGGCGGCCATGGGGGAAGTTTGCGGCAGAGATAAGAGATCCTTCGCGGCAAGGGGCTCGGCTATGGCTTGGCACGTTTGACACAGCCGAGGAAGCGGCTAGGGCCTATGATAGGGCTGCTTTTAACTTTAGAGGTCATCTTGCTATACTTAACTTCCCTAATGAGTACTATTCTAGGGTCCTGGGGTCTCCTCCTTATCCTCCTCACATATCATTCTCTACTTCTGCTTCTGCTTCTGCTTCTAGTTCGGGTTCTGCGTCTTCTGCTCGCCGTTTGCCGAGGGGTTTCGAGCGGGGAGACTCGTCCAGATCCTCACAGCCGCCACCGGCGGCTGCAGCTGCGCAGGAGAGGCAGGTTTTTGAGATTGAGTGCTTGGATGACAGGGTTTTGGAGGAGCTTCTTGGTTCCGAAAAGGAGAAGAAAAAGTGATGTGATTGCCAGAGAGAAGACTAATGATCAGTACTTGATCTGAAACCCTTTTTTTTGTTAAGTTTTGGTATTTCTTTGCTCTTCTTGATTCATGGATTTCAGTTTTTGTTGGGTCTTTCTTTACTTCTTTTTTTTTTGTGCCCTTTTTCCTTCTCTTCTTATATGACACATGGTAAAATTGGAAACACAGGAATGTACCAAGAGTAATAAATTAAAAGTGTGATCAGTGGTTTTCTAGCACATAATATTGTATGATTTGAGTTTTGAAGCCATAATTAAAGCTTCGTAAGGAAGATGAATTGCATTTATAAGGAAGATGTGAAAATGTGACATTAATCGATCATTTGATTTGATTTGCTGGAAGGACGAAATTAAAAGCTTTTTAATGTGAAATCGAATTTTGGGAAACTTGAAGAAATGAAAAGAAATGGAAATAATCAAGTGTTATTATTGCATAATTATAAATATTGACGATAATGAGATGTGCTAATTCGTTTAATTTTGTTTTTCTGTAATTGGGAGGAGCTGAGAAATTTTCTGCAAAGTTAATTTGAATATATGGGCACTTTCATTAATAGTTAAAACATTGTGATAGTATTTAGAAATTCAGAACTATGTCTTAATCTTGAATGACACGCCAGGATAGAGGGAATATTGTTTTTTAGTCAACTTCAACTCATTCCATCTCTCCAACAACTGAACTATTTTGGTCATAATCATAGATGCGATAAGTTGAAAGGACCTTTTGTCTGAAAAAGGTTTTCCAATAACTGTTGCAAGCAGAAAATAACACTAGTTAAAACTACTAATAGAGGATATTAAAGTTTTACAACTCTTGCTATATTGGCTCTCAAATTTTAGAAAAGTTCAATTAAGCCCTTTAACTTTTGAAAATGTGGCATTATGCTTAAAATTTGTAACTATGATTGTTGTTGAAAGAAAAACATTAGACGAATTGAGGATGCCATACAAAAATAAGCCAAAGGTGAAGCCGCCCCCTCTGGCATGAGTCTTAACATATTTGTCTCCCTAGGATAGCGTTTGGCAAAAACAGCTCTCACACAAATACTGTAAAACTCTTACATGATATAATGTAAAGCAAAAATATGCTATAAAGTTCCCACATACAATAATACTTTCAGTTCTAACTCTCTTCCCATACAACTTATACTCCTCAATCATCATAATAAGACTGACTCAAATCTAGACTTATGGAGGAGAACGACTAGTTACAAATAGCTAGATTCCTTATAATTTGTCTTTTCAATTCACCCTATGAGTTTAATTACATACAAATTGCTTAAGACAATCAGACAGATGACTTTCACCTGCCTCTTCTTCTCTGAATTACATATAGCGAATGTAATAAAAACTTCACCTTCGGATTTAAGTCATAAGTGCTAAAGTTCTGAATTTGTTCCTGCACATAAATAGAGTAGTAAAAAGTAACTAAAAAAACGCTACGTAAATCCAAACCACAAATAATTATGCCATGAAATTAGAAGACGATTAAAGAAAAAAAATGTCATGTCACCTAAATTTTTTCTCAAACATAGAGTTACGCTTGGAGCTTTGCTAGAGTGTTTAAAATAAATTTAAAGGCTTCCTTGAGAAGTTTGTATTAGGGACCTGCGAGAAGTTTGTATTAGGGACCTGCCCAACCAAAATTGAACCATAATCGATAATTTTTAAACATTCGTCGTTTTTTCAATCATTAACATCCATGACTCAAGATTTAATTATCTAATCCATAATTATTAAAATGTAAAGTATCCAGATTGTTAAAAAAAATATTGTGTGTGGAAAGGTATGGAGAAAGACATTAAAGAGAACGTCGAGGCCTGCGTGAGTGAGTGGGTGAGGTTAAGTGGTTAAAGAATGAAACCCTACAAATTTTAAAAATTCCCTACAAACAAATCTGTCCTAAACAGTGAGACATTTAATAAGCTACCTAATTATATTTTGTCAAATTCATAAAATATATATAATAGAAGTTGGTTTAATTTGGTTTGGGTTTTTAGAAGTAAAATTTAAATCAAACGAACTTAATTGGTTTCTTAAATCGAATTTTTAGCACTACTGCACATATTGTATGTTCTAGAAAATTTCCCCCCTAACTTTTAATTTGGCTATTAACTTCTTACACTTGTCTAGCCACTGTAATTTGAACCGAATTAACAACTCCCTTTAAACTGATGATAAAAACATCGACATACTCCTCAGCTTTTTGGCAATTTACCTTATGATCTTTTTCTTGTTTTGAAAACCCATACCAATTTTAACAATGTTTTCAACTTGGGCCACATATCAACGATTTAACAGGTCTACGGTTTGATTGACGAAATTGAAAGTTTAGAATATTACTTAATGTTTGGGGGATAACCCTTTTGATAATTCAAACTAACCTGAATAGATTTGTTTGGTTACTTTGTATGGTTTTGTCGGTTTGATGGATTTAATGGTTTCGTGAACCCTTCTTAATTTAAATGATAGCCAAATTGAGACAAAATGTAAAGTTAAGAAACATATGTAGTTTTAAACCAAAAATAAATAGATAAATTCATCTTTGTCCGTTAAACTGTCAATCATGTCACTTTATCTATTGACTTTTAAAATACACCATAAATCCCTTCAAACTTTGTTCTGTTAGCAAAAAAATCTCCTTCCATCGAACTTCCATTAGATTTAACCATCTTTTGCTGACTTAGACATCTAATTTTAACGTAGGTAAAAAAAAAATTAATAATACATACCTTCCCTCCAAAAAACAATTCCCCCACCCATACTCTCTTTTTATTGATTTTTTATTTTGATTATTCAAGTCAAAACTTTTTTCTCCCCTGAACTTTATAGTTAAAAATCTTACGAGGTAAATGATATAAATATAAGCGTCAAATGCTCATCATAAGTCTAGTATAGTGAATTACCAAAGTGATTATAGTTGAATTTGGATCTGTGAATGGAAAAGAAGAGAGATAGAGAGAGAGAGAAACCAACTCAAATGAATATAAATTTACTTTGTTTTCAAGAACTAACATAAAAATATTCAATTGATACAAAAAGACAACTAAGATGATTCCGTATGCATGTATGTTCGAACGTAAATATGTATGTATGTATCAAACATCAGACACGTACTTATTAAAAATCAGACTATATAGGTGTGTCGTGTACAATCTTAGGTTATAGTTTCTAGGGCTTTTTGGAGTAATTTTATTTTTCCGCCAATATACTAATAAATCAATCTTAAAATGATTAATTTACCCTTTTTTAATTGTTTATGTTACCGTTAAAACAGCAAAAGTTGGTCACATTAAATAGAAGCTGGATGAAATGAAGTTTTTTGCTAAGCAAACAATGTTTAAAGGGATAACATGGTAAATTTTAAGAGTCAAAAGGAGTGCGCAAAATAACATAAATGACATAGTTTGGGGACAAAGATAAAAATTATCTAAAATAAATAAATAACTGACACTAAAAAAAGGAAAAGAATAAAAAAGATCAGCTTTCTATAAGCAGCAATAGTGAATATCTTGTCCAGATGTGTCTACTGTTTCTATAAGCCGCCATAGCCAAGATCTTGTCTAGATATGTTTTCTTTTCTTCTTTCATCATGTTCCCCATATGGCAAAATATTTTCAAAACAAGTACATATTGGTATCCCCTTTTCCACTACGAAATTACAAATTGAAAAAAAAATATTCTCGTTACTGATTAACAAAAGAAAAAAATCTCATTATCAATTTCACACGTCCCCGTATAATAGTGTACATGTCGAGGTCTTGAGGGCAAATAATTTAAACAAGAGTATTTGAGGTATAATAAGAGTTCATAAGGGACAATAGGGTTCCATTAATGGTGGCTTACTCATGGTTGGACTTATAGCAAGGATGAAAATATTGGTATTAGTGAAAATATCAGTACTTTAATTTTATAGAAATTTAGAGAAAAATATTGATATCAGTAGAAATTTAGACAAAAATTATGGAAATTACAGAAATTTTATATTAAATATATCTCTAATACTTTATAATACAATAAAAATTAAAGAAACATAAATAAAAATAATTTATATAATAAACTCCATACATAATAGATTTGTCAATACGAAAAAGAAGTTCTGTGAGGCTCAAACATGAGCGAGATTCTATCTTGATTCAAATAATATTAGTGTCATGACATATTATTAATTAAGTAGTGTTGAATATAGTTATGAATATGCTACATATAGGTTTCTTGACTTCTTCTCACTGTATTTCTATAAATGAAAAATTGTGAATTATCCTAATTGTTTGATTGAGATGTGCCAGTATACTCAGATGATAATTAAAAATTCCACAACCATTATACTTTCTAAAGTCTTGATTATATGTATAATAAGCATGAGGAGCCTTATTAGAAGAGCTGATATAATTGGATCCTAAATTTTTTGATTGTAAACTCATAGAAATATTCATTTATTGAAAATATAAAATACCGATAGATTATTTAAAGGGAAAAATTATTAAATTTATAATTTTCAACATTACTGAAATTTGGTTAAAATTTCTACAATATGTATCAAAATTTTATACAAAATACACTACAAGTTTTCGATATCGATATTTCAATCAATATTTACTGATATTTTCAATATTTCTCTGATATTTTGCCGAAATCAATATTACAGTGAAGAGATATTTTGATGCCAAAAATTTTAAAAATTTCGCCTAAATTTACATCTATGACTTATAGGAACATTCGAATAAATTGGAATCAAATTATGGGGCAACAAAAAATGACAAAAGCTTGTTAATTATCTACAATATTAGTCACATATGATAATGCATAGGTATAAATAACCTTAAACTTGAGTTGAGAAGGGTAGGTATGACTCAAATTATTTTACGGACTATATAATAAACGTTAGAATTGTTTTGTAGTAAATATCATTTTTATTTTAAATCGTTAGTAAATAGAAGATTTAAAAGTTCAAAAAAAAAAAAACTATTTGTCTTTCTCATTTTACCCTTTTTTAATATACAACATCTTTGAAACCTAAAAAATCCCACAAAAATTAAAATTATGGACTTGCCCCACTCTCTCTCTTTCTCTCCCCTCTCACTCTCTCTCTCTCTTTCTCTTGACGATGACAATAAACAGATCTCATCCTCAATATCATCTTCTCAGGCGCAGGCAACGGGTGACGATGTCTATGATAGGTGATGAATCTCATCCTCCACGTTGTCTTCTCCTCTTCAGCACAGGCAACGTCAAAGTACAAGATCTCTTGATGACAATCTTTTGCCTAGACTCGTAGAGAAATATTATCTCCTTTATTCTCCCTTTATTTTATTTGGATTATGTTATTATTTTGTGAGTTTGAGGTAGGGTTAAAATTTTGGCCTATTAAGTGCCTATAAATAAGTCTTTTGTGTAGGATTTTATGTGGTTAGAGAATACGAAGAAAAGAGTGCCTCCTTGGACAAAAAGAGAGAAGAGTGAGAAGAGAGATCGGCAAAAGGTGTAATAGGCTTTGGTTAGAGAGAGAAAGGTTGAAAAAGATTGTGCTTGTAATTCTTGAGGTTTTAGTGAATTTCTTCTTCCTCTGCCATGATTTTTTCTTAACTTTTACTTTAATTTATTTTTCTGCTTGTAGGTATAGGGTATGTTTTTCTCCAACAGAGGGTAACAACTCCGGGGGAAAACTAGTGTCCATGAGACTCAATTTAGGATTTACATATTCATGCTTGGTATCTCAAAAATAATGTAGAGATCAAAACCAGTTTAGATTCCCTTAAAATTTTCACCTTTTTTTAGAGATTTTTTGAAAAGTATTAGAAAAAGTAATCCACCATTTGATTTATATAAAAATATGATTTTGACCAGACTTAATAGTGTAAATATGCGCTATGTACATGCCCATAAGAGATGGGACCTTTTGTCGTAGTTGATGGTGTTTTCATGGATATTATCAAATATATCATGTCATGGGGTTGGTAGGTAGAGGCAACCTTTTTCTCATTTTGTTTTTCCTCAATAAAATTACACCTCGAGGACGATATCTTGGCAAAAAAGGTACAGGATAACAAATCATTATGGGCAGATCGCATATGTCTAAGTAAACTATGTGATTATTATAGCTTTGTTTGTAATTCGATAAAATCCGAACTGAGCTACCAATATTATGATTGCTCATTTGGACTCTTTTCCCCATTATTGACCTTATATTATTTGGCGGTTTGCTGGGTTTCAAATTGTAGGATAAGTACTTTAAATGACATTCAAGGACATATACGAAACTGAAATTTTTTGTTTGAAAAAATAATTTGCCATGAGAAAATTCTTTATGATGCAATGACCAAATTCAAAACGATGGTGAAACTTGAGAAAATTAATGCATAATGTTGTGCATGCTCGCCGCCTTGTGATAAATTTATCCTAAATTTGAGCCAATCCTAATTAAATTTGTGCACCCTCAAATATTAGTCAACGAAATCAGTCATGCTGAGAATAATTCTTCCAACTTAATAAAAATATTATGCAGTACTTTGTACTTTACTCTAATTTTTATATGTCATTAGCAAATCCAGTGACGAGCTAATTCGAGTAAAAACATAGTTTAGCAATCTAACTTAAATTGAGGTCAATATACTAATCACGTTATATAGATTAGCTAAAGTACATACCCTAATTATATTAAACTGCGCATTATAATGGAACCATGTAGCTGCATGATTGTGAACCAAGTTTGGATACTGGGAGTTCTTGACGATAGCAGTTCGCAGAAAGACTATTTGAACCCCCCAAAAAAAAATTCATTTTCCATGAAATTAACATTATAAATATTATCTAAACAAAAAATAAGATAGTAGAGTCTACATGTCAGATAGTGATTAGAGGAGTGTAAAAGAAAGTGAAGAAAAGAGGGCAACTAGCATTTCTCTTTCTTTAAATTAGGTTATTTGAACCAAGTAAGCAAAAATCACCAAAGATTTTCAAAAAATATTATTATTTTAGTGGCATATAATCTCATAATTGCTAGTACTGTAACAAATCATGACCATCTAGATAATTCAAATGAGATGAGATTTTGAGAATGAATTTTGGGGTCCAGTAGATCCGCAGGGTGTGATGTGTTCGTGTAGCACACGCATATATCTCCGATTCGTTGGTGTTGATGTTGACGTGGCTAGAGCAACTAGCAAGTCCATACAAAGTGTCTTCGGTAGGACCTCCAATAGGGTATTGAGGATGATTAGGCCCAAAATGAGCTGAAGAAAATAGTTTCTAGGACCCACTCCATTGCCGAACGACCAAAAAGACTTGTTACAATACCAAGAGAAACACAAAACATAGTAATCAAGGAACTAACATATGCAAAGATGGTGGAAAAAGTAGTCAACATTTGATGAAGGACTAGGTTTGAAGGGTATATACAAAGCTATCTCCATCAGGGTTGGAAGCAAAGCTGCCTCCATCGTTGGATCTTGGCTATTTTCATATAGCAGAGTAAAGAGGTTTGGTGACCGTAACTAAGGAGATGAAGTTTTTGGCCTCCTTCAGTTTTCCAAAAATGTGTTCCAGAGGAAAGTGTAGGTCATCTCTAGAGTTGGGCTTGAATTGCCTAAATATGAAGCTTGAGGTTCGGAATCTCGTAAGGATGGTGTGGGACTTTGGTTAGTTCTTAAGTGTTTTGGTGACACTCTTGTAAGGTTCGAAGAGACTGAAATTATGGCAGAGGACTTTCTTGGCAACTTTTTCAAGTGTGAAGAACATAAACTTGGAAGAAGATGAAGATTATTTTATAGAGTTTTAAGAGTGAAAATGGTGTAGAATATATGGGTGTAAGCCTTTCACATGGGTTATGTTGAATGCTAAAGATGGGGGTATTTATAGTGAAGGTTGGAGGCCTGTTCTAAAGCTAGTTCTCTTGTGCTTTAACGCCACATGCTGCACTTTGTTTCCCTCTGGAGCAAACGACACCAAGCACTTTTGAGAATAGATTATGGAGTTGGCTAAAAACACCATGCATCTTGGCTATTCCGGGTTCTTGTGTTGAACTTAGACTTTCCTCTGTTGGAAAAATTGATTAGGGGATATAGCAAGATTTTTTAAAAAAATTTCTTAATCACTCAAAATCGAACTTAGGTTGCTATAAACAATAAATAGAATTCTAATTAAAATGCTCCAATTGAAGACTGGAAGAAGCATGTTTGATTGATCAAAAGAAAATCTCAATTTTTAGATCTTTAATGCTATGGCTCTTCCTTCAAGCTGTTGTGTGCGTAGGTGTAACTTAGCAGACCTTCACCACAACTTCTCTCATTCCAATTGGATTATGTGCTAGAGGAATTATGAACACTAAAAGGGAGTGTTCAAAGCTCTACTCTCTAAAAATTGCACTATAACAGTCTAAGAATAAATGAGGACTTGACCTTTATTTATAGAATTGGTTGAAGGAGTTAGAATTCTATCAGGATAAAAGGAGAATTTTCTCTCCTCTCTTAGTATCACACACCAATTTTACTGTGCTCTTTCTAGTGTCACATGCCTATCACCAGTAGAAGGGAATCCAAATTTCAGTGAATCACAATGTAAGGCTTTAGAATTATCTACAACATCCAAGATAACTCTTATCCAAATAATTCTATTTAAATTAGAATTCAATTATTCATGACAATTTTCTAATTTAACTAATTATAAATAATTATCCTTTATTTAAATTCAAATACAATAAATTAATTATTTAAATACAAATAATTAATTATCACAAAATCCCAACAATTGATTTTAAATAAATAATATTTTGAAATTAATTAACTAAATAATCAATTTCCAAAATGGCCCTACTGAAGCGCCAACGGTCTAGCTAGACTGAGCCTAGCAGCACTCACAATTTAATTGGGCTTTGAGTGTGCACACTGACAGGTCCAATAACCACTTTGATGTAACCTCATGTATTACCGCGGTAAACTGCATCCACACAGCTTGTCAAAGAATTCATGTGCTAGTATTGGGACCCGATGGATATATATTTATTAATCTCTAATAATAATAGATGGATTAATCCATGATTAATTATCGATTGAATTATTAACTTTGGTGTCACTCCATTAAAAAACCAAAGCCATACTCTTGATAATACATCATATTACAAGACTATGGGCCCATTTAGCATTGCTTTTGGAGGCTACTTTTATATTCTATAACCGCCTACAATAGTTTAAAGTGTTTAGTAAACATTGCTTTTGAAAAGTTGCTTCTAAAAACTGTTGCTTAATAGAAAAAGGTAAGAAGCAGGTCTGAGGTTGCTTTTTTTTTTTTTACAGCGGCTTCTGCTTTTATAATTTTAATTTTTCAAACTAACCTTAATAATAATAATAATAATAATACATAATTCTCAATCTACCTATTTTTTCCCTAATAATTAAAATAAATCAACTAACACATTTAAAAAATAAATTAAAAAGTGATTTTAAAATTTAATTGAAATTAATTAAAACAAACATACTACTTCTCAAAAATTTAAAAATAAAGACAAATGTATTGTCCAAAAAACAAACGAATTACCTAAAAAATGAATTAAGTAATAATAAGATTCTTCTAGAAATCCTCCAATATATTTTCATTTGCCTAAAACCTATCAGCTTCAAAATATATTAAATAATAAAAAAATTAAATTTTTAGCACTTTAATGTACAATATTACGTATGTTAACTTAAAAATTAAAATTAATTATAAAACAAAACTATAAATATGCTTTGCAAAATTTGTCTATTTTCCTCATTACACATCTCTACAGCAATTTTATACATACTTTACTAAATACCTACAATTCTACTTCTAGTTCTCATAGCAGCTTTGGAAAAAATTTATGAAATGCTCACTTGCTTCTAGTCCACATCTCAGCATTGCTGAAGCTACAGCACAACACAACCTAGCAATGCTAAACTGGCCCTATAATAACATCTTGTCCATGACCTCTCATTTATATGTATATCCCTATAGGTTACCCATAATCGGATGAAGGACTTAGTTCCGTTCTATCTTTTGATATTTTATCTTAAAGTTCTATTATTTTACTTATTTGGAAAATTCTGATTATAGTAAATACAAATGAAAAATCATCTAGTTACCATATGTATCTAGATGACCAAAGCATTCTTCTTTTCCAAATTCCCAAATAATCCCTTTGAAAGGATAGCATTTTCTTTGTTAGAGAGCTATAGATTTCATATCTATAGATTATGCTATCATCAAATATAGGTTACATCTCCAACATACCGAAAATCGAGCCTTTGATCATTGGAACTCTTGCCTGTAGCATATCAAAAGATACAAGCTACAAACATGGAGGCTTGAATCTACTTCAGGATTAAGATTACATATAGATGATTATCAAAGTGAATTGATTTAATTTAAATAGAATTATTATTAAATCAATTACACTTTAGGTCGAGTCTAATGTACGACCATCACTAGGTCAACTACACCAATGTATCTACCATAGAGTCGAACCTTTCTAACAACTTGGATAAACTATCTTTCCAATTGGGCGTAGATCCCTATTTATGGTCTTATCATATATAGAGTGTTCAGCTAAATACATAGACTTAGGACTATATAATTTAGATTATTAATCTCAAGACCATATCTATACCGCATACAAACTCCATATATGCCTAATCTCAATATTTGTTATAACGGTCACAGATCACATGTGTGCTTAAACGCTTATTCATAATGGTGAAAGCAATACGATGGCCATTATTAGCACATGAATTTTTTATTCATTTATGAATTTAATCCAAAATGTCTATAATTACAAATAAAATATTTGTTTCTTAGAGCATCGATCTTAACATACTGTAGGCATGATGTTCCTAAGGGAGTTTGACCCTTTATTTTTAGAGGTTTGATGAGCATGTTTCTTCCTCCAATGCAAGGTTTCTCCATTTTCATCGTTTAAAATGTCTGATGCATTATCAGATCCCTTCAAAAATTCACCCAGGAACCCATGACGAAGCACGCATGCATGGTGCCTTTGACAGCAGACTTGTGACTCAAGCAAAAACGATGGTGACATGAACGAGACTTGTTCGGAGATGCACATCAAGAGGAAAATGTTGGGTGCCCTAAAGGCACACCTGATGCTCCGTAACTATTTTTTCTTAGAATTTTTGCTATGCAAAAGGTTTTGGGGCTAGGGTTTCAATTCCTTGGGCTATGTTAAGACAAAAATAGAGATTTTGGGACTATTTTTAAAGTCAAAAGGAAGGTTTCTTAGGGTTATTTTCCTCCATCACCTATCTATTCTAGTTTAGTTAACTTTAAAATCCTCTAAAGCAGGATTTGAAATCAAATCAAACTACAATAAATTGACCCGTTTGACTACTCATGGCCTATTAAACCACGAGCCACATTAGTTCTCCAAGTGTAGCTTATGTCCACGGAACGAGCTCATTGGTATTGTAGGATGAGAATGTTGGGCTAAGGCCTTCGAAGAGGCCTAGTACAACATCAACCATCAACAATGAACAAATCCTTATCAATTTAGATCATCTTCTCAGCCCAACTCAATGCTGAGTTTAAATGTTGTGACGCTACCAAAGGTTAACAATGAGGTTTTGTATGAGAATGTTGAATTGACTCTAATCCATCTTTACATTGACCTTTAAAGAAAAAGCTTAAGACCTCAAAAAAGAATCAACTCTTGTTATTTCTAAAGAGTCTTGGGGTGGTTTGGCTACTATAGAAGATTGGAAAAATTGAGAGCAATTAAAGAGTATAAATCAGGTATGTTGATAAAAATTAATTATGCATTTCCTCAAAAAGAAACATAGAATATTATCTCAGGATAAATTGACAGAGGTTGATAATTTGAAAAGGGTACTACTGATCCTGAAAAGAAAAGGCCCTATACTTTTCGTGTTCAAAGCGAATCATGCACTCTCTTTCTCTTTATCAGGCTTTCCCCCCATGGTTTTATTAGTAGGTAGTTTTAATGAGGTCTCTCTTAATTTTTCAATTGAGAGAGTAGATCCTCTTTTACTTTGATTGTTGTATTCAGTTGTCTTTCGTGTAGGGTTGTTCTTTGTTTGTCTTTCTTATGTTCTTATTTTATTAGCCTTTAGATGGTTGATTTTTGAATTTCTTTACTTTTCTATCTTCTTCTCAAAATTATTAATGTAGGGTAAATTTCTACAATCTGTTTATATTTGAGGAAAGGTGTTCTTTCTTAGCCCTAATAGGAGTTTGATTGTCAAGAAGCGCCCTAATTTGTCTAATACTCTGCAACTATGAATTTCTTCTCTATTATTATCTCTTTCAACATTTCCCAAGCTCTCTTGTACAATTCTCTCTATACATTGCAAATACCCAAGTATTACATTAGACATAATTCTTACATTGAGAGTAAGCACTACATATTCATATCTTCCTTTATTGTTTGCACATACATATTTAAGTTGTTTCACAACTATTCTAGCCAATATTGAATGCTTTTGTAAGCTTCAAGTGGTTGATGTCCTTGATCTAGCTGAATCAAGTTGACAGATGGATTTAAAAGATTAAGGGACGAAATCATGCTCCCCGAATAATAAATTAAAGTAAGAGATTTGTTATATCATGAGTTATTTAATGGGTGTACTCTTAATTGAGATGTGCTAAATTTCTCTTCTATCAATTGCCTTCTCTCCATAACAACAACAATAATAGAATTTAACGGTTCAAATAACAATTATATATAGAGTAGAACCATTACTACAAAATAAAGAATAGCAGACAATGAGAGAATTTAATAGAGGATGGATTTTGTTTAAACCGTCTTTTACGAGATTATGGAATTGCCGCGAGTGGTTTAGCGAAATTGTGTGAAAATTATAGAGGATGGGTTTCACACGAATTGTCTTCTCTTGTGGGTACACCATCCTCTTTTATGAAAAAAAATATAAGACCTTTTCTAAAACCATCTTCTATTGTTGTTTCACAAATGATATCTTATCGAATAAAAAATACGATTCAAATGAATCTAAAAAAAAAGAGTATGATTCGAATAAAAAAACAAAAAATATAGATAATAAGATAGGTTTTATCTAAAACACCATTACAATGACCCTTAAAAAACAAAACATGATTACAATGACAAAAATGAAAATTAAAAATACAATTGATTTTCATTCTAATTCATGTAAATCTTAATCTCCATCTCATACTCAAACACATTATCTATAGCCCTATTAAAGTCACTATTTTTTGCGTTTCATAGTGCTTATTTATAATTAATCAACAAAATCATTTCCTTTCATCTTTTTCTCTTTCAAACTCACTCACTCTCCATCCCTTTGTAGTTTGCTTGTCCCTAGCTTTCTCTAGTAGTCGAAGACTCCTTTGCGTGAAGAAACACTGGACAAAAATAATTACGAGTTAATTCAGTTAACCATGTGCAGGTTAGATTTTCTCTTCCTTTTTTATTTTTTTTAACTTTGTTTTTATAGACTTTTGAGTTAATATTTGTTCAATAGTTTATGCTCTGTTTTTCACTTTTAAACAATCATTTCTTGCTTTTATTCTTTTCTATGACGTAGCAATTTTGTAGCTATACATGAAACAATGTTGTTTCAAATATATTTTTGTTTGTTGTGGTTGTTTATTCAAAACTGTAAACTATATATAAAAAGATTTTCATTCATAAGTAGACAGTAGTGGACTTTTCTCTAATTTGTAAAATAAAAATAATAGCTTTCTCACATTTTCCTACTTCTAAAAAGCCGTGTATTTTTATTTCTTTTTATAAAGAATCAACCGTACATGTTTATGAGAAATATTTTTTGAAGTATGCAATTTAGACCCTTTAATCTTTTTTTAAAATAGTAGTTTGATTTTTTTTTTTAAAGAATGTTTGATATTCAAACGTTTTTGAAGAGTCCCCTTGAAAAACGTGTTTGAAGAATGCTCTTTTTTTTTTTTGGCAAATTTATGCTGCACGTTATATTTCATGTTAGATTTCCAGTTTGCAAGGTTTAAATAAACGATAATCTTCTATTTTTTAATACAAAATTAGAATTTTTTTAAGAAATTAAATTTGAAATAATTCATATACTACTTTTCTTTAGCAAATCAACACTTATTTGAGCATATGTTGTACTATTCCCATTTTATAGTAAATTCATTTTTGCTCATGAACATGAATACCAAATTTGACCAACATAGAAATAACTAGTATTTTTCTTTGTTATTATACTTTTGCATGAAATTATTAAAATAATATATTAAATATTTTCAGGTAATTTGCGAGTTATCAAATAAAATATACTTTATAGAAAATGGATGAATACAAGAAGAACAACAACTGACTAAGATGAATGGGTTAATTTTTTTCTTGACTTTACTGAGAAGAATGCTGGAGATTGTGATACTATAAGATGTCCTTGTGTGAAGTGTTGTAATCTAGAGATAAATACTCAAGAAGAGGTAAGAGGGCAAATATATTTTAATGGAATTGATCCAAGTTATACAAAATGGGTATGGCATGGTGAAAATTTACCTACTTTTTCATCAACTAGAGAATTTGGAATTCAAAGAGGATTTTGTTGATGAGGATACTGAGGACAATGTGATAGACATGATAATTGATGCAGAGGAAAGATTTGCTAACCATCTAGAACAATTTCAGAGTTTGTTAGAGGATGCCAACACACCACTGTATGGAGTCTACCAAGTTCACCAACTTGTCAGCATTGGTGAGATTGTGAAATTTAAAAGCTGGGGAGGATGGACTAATACGAGTTTTACGTTGCTTTTGCAACTCATAAGTGAGATGCTACCAGATGATAACAAACCTCCTGCATCTATATACGAGGCAAAACAATATTATGTTCTTTGGGAGTGGAATACAAGAAAATGCATACATGGTCTAATGATTGCATTCTTTATCGAAAGGGGTATGCAGATGAATCTATTTGCCCTACATGCAAGGTGTCAAGATGGAAGACTGGAAAAGGCTCTTCGAGTGAGAAAACTTTGGTTGAGAAAACTGGAGTTCCTGTAAAAGTATTGTGGTATTTACCAGTGGAACCATGATTAAAGCGGTTATTTTGAAATGCATCTCATGTTAAGAGTTTGACATGGCATGCTCGTAGAGGATATTCTGATGGTTTACTTAGACATCCGGCCCTAAATTCAGTAAACAAGAAAGGAATATTCATTTTGGACTAGCTGCTGATAGGATCAATCCACATAGCAACTTTAATAGCAGGTATAGCTGTTGGCCAGTTATTTTAGTTATTGACTACTTTCCCTACTCGTTGTGCATGAAACGAAGATTTATGATGCTGACATTGTTAATTTTGAGGTCAAAACAACCAGGGAATGATATTGATATGTACTTAGCCCTATTGATTCATGAATTAAAGATGTTGTGGGAAACTAGAGTAGAAGTTCTAGATGTTCATAAAGGGAATACTTTTATGGTTTGAGCTATGTTGCTATGGGCAGTTAATGATTTTCCGCGTATGGAAATCTTTCTAGATACAGTGTAAAAGGTAAAATAGCCTGCCCATATTGTGGAGAAAAAACATGTTCTTCATGATTGACAAATGGAAAAAAGACAATATATATTGGTCATAGAAACTTGTTGGATAAGGACCATTCATATAAAAAAAACAAAAGCAAAAAAAGACAATTTAATGGAAAACCAAAACATGGAATGCCTCCACGCGCGTTAAGTGGTGAAGAAGTATTTCAAAAGGTTCAGAATTTGAAAGATCATGACACCTGATGGACTATGGAAGAAAAGGTCAATTTTCTGATCTTCTATATTAGAAAACACTTTTTATATGCCACAGTCTTGATGTTATGGATATTGAAAAGAACGTTTGTGATGCTTTAATTGAGACATTACTTGATATCCTTGGGGAAACAAAGGATGGGATCAAAGCCCGCTTGTACCTTAAAGAAATGAAAATTAGAGAGCAATTGGCTCCTACTTTGTGAGGAAACTGCACGTTTCTACCTCCAGTAAAATATACGTTATCAACGAATGAGAATGAGAAAAGAGACTTTTGTATATAGTTTCAGAAGTTAAACTGCCTGGTTACTCTTCTAACATAAGGAGTTTAGTTTCCATGAAAAATTTGAAGCTTATTGGCTTAAAATCCCATGATTGCCATGTTTTCATGCAACAAATACTACATGTTGCTATTCACTCTGTCTTATCAAAACAAAAGGAAGTGTAACGCCCCTATATGGGGGTTAACAGTTTTTAATGAGATAAAATAAAAATAAATAATAAAAGTAAAACCTTAAAAATAAAATTTGCCCGGGACTTAAATGAAAACTCTCAACTCAAAAATAAAAATATAAACGATAAATAAACCACAGTTTTAATGTAGCACCTTAAATTTAATAATATAAACTGTTGTCATCATCATTTTAACCCTCAACACATTGTAATACAGTCACAGAAAGTAACAATTGATGCTTACATTATCATGAAGAACATTCTCAACAATTGAAGCAGTCCCAATGTAATATAGCTACATCACTTCCTCAACTATATTTCTCGTAGCCACCTCACACTTATTGAGTCCTGAAAAGATAAAAATATAAGGGTATGAGCAACACTATGCTCAGTAGAGAAAGCCATTACTCACCTTTAGGTTTTTATCATTACCACATTAAAACCTGCATGGTTAGTAAGTCACATCATATTCCAGATTATGAGGTTTATTATGATCACATCTTATGGATACCGTAGTTAATCATTACCAAGTGTCATAATTACACATTTATACAAATATTACCAATCATCATTGTTCCTAGGTATCCATGTTAAATTGAGTATCACTCAACTCATCGAAACTCAAATGGGCGCACTTGATCACCCTATAAACATTCCAAGGGTGTTCCGGTGAGGGGACATCAAGCCCCGAGTCCTCACCAAATCGATTCCTGTACAGTGTGTTCTGGGACTTTCAACCCAAGGAAGCGTCATCACCTTCCCCCTATTTTACCTTTTAGGGTATTCATGCCCAAGGACGTAATCGCCGCCCTCTTCATGTCTCACCATTTCTCTATATTAAATCATTATTAATAGAGTCAGTTTTCCTAACCATGCTTCTCAATTTATAACATGTGTCAATTCATTATGTTCCTCGCCGTACAATACAAGACGAGTCCATGTCATAGTTTCATATGTGATAATCATATAATATCAGTTCAACATAGATATATATATATTGCGGCAAAACAATCAATTTTAATTCTATAAAAACCTCACAAAAGATGAGTAATAGAATCCCTACCTTTCAAGCTTATCAACAGTCTCTTAATCCTGGAATCAATTAACGTTAGCTCCATACTCCCTTGATCCTAAGGCGTGCATAAGGACAATTAAAACTAAAGCACAACATACAACTACATTCATAAAATTTATTTTAATTTAATCTTAGAATTTCAAGAAATAACCACTGCCCATAGAGGTATTATAAAGTTTAACAATATAAATTTTCTGTCTAGGGCATATACACTTAGACTTCATACATATGCTCCAAAATAGCAACAAACATATACTTAGGTTTAAGAACGTAAATTTGAATAATCCTTTAGTATAAAAGAAAATTTATAAATGAAAGACTAAATTTGTTCATAAGATTCTAACCTCGGATTATGGTTAGTTGGAAGCTTGAAATGGCTTCAAAACAGGTTCCTTTACTTCGGTATGACTGAAATTCTTGCTCAAATGGAGGTGATGGTGGCTGATTTTTATGGCTGCCTTGAAGAAGTTCTCTAAGTATTTTGCTTCAGCAAAGAAATGAGAAGAAGAGTGTGGGAACCGTGGAAGAAAAAGGAAGAAAAGATGAAGTCTTTGAAAAGAAGTGATAGAAACAATTATAGAGGAGACATGTTGAAGCATGTCACGGAGGAAATAAAGAAAATGAGGGTCAAGAGTAGTTGGAAAAGATATCCTTATGTCTCATCTAAAGACTTTAACACACATAATGCCAATATGACATTTTTGAGATTTATTAGAAGTTCTAAGGCTTTTTAGTAATCATACTAAATAAATATAGGAGAATTTTAGAAAATTTAAAAATAGATAAAAATAAATATTATAAAATAAATTTAAATGAAGCAATTTTTTTTATACATTAAAAATTAATTTAATTACCTCAATACCCGTTAGAAGAATAACAGGTGTCACAGCTCTACCCCCCTTAAAGAAATTTCGTCCTCGAAATTTCAATTCTAGCAATACTAGTAAAAATTATGATTCCACTATGATTCCAATTCTGAGTCTAAACCGTTAATGTTGTTTGTCTTCCAAATTTAAGTTATCGTATCTCCACTTATTTACTTGCATAATAAATCTTACTCCTAAATCCCTCAATGAGAGTATTTCTGACAAGTTTCAACTTATAACACCGTATAATAGTCTAAGAATCTGATCAGGCCTACATATTGACCATATCATGATTCCAGTCCTTCATTGTCCATGGACTGTGATTTACAATCACATTTAAGGAGATTGCCAGAGAAATTTTATATACTTCATCTTTAGGTTCCTTTTCCTTTTTGAGTAAGGAAAAGTCAAATATATTTGATTTCATACCTCAACTAATAAACTAAAACATAATCATAAAACATATATCACAAACACTTATATTCAAAACCATACATTAAACTTATTCATAGAGATATTAAACGGAATCTCTGGTTGCAAACATACCCGACATATTTTTCATTAAACAGCTATCCTCATGACACAAACATTCAATCCAAATAATATACTCATATTTCATATGGAATATCCCCATAACTGACTTTGGTACTTCCACATAATATTAACAGAATATTACACATTACAAACATGATACGGATACGTTTCGAGAGTACAAGGCACTCCGTATACCAGCTATCCATATCATGCATGCTTAGAGGATACAAAAACATCGATAAACAAAAGATCGGACCTTAAGAAGGATGCGTTTCGAGAGCATCAAGTACTCCTTATCCAACCATCCCGGCATTAGGCTCAATGAATCTAAAAGATTGAACAACAACGTACCACAAGAAACACAGAATACAAGGCAAACGGTTATTCGTAACACACGAAATACGGACACACATGCCTACATGCCAAAGATAAAACAAAAAGATTACAGATGGAGATTCAAATCAATTGGCCGCTCCCGGCTTTCCCTTTCCCATTCAAGCTTGGATGTTGCAGTGTCGGATTCTGGATGTATGATTTGCATTTTATCTATCAATTCCTCAGCTGTTGAAGCAGTGACAAAGATTTGTCTCTCCGATTCTGTAGTGATGTTTTCTTCCACAGCGTAATCTAGAAATTTCAAAAGACCGTCATAAAAACCCTTTACGTTCAGCAGTCCCAAAGGTTTGGAATAAAAGCCCAACAATTGCCCACAAGCAACTATAAATATTTCCTCAAGAGTACCTAGACCACCAGGTAATGCTATAAAAGCATCAGAATTATAGATTATGTCTTTAAAATTTTTAGGGATACTCCTGACTCCTTCTCCCTTACCTATGGCTTCCTTACAAAGGTTTCCTTCAACTGGAATATGAGGCCAAATTCTTACATCAGTAGCGTCACTAGACCTAGCTGCTAGTGCCATATTTACCATCATTTTTATACTACCACCCCCATAGATTATGTTAATCTTCTTGCGTGCTAGGACTTGCCCTAAGTGATTTGCAGCTTCTAAATAAGCTTTATCTTTTCCAAGGCTGGAACCACAAAAGACACAGACATTCTTTATTTTCTTCGTGGACTGGGAGGTAGACATATTTGGTTTATAGAAGTGGTTGCTTAATGTCTGCTCCACTTAGACTTCGGGTTCTACATGAGTTTTTAAAGATGAGAAATATACAAAAAGGGCTAAAGAGATAGACAAGTAGGTAATGAAAAGGTAATCCAAAGATTTAAACAAAATCTTGTGCGGATAAGAAAGTAAGATAAGGTGATTGATAGTTTACAGAAAATTTGATTCACTTTTTGAAAAAGATTAGACTCTAATTGTATAACTTTTGACAATTGAGAACAATTCGACAGAAGACCCTCATGACACAACTGTAGACTTTTTGACAAATATACACCAAGTCTAGAAATTTAATATAAACGACAAATACTGTAGAACTTTTGAAATTTGAGACACAAATCTTGAAATATCTGGATAAGCTTTTCAAAATTCAAACATATTACTGTACCGTATGTGACGTGTCTGATAAGATAATATATTTTATTATATATATATTTAAGAAAATCATAAATTAAATAAGATATTAACACTTACTGTATCAATCTAATAATCACAATTATTTCAAACACAAAAGCAAATATTTTGAGTAAAAGAAAAACACAAACTGTTGAACATCAGCTAAAACTGCTTCAAATAAGTAAAGACTAAATAACCTTTATAGAGCGATGACTTATTCCCCATCCAGTTTTCTTATGGCTTGGCAAACAGGATCTAAAAATACCATATTCCTGAGGCGTTGTCTTTCTGTATAAAATTTAGGCCAGAGTTTAAAAATAGCTCCTTGAACATATCCACTAGGGTGACCGTGGAGAGGAGGATGGATGCTATCCAAGTTCTCCTTTGAAAGTCCATCCCTACAAAACCTTATTTTATCCTCTCTATTCGTAGACATATAACCAGGTGAAGTACATTTACCGTTACAATTTTGTCTTCCACATTTGTTACAAGTGACCACGATGGCACGAGCTCTTCTTTTCATTGCACTACGACTGGTACCTGTTCCTGGTAAACCGACATCTTGACTAAAGTCACTCGGACGGATTTTCCCCTCTATTAACATTCTCACATCACAAGGGATGCCAAAACGCATAAGAATCCACAACCGAGTAATTCTAGCCTTGTATTTCTTTCTAAGAATCTTTTGGGAGAGTGATGGGAAATACTTTCTCAGGTGTTGGTACTTTGGGTCCATGATGAGATGAAAGAAGAGTAAATAGAAAGGAAAAATTAAGATAGTAAATTGCAGAATCCTAGAATTCCTTCTTCTTTTAGAGAAAAAGAAGAATTTTTAATGAAAAAGAAGAGGATTTGCGATTTAGAGAGAAAATAACAAATTAAGAGAGAAAAAGTGAACTCGGAGAAATAAGCTCCTATGCACAGTAAACGTATTTGTAAACATTAATTAAACCACTGTTTATGACACGTATAGAGACCACGTGGGAGAGACAGTGTGAATCAAACTGATTTAGGATTTAAACTAGGCCCAAATGTTCTTAGTTGAAAATGGTCAAGTTGTTTCGGGCCTTAACACATTTAGAACGAGTTAAATAACAAACATAAAATTGAAAACCAATTTGTATAAATCTTAAACCCAATTTAAAGCCCACTATAGATAAAGTTAACTATGAACAACAAATCTAATTTAACGACAACAAGGATCTTCCTGAATGATATTTAAAATCATTTCATAACAACATAATCTTCCAGCAACTCAAATAATTTTGTTTTAATCAAAACCTTATTGAACAATGCATACACCCATATGTTATTCCTAATACTCAACATCTATCAATGGATTCATCATCATTACTACCAAGGGTTTAGAATGCGACTAACCTTGAAATCAATACGATTTACGTCTTTCAACGTAGACCATATCAATGAACAAAGACACTTGATGTTACTACTTAAGAACATCTATAATCCCCACAATTCTACTCATACAATATATAATTTCCTCATATAACAAAACCTTAGGTAACCAAAAGATTCACTGATACACTTAAATACAATGTACGTAACGAAATATTTCAATTTTGAGATTCATGCATTCTAGACTTTACACAGTCTCAACAGACCAAAAGTCTAACATTTATCTCTCTCAAGATTCAATACCATGATTCCCAACTTATATCATATTCCTCAAATATATAGAACTTTTAAGAAAAGACATTGACACTTATGTGCTCCATCGAATCCACACATAATCATTACTTAGGTTTGAATCAATTACGAAAAATTTGGCATATCTATGTCAAACTTTAAAATCAATAAATCAAGCCTTATATTTCTTATTATTTTTCACGAGACAAAAGGCTTTTAAATCCTCGTATCTATACGAATTTCTCATCGTTTATACGAATTAGATATGCTTATAGATCCAAATATTATACGAATCTCTCATAAGCATTCTACTTATAAACTCATTCCATATAATTATCATTCCCTTATAACTATTAATACTTTCCTTCTATATAATTATTGTACTCATATAACTATTGATATTTTCATTCTATGGCCTTTCCATGTTACATCCTTCTAGACTGTATAAATCAATGTGAAGGTTCATTTTGATGATGACAATAAAAATTTAGCTTCAAAACCATCTCAGAAATATATTTTTTTAAAGTGGTGCTACATTCCCTAGGTTAACCGAACCTAGGCTCTGATACCAAAAATTCTGTAACGCCCCTATATGGGGGTTAACAGTTTTTAATGAGATAAAATAAAAATAAATAATAAAAGTAAAACCTTAAAAATAAAATTTGCCCGGGACTTAAATGAAAACTCTCAACTCAAAAATAAAAATATAAACGATAAATAAACCACAGTTTTAATGTAGCACCTTAAATTTAATAATATAAACTGTTGTCATCATCATTTTAACCCTCAACACATTGTAATACAGTCACAGAAAGTAACAATTGATGCTTACATTATCATGAAGAACATTCTCAACAATTGAAGCAGTCCCAATGTAATATAGCTACATCACTTCCTCAACTATATTTCTCGTAGCCACCTCACACTTATTGAGTCCTGAAAAGATAAAAATATAAGGGTATGAGCAACACTATGCTCAGTAGAGAAAGCCATTACTCACCTTTAGGTTTTTATCATTACCACATTAAAACCTGCATGGTTAGTAAGTCACATCATATTCCAGATTATGAGGTTTATTATGATCACATCTTATGGATACCGTAGTTAATCATTACCAAGTGTCATAATTACACATTTATACAAATATTACCAATCATCATTGTTCCTAGGTATCCATGTTAAATTGAGTATCACTCAACTCATCGAAACTCAAATGGGCGCACTTGATCACCCTATAAACATTCCAAGGGTGTTCCGGTGAGGGGACATCAAGCCCCGAGTCCTCACCAAATCGATTCCTGTACAGTGTGTTCTGGGACTTTCAACCCAAGGAAGCGTCATCACCTTCCCCCTATTTTACCTTTTAGGGTATTCATGCCCAAGGACGTAATCGCCGCCCTCTTCATGTCTCACCATTTCTCTATATTAAATCATTATTAATAGAGTCAGTTTTCCTAACCATGCTTCTCAATTTATAACATGTGTCAATTCATTATGTTCCTCGCCGTACAATACAAGACGAGTCCATGTCATAGTTTCATATGTGATAATCATATAATATCAGTTCAACATAGATATATATATATTGCGGCAAAACAATCAATTTTAATTCTATAAAAACCTCACAAAAGATGAGTAATAGAATCCCTACCTTTCAAGCTTATCAACAGTCTCTTAATCCTGGAATCAATTAACGTTAGCTCCATACTCCCTTGATCCTAAGGCGTGCATAAGGACAATTAAAACTAAAGCACAACATACAACTACATTCATAAAATTTATTTTAATTTAATCTTAGAATTTCAAGAAATAACCACTGCCCATAGAGGTATTATAAAGTTTAACAATATAAATTTTCTGTCTAGGGCATATACACTTAGACTTCATACATATGCTCCAAAATAGCAACAAACATATACTTAGGTTTAAGAACGTAAATTTGAATAATCCTTTAGTATAAAAGAAAATTTATAAATGAAAGACTAAATTTGTTCATAAGATTCTAACCTCGGATTATGGTTAGTTGGAAGCTTGAAATGGCTTCAAAACAGGTTCCTTTACTTCGGTATGACTGAAATTCTTGCTCAAATGGAGGTGATGGTGGCTGATTTTTATGGCTGCCTTGAAGAAGTTCTCTAAGTATTTTGCTTCAGCAAAGAAATGAGAAGAAGAGTGTGGGAACCGTGGAAGAAAAAGGAAGAAAAGATGAAGTCTTTGAAAAGAAGTGATAGAAACAATTATAGAGGAGACATGTTGAAGCATGTCACGGAGGAAATAAAGAAAATGAGGGTCAAGAGTAGTTGGAAAAGATATCCTTATGTCTCATCTAAAGACTTTAACACACATAATGCCAATATGACATTTTTGAGATTTATTAGAAGTTCTAAGGCTTTTTAGTAATCATACTAAATAAATATAGGAGAATTTTAGAAAATTTAAAAATAGATAAAAATAAATATTATAAAATAAATTTAAATGAAGCAATTTTTTTTTATACATTAAAAATTAATTTAATTACCTCAATACCCGTTAGAAGAATAACGGGTGTCACAGGAAGTCAGTATGCAATTTCTAAAATTTATTATTTTTTCAAGGCTATTGTGCAAGAGTGGTGGATCCACCAAGGTTAGATTCATTACAATCAGAGCTGGTGAAGACATTGTGCTTATTGAAAAGTTCTTTCCAACATCATTTTTTGATATTGTGATGCATTTAACAGTTCATTTAGTTCGAGAAGCCAAATTGTGTGGGCCAGTTTACTTTAGTGGGATTTATCCCTTTGAAAGGTACATGAAAATATTAAAAGGTCATGTGAAAAATCGGAATAGACCCGAAGGTTGTATAGTAGAGAGTTATATCAATGAAGAAGCAGTTGAATTTTGCTCTAAATACTTGACCAATACTGAACCTATTGGAATCCCAAAGAGAAAACATTCCTTGAATTTGAGCGGGAAAGGTATTTCTACAGGTGTTTCTTTTGAAGTGGATTGTGAGGCGTAGCAACAACCACATCTCTACATTTTGAAAAATTCACACGAGGTTGTTTCATACATCATTGAACATTTGAATCACTTAAAAGAAAATAATCCAAAGAAATCTAAAGTTGAGAAATAGTTGCAAAATGAGCACAATCAAACTTTTGGTAGTTGGTTAGAAAATCATATAAGTGCTAAAATGGAAGATTTAAATCATGGTGTACCTGATGACTTGAAATTGTTAGCACATGGTCCTTCAACGACAGCTACAAAATACAGGTCATACTCTATCAATGGTTGTTGCTTCTACACACGTGCAAGAGATACGAAACATCCTGTACGAAATAGTGGTGTTAGTTTGATGGCAGAAGCAATGCACATAGCGAGCGCAAAGGACAAAAACCCGATGTACGGGATGTGCTATTATGGAGTTATTGAAGAAATATGGGAAGTAGTTATTGTTCTCTTGAAGGGCCTCTATTTAAGTGTAAAAGGGTTGACAATGGTGCTGTGATAGTTGATGAAGGGCTTATATGTGTGGATTTGCAGAGGCAGGGCTACAAAGATGAGCCTTTTATCTTGGCATTACAAGCTAAGCAAGTGTTCTACATAGACCATCCATATAAGAAGAATCTAAAGGTTGTAATGCCAACGAAATCAAAAGTCTTCCAAGAAGAGATCAATGAGCTAGAGGGTCACTGCCATGAGGTCCAATCTGTTAGTGCAGGTTTGCTACCAGTTGAGGATGTTGATAAGTTGGATGCACATATGTTTAGTGAAACAAATTTAATTCCAAAAGAAGGTGAGTGGATATGTGCTGAAAAATCAAAGAGAAGGAAAAACAAATATCTAAGTAACAATTTTAGTTTTTTTTTATTTTTTTTAATATCATCATCATTATTATTTTTCAATCATATTTATTACTTGTTATGTTTTAGGAGACTACTAGAATAATTGATTTTTTATTTTATGTATATGCATATATATTTATTTTTTGAAGATAATAAAATTCTGACGTTAAACACTTTTTTTTTTTGAGCTCTACTTATTTTCTTTTCAAGTAAAAGGTTTTTTTTTTTCCTTAATCATTTAAAAAAAACGAAAAAGAAAAGTTAAAAAAAAAAGAGGAACAAATACCGCCAAATGTTTTCTAGAAAATGGTTGATCCTTATAGGAAATTAAAAAAAGCACCCAAAAAATGATTTATTTAGATTGAGAACCGCTAAACTGTAAAAACCCTAGCTAGTATTCATTTTTTACCTAACACAGTCCTTCTCTGTTCTCTTTTTGTCCTCTATATTTCTCTACTGCTATTGTCTTGCCTTGGCCAAACTCGAACACGAGTGACGCTTTACCCAAATTCGGACGTTTTGCATTTTTGAATCAACACTAAAAGTAATATATTTTCTTCAAAATTGATCATCTGCAATTGGAAGAATTTTTGTGGCTGGGTGTGTTTGGGTTTCAATGATTTTTATTTACTACAGTGATTTGTTCAGAAAATTCGTTATTTGGATTTCTCCTTATATTTTCTTCATGGAATTTCATTCCTAAATTAGTTTATAGTCGGTGCATGTGCTGAAAATTAAACAATTACTTTATGGATTTCATTGAAATGGAAGATACTTTTCTTTTTTTTCCTCGCCCTCCTAGTTCTTCTCTATACAGATATGGTGGTTATGCAATTTTATTTACATTTTGATTTCGCACCAATAGAAAGAATTTTTATTGGTTTATTTTTTTTTAATGAATGAAATCAATACATATATAGAAGTCAAAATCCATAATTAGATTTGTGTATAGGAGTAGGGACG
The DNA here is from genome assembly GCA_025403435.1 of Artocarpus heterophyllus. NCBI lineage: Eukaryota > Viridiplantae > Streptophyta > Magnoliopsida > Rosales > Moraceae > Artocarpus > Artocarpus heterophyllus. The sequence goes on from CM046341.1 coordinate 7,449,568, forward strand.
GACAATTTCTGAATAAGTTTGTTTTATAATATTTTCTTTTCATTGAGTTTAATATAGTTATGAGCCTTGTGGGTAGGAATGTCCATTTTTAGTAACTATTCATCTTTTCTTCTGATATTTCCTTAACCAAAGAAAAAAAGAAGGTTTTGAGTAAATATTTATGTAGATCTAGCATGTTAAAGTTTCAACCTGCTATTTTACAGTCTTAGATTAAGCCTGTATATATGGATTTGCATTTTGTTTTTCCACTTAATCCAAATTTTTGAATTGTTCAAGTTACATTTCATAACTTCATGTTGCTGTATAATTACCAATATAAAAACAATTTGGTATCAGTTTCCTGAAAGGTCCGTGCTTTATATAATTTCAAAAAGTTCCCCAAAAGTTAAAAGTGACAATTTGAATAAGAAAGCCATAAAAAAGGATAGGCCATAAAAAAGGATAGGGAACAGAACGTGACCGAATAGAAACATATTAGATTTGAATAGTTGGCTTCATTATTGGGAATGATTCCAATTAATATTATGAAAAGCTTATTTTAGTTGATATTACTGTCTCTAGTTCACTTGTGGCTTCTAAAATTTCAGCTCCAGTATATGTATATATACATGCATAGTTTTTTTTTTTTTTTGACAGGTAAATGGGAGATCCACCAGAAAAAATAAAAGAAACCCGAGGTGCACGTAATTTGCACAAACTTATGAAAAAAAGGCAGAAAGGAGAAAAGGCAGACCTAGAATTCAATGAGGACAATGTTGTAATTGGTCCTGAAGGGGCTCAGTTGCAAAGCTATATTGGAAGATTAACGAAGGATAAGAATAAGATATGGGCTGAAGTCCAGGTATTAGTAGTTATTTATCGTTTTATTATGTTTGGAATAATTTTTGTCTTCATTAAGTAACTTTTACTTCTTGTAATCGGAGACATTTAATATTGGTGATGAGCACAAAGAATCGCAACTAGTTCGTGCCAAAAAAAATGGAGGAAATGGAAAAGTGACATACGTAACAAATATTTCAAATATGAGGAAGAAGACTTCATAAATCCAAAACTCAAAATACTGTACAAACACATTAGTGAATCAAAGTGGAAAGACTTTGTAGCGGTACGTCAAAGGAAAGAGTTTAAGGCGTTTTCTGCAGAATAGAGTGCTCGGAGAAAGAATTTTAATTATGAGCATAATATGTCACGCAAGGGTTATGCTAACTTATAAAGAGAGATGGTAATTTTATTTTTGTTTGACAATATCAATCTTTATTTTATTTTAGTTTTAATATAACACTTGCATTTGTGGAAACATGCTAGACAAAATAAGAAGGGAGAGTATAAAAGTGAATCTACCATATCGATGGTTGATAAATTTGTAAGTTTAAAAAGCTCTGTAAAAAAATCATTTAATGAATTTATAAATGATATCGACTTGCTGATTTTTTTCTCCATAGGATTTGTGTTCTCAGCAACTTACAGATGGGACATTTAAATCGGATGGCAAGAATGATGTATTGACTGCAGCACTAGGGACACCAGAGCATCCTGGCCAATCCCAGTTTGTTACACAGAAGTCATATTTCCAAACAAGCCGTTTCAAAAATTCTAGAGCAAGAGATGCCGAAATAGCTTGAGTTAAAAGCTAATCTTGCGATGCTAACAAGGACGGTTGAAATCCTACAAAGGGAACGTAAACAACAAGGTGAAAATCAATGTGAAGATGTTGTAGACACAAGTACAACTGAGAATTGCAACAACAAAGATTGTTCTACAACCAATCATCCCAACACACATGTTTCACCCCAATTTGATCCTAACATCGAAGAAATTGGAGAGGTGCACTTATATTGGAATTTATTAGTTTTTTGTTGCTCAAATTTTTTGTATTATTAATTTGTCAAGAACATGACTGTGTAGGGCATAGCTTGTATGCTAGCGGTAAAAAGTCCCGATAATATTGTTGCTCATGGGAAAGCTTATTTATTATGTGACGCGGACTCCTTGCTTCGTGGGAGGAGATTAGGAGAAGGAAAGTTTAGAGTTTACGTGAAGAGTCCCGTGCAACCTAATGCATTAATTGATGCTGGAGAAACAATTATGGAAGTATGCAGTGGGCATATTGCATGGCCCGTGCATTTAGTTGGATTTGATGTGGTATGATTTACAATTAAAGTGTATAAATTGAAAAATGATTTGTTTTAAGTACTGTTAATCAAAGTTATCTGCTTTATTTGTAGGAATAGTCAACAAAAGGGCGTTAAAAAAGAACATCAACTTGCCTTAGTCGATGCCCGCAACCGGAAGACATCAACAAAGAGAAAGGCTAACGGGATAGAGGTTGTAAATCCACAGTAACTGCTCCAAATATTTTGGGTTCCATTAGATGGTATGCAGAAAAAAAATGTATGGAAAATGGAGCCCTAATTCAGATAGAAATGGCCGAGGACATTGTTGGACATGAGCATAATGTTTTCCTTGGTAAGGAGGAAAGCTTACAATTTACAACAAAGGTGGAAATAGACGTGAGTTGTATCTCGGCATACATTAAGTAAGTTTTTTTATAAGATTTTTTATATTTAATTTTTATAGAATCAACTTACATTAAGTAAGTTATGAATATTTTACAATTTTTAGATTTTACAATTTTTCTAACTAAAAATTATAATGTGTTGATTTTCATTTAACAACTAATGACATTTATTGTAGGTGCTTGTACCTCAAATTTTTGAGTAGGAATATTTTGTCAAAGTTTGGTTTTGTGTGCCCTACTCGCCTTGGCTACATTGCTATCGAAAAAGGAAATTCAAAGGACGGAGGAGAGATGTTGAAAAAGGCTATGAAGAATGCTCCAAAAGGTCTTCCCTACAGTAGAGGGTAAGGATACTGTAATAGTTCATAACTTATTTTGATTTATAACGAAACAATGAGGAATCATATCTTATCTTACATGCACAAAGGGCGCATTGGATGTTAGTTGTTACTGATCCATGGGGCAATGAGGTCTATTGGATTGACCCCCACTCGAGGAAACGTTAGGAGCGACATAAAGATGGTAATTCAATTGTAAGTTTTACAACCTAATCAATTAAAAATCAAATTAGGTTTCCTGTGGACTTTATATGTTTTGTATATAGGGCTCTTACAGATTTCAAATCTTCAAATATTGGAGTGACATTCATCGCCCGCTTGGTCCACAAAATGGACAACTATACATGGTCCAGAACAAGATGGAAATGTTGAATGCGGGTTCTTTGTAATGAAATATATGCATGATATCATTGAGCATGCATGGTCAAGGGAAATTCCTATTGATGTAAGCATTTATATAAATCTCAATTACTAATCATTTTCCACGTTTATCTAACTAATAGTTTACTTTTTTATTGCAGTTTCGTGGAATTTATGAATACATTGAGCAAGATATAGAGGAAATGCAAAGTGAATGGGCTAACTTCGTGCATAGTTCAATATGGCCATAGTCATGATTATAGAATGGGTGGGTCTGGAAAAAGTTTTAGTTTTGTATTCACTAGTTGCAATCAGAGCTAGTTTTAAGTTTTGCATACTTATGACTGCCTAGTTCTCATTTCTGTGGTATATATGTTTGCTTGCTGTTAATTTAGAATAGTAGTTGTTAGTTGTTTAATGTTAATTTCCATGCAATATTGCAATGGAGAGAAGTTTACGAGTTACTCTTGATTTTTAAGTTCTCTTTCATATTTTGTTGATAAGTTTTGCAATGAAAATTGTATTTGTACGCAATTTGTTTATTTTTTCAATATACAACTGGACAAAAGTTAGTAAAATATTGCAGCAAATGGTTTCCTGTTCCATGCCCGTAACAAGACAATTTTTGGCGTGAGCATCCTAAATTACAAGTCATAGAGGATGGTTTTTTTAAAATAAAATCCGTCCTTTAAAGTTATCATAAAGATAATTTAACTAAAAAACTGTCCTCTAAAGTGCTCCTTCTTCCTTCCAAAAACCCACAATAGAGTATACAATAAACGTCCTCTATTGTTACGTGAAATAGACGACAGTTGTATAGGAAGCTTTGTTGTAGTGAACCAACCTTAACATTGTTCATAATATGTCATGATGAAACTCATGACCACCCCCCCCTTCCCTCTCTTGCATGAGCTTGGGTTGTGCGTACTTCTTTCTTACGGTCGAATTCCAGCATCTTTGTTTTGCTGGTCATCAAATTTATGACCCTGGAGACAAACAACTATCTGGTGGGGGTTCAGCCACTTGGCCAAAGAAGAGATTCTTTGGCTAAAAGGATGAAACGGGTGATCGGGGTTTCAGCCATCGGTGCCTGGCGTCTCTGCATTCTGGTGGGTTTGTGCCCTCAAGGTTTCTTCCTTCTCATAGTGGTAGTGTTGGAGGTCAAAGTTCGGGGTGGATGGCTGCTCAGCATTGCAGACGAACCATTAGGGCTTTGACCGTCGATGTGGGGTGCCTCCATAGTTTGATAAGTCTATACCCTCAAAGTTTCTTCGCTCTTACCAAGGTGGTGTTGGGCAAAGGCATGCATGGATAGGTGCTCAACGTCGAAGATGGTATCACGATTGTGTTCGTTAGTGAGGGGTGTATGGGGCTTTGAGTGGACCTAAAACTTGGAAGCAGTGGCGTGTAGATCTCACACAGTGTCAAAGAGGCATCATTCTACGGTGTTTTCGGCTATGTACAACATTGTATTTCCTAGTCTCTCTACTCATTGTGATCGGATTCGCTTCGGTGGTTTTCTTCATGTTGGACCCTTGTTTCTGATTAATGGTAGATGTTTATGTAAAATGAAGGTGTTGTTACTTATGCCTTATAAATGTTGTTTAATATTGTATTTTTGTTTTGGATCTGTAATAATAAAGTGATTTCCCCACTCACTGGTTTCTTTTGTAATTCCGGTACGTTAGAGTTGGGTTTTAACGGTGTTAAGGGAAGCACAAGTCTCTTGAAATCAATCGATGATCGTAGTAAACTTGTTGAGAGAGCCACGTGCGTGTTGATCATCATGCGCCTTGCAGCTTCTCCTTGTGGGAACTTGTTGCATGTTTTATCTTCATGTATGTTTCATTTGAATTTATTAGTGGAAACAATCTCTGTGGCCAGGCTTAAGTTTGTTTGAGTTACGAGGTCTTTAAGTCAGCATTAGTGTGTTTTTCCTTAATTTGAAATACAATTACCTTTAAAAAAACATTGGTTGTAATGACATTCAAATTAATTATAAATGTGTGACAAGAAAAACGCTATTTTTACACCAAATGATCTCATACTTCTGAATTTCACAAGTACAAAAAATATTTATTAGAAAATTACAAGGCTAGCTATCAATTCATTATTTGTTTACCCCATTTGTTGTTGGAGAAAAATAACACTAATTAAGATCTCCTTCTGTCTATGCTAGTGTCACGTTTGTACAACAACGTTGACAAAAGGGTTCGATCGGCTGTTCTCTTATCATGTCATGCATCTACTTTGATCTCTATGATCATGTATTGTTGTTCTCTTTAGTTTTGATAATTAAGTGATCCAAATCACAACGATAAGAAACATGAGATATAGGTTCTAATTTAATGCGCGTAATTTTGATATTTGAAGTTGTTCTTATAGTTCATGTGTATAGTATTTCTCCTCTTTCCTGTTTTCATTTTACTTAATAACTGATGGAGTGCACTTTTGTTCGTCTGGGTCTGTTTGAGGTTTTTTCTTTTTGTTTCCACGTATAAAGTAGAAACACTCTTTATTTTTTTTTAAGCTTTTTCGTTATTTCTATTTGGAGAATCCAATTAATTACACAGACCTTATAAATGGATAAGCGTTTAGTATTTTCCTTAGCTAAATGATCAAGATCTCTAATATTGTTATATGTCCCAAATAACACTTTGTTACGATATCATGTCAACTCTTTATAAAAGAGCCACACAGATTACACACACAGATATATATATTGAAATAGATACTTGCATTTAATTTAAGGAAATACAAACATCAATACTAACTTTTATACACAAAAACGCTTAATCCCAATAGCAGATTGGTTCGAACAATACAATCCACTTATACACAATGAATTCTATATGTATGAATAAGGCTTTTATTCCTTATTTATTTATATTATTATTTTTCTTCATTTCTCTCTATTCCTCTCTTTTCTTTTCTTTTCTTATCTTTTCTCTCTTCTTATTTTAATATTCAGTTTCTAATTTTTTTTTTATATCTCATCTTCTTACTTGTCATTTCCTTTTTTTTCCTAGTTTATTCCTCAGTTCTTTTATGTTAAAAGTTTGATCCTCGAAGATATTAGCGTTGATAACAAACGATAAACGTACTAATATATGTAACTAATTATGTCATTGAAAAAAAAAAAAGCTTCTATAAAAATTACGACGTAAGTTTTAATGTCTATCTTTGTACTTATAGCCCTTAAACTAAAAAAAAAAAAAAAAAAAAAAAACACTTGTTTGCACCTTTATTGAATTCAAATCTTCGGACAATATTTCATTATACTAAGCAATTTTAGAAGTTTTACATCTTTAATCTAAAAAAAAAAAGAAGCTGTATATATTTGTAACAATATGTTATTGTTAATGGATATTACAAACTTTACTTAGTTTTTCCATTATTTTGATTTATAAATTTTATCTTTGTTCACGCTTTATTGAAGTCAAATCCTAAATTCGCCACCAAACACCACCTTATGTTCGTCCAATAGAAGGCATTCCTGTTTGATGAACAATATTACAATGAAGAAATGTTCCACATATGATTGACGAAAAAAGTCCTTTTGACGATATTGTCGTCGGAGATTATATGTTTTCTGACAATATCTTAGCTATGAATGTAAAAATTGAAATACTATCTTATATTTGCTAATTAATTAATATTTATCCAAAAAAAATTTCAAATATTGATTTGTTCACATTTTTTGTGTGTTAGTTCCGTACACTACTTTGGATGCAATATGATGCCGAATAAATAAGAATAAAAGTACACTATTGTAAAGGAAGAAAGACGAAAAAAAAAAAAAACCGTGCTAATTGTTATAGTGCTAATTTATTAAAAATTAGAACCGTGCTTCTAAATGCGGTCCGAAAGAAAAATAGTAAAACAGAGATAAAGAAGATTTGAGATAATATTGGCAAACTTGGTCAATGCATGTTGTAGCCAGAAAATCCCGGTTAAATAAAAAAGAAACGGCGGCTGTATAGATCCTCTGGCCCTAGCAGAACGGGTAACTGTCTACTTTACCTAAACTTTAATGTACCTTTTGAAAAGTCAACTGTCAACTTATCCAAAAGACACTGTTCGTAGGTTCAGAAACTTAACATTAAATTTGATGGCATTTCCTTTTCTTTTCTTTTCTTTTTCCTATCAAACGTTAAATCAATACATTAAAAGAAGAAGAAAAAGAGAAGAAATGAAGTTCTGAAGTTGATTCTCTATTCAAAATATTATAACAAAGTAATTATTAAAAAAAAAAGTTTAAATGAAAAACCAAATTTCATTTCTCCTTATATATTCTTACATTGTGAGAGTACAATATGTACACACAACAGAGTATTTGGGAGATCAAAGCCCAAGACAATATAATTGGAGTCACTCATCATGCAACCTCTGCATTTTGAAGACATGCTAACTTGTTTTCAAGAACACCAAAAAAAAGAAAAAAAAAAAGCAAACAAATTAACCAAAAAAAGTTCAAATTATAAGGTAATCAATATTATCAGTGCCTTTGTCATGATAAAAAAAAATACAAAAAGGAATAATTTCTTTATTATACTAAGTGAAGAAAAATTCCAAAAAAAATAATCTTGGCAAATTAAATAATTAATTTTCCCAATTAATTAAACTTCAACCTTTTTTGATGTTCTTCTCTTCATCCTCGAGAAGTTCCTCCAAAAGCTTATCATCCAAGTACTCAAACTCAATGACTTGTTTTCCATGCTGACTACTACCTCTGCCTTCCCCAGAGCCTCGCATTGATGAGGACGAAGAGGCAGCGGATTTAGAAGACGACGAAGAATACCCCAACCCCGCAGTCAAGGGGTATTCGTGGGGGAAATTGAGAATGGCAAGGGGGCCTCGCATGGCATAGGCAGCTCGGTCGTAGGCACGGGCGGCCTCCTCTGCCGTGCCAAACGTGCCGAGCCACACTCGTGCTCCGTGTCGTGTCGAGTCCCGAATCTCCGCCGCGAATTTTCCCCACGGCCTCTTCCTCACTCCCCGGTACCAAACCCCTCCAGAGTCCTTCTCTTGATCCATATAATTTTTCTCTTTTTTTTAAATTCTTTCTTTTGTTTTTTTTTGCGTGTGTGTTTGGGTAATTTAACTAAATTTGCATGGCTTGTTTGTGTACAACGAAGCGGTGGGGTTTGGATTTTATACGAGTGGAAATTTCCAACCAAAAAAAATGAAAAGAAGAAAAGCACCTGTGGTTTAGGCCCAAGAGGAAAAAAAAAAAAAAAAGAAGTAGGGTCCACCAAAAATCCACGTGTCGAAATTCATGGCTACAAATGATTGTCCTCACGTGTTCAATAGGGAAGTAGAACCATTTCGAGAACAACGATGGCAAAGTTTGAGTACAATGAATCTGGATGGTCAAGCCGGTGGCTGTCGAGTTTCATGAAGACCCCTTTCGGTATTCTCTCTCGTCACTTTTTGGTTTTATCCAGAAACCAAAACTTTAGCCCCGCGTAAAAATATAAAATAAAATAACATACTAAAAGCACAAAGTTGTGAAAAGACAATTTTGGTTAGGAAACCACCATTGGGATTTTAATTTTCACTTTATGTAACTGTGTCACAACTTGTCTCGGGCTAGGAGTTCGTCAATACTTTTATGTTATTTTACACTTAATGTTTCAATTTTCCTTTTTGGTCGTCTCCCTCGGTGTTTTCCAAAAAGACTGTCGTTGTTCGAACCGTAAAAAAGAGGAAAGAGAAAATAAAATTTATGTTTGGCTCTAGGACCGATGCGACGTAACATCACAACTTGAAAACGACATGAATTTCTTCGGTTAATTTAAAGAATGCTTGTATTGCAGTTTTTAAAAAACGCTACATAACACCAATTGTCAACCCTATTTGTTGTGTCGCGAGGTCTGGACCCACATATTTAAGTGTCGGGCTAATTTTCAGGCCCTTTATCATAATTAGGTGGTGCTAACGTCATCATGATGACCTCGTGTTATCTATATCCTCGTCCCATAAATCCTTAGCTTGTGAGAGGTTTTATTTTCACAATTTAAGCTTTTCTTGCTGTTGTTGTTTGTTATCTTCTTGGATAGATTCTTATGTCCACAAAGCTCTCTAATATTATTGGATGTGATAATGTGTCATTTTCTGTGCAACGAGAGAGATGGATTTTGGGTGATCCTCGTGTCTTTATCTGTAACATATACAAGGAAAGAGTGAGTTTTCGGGTGGTCCTTTAAGGACGGTTTAAACTTGAAACGTTTTGGCGTTTTTTTTTTCAAAATATTTTTTTCTTTTTTTTTTTACAAAACGCTTCTTTTTCTTTTTTCTTACAAAACGTTTTTTCCCTCTTGTTCATTCTTTCGAAACTTTTTTTTTTCTCCCTTCTTCCAAAACGTTTTTTTCCTTTTTTCTTCCGAAATGTTTTTTTCCTTTTTAGTTTTTTAACTTATTTTTCTCAATATTTTACTTTTTTTTTGGTTAACATGTTTAGTACGTTTGCACGAACGGCCTGTTTCAACTATTATATATATATATATATATATAGTTGCTCAAAAAATGGATGGTCTTTTATATACGATGCTACAAAGCCTCTTCTAGGCCTACAATACTCCCCACGAAGCATTGAATTCCCCCCTTTTTTCTTTAAAAAAAAAAAGAGAGAGAGAGAATTATATATATGTGTGTGTGTATATATGTATTTTGTAGAATCTGATTCTTGTGTATCTAAGAATCAGAACTTTTCTTATGCTCATCTGGGTTCCCATAAAGATGATTTGAATCACGAGATAAATTAGGGAAGACTCAATTAGGGGATATATGGCATAAAAAGAGAAAAAAGGAAAAAGTAGCTGGAATCTTTGTCTGAACCATATATATATAGAAAACCGTCAAAAGAATACAGTCTAAAGCCGTCATTTGAGAGTGATTGTTGGGAAACTTAAAATTTGAAACTTAAACATTGTAACATATAAGTTTTATAATATAGCATATTTTTATTTTATACATTAACACATGAGAATTTAGTTTATATTGCAACAGTTGAAGTTTTCAAGTTTCAACTTAGTTCTCTAACTTTCTTTTTGTAGTTTAAACTAATCATCTGTTTTGATAAATAAGTTCAAACATTTAAAGGTTTGAATCATAAATAGTGAAAAGTAAAAGTATCATATAATATAAAGCCCTTATATGTTACAGTGTTTGAGTTTAAACATGTCTGCTAAACACTTTTTTAACTTTGTCGAATTAATCATATTATACTAAAAAAGTGTGAAAATATTTTAAAACTTAATAAAAATTGTCAGCTTAAAACTGTGTACGACCTCCATTTTATGCTCTTTTTATGGTGTTTGCTATTGTTCAAACCAAGGAAATTAGGAAAATTGAGGGTCAACAATTTGCTTACGTGGCACTGAAGGCCGTCTACTTCGTCAATTCTGATACACTATGGTGGCTAATGTTTATTTTGTAGACGGTCTTCTATCTTCTCGTCTGCAAATTTGTTATTTTGTGGTTTATGTATTTCCATCTCATCTGCAACTTAAATTATTATTCTTGAATTTTGTGGCTAGCGTAGTCTTGTCCATCAAATTCTTGGTGTTTCTATTTAATGCGTCGTTGCCCATGAGGATTAGCGGTTTGTTTTATAATACATAATTATTCATGAAGACGAAGTTGAAAGAGAAAATATTAAAACAGAAAAATCCCCTGTATCCTCCAATGTAGCATGACGTAAAAGTAGAAACCGTGATTTACAATCATTGAACGTAAAGGTGTAACATCAAGAAATTTACGTTAAAAAATTATTATTACCTTCAATGAATTTAATGTTGCATTTTTCACCTTTATATATTATGAAGAAAGAACATCAAACTAATGTTAATGCTGCGTTTTTTACCTTTATATGTTACAATGAAAGAACATTAAACTAAAAGGATTAAAAAATCAAAATCATATAATATATATATATATATATATATATATAAAGACACGCATGCAGTAGGCTTGAGATCATTTGTTCGTTAAGTCGTTTGCTAATTTGTGTCTATTTGTCAGTTACAAATCAGCCTTGCTTGGTAATACCATTTAAAATTTAACTCAAGGACAAAAAAAACAAAAATGTAAATCAATCAAGTCAAGGAAAAGACTTAGGGTCCGTTTGGTAAATAGATTTAAATTAGTGATTTAATTTGAGTTAGTGTGATTTGAATTAAGATTTGAGTTAGTGATTTGAATTGTTATCTGAATTGACGTTTGGATGGAAATTTAAATTTTAATCTAAGTATAGAATAAAATTGAAATTTATATTTGGAGTAGTAGTGAAAGTTGTTTTTGATTTATCAACAAATCTAATAAAATCTTAATGATAATAATCCTAAAAAATATATAATATGGATCTTAATTATTCTTCTCTTCACTAGGAAGATAATGAAAAAAGAATCATCTCAATTAGATAATAAATGAAGAAGTTCATAATTTTTTTCCTCAAATATAGGAGAGAGAATTTTAATTTTTACTGTAGCAGAGATATCCGAGTATCAAAAGTTTAGGGGGAGTCAGGTAACGCCCCCTTACGGACACCACATATGTCGTTACATTCATTCTTATTATCATTATATAAATTAAACTGTTTGTATGAAACCCAATTTGAAAACATATCCCAAGATCTGTGCATACATTTTTTTTGAATTGCATGATTATAAACATTCTTTAGTTAGTTAAATATTCCAAATAATAACATTATAATTTAAAATGAAAACGTCACAACATTTAAAAATCTGCTCTCACTGTTTGACAGGCCGAACTTGAGACTTTGGCAGACCGAAATTTATCCATCGGCAGGCCGCCCGAGGCTCTGCAACAGGGTTTATAAAATTTGCTAAGTTCGGCAGGCCAACCAACTTAAAAAAAATAAGAAATTAATTTAAGACGAGTTCCAAAACTTCAATATGCGGAAGACAAATATACTTAAAAAGAAATAAGATAAAACATAGTTCATAAATTCTTTAAAACTTATCAAATAAACATGTTCAAATTATAACACATAGTTTATATCTTTAAAACTTCATTCTTTGGCGTTCTTCCGTTTACAATTCATCTTGCTTAGCTCACACGTCTTTCCTTGCCATCCACCTAGTCCATAACTTTTTTACCTTTATCTACAATATGATATAAAACTGAATAAGCCAATGCTTAATAAGTATATTTATATCTCACAACTTAAAACATTTTATGAATATCATCATCATAATAGTGCACTAGGCACAATTTCATAAGGAACATATCTTTCAATGCATAGTCCACATTAAAACTTTATTCATTTTATCTTAAGGGCCCAAGTGTTGCACCATAATCATCATTGTAGGTGCACCGTCATGAGAGAAGAAGGGCAGTTAATCCTAAACCAAACATGACATCATAACATATCATAACATAACATTGGTGTGCAATATATTCATATTTAAACTTTCATGCTTTGAAATACGTCATCATCATACATGCATAACTTTTTTATCATAAAAATATTTCATAAGTAATGAAATCATCTTAAAATCATCATAGATATCATCATGATCATAATTTCAAACATATCATATTACAGATGAGAATTTACTTACTTGTGTAGCTTACTTAACCTTAATTTTTGTTGGTGACGTCACCGCGGTCTTGATGTGCTTGCCCTTAGTGTGTCATACATTCATTTAAAATAATAATTAACAATTAATTCAAAGAATTAATCATCACATCATAACATTAACCATACATATATTCATCTCTTGAATCATAAATTTAGAACATGTTTCATTAGCCAAAGATTATTACAATAAAATTATCATCACAAATACCTACTGACCTCCATGAATTCAAATTTCATTAACCTAACATTCACACACAATTTGAGCACCACACTTAGCAGGGACAAAGATTTCATATAAACATATTATCATGATTTTTCATTGAACATAAAAATTCCATTTAGTATTTAAAATAATTCACATATCTCATGACCCAAAATCTGCCAGTAATAGTTAGCCAGTGAACAACTCAAAACTTAGGTCCGTTACTTACATTTTGATGGCATAGAAAAATCTACAAAAATTAACACGTATAATAGACATATAGAACTCTAACATATCCAAAAATCACTTTTAAATAAAATCCAAAACAATCCAAACCATGCATTAGAAGGCAAAGACAATATTAACTTTCAATGTGTCAGGCAGTGAGTTGCATGAAATCATCATATTCCATTAATTAAAATAAAACTACTATGACCCTAAAATTCATATACGGCAATTTATTAACATGTAACTACAAAGCACATAAATTCTTGTCACCAAATAAAATCATTTAATCATACATCAACTGCATAAAATAACAGTCCATCAACCCATTGATAAAACAGTTCCCTGACCTAGTCTTAATGAAAATTCCATAACTCATAAAATATTTATCGAATCATCACCAAACTTTCAAGTCCATAACTTAACATATACTTGAACATATTTGCCAATTTTTGTAAAAATCCAAGCACATTTGGCCCTTGAACAAAAACCATGTTTTTGTGTAACATAAACGATCAGCATCAATTCATTATGAGGTGCAAAGCATGAACATTTAATATCTCAGCCTACACGACACCAAATAGCACGAAATTTGGAGCAATATCACATAGCATATACTGAAAATCATATTAAAAATTCAGAGCAAACGAAGATTTGTAGACAAAGTTATAGGGGTCAAAACATAGAGACAAAACAACGTTACCGATCAGCATTAATTTACAGTGAGTGGCAAAAAAAAGAAAATTCGTATCTTAATGTAGAAAAATCAAAATAACATGAAACTTGGAGGAAAATCACAATCACATAACACATAAATGAACATCATATTAAAATTTCAGAGTAAAAGTGTCACAACCCGCCTTTTTGGGCTGTGATAAAACTCTTTCTTACTTACTTTAGGGCAAAAATTTTGGCAATATTTTTTTTTAAACGGGAATAAATAATTTACTTACATTAACTTGATAATTCTCAAAATACTTTCACATACTTGTATTTACATAATTAATACTTTTACTTTCATAACATCTTTCTTTCAAACATTTCTTTCAAAATACCTTAAAACACCATACAGTGGAAAACATACTGTGGCAGAAACCATACACAGTCTGCACACATCATCCGTCCGCCAGCTCATCATTACGAATTATTCTGACCTTTTCGTCAGAATACCTACAGCATGAAAAACTTAATGAGCTAATGCCTAGTAAGTCCCATAAATCCCACATGGATATTCATATGAATGCATGAGTCAATTATTCTTTCTTATAGACTTTCTTTATCCTCATCATTTCTTATCTTTACTAGGGCCCAAGTGTTCGTACCATTGCGTAATTTCATTTAGGTCTACGTAACACCGTGACCGTAACATATCCTTTAAACTCCCCTTGAGTTAGAAGTCGGTACGACACTTTTCTTAATTTCTGGTGATACATTTACCAGTCCCTTTATTATGGTTGACATACCATGCATGAAGTGATAATCACATATTATCCATAAAACATAAATTCTCTTGCATAGCATAGTACACACAGGTACTTACTTTTTATACACACTGGTATACATTAATATACGCACAGGTATATAGCATAATGTACTCACAGGTACTTAACATCAAATGTACACACAGATACCTACTTTATACATACTCAAGTATTTATCATTGTACACACAAGTACGAAATCATGATACACATGCTCATTTTCATTATTGTACACACAAGTACATAACATATTATACACATAGGTACAAAATCATGGTACACATGCTCATTTTCATTATTGTACATATAAGTACATAACAGCTTGTACACACTGGTACACATTAATATGCTCACACTTATTCATACATAACTATACCCCTAGGTATTCATATCATGGCAAACATACAAGTTTACACTTAATTATAAGCACAGGAATACATATAGATACATTTCTTTCTAAACCTACATTTCATACTGTAGGTAGGAAGGGTACTTACTTGATGCGAATGTCAGGCAACTTAACCTCGATTTTCCTTCTCCTAGACTCCTAGGATCCTGTTGGCCAATTACAAAGCCATTAGCCAAATTTCACTATGTTTCGATACGAAACATCCGTTAGTTAACAAATTGAGTTGTATTACTATGTACAACTCTAAAAACCACTGGTTTTTTTCTTATTTTTATCTAACTTTACCCTATCGTTTCTAACGAATGGCGGGAACCCTTTCTAGTCGTTTTCTTATTCCATTGGAAACATTTCAAAACGGTTCGGGTTATTTGGACAAAACTGACAATTTTACCCTTCGTGGGTCCACTAACCTACCCGAGCTCGATTTCGTTATTCTTATAAAAATAACCACATACTAATTTCAAAATAACACCCTAGTGGGTCAAATCCCTTTATTTCTCAATTATGCCCCATTTTCATAAAACTTTGCGGTTTAGTCCTTGAACTAAAAATTTCGACGATTTTACCCCCGGGACTAATATTTACTTCTTTGCATCAAAATTTCCTATTTTTCTCAAGGATCATTTTTACTTAAGGTACCATACCTTAAATCATTTTGAAAAATGACTTTTTGGCCATTTAACACTTTTTTTCACTTTTAACATATTCTTGAAAAATCAAAAACTCACAAACGATTGATTTTTTAGGCAAACCGCTTACCTGGCCTAACAGTTTCATCGAGATCTACAACTTTTGTGTTTTAACTTTTCTCAAAATCTGTAACGCCCCTATGTGGGGGTTAACAGTTTTTAATGAGATAAAATAAAAATAAATAATAAAAGTAAAACCTTAAAAATAAAATTTGCCCGGGACTTAAATGAAAACTCTCAACTCAAAAATAAAAATATAAACGATAAATAAACCACAGTTTTAATGTAGCACCTTAAATTTAATAATATAAACTGTTGTCATCATCATTTTAACCCTCAACACATTGTAATACAGTCACAGAAAGTAACAATTGATGCTTACATTATCATGAAGAACATTCTCAACAATTGAAGCAGTCCCAATGTAATATAGCTACATC
Organism: Artocarpus heterophyllus; assembly: GCA_025403435.1. NCBI lineage: Eukaryota > Viridiplantae > Streptophyta > Magnoliopsida > Rosales > Moraceae > Artocarpus > Artocarpus heterophyllus. The sequence goes on from CM046341.1 coordinate 7,465,836, forward strand.
ACTTCCTCAACTATATTTCTCGTAGCCACCTCACACTTAGTGAGTCCTGAAAAGATATAAACATAAGGGTATGAGCAACACTATGCTCAGTAGAGAAAGCCATTACCCACCTTTAGGTTTTTATTACCACATTAAAATCTGCATGGTTAGTAAGTCACATCATATTTCAGATTATGAGGTTTATTATGATCACATCTTATGGATACCGTAGTTAATCATTACCAAGTGTCATAATTACACATTTATACAAATATTACCAATCATCATTGTTCCTAGGTATCCATGTTAAATTGAGTATCACTCAACTCATCGAGACCCAAATGGGCGCACTTGATCACCCTATAAACATTCCAAGGGTGTTCCGGTGAGGGGACATCAAGCCCCGAGTCCTCACCAAATCGATTCCTGTACAGTGTGTTCTGGGACTTTCAACCCAAGGAAGCGTCATCACCTTCCCCCTATTTTACCTTTTAGGGTATTCATGCCCAAGGACGTAACCGTCGCCCTTTTCATGTCTCACAATTTCTCTATATTAAATCATTATTAATAGAGTTAATTTTCCTAACCATGCTTCTCAATTTATAACATGTGTCAATTCATTATGTTCCTCGCCGTACAATACAAGACGAGTCCATGTCATAGTTTCATATGTGATACACATATAATATCAGTTCAACATAGATATATATATATTGCGGCAAAACAATCAATTTTAATTCTATAAAAACCTCACAAAAGATGAGTAATAGAATCCCTACCTTTCAAGCTTATCAACAATCTTTTAATCCTGGAATCAATTAACGTTAGCTCCATACTCCCTTGATCCTAAGGCGTGCATAAGGACAATTAAAACTAAAGCACAACATACAACTACATTCATAAATAAATCATGTGTAAACCTATCTTACTAGTATGCCATTAAAGCTTTTATATAAATCTCTTTCGAATACCACAGTAAACAATTTTTGTCTTAACACAATATAAAATGTGAACAAGTAATCTATATGTTTTAGTCCCTAATAAGATTCATCAATCACTTAGGATAATATTGGAAAGGTTGCAAGACATTAAAGAATTAGGTGGTGAGCAAAGATGGGTTCTTGGTTCAGGTTAGTAGTTGGTATACCATAACAAACTGGCAGATTTACTAGTTTCCAATACAAAATTGAATAATTCTTAGAAAATAAAATACAACTCCGATTTAGGTTTATGATAGCTCGTTAGAAAGCCTAGGATGCTACTTTTCAAATATGCAAACCAATTCATAAAATTCATTTTAATTTAATCTTAGAATTTCAAGAAATAACCACTGCCCATAGAGGTATTACAAAGTTTAACAATATAAATTTTCTGTCTAGGGCATATACACTTAGACTTCATACATATGCTCCAAAATAGCAACAAACATATACTTAGGTTTAAGAACGCAAATTTGAATAATCCTTTAGTATAAAAGAAAATTTATAAATGAAAGACTAAATTTGTTCATAAGATTCTAACCTCGGATTATGGTTAGTTGGAAGCTTGAAATGGCTTCAAAACAGGTTCCTTTACTTCGGTATGACTGAAATTCTTGCTCAAATGGAGGTGATGGTGGCTGATTTTTATGGCTGCCTTGAAGAAGTTCTCTAAGTATTTTGCTTCAGCAAAGAAATGAGAAGAAGAGTGTGGGAACCGTGGAAGAGAAAGGAAGAAAAGATGAAGTCTTTGAAGAGAAGTGATAGAAACAATTATAGAGGAGACATGTTGAAGCATGTCACGGAGGAAATAAAGAAAATGAGGGTCAAGAGTAGTTGGAAAAGATATCCTTATGTCTCATCTAAAGACTTTAACACACATAATGTCAATATGACAATTTTGATATTTATTAGAAGTTCTAAGGCTTTTTAGTAATCATACTAAATAAATATAGGAGAATTTTAGAAAATTTAAAAATAGATAAAAATAAATATTATAAAATAAATTTAAATGAAGCAATTTTTTTTATACATTAAAAATTAATTTAATTACCTCAATACCCGTTAGAAGAATAACGGGTGTCACAAAATCTCACTGTAAATGAGCGTTTTTGACTATTTTTTAAATCTGCCGAGAATGAACTTTTTCTTTCAATTTAGTCCCTATGGCATTTTTACAAAAATCCGTTTAAAAATTGTAATTCTACCCCTGCAGAAACCATTCCATGCCTTAATCAAAAGATTCTCATACTCAAACATCACTTTTGTAAAGTCTAACATCAAAATTACAAAAATAACACTTTTTGCAAAAATTGCCATTTTGCACTATAAACCAAAGTTTCACAACTCAAACTTGTCAATCATCACATATACATAAAATTCCAGCAAATACATGCTCAAAACCCCTCATGGGTTTGAAAGAATAAAATCAAAACAAAATTCAAAACTTTAAACTTTAAAATTACCCCAATAACACTTTTTGGATTTCTAGCCTTCAAAGGCTTCTTGAACTTCTTCTTGGACTTCCTTTTCATGCAAAAATAGCATGGATTAATCTTTGTCTTTTACCCATGAAAAATCCCTTGAAAACTCATGAAAAAGTTTAGGATTTTACCGTAAAACTTGTGGGAAATCCTTGTACTTGCTTGTAAAACTTGTTTGGGGATATTTTTACAAAGTTTGGGGGCTGAGAAATTTTTTTAGAGCTGTTGGTTATGGCTGCCTGAGCTTGGAAAGAAAGAAAGGAAATGAATTTTTGTGATAACTTTCCCTTAAATGCATCCTTATCACATTTAGTGACTCATGGTAACCCATGAGTATACCACTAGGTGTCCTCATCTTATTGGGTCACATTGCATGGCTTGTTGGCCCAATAGAATTCAAGCAAATGTCCACTTTGTGGAGTTAAAAATTTATACTGTGTAATTTTTCATCACACAGTATTTTTCCTATACTGTCATGGTCAATTCAGTGTACTTTCTATCCTTAGACTGTATAAAAATATTCAACTTACTTTTCGTTTACTTTTGGAGGCCAATCATAACATTTTTCGTATCTGCGTTTTCATTTAGCAGTATTCTTATACTGTTCTGGCCTCCTTTCTACCCCCTGGTTAGGGTTAGGACAACCTCTATGTCCTATTTATATTCTAATCATTCATTCATTTATATCACAATTTCACAATTAATTGTGACATAAAATTCATTTTATGGATATTATGCACAAATCTTTGAGTCATCAAACTCATAAAATTTGTATTTTATAATATCCACCATTGCATTACATATGCCATAAAATTTGCAATCAATGCCGCTCATTCATATTTTATTGTAATTTTCACAGAAATTACAATTTTTACAAAATTTCACATTTTTAAGAATAAATTCATTAATTAAACCCAATTAAATATTAGGTTTTATTGATGACGTTTCCTGGGTCATTACAAAAAGAAAATTCTTAGACAAAGTTATGACAATCGGATGGAGAAGAGATATATATATCAAGAACACCAAAAGAAAGAGTTCTTACCTTAAACAAATTTTCCCCAAGCTTCCCTGAATTTACCCCAACGAAATTTCAATATTTCTAACAAATATTCTCAGGAAAAATAAGGAGAAGAAGGAGAGAAAAACGTGAGGAAAGAGAGGGAGTGTTTTTAAGAAAAATATAGAGGGAGTGTTTTTGAGAAAAATATAGAGAGAGAGGGCGTAACAGAGAGAGAAGAAAATAACGTAAATGAGGATCACGTAAAGGGGGTTCAATACTCTATATTATATCAGAAATTTCCTGACTAAAATTGAGGCAATTCACGAGGAATGGAGAGGAATAGGGAGAAGGTCAACAAATTAAGTTCCACTTACCATATTTCAACTTCTAAAAATAGGAAACCATATCAATTAAACCCAATCAATCCAAAGTCAAACATTTTATTTCCTTAAATGAGGAAATTAATCCAAAAATACACCCATCAATTTAACAATCATTATACAATCACATCCAATCATCATCGTTACAATTTTAGGAGACTTCTGCTGACTGCTCGTTAGCTGTTATCGGCCTATCGATTTCGTGAAGTTCGGCCTGCCGATCCATGAAGGCCATTTCGGCATGTCGAACTTGAAGGTTCAACCTGCCGAACTACCTTACACACAAAATTTTAATAAAACATTAAAATTAGCATACATCATAAATAACATGAACACTTGAGCACATCAATTCCACGCGATTATCACCTGTCATAACACTTAAAATAAAATAGTCAGTGATAATAATAAAGAAAAATACTTAACGTTGTCACTAATATGACATAATCCGTTACATGAAAATCGGCGGGTGTTACAAGTCAGAACTCTAAAAACTTAGATTCTTAATACTTAAAGAATTTGAATTTTGAATGAAACAAACACGTATAAATGATTCTTAATACTTAAATTTAAATTTAAGTTTAAAGAATCTAAAAAGTTATTGAAACAAACGGGCCCTTAGTGTCCCTCTCAAGGAAGAGAGAGAGAGGAGAAAATTATATGCAAATTAGGTGGGATGACGCCCAATTATTTATATATTAGTGAACTTGGAGCTTTTGATATATCATTGTGACAATGTTATTTAAATTATACGACTTACAAGTGTAAGGTCTAAATTAACTCTTACGTTATTAGATTCATATATTAATATACAAAGCCTAATTAACTTTAGTTACCTATGTCGTAACTTTATGAACGAATAAGGAAAAATGTGTCTACATGTTGGCCTAATTTTTTTATTCATATATTAATTTGTCTCAGTACTTCTGAACCTTTACCAGGCCAATCATAAGAAATAGTAGCAGATGGGAATGTTCTGATGTGCCGAAGATTATAACCATGTCCCAAAAAAAAAAAAAAACGCTTGGATTAGTTTCAAAAAAAGAGCACAAAAAAAATAGTAGAGATTTTTGAAAATTTTTAAGTAAATAGCAAGTTTTGAAAATATTTGTAGCTGTAAAAAAATTTAACGGTAAAACTTTTTCTTACTCATAGTAAATAGATAAATAAAAAAAAACCTTTTTTATCGAGTAAATTTTTTATTTATTGCTATTTACTATAAGTATTTTCAAAACTTACAATTTACTTTAATAAGTTTTGAAAATATTCTATTTACTATTAGTGTGTTTGGTTGTTTCACTCCAAACTAAAACTTTTAATTGTTATAGTGTAAAAATTTTATATGCTATAATATTAAAAAAATAAACTATAATATAAAACTTTCACATGCCATATGTGTTTAAACCAAAACTTTTTTCCTTTCTGAAAAAGTGAATTGGGCTTCGTAGTGAAGTCCAGTATCGCTTTTAGGTGCCCTTTTTCCCGAATTTGACACCTGCAGCATGCATAAGCTGGGCTGAACTTCACTAACAAAGCCCACTTGTCATCTCTCACCATTGGGTTAGATGGGGCATCTGGCAGAAAGTATGCCACAAATTCTTTTTTATTTTTTTCACAAGTTCTATAGTATTAAGATTTCCATGACTTCCACCCAGTACAATGACCAAATCATCCCCTTTGTTGTTTTTCTTTCCCTGTTTTTTATAGCGTATTTACTTATGCGTGATTAGAAGTCGACAGAATTCAGAGTGAATGAGATCAAAGTTAGGAAACCGGGTAAGAATAAGTTGTTTATTCAGTTACAGATTTTGGAATCGGCGTCACTTTGAATTACGTTCATACGTTTACTTAAACTCATAATTGGAATGAACTATTATAAAATTTGTTGATGCTTATAGTGATCCGGCGTAGGATCAACACCGCGTGCGGCTGCGCACGGTTTGACTCTCCTTCGATTCGTCTCTGCCCAGGCAGATGTACCTGCAACAAGATGAGGGATGCTTCGGAGGCAATAGAAAGGTTAGTCAATAGACAAGGGCTCTACGATACTCGAGGCAGGATTTGCTCGGTAGAGGGAGGCAACCAGTTAGGTGGAAACAAGAAGTCTCTCTAGAATGTCATAAATGCATCCTATTTATAGGCCATCACTTGAACCGGGTGTTTAGGCGAGTTTTACCCATGACCCAGGTGTCACATCAAGATATGTCAGACAGCAGGTGACAAGTGTCGCATCCCTCGTCCGACGGATTGGGCTTCATCGGACGGCGAGTTATCTGCCTCGTGTTAGCCTATAATGACGAGTAGCAGCCTACTTGCGAGTAAGATTCATCCAACCCGAGCTAGTGTATATTATGAGGTGGCAGCCTGCATGGCATGAGGCCTCGGGGCCCTGAGAGGCACCTCAGGAAGATGTACGTCACATCGGGCTAATAGCAAGTTTGCTGGAGGTTCTGCCGAGCTTATTAGCCGACCACCGAAGTTTATTTCCTCGGCGGTGGCGCCAAGCTCACCCTCAACAAAATTACTTATATACTTTAAGTAAATTTGTAGTTTTAATTTTAAAAATAAATTGTGCACTTATTATATTGATGTTAACATAATCAAAATAGATATATGAAACTAGAATAACAGAATGATACATATAATTTGTGTCATAATTTAAAATATAGTTTATTATAATCCTTAAAAAAATTGATTGTTAAAATTGAACAAAATAAATTACAATTAAAAATAAAGTGTCAAACACTAAAATAATAAAAAAGAAATTTTATATTGAATAATAATTAGGATATTGCTATAATGTTAGGTAAATAAAATAATGAATACAAGTTATGGTTAATATTTTTGTATTCCCTTTTATCTATGATTTTTAAGTAAATTAAATTTTAAGATAGAGTTTAATATTACTATCCAGATTGGAACTCTTAATTCGAAAGGAAGCATGGAATTATCAATCTCATTGTTTAATAACAAATTTGTTTAGGGCCTACCAAATCTGATTTCATTCCAAGATGATAAAAAAAAAAAAGAACAAGTAAAAATGGGAGTCTCTCTCATTTTTTATTTCTCATTCCTTAATCCTGTTAAGTAAACATTTCTTTCTACCGTATCCCTCTCTTATTCATCTCTATTCCCCTTTTTTCACTCCTTCATGACGCATAACTTAGCCTAAGGGCACTGGAGTTCTAACCCTAGATCCGAGATCGAATACACCGTGCGATCTCTCGAGAGGCCTTTGGAAGCCCGTGCGATTGGAGACGCTCAGATGATATCCATCACACGATCTCTCACTATTTTGACAAATGGGATTCACTGTGCAACCTTTCTCTTTCAATCTCTCGTCGCTCCTCCACCAACTTTGAGTGCCAATAAGATCTGCCCTACGTGTAAATATGGACCTTTGATCTACCAGACAATCCCCCACCATCTTCCAATACCAACGAGATCTTCCTGACATGAGATCTGAAGATATATTCAATTATGCAATTTATATTTAACTTTAAGAAAAAAAATGAGGCATTACTAGATTTCTTTCTTTCAGCCTTCCTCGTCCTCTCTTGCAAGTGAAAAATCCTCACATCGGATATAGATCGAACTATCTTACGACGTTCTAAACCCAACTCACACATATACTCCTTTAAGGAGCGAAAAACCCAACCCGTAGCACCAAAGCAACCAATTAGTATAATCTATCTTGGAACTTGGGAGGCCGTAGATTCTCATTAATTTTAAGGGATTGAGTAAAGATTGTAAAAAATTTCATTGTGAACTATTTGATATACAATCATGCAGTATTCTTTCTCAACCTAGAAAAACTTGATCCGGCAGGTTTATTGGACAAAAATGTATTACGTGCACCTGTTCACTATATAACACATTGCAATTAACAAGAATGTAACTCATATTATTCTCAGTCAGTATTTTAAGGGGCCCAACATTTTCCATTAGAAATAATAACTGGATAAAGAGGGAAGCAAATCTCGTATCTAATCTACTTTTATATATATATATATATATATATATATATATATTCTTCCTTTAATTTCCAAAGTTTAGCACACCAAGATTTAGTCAAACCCACTTTGTGCACCGCATTTGGTGGTCATTATTAGTGTGAAAATAACCAGAGAACCTAGAAAAACAGAATCTGCTCTATTTAAACCCACAATATGAATCAATTCGATTAATTATACTAATTAAACTAATTAAACGTGTTAAACAAAGATGCTAAATTTCTATGGTCAACATTTGGCCTCGATGACATGGATATTACCATTAGATAATACAGAATTTTCTAGGAGGCAAGTGAATATTTGCATGGACGGTTTCAAAGGCACGTGGTGACACATGCACTATACACCCCATGTCGTAAGCTTCCTGCACCACGTGACTACGTGTGTATATACACTTGCAGAGGAGAACTGCAGAGCCTCGTGCAGTCACGTGACTGCAAACCCCCAAAATGTAAGACTTCCCATCCATTACAAGTGTTTACTATTTAGCGCACACTTGGATCCAAAAATGGTGCTTGGTATATGAATTCACATATGCTTGACCTGTCATTCACATATCACATGTATGTTTGATCTGTCAGGTTGGTTCAAATTAGCGTTTGATTGTGTATTTGTTAAAATAATTTTGAATTTTTATGTGATATTTGAACCCATGTAAACCCAGTTTTGAAAAACTTAAATAGCCTCAGTTTTAATCTATTTGCTACGCTAAAATCATGGCTCCTTTTATGCTTTTCTTACAATTCTCGTAATATTCAAATACTTATAGCCTGTTTGATATTAGTTGGTTTTAACTAACTTTTTAGTTAAGAACAATGTAAAATTCACTATGCTACAGTAAAAGCAAAATAGTTACTACAGTGTAAAATTCTTATATGCTACAGTGTTTATAATTTTAACTAATGGTTTTAACTACCATGCTAAACACTCTATTAAATTCTTGATGTAGTGTTTTATTTCATGTTTTAAGTCTTTCCACTTTCATGCATTAGTTTAAAACCACTGTTGAAACAACACAGGTTTAAAACTAATAATTCAAACTACAAAATTTATAACAATATCAATTTATAGGGTATTTGAAAAGTGTGTTTTGGACTAATTTTGATTAAAAATAATGTAACATTTAAAAGCTTTATATTGTAATTTTTTTGACATATAATATGCAAGAATTTTACGGTATAACAACTAAAAGATTTGGTTGAAAATGATATTCTAAGAAATGATTACACATGCACTGGACTGTTATTTCGTGGCAAAGCATGGAAAAACACCATTGTCCCTGATTTGTTTAGGTCATAAGTAGGAAAAAGAAAGAAATTATTCCTCAAAAAAAAGAAAAGAAAAGAAATTCGTACCAAAAATATAAAAATAAAGAAATATCCAAGTCTATTTGTACTCACCGAGTCAAACTGACAAATATGTACTGTTTTTTTTTTTCCAAGAACATTAAGGATTTTTCACACCTGTCTGAGGTCTCTCTATGCATATTAGCACTCGCTACCCGAGGAAACTGCCTACACACAGCTGTTGGCATCGCCCATGCTCCCATGTGCTTCACTAATTTATTTCTGTGTTTCTCTAATATTATCTTCTTCTTCTTCTTCCAATTTTTTCTTTTACATTTTCCATTAATCAGGCTCGTTAATTTGTTTGTGTATTTTTGTGATATGCTAATAATTACTTGGACACCAAGACACACAAGTTGTATGCACCAAATTTGGAAGAATTGTGCCAGTGTAAATATATATGTAAACATTCATGGATATATTCCAATATATATGCATGTGTGTATATATATATTTATTCCATGTGATATTATTATTTACTAACTTGGAGACAATGACACGAAAGTTTATTGGATTTAGAGTTCAAGCTAACCAAAACGACAAGTAATCTGAAAGACATGCTTGTGGTAAGCTTACTTTGATAAGAGTTGATAGAAGTAATGAGAAAAATTCAAAAAAAAAACTTAAAATTGAATTATTTCATGTTAAAATCCATTACTCTTTCCCGCATATTAAAAATATTACCAAATCAAGGCGGTGAAATATATTTTATCTTACTTGTTCAATATCCCGGGACAAAACTACAGCAATTTGGTGCCATTGTCCGTCCATGTTTCACTTGGTTTGAACTCCAAGTAAATGTGTCGTTCCACTTTTTGATAGAAAAAAAATATATTGTATTCAATATTTTACATTATCTCATCTATATTATTAGCTCAAGTAAGTTGAAACGTATGATTTTCATCTTTATCTTATCTCTCTAATAATATCATAAACTTTTCTAAACCAAAGTTCACCTATTTTATGAAATGCAAAAGAAATAATTTAGGGAAAACCATAAGCTTACTCAACTATATATTATATGGGCTAATTGATTGGAGAGGCAAACATTAATATATCACTACTCAACCAATTAACAGAGGACCTCCTTATCCTTCTATTTCTAAACCTTTCAAGGTATGATTACCATGATGTGAAGGAAACATTATAAAAAAAAAATAAAAAATAAAAAAATCAGCAACGTTACATGCCCAGTACTGTTTTTATCGTTAGATTTGATCAAAATTATTTTTTTACAAATTTAATCATTGAAAAACATATACTTATCTTGAGATTATTTTTTTTAGCACCATCCGTCAAAATCCTCTATAAAATTTTGAGTAAAAGTTGGGGAAGTGTTTTGGACAGATTTGGCAGAGGCTCAAACTTTGACTATGCTGAGCGAGCTCTTTTTGAACAAAGACTTTAACTTTGTGACTTTTGCCTTCTTTTTTCTCACCCAAGTGGCTTTGTCTTTCTTCGTTTCGTCAACACGCAAGGGGAAAAAAATCTAAAGGGCCTTCCCATCTGTCGGCTGTGTTTTTTATTTTTCTTTCAGGATTGTTTTCTTCTAGCTAATATGGTTCTTTTGGGATTGCTACGAATGTATTATTGTACTTGCATATATTTGACTTTGATGAGTGATGAGAGATATAAAGTCCTCCCTTTTGAAGATCATAGCTTTCTGATCGGACCCCACTTGAATAAAACAATATTCCAAATTTAAATAGCTATCCAATCAATCACGTATGGACTAGCACTGCTACTAACTTTAAGATTAAGTTAAACAATTTCTCCATAGGATATCAGTCTTTTGCCTATGAGATCTATAAAAAAAATGATATGGTTTAACTGTTTCGAAACATATATTACTAGTAAGATTTTCATCAAAAAAGTTCTTTTAAGTTAATTGCATTTTGTTATATAATAATATTCAATTAACACACATGCTATTTTATGACATTTGCATAATTGGTATGCCTTTGCTTTTTAAAAAAAAAAAAATTAATTAAAATGTGCATGTATGCTTGGAGTACTTTTGCTCTTTTGGGGAGCTGAATGTGTTTCAATAATTATTGCAGCCGGGGTTGGAGATGAGATACATAATGTATATATGTTCAAACTCAAACAATTAAAAAAAATTACCCAAAAAAAAATTTCAAACGATTAGAAAGCAAGCAAAATTATATATGGCATTACATCGTGGGTTACATGTGGGTTTTGGACCTTTTTGCTTTATCATATATTTGAGAAACGAATGAATATTAATACGTAAAAAGTCGAGGCCTTTTCTCAAGCTCATTCTTTTTTTTTCTTTTTCTTTTTTTTGGGTAGTGAATGAAGGGGTTGAGTGAGGTGGGGTGGGTATATGCAATTGATTTTGGAGTACATTTTGGTATATTGAGTTCAATGACAAGTATATTACATTTAATTTCTCTTCCTTTCTTTTTTTTTTAGATTATTTATCTACTGCATTTAATTTATGAAACCAAGCACAGTCAATGTGAGTGTGGAATCCCAACTAAATAAATTGTCAAATGTGGGAAGAATAGGCAGTCGTTGGTTGTCTGGATGAAATTTTGACCAACAAATGCGGGGATTTCTACATACAGGGGATTACTGAATTTGTTCTCCCTCTCTTTTCCTTGAGTTTTAGAAAACATTTATTAGTATAGTTCACGATTTTTAAGTTGTAGGGACTTGGGGTTGTAAAGTACTTTTATTAGCATGTAAATTTGGTGTTTTTGAACGTCAATTAATATTATACTTGTATGTGGTAGAAAGCATGTGTAATAATTTATATAATAGAGGGGGTTTTGAAAAAAAGAGTTCAAACCATAATATTTTACACCGTACAGTACCGCATGTGAGAACTTTATACATAACATATTTTTACTTTATATAGTGGTATGTGATCAAAACTTTACACTGTTTGTGATTGAAACTTTAGAGCTTAAGCAACTCTCCTAGACAGATTATCTGAATGTAATAAATATAAAGTTGAACTTAATTTCACATTTGTTTCTTCTACAATCATTATTAAAAGCTATACATATTCCCTTTTAATTTTTTCCTAAACATAAACAATACCAAACCAACTAGTGCTAGTCCGGTTAGTAAAAATGCAAGAAAAATAGAAATCATATACTTAGATCTTGAATGCAGCTAACATTGGATTAAAAAAAAAGCACTAGTCGTTCTTTTAGTCCAGTTTAAAATTTGAAAAACGAATGCACGTAAAGAGGGATTAAAAAAAACTTACAAGGTCTTAGGTTTTAATCTTGTAATGGGCAAAAAAATAAAAATAGGGACCCATAAACAGTTGTAAGCAATAAATATCTGCCATTTTAGCTGTTGTTTTGGGTGGTGGATAATTAGGTTCTTTTGGTCCCCCTACCACCCAAAATTCATGAAAATGTATAGCCCTTTTTAAATGCCTTGTGGTAAAGGGCTGTCTTCCGACTCCAGGCTAATACAGCCTCCTCCTCCTCTATATAGTATTCCATACGTTTCAGTTACATACAACATTTGAAAAAAAAAAAAAAAAAAAAAAACCTTACATTAATACAAAACTAGTACAACTATCAAGAAAATAAGAAACATTTTTTTATCCTATATATTTTTTCCTCTCTCTTGTGTGAAAAGTCACCAACTACTACTACGTACTCTGCAAGTTCAGACCCTCAAACACACACACCCCCACTAAAATAAAAAGGCCCATATTAGCATCACAATTCTCAATCCCACATTTTCCACTCAAATTTTATTTTTTATCTTTTTAGTCCTCTCTTGTCCCCTCCAACACACGCCCCCCTCATTTATTCCCCCCACCTGGATTTCTCCTCTTCTCTTCTCATTTCTTTCCTTCTACATCTTACATCTTGGCTCTCTCTCCATTAAACGACAACCAAAAAAAGAAAAAGAACCCATTTGGCCATTTTTTTTTTCTCTTTCCCATGGATCTTGTGAGCAAAAGCCACTCGATCCATGTCTCCGAGACTCTTCTCTCACCAATCACAAGCCCACAAGCCAACTCTCTCTTCCGAACGACAACCAATTCCCTCCACTCAAACGACACAACCAGTTTCCCCGTCATAGCCATTGCCATAATAGGAATCCTCGCCACTGCCTTTCTCTTGGTCAGCTACTACGTCTTCGTCATCAAGTGCTGCCTCAACTGGCATCGAACCGACTTGCTCCGCCGTTTCTCTCACTCAGCAAACAGACCTCTCATGGCCTACTCGCCAGGGCTGGAACCACCCCGGTCGAGCGGCCTCGACGAATCGGTCATCAGATCAATCCCGGTTTTCCAATTCAAGAAAAATAACCTATCGACGACTGCCACGGACGACGTCAAGTCCTCCGAATGCGCCGTCTGCTTGAACGAGTTCCAGGACGACGAGAAGCTGAGGATCATCCCCAACTGCCTGCACATTTTCCACATCGACTGCATCGACGTCTGGCTCCAGAACAACGCCAATTGCCCACTCTGTCGCACCAGCATTTCCGCAAACAGATTCCAATTCAACCCCGTCATTGCGCCGAGCTCCACGCCGGTCGATCCTGGGCCTTACAACGACGAAGACTACGTCGTTATTGAGCTCTCCAACGAGCCCAACAACGGTCATACGGATCGAATCATTGGTTGTCAGCAGGGGGAAGTAGTAGGAGCTCCGCCTACGCCGCCGTCGAGGAAGATCGAAAATTCTTCGAAGAAATATAGGAGTAAGTTTAAGAGCAAGGGAACGAGCATGGGGGACGAGTGTATAGACAGCAGGAGGGAGAAGGACGAGGAGTTTTGGGTGCAGCCGATAAGGAGATCTTTCTCGATGGATTCGTCGGCGGATCGGAAAATGTTTTTGGCAATCCAGGAGACTGTTCGCCATGGCAGACAAGTGAGTAGTGCTAGCATTGAGGTAAATTTGAGTGTAAGTCCAGTTATAGAATGTTCTAGAAATAGTAGTAACAATATCAATAGAGTTAAGAGACCTTTCTTTTCTTTTGGCCATGGCAGAGGAGGATCATCAAGAAGTGCAGTTTTATCTGTTTATTTGGAGCCATAAGATTATTATTATTATTATTATTATTATTATTTGAAAAATTTGTGAGATATGGAGATTCTAGATTGTATTATTGAGATTATAGGATGTGTAACATATAATGAGATTCAATTAAAAAAAAAAAAAGCTTTGTTTGAAGGAGCTTATAATAGCTGTTATTATGAGCATCATCATTGCTGAAATCACTTGCCCTTTTTTTTCTTTCAACTCTTTTTTTGGTTATAATTTTCATCAAGATTGGTTCAAATATCTTTATCTATTGTTTTCTTATTAGAAGAGACAGGCCAACTGAAAGTCTAAAAGTAAACATCAAATATTGAAGAAGTGAAAAAGAAATATAACTGTAAACCATTTGAGAGGTCCCCAACTAGCTAAAAGAGAAGAATCCAAAGATTTGAAAATATATATATATATATATATATATATATATATATATATTCTAATTCTTCTCTTATAGATTATTGATTAGTGAGGGGTCATCTTCAAGCTGAAAACAAGCTTTCTTTTTTTCTTTTTTTTTTCTTCTTTTTTTTTTTTTTTGCCACCAACTTCTTGTGTCATATTATATATTTCTGATGCTGAGGATATATATATATATGTGTGTGTAGTTTGTTGATATGGTTTGGTAATGATTCTTGTTCTATGCTGCTGCTATTATTTTTCCTTGTCTGTTGGAATAATTTTTTGTTTATTTGTAGTTCAGTAAACGGCTTACAAATTTTGTTAGACAAATACAGGTCTTGTTTTTTGCCTTTAGGTGGTTAACATTCCAAATTATTGTGACTACAATATAAAAAGCTTCATGTAGGACAGCTAAGTCAATAATGAGTACTTGTCCCCATTCAAGATTGTCGAATGTGTTTTTAAGGGGAATTTTTTGGCAGAGGGTATGGAAAAAGTTCTCACAATTGGTAATCGACATATACATTAGAATCATATTAAATTAAAATAAATATAACATTTTAAGAAAACTTAACAAAAAATTGTCTCCTATCAATTAAAGTCCTTTGTAGTTTGTGTTGGAAATATAGTACGCAATGAAAATTAAAAATTTTTTATACCAGGGTATTTTTTAAAACACAAGTTTAACACATTATATGCATAAATTAACCAAATTTTATGAATCTTATTTGCTGAAGAGCTCCTGCAATCTATAAAGAGAAAGGCGTTCTAAAAGAGCCTCAACCAACTGGTCTTCTTTACTATTCTCTATCCACGATCGAAGTGCGTGTAGGCACACAACATATAGCTCTTCCCCGGTGACTTTTCTTCCAACCAATTGAAAAATACCTAGAACTAAGGTTCGTGATTTGTGAACAATAGCTGTCAGGGGAGTTCAAGAGACTCATAGTATAGAATGATCACTCTTAATTTCTCAACCGATCTCAATAACTTATGAGTCTCAATTTCTATTTATAAAGGTTGGTCCCAAGGGCTAGTCCTTATCAAATAAGGCCTCAAAAAATTCGAATCTAGATCAATATCTGATAAAATCGTGTAAAAATGTGTAATCAGATTATCGTTCAGCGACAGGCCAAACTAGCAGATCAGCCTACCGAACTTACTCCATTGGCAAGCCGAACCTAAAGACTGACCTGTCGAACTAACGATAAATGATCCTTGTAAATCTTTTATTTCCCACCTAAGATTCTTTGGAAAAAGCTCAGTTTTAATTCAAACAATCCAATAGAGAAATTATCTGATCAAAACAACCATATCTAGATAATCTCTAAGAAAATAAATATTCTTGATTATTCAACAAGTTTATCTTAAATTAATTTTTCACAAAATTAATTCAGCCAATAAACAAACATAAATTATATGATCCTATCGAATTTCAACCAATCTAATAATTTAATATAAGTCACCAATTTATTAGAAAAGCATGCCGTATCATTACAGGATTTATTATATTAGCTAGCAAAGGAGACCTAATGGATCTATATAGTTCAAGCTGCTGATAATTATGAAACCCAATATCCCAGATATAGGTTTCATGATTATCAACTCTAACGCTACTTCACTAAAAGCTTAGAGCTACACTCTCAAACTATATAGAATTATAAAGCCTGAATAGCTAAGTCTACATGGCATATTATAATATATCGTATCCCCATAGGATGTCCATAATCAGCTTAAGGATAAGTTCTGTCTTACCTTCTCGATTATTTTTTTCTTACGTTCCATTATCTAACCATCGAAAAACTTATCATCTAAAAACAATATACCATTCGGTTACACCTATGTATCCAAATGGTTGAACGCTCTAGTCTTTCAATCACAGGATAACACATATAAGAGGATATCATCGACTCCTAAAGAGGAGCTATGGTTTCCGTATCTATGAATAACAAGTCTATGCTATCAAAAGTTATGTCACCAACGTACCGATATGCGTACCATCAATAAATATGGATGTTATCCTTTGGCAAATCAAAAGACATAAGTCAAGACAACAGGCCCACTATTCATCTTAGGATTAAGATAAAACACATATGATTGTTTAAAGTTAATTAATTTGTCAAGACAGAATTATTAATCCAAATCAATCACACTTTATATCCCAATCCAATACATCGTCACTTATGACAATGCCACAATGTTTCTATTCATGAAGTCCACCTCCGATGGTTAAGACAAACCATCTCCTGTTAGGGATAAAGATGACATAACAATCTTTGCATGATTAAAGCGCCCAACTTTATTACCTCAATTGCAGATCTTATAATTTAGATCATCACTTTTAGAATCATATCTTCTGCATAATCTATATATCATATGTCTAATTCTAAAGGCTTAGACTGATAGTCCCAAACTTTCATTTGCTTATCATACATCCAACAAATATGTGTGGCCTCCCCGACCCCACTAAAGCCCCCATGAGGCCTCGGCCCCTGGTATAATTGGCTCTTATTGCAGCGTCACTAGGCCCACTTATCCGTACTGTCCCCTCTAAGGCCCTCGGGTCCCTGAGGGTTTTTCTTTCGCGTCACTCACGTTCGAACCTCAAACCAACCTTAAGAGGTTTTGTTGGAAGCAAAGTGCACAACGAAATTTTAAAAATTTTTCATTAGAGTAATTTCTAAAACATAAGTTTGACATGTTATATGTATAAATTAAAACAGATCTTACTAACCTCAGTGTGCCGAAGAACCTCCGCAACATGTGTAGAGAAGTAACGTTCCAGAAGAACCTCAACCAACTGATCTTCTTTGCTATTCTCTATCCACAACCGGAGTGAGTGTGGGCTCACACGTATAACTCTTCCACCGGTAACTCTCCTTCCAACCAATAAAAGAACCCAAAGATAGTGTTCGTGATTTGTGAACAAAAGCTCTCAGGGAGTTTTCAGATGCTCACTAGAAGAGTATCTCTCTTAATCTCTCAAATTGATCTAAGTAAATCATAAGACTCACTCCCCTTTTTTTATACCTATTGGTCCTGGGGTCAGTCCATATCAGATTAGGTCTCAAAAACTCGAAACAGAATCAAGTTCGGATCAATATCTGATAAGATCCGCGTGAAAACGCGTAATCTTATCTCCCGCTGATCGACAGGCCGAACAGACCAGTTCGACAGGCTGAACATGTCATCCGGCAGGCCGAACTTTCGAGAAAAAATCTCCGCGAATCTTTTATTTTCCACCCGAGATTCTAAAGGATAAAGTCTCAGTTTTGATTCAAATAACCCAATAGAGAAGTTATCTGATCAAAACAAACTTTATCAAAATAATCTCTAAGAAAATAAATCAACTCACAATAATTCTACAAGTTTATCTTGTTCTAATTTTGTCCAAAATTAAAACAACCGATAAACAGACAAGAATTATCTGATCGCAATAATTCAACAAGTTTATCTTGAATTAATTTCTTACAAAATTAATTCAACCGATAAATAGACATAAATTATTTGATTCTTACAAATTTTAAACCAATCTGATAAATCTGACATAAGTCACCAATTATTGGAAAAGCACGTCGTGTCGTAACAGGACTTTGTGAGCTAGCAAAGGGGACCAAAATGGACCTATAAAGTTCAAGCTCATGATAATTATGAAATCCAATATCCCAGATATACATTTCACAATTATCAACTCCAACGCTACTCCACTAAAAGCTTGGAGCTGCACTCTCGAACTTTATAGAATTACGAAGCTCGTGTAGCTAAGTCTCCATGACATATCATAGTGTATCGCATCCCCATATGATCATCCATAATCGGCTTAAGGACAAATTCTGTCTTACCTTCCCGATTATTTTTATCTTACGTTCCATTGTCTCACCATTAGAAAACTTACCATCCAAAGATAGTATACCATTCGGTTACACCTATGTATCCAAATGGTTGAGCGCTCGAGTTTTCCAATTACAGGACAACGCATATAAGAGGATATCATTACTCCTAAAGAGGAGCTATGGATTCCATATCTATGAATAACAAGTCTACGCTATCAAGAGTCATGCCTCCAACATACCGGCATGCATGCCACTATAGAGATGTGGGAGTCACCCATTGGTACATCAAAAGACACAAGTCGAGACAACGGGCCTATTATTCATCTCAGGATTAAGATACAATACAAATGATTGTCTAAAGTGAATCGATTTGCCAAGAAAGAATTATTAATCCAAATCAATTCACTTTATGTCCCGATCCAACACATCGTCACCTATGACAACGTGCCAATGTTTCTATTCAGGGAGTCCAACTCCGATGGTCAAGACAAACCATCTCCCAAAAGGGATATAGACAACATAATAATCTTTACATGAATAAAGCGCCCAACTTTATTCCTTCGATTGCGGATCATATGTTTTAGACCATCACCTTAAGAATCGTGTCTACCGCATAATCATCCCATCATACGCCCAATTCTTAAGGTTTAGACTAACAGTCTCAGACTACTGTTTGCTTATCATACATTCAACAAATATGAATATAAAGAGGACAAGATTTGGTATATATAAATGAATAAATTCTTTATTGATAAAAATGTCTCCAAAAATGTATTACATTTTTACTCATTAGGGCATACATGTCTAACAGGTTCTTATGATCAATTGGTATTCATGATGGAAATAAGAACCTCTTAAGGGAGGTTTGAGGTTCGAACGTGAGGGACGCGAAAGAAAAACCCTGAGGGCCCCAGAGGGGACAGTACGGATGAGTGGGCCTGGTTACGTCGCAATAAAAGCCAATTATACCGGAGACCGAGGCCTCATGGGGGCTTGAGTGGGGCCGAGGACGCCACAATACGAACGCAAAGAGGTCAACAATTTGATACATGAAAAATAAATAAACTCTATATTGGTAAAAATATCTTCAAAAGCATATTATATTTTTACTCCTTAGGGCATACATGTCTAACAATCTCCCACTTGCACTAAGTGAGTAAATATGACAAATCCTACATCCCCATAGCTTCCACATGCCTCTCGAAAACTCTCACAGTTAGTATCTTCATGAATGAATCAGTTAAATTGTCCTCGGATGCGATTTTGCATATAACAACATGCTCGGCCTCTACGAAGTCCTTTATTACATGATACTTCCGATCAATATGCTTACTCTTCTTGTGGACTCTTGGTTCCTTAGCATTAGCTATCACTGCACTGTTATCATAATATAGCGATACTGCCTTATCCATACCAGGAACTACCTTAAGATCCCCAAGGAACTTGCGAAGCCACACTGCTTCTTTCGAAGCATCACTAGCTGCCACATACTCACCCTCCATCGTTAACTCTAAAGTGCAATCTTACTTGACACTTCTCTAAACAATGGCATCATCGCCCAGAGTAAACATATAACTAGTAGTCGATCTTCTCAAATTCAAACAAGATTAGAAATCCAAGTCTGTGTATCTTAGAGGTGTTAAATCCTCGCCCAAATACACAAGCATATACCCTCGAGTCCTTCTCAGGTACTTGAAAATATACTTGACCGCAATCCAGTGGTTTGGTCCTTGATTTGACTGAAATCAACTTACTATCCTGACTGCATAACTAATATCTGGTCTTGTACAAAGTATGGTATACATGAGACTGCCTACTGCCAAAGCATAAGGCACCTTCTTTATGTATTCTCTTTTCTCATCAAACTTTGGTGAGTCGTTTTTAGAAATAGTAATTTCAGACCTAGATGGTTGCCCACCTTTCTTGGAATCTTGTATTGTAAACTTTTTGAGAATTTTATCTGTATAGCCTGCTTAGGATAAAGCTATCATTATGTTCTTCCTATCCCAAAAGATCTAAATACTGAGAACAAAATTGGCTTCACACAAGTCTTTCATGTCAAATGCTTGGTCAACGATAATTTGACCGATAACAATGCCCCAATGTCATTGCTAATTAGCAGAATGTCTTCTACATAAAGTAGTAGAAAAACCATCTTTCCATTCTTAATATGTTTGTAAACACGTGGTTCATTCACAATTTGTACGAACCCATAAGTCTTGATCACTTGATCAAATCTTATGTTCCAAGAACGGGAAGTCTGCTTAAGTCCATAAATTGACTTTGGTAGCTTACAAACCTTACCCTCTTGACTGAACCCGTTTGGATGTTCTATATAAATGGACTCATCAAGATAACCATTTAAAAAGGTCGTTTTGACATCCATATGTCATATATCATAGTCAAGAGTGGTAGCTATTTATAAAAGAATGTGGATAGACTTAAGCATGGCTACAGATGAGTAGGTTTCCTCGTAATTGATTCCTTCCTTTTGCGTGTATCCCTTAGCTACAAGTCTAGCCTTGTAGGTTTCAACTTTTCTATCTGCTCCTCTCTTTCTCTTGTAGATCCACTTATACTTTATGGGTTTTACCTTTCGGGAAGATGCACAAGCTCCTAGACCAGATTAGTCTCCGTAGACTTCATCTCTATATTCATGGCTTTTGTCTAGAGTTTCAAATCAACATCCTCCATAACCTCTTCGTAAGTGTAAGGATCCATGTTATGTTCAACTGGTTCAGCCAAGATGGCCTCACCATTGAACATATACTTCTCGGGTTGAAGCCCGATCCTCCTACTACATTGAAGCCACTTAGGTTGTTGTTTAGGCTCGGTTGGTTTTTCTACACTGATTGGAATGGTTTTATTCGAAACCCCCGGAGTGATTGAATCACTCGCCAACTCCTCAAGCACTACTTTGCTTCGAGGCTTAAAGTTGTCCATGTAACTTTCCTCAAAGAAAGTTGCATTAGTTGAAACCATGACTTTATTTTACGTCTTTTTCCCCGTCCACAATTCATCAGGAGTTTTAGGAACCGATTTTGAAGGCACATTGTTCAAAAGATAACATGCGGTTTGTAGTGCATATCCCCAAAAGGATAAAGGCTGAATAACTCAGCATGGACCTAACCATGTCCAATAAAGTCCTATTTCTTCTCTCAGCCAAGTCATTTTGCTGTGGAGTATCCGGTGTAGTCAAATGGGATAGAATCTCATTCTCTAATAAGTGTCCCAAGAACTTATCAGAAAGGTATTCACCACTTTGATTGGATCGAAGTGCCTTTATGGGTCTATCCAATTGCTTTTCCACTTAGAGTATCTGGTGCAGTCAAATGGGATAGAATCTCATTCTCTAATAAGTGTCCCAAGAACTTATCAGAAAGGTATTCACCACTTTGATTGGATAGAAGTGCCTTTATGGGTCTATCCAATTGCTTTTCCACTTTGACCCTAAACTCTCTAAACTTGTCATAACTTTCGCTTTTGTGGTGATTAGGTACACATACCCATATCTTGAGTAATCATCAATAAAAGTGACGAAATACTCATATCCTCCTCGTGCCTGGATATTCATAGGACCGCAAATATCACTATGCATAAGTTCTAAAACCCTTTCGGCCCTATTGCCCCTAGACCCAAATGGTCTTTTGGTCATTTTGCCCTCTAAACAAAATTCACATTGTGGTATAGATTCTACCTTTAAGTGACTTAAAGATCCATTCCTTACCAACCTTTGAATCCTATTCAGGTTAATATGACCTAATCGCAAATACCAAAGATGGGTCTTATTAGAGTAAGAAGTTTAAGCCTTTTTGAGTTGTTATCATTAACCTCAGTGTTCAACAGTAAGTCCATCTTAGGTTTAATAAAATATATATTATTTTGTATCCATCCATTATAGATAAAAGATTTATTTTTATGAATCACCACTTTATTATTAAAAGAAAATACATAAGAATTATTAAATAAACAAGTTATAGAAATTAAATTCTTTTTTAAGTTTAGGAACATAAAAACAGTCTCGCAAAAATAAATTCCTATAATTATAAAAGTAAAGATGGACGTCTCCCACTGCTTCAGCCAACACTAAAGATCCATCGCTCATCCAGAACGTGAAATCTTCATAGAGTCATTTCTTTGAACCCCTGCAGAGAAACACAAACATGATTAGTTGCTCTAGAATTTATGACCCAAGTGTCACTGGATTCCTTAACCAAATAAGTTTTCATAACCAGAAGATCACACCTACCTCCTCGGGAAAGGAAGTTCTTGCAATTCTTCTTGATGTGCCCTTCCTTCTCACAGAAAAAACACTTAAGCTTCTTTGGGTTATTCTTTTTCTTCTTCTTGTTCTTGCCATTTGCAAGAATAGAAGACTTCATGTTCTTAGCCCGTTGCTTCTTTCTATTCCCAGGGTTAGGATTGAAATCAGACACAGCCGCCAAGTAGGCCTTGTCACTGACAGAAGTTTCCCTGGTCAAAAATTCAAACTCCTATAACTACTTCAAGAGTCTCAAAGACCATAGTCATTTATGTTTCGACATTAATACCAGCTCCATTGGTTTGAGCCTCAGTGAGGTAACCTATGACTAACATCTTATGCTCCTTCATAGACGTCCCTGACCTTTGTTTGCAGTTTAAGAGTTTCTGAAGCACCCTTTGTCGTTTTGTTAGGGCCTGGCCTCCAAACATGTCTTCAAGACTATCCAAGATCTACTTCGTAGTCTCATAATCTTCATGTTGAGCCTGCAACATATTATTCATGCCAGCCATAACATAACAGGAGGCCTGATCATTAGCATCTTTACAGCAATCATACGCTTGGATTTGCTCATTTATGGAGTCTCCTGTAGGCTCAGGCAGACACGATGTTGTTAGCATAAATTTTAGCTTCTCAAAGGATAGATGATATTCAGGTTCCATTTCCAATCATTATAGTTTTCACCGGTTAATTGGTTTTTGTCAAGTATCAAAGATAAAGTGTTTTTAAACATTTTTAATCTACAATAAAGAATCATATATTAAACATAAACAAACATATCATAATATTTAGTAAGATAACATAATCACATAAAACATACAATGTGTTTTTGTGTCAAAACTTTAAAAATATCACAACTTTACAACGATAATTTTTAACTCAAAATTCAACAAACTACCTAGGGGAGACTCATCAAATTCAATTAGGAATATGGATCCTCTCTTGATTAATATTTGTCATCCAAGACCCGTGTGATCTAGCATATATTAATAATCGTTTCTTTGGTCATTAATTTTATTAACAAAGCTTCTAGGGAAGGTTAATAATAAAATTAACATGAGTGTGTAATCATCGTTTTAATATTTTATCCATAATTAATAATTACCATCTTGAGGTATGTAACGATAAATCATACTAAAATACCTTATCTTTTTGGAGATCCAACATGGTACATGATGAAGTCCCTTCCTAGGGGTCGAAATCACCATGTGCTACCTATGGACCAACGATGGATGCCGTAAGTCCTCTCTTCAAAAACATTCTCCTACTCAATCTTTTGAAATCAAGGTTTTATTTTAAGAGACATGCGTGAACAATTTTTAATGAGCGGCACTCCCTATTCTATATGACATGTTATCAACATAGATGACAAATTATACTATAATACAGACAAGCAAAGCAATATGCAAAGCTACAAGCAAAATAATAATAAATAGCCGTAATATTATAGTCCTACCTTATAGATAAGAAAATAAAGATTACAAGAAATAAATCAAAACATATTATCGATTCTTCATCCTTAAATCTTCAAATTGTATCAATATCATGTATTATCCAACTTCAAGTCTTCAATCTTGTATGGATCAAATACTCCATATTTTTGGTAATATCCAAATCTAATGTTTCCCAAAATTGTGCCAAAAATAAAATCAAAACTTCACTGAAAAACACAATTTTTCTAAAAACTTCATAGCTCTCTACTGGCATGCCGACCTGTACAATCGGCCTACCAGTCACGACCCTTCGGCCTACTAAACCTCACAATCTGGCCTGCCAGTCATGGCAGATCGGCCTACTAAACTTGAAAGTTCGGTCTGCTGCCAAAGCCATCAGAATTCTGACCCTTGGACTGCCTACCAAACCTGAGGTCCGCCCTGCCGATCTACAACCATTGGCTTGTCAATTGTGATAGATATGCCTGCCAACCGATTAAAGACTCAGGAAATACCTATGGAAATACCTGTGGAACGCTATCATCTATCTTCTAAACCCATCCTTTCCAAATGATTATTTAATTACAAAATTCTTACAATTTAAAATTAAATAACAATTCATAGATGGAGATGATAGTCCGCCATCTAATTATATAAAAAACTTAGATACATATTCTAACCTCTAAGGAACCATAACCGGCACAAATTAAATAATTAATTAATAATGAAATAATAATTTAATCAACCTTAATTAATTAATTAATATTTACCATATAATTCCATGACAACATAAATATATAGAAATCCTAGAGTGCCAACTCTCTAAAAAATTAAATTCAAGTGTAAGAGGGAACAATATCACATAATTTATTTATATAGCATGATCACAAACTCGTAAATTTATGTAAATAACTTGCCTCTGATACCAATTGTTGGAAAAATGCTACGCAGCAAAAATTAAATTTTTTTTATATTAGAGTATTTTTTAAAACACAACTATGACATGCTATATGCATAAATTAACCAAATCTTACTAACCTTATTTGCTGAAGAGCTCCTGTAATTTGTAAAGAGAAAGGCATTCCAAAAGAGCCTCAACCAACTGGTTTTCTTTGTTATTCTCTATCCACGATCAGAGTGCATGTAGGCACACAACATACAGCTCTTCTCTAGTGACTCTCCTTCCAACCAATTTAGAAATACCTAAAACTAAGGTTAGTGATTTGTGAACAATAGCTCTCAAGGGAGTTTAAAAGACTCACAGTACAGAGTGCTCACTTTTGATTTCTCAACTGATCTCAATAACTTATGAGTCTCACTCCCTATTTATAGAGGTTGGCCCCAGGGGTTAGTCCTTATCAGATAAGGCCTCAAAAAATTTGACTCTGGATCATTATCTGATAAAATCGTGTAAAAACATGTGATTAGATTATCGTTCAGTCGGCAGGCCAAACTGGTAGATCAGCTCGCCAAACTTACTCCATCAGTAGGCTGAACCTAAAGACCAGCCTGCCGAACTAACGATAAATGAACCCCTACGAATCTTTTATTTCCCACCTGAGATTCTTTGGATAAAGCTCAGTTTTAATTTAAATAATCCAATAGAGAAATTATCTGATTAAAATAACCATATCTAGATAATTTCTAAGAAAATAAATATTTCTAATAATTCAACAAGTTTATCACAAAATTAATTCAACCAATAAACAGACATGAATTATCTAATCCTATCAAATTTCAGTCAATCTAATAATTTAACATAGGTCACTAATTAATTAAAAAAGCATGCCGTATTGTTACAGGATTTATTATGAGCTAGCAAAAGGGACCTGATGGACATATATAATTCAAGCTCCTGATAATTATGAAACCTAATATCTTAGATATACATTTCATGATTATCAACTCTAACGCTACTCCACTAAAAGCTTAGAGCTACACTCTCAAACTATATAAAATTATGAAGCTTGAATAGCTAAGTCTTCATGATATATTATAATGTATCATATCCCCATAGGATATCCATAATCAGCTTAAGAATAAATTCTGTCTTACCTTCCCGATTATTTTTTTCTTACATTCCATTATCTTACCATCAGAAAAATTACCATCCAAAGACAATATACCATTTGGTTACACCTATGTATTCAAATGGTTGAGCACTCTAGTCTTTCAATCACAGGATAACACATATAAGAGAATATCATCGACTCCTACAAAGAAGCTATGATTTTCGTATCTATGAATAACAAGTCTACACTATCAAGAGTTATGTCTCCAATGCATCTGTATGCGTGCCATCAACAAATATGGATGTCATCCTTTGGTACATCAAAAGACATAAGTCAAGACAACAGGCCCACTATTCATCTCAAGATTAAGATACAACACATATGATTGTCTAAAGTAAATTGATTTTTCGAGACAAAATTATTAATCCAGATCAATTACACTGTATGTTCCAATCCAATACATCATCACTTATGATAATGCACAAATGTTTTCATTCGTGGAGTCCACCTCCGATGGTCAAAACAAGCCATCTCCCATTAGGAATATAGACAACATAACAATCTTTGCATGAATAAAGCGCCCAACTTTATTCCCTTGATTGCCGATCTTATAATTTAGACCATCACCTTTAGAATCATATCTTCTACATAATTTGTCCATCATATGCCTAATTCTAAAGGCTTAGACTGACAGTCTTAGACTTTCGTTTGCTTATCATACATCCAACAAATATAAACGTAAAGAGGACAACAATTTGGTATATGAAAAATAAACTCTTTATCGATAAAAATGTCTCCAAAAACATATTACATTTTTACTCTTTAGGGCATATATGTCAAACAGTTTGAACTATAAATTATGAGCTGTGTAGCTTAAACTGCAATCAAAATTGGTGTTCGGAGGTACAAAATTTGAACAAGAAACACAATCTAAATTGGTTTGGAAAAAATAAGTTCAAAGAAACAAAAAGAATTGTTAATGGACCATAAAGGTTCGGATTGGCTGAATTCAAGGACTTAATTTTCGGATTGAAGATTTGTGAAGGTTCTGAACTAGTTCTACAATTCAAAATAGGTGTCTAACTTAAGATATCAAACATCACTTTAAGATTGAATACATAGTCCATGTGAGACCATGAGTGATACGTCGGCCAAATTTCTCAGTGGCCATGAACATAAATAGTGTCACAACTTCTTAAAAGACTATATTATAGCAGGAAATGACTTTTCAGGGGAAAAAAGAACAGTGGAGGATGAGCCATAAGGTGGGTGAGTTGAATAAAACAGTGAAAACTTGGAGCAAAAATGAAACACAGTTGAGACAGTGGGCATTTTACTGTGACAATGTCAATAAGGCTGGGGTCTGCTTTTAAAAAATAGTGCCGCGGTTTTGTTTCATTGCAGAAATGTTCATGATCTGATAGTTGTATTCTGTCACTTCCTCTTAACATTACATGAAAAAAAATAAAAAGAAAAAAGGGGCATGTGTACTTGGGAGTATACATTATGCATCCAATTGTAACATATAAAAGTGAAAAACTTTGTACAATTATGTGAAGAATGTGATTGGACCAAAAGTCGCCCACAATGTTATCATGGACAAATAAAAACCTTCCAATATTTTGACGAAAAGTTCAAGACATTTCCACTGCAGGGACTAAGAAAATGCATTATTGGTAGGTTTTGTTTTTTTATCTGCCTTTAATCTATATCAAAAACTGTTTGTTTTGATTGACATTTTGATTAGATGTAATAGTCTGTACAATATTGATATGAGGCTGGCCATTAATGGACCATAAGTTTACCGTAGGTGGACACAGACTACATCATAGCCATGTGCCTCTACGTACGACCGGTGTTCCGATCCATGCTTGGTCTACTTATATTTTGTTGTTGGGCTTATCTGCTTTCTTAAACCAAGATGCCTAATGGGTTGAAATAACTAACATTAGCCTATAACTGCTTTGTTTGACAATTTGGCCTAAAGCTGATCAAAAATCATGACCAAAAATTGAAAACGACAACCCATAATCGTAGAAGTCATCTTGAAGAAGAGAAAAGTATTATCTGTTTAGCCGGCCCGTCGTTGATGAATCCAGCTCCAACACATGCCAATAATATGGCATACGAAAATCGAGTATGATGTGTGTAAATTTTTCACCTACTTTTCAGTTATCATATACCTATTTGCGTGCTGGTGGGCTTAAAACGCTGTCAAGTTGGTTGACGTTTTTCAAGCCAGGAGATGATCTCCATTACGATTCATGGGCTTTGGAATATTTTGTTAGGTACGTGACGGATGGTGATTATGTCATTGTTTGGTCTATGATTTTTCAAGAAAACAAGCAGTCTTGCAACAATCCAGATCCTTTGTCCAATATGTACGTCTAATTGTCTATCTAACTAATTAGTAACAGACACATTACATGCACAAACTAGGAAACAAGCAGACAAACAAACTGGAGAGGATTTGGGTTCCTCTCACAATATGTCTATATATTGAAGAAACTTCCGTAAGTTATGCATCATAGTCGCATAATATCACCTTATGTTACAAACGCTAAATTAATTAAGAGAGAGAAGTTGTTAGTGCATATTTTTCAACATTATAAATAGATAAAATCGCAACAAAATACAAGAAATCTACAAAATTTGATATAACCTGAAATCTGCAGCTTCAAAACATAATCCTTATTGCAGAGCACATTGTTATGCCCTATTGTCAGGTTTTTTTTTTTTTTAGCTATCTTCTTAATTTCAAACGACACGTAGGGCTGACAATTCGTGTTCGCGTGTCATGTTCGTTCCAGCGTGTTTACAGTATGACATTATTAGGCTAAACACAAACATGACACGATTAATAAATGTGCCTAAAATGCAAACACGAACACAATCCGCCTATGGCATGTATAGCATGGCACGACACTATTAACAGGATTACGAAACAGGCCGTGACAAGTTGACACGATAAAAACATATATATTGCACGTTTATGACCAAGTTAACTAAAAATTAAAAAAAAAAAAAAACCAAGAGAGAAAATTAACAAAGACATAATATCTAATTAGTACTAGCCTACTACCACGAGGGATGTAAAACTATCCAAGCAACATCATACCTAGTTCCAAAACATAACAAAACACTTAAACTAAGTTTTGAATATAACAAACATATCCAAATCGAAATTCAAAACATAACCAACATCTTATTGTTCCTATCCAAATGTCTAACAATAAACAATATAAGTGCATAAATCATCAATTTTCTTGAGCTTGAAATGAGGTGTCTAAATTCAAGCTCCAAGCACTCTCCAAAAGTCTTCAACTATTACACCATGTTTAAGATTTCAAAGAATAACAAAGTTAAACATAGTAACAAATTAGACAAAGCAATAAATTGTTTGAATGGCTAGGTTTGAAATTGAGGGTTAGGTATAACATGCCTTATATATGTTAAGACTTAAATTTTAAATGTTTTTATTTTTAAGTTTAAATATGCTATAAACTAGAGGGTCATGCCATATAGTGTTGACACATTTACGGCCCGTTTAATTAAACGTGTTAAAGCATGTTAAACATGCTAGCACGAATCTAGCCCTTTTATTATCGTATTATTTGTACCAACTCATTTATGGTCCAATTAATATACGTGCAATCTAAATCCGTTTATCTCATGTTGTTTTCGTATCGTGTCTGAAATTGCCAGCCCTAATGACACGATCAGTGGAGAAGCCACCTTGAGCATAATGGCAGCTCCCTTCTTCCTTAATTTTTTCCTAATTAAATATTTGTAATGCCTTTCTTAGTTTGCTGCTGAATTTTTTAATTGTGACATTTAAATATGAAATCTTTTAAGGCATTTCAATCATACAATTTATATCCCAAATTTTACCTTTTGAAAAATCTCATATTTCAAACCTTTATTTCTGAAGTAAATTAATAATTAATGACACTATAATATAAGTTCATAATTTTATACATTGTAGACCTTTTTTGGGGTCCGGTAGATTTCGCAGGCAAGTATGACTTATTGGAGGTGCACAAATATACGTTCTTGATTCATCGGTGGTGGTTCCAATGAGACTGAAGGTCTTCAAAAAGGCTCGCAAAAGATGTTGATGTTAAGACCTTAAATGAAAGGGTGGGGTAGCTAGATTCAAAGTGAGTCAAAGAAGAATGGCACCTAAGGGCTAAGGCCTACTTTGTTGCTAATCTTATCAAGGCGCGGCCACAAGATGACAAATAGAACAACATGTAAGCAAAAAAGATGTGGAAAAAGTAAGTTGTTGATGTAAAGTGTATCTGGAGCAAAGCCTTTCACAAAGGCTAAGGCATTGGTATGAATGGTGGTCTCTTCAAGGGAAAAAGGCATTGGTTAGTACTCTAAAGTCGAGCTCAAGTCGTTCCCAGAGATGGCTCAAGAATTGTTAGAAAGTTGAAGGTGGTTTGATCAAGGTTGCCTATGGGGAGGCTTTTGTAAATATGGAGGAAGTGGCTAGGGAATTGTTCAAGTGACTCAAGGGAAATGCTTTCAAGGATCATCATGTCCAAAGGCACATATCTTAAAGAGTGTTAATAAAGCATCCTGAAGATAGTTGCAAGAAACACTTCCAAAAAAACTAAGGTTCGAAGGGTGCAGACCTTAGAGAGTACTTTTGAGTTCGAAAGGCACAAACTCAAGAAGGAATAAAGAAAGCAAATGGCCAAAGTTTTGGCTAATCAGATCGAGCTGATATGTGGGAAATAAGGGGTGGATTCACGTATTAAGGAGTTGGGTTTTTAGAGGTAAAAATGTATGGTTTTTTGGCGATTGCTCTGGGAGACATGCTTTGCACTTAGATCAAGTATGAAGCAAATCATTTTCCCTAGAAGGCTATCAAACGGTTTCCACGCATGGCTTCTTGTCTTGCTAAGAATAGTTTGATTTGGGGAGAAAAACATGTTTCATGCTTATCATGACTTTTTTCTTTAGCTTTTCAACTCCGAGATCCAGTTTACCAAATTGAAGTTTTTTTATTTTCGGAACACTCAGGTGTGTCAATCCATCTCCAGCAACATTGTTTTGCCATTTTTGGTCGAGTAAGCTAGATCCTAACACGAAGCCAAAACGCTGCTAGCGGCATGCATGCAAAGGCTCTCGAAGGTGTATTCGGGATGCCTTTGGGTGATAGATCTGACTTGAGATTTTGTCAAATTTTGGTCCTTGAATATAAGGCCAAAACATGAGCTTATTTTCTTGGACTTTCACATGGTTGATTTCTAAGGCAGAATTTACTGTAGAAGTCACTTTTTATAAAACTTGGAGTAGTAAATGTCATATTTTATTGTTAGTAAATATGATATCTTTAAAAAGTTTATTTGATTTTCCCATTTTATCTTTGTTTTTAATTATAATAATTCTAAAACCTTAAAAAATCTCCAAAATTTGAAAACTCTCTCTGCCCTTCTCCCTCGTGTTTGATGTTTCTCTCTCATCTTTTACCTTTGACATTTGATTTTACCTTTCTATCTCCAAACATTTCTCTCTTCTCCGCCACTTTCTTTAGTTTTGCATCCTTTCCGACGACAACATCTCAGACATATTGCCTCCAGTTATCGCATGAAGCCACCAGAAATAGCTTAGACTTTGTCGCATCTTCACTGACTTCGTCTCGTGATCTATGAACGAGCATAAATCTCCATAAAGTATGAGGATGATCATGGTCAACCTTTGATCTCCAAGCAATCATCAGGATTAGTATCTCATGTTTTTCTTCGTTTCCTAAGCCATAATGACTTGCAAAAAAAAGAAAAGCAACAAACCCAAAGAATAGAACATGCACACGCAAGAGAAAGATAAGGGAGAAGAGAGCATATAACAGAGCGAGAGGGAGGAGAGAGGGAGCAAACAAGAGGAGAAAAAGAATGAGAGAGGGAAGAGCAATAGTGGAGAGAGGAGAAAGTGAGGGGGAACATGAGGGGAGAAGAAAGAAAGGTTGAGATGTACTCAGAGGTACTTTTGGCCATTTAAAAGGTGTTTGATAGGTTGTGGTCTAGACCATATTTTCAGTTATAAACAGTATAAAACTTTTACCTGTTACAGTAACAAAAAAATCGCTACAGTGTAAAGCTTTCGCATGCTTCAGCAAAAACAGTTTTAATCAACAGTTAACCACCTTGCCAAACACCCTATTAGTCATGATAAAATATAAGATTTTTATTTTAATCTATTTTTTTTACTAAACTTGTTTTAAATATCTCGTATTAATTTAGATTAACCCTCATAAAATTGTTATTTCCCTCGTTCTCCCTTCTTAAGATTGAACTAAAGAATTTTTGGGCTAACTTCTCCATCAGTTGTCCATTTTAACCCAATTAATTTAAACTTCCAAGTAGGATTAAAAGAATGAGTCTAAATGAACACACCTACTTGTTTGCTTATGGCCTAAATCATAACCCATGTGTGTTCTCTAAGTGTGGCTTGGATCTATATATTGAGCCCATTCTCTCCAGGACTTGAGCTTTTAGAAGAGTCTAGCACAAAGACAAGCACCAACAACCTTAAAAAACTGAATCAATCTCAACTAGAAGGTTGATCCAATGGGATAAAAAAATACACAAATAGTTGAAACATTGTTTAAAAAGGCGCTCGAGGTGTACGCCTCAGATCGAGGCGTATTTATTCCTTTTCAAGGCTTAAGCCCTGATCATTTTGAAGAGGCTTACGCCTTTTTCTGTTGAGGCGCACGCCTTGAGGCGTTTTCACCTCAAGGCGATTGAGGAGTGCACCTCAATGGATGGATGGATGTCTGTTGGGCTTCTTTTCAGCCTAATTTTGTCTGTTAAAAAAAAAAAAGACACCCAACCCAATAGTCAAGTTGGCTTTTTGCTGATAAAAGCAAGAGAAAGATTTTTAAAACCTAGCATACTCTTCTTATTCAACATTTCTTCATCAGCCGCATCTTCCTCTCAGCAGCGCCTGCATCTTCCTCAGCAGCGCCTCCATCTTCCAAGCCCACTCCCATTTGAGCAGCAACCTGCGACTGAGTGACGACCCACCGGCAGAAGAAACCTTCAGTTTCTGACCTCCTCTCCTAGGTTTTTTTTTCCTTTTCTTTTATTTTCTACCGTATTTTTTTTCCTCTTATCTACTGCAGCAATGAATGTTGTTATTTAGAGCTGCTTCAATAGCTTCCCTCAAGATAAAAAAGGTCTATACCTCAGCATTCCAAACATCATAAAAGTAGTGATTTAGTAATATTGTCACACACACAAACATATAAACACGTAGTGTACTGTATATAGTAAGGAGGATGGCTTTGGGGCTGTGGCTTTGATGAGATTATTGTTCGTTGGGCATGCAGTTTTGGTCTTGGTGTTGGTGTTGAGTTTTGGTCCACTATTAAGGAAAGTGGACTTCTGTTGGTTGCTGCAATATATGTATTGATAGAGTTACTTTTGCTATGATTTTATTATTTTTTTAAACGTCAATTTGTTAGTTTTCTTGGTTTTATGTGATTTTTTTTGTTATACATGGTGGTTCAGTGAAGCTTCCTCTGCTTTCTTATGTGTAGATCTCTCCACGGCATATATAGAAGGGACTGATATCTTGGAGTGTGTTACTCCTACAATTTTAGCTCAAGTTCAATAGCTTAAAGTGCAGCTGTTGTTGTTAGTGATCTGCTTCTTGGATATATATCAGGTGTGTCAATTTACTCTGTCCACCATTTTCAAAATCCATTCCCTCCCCCTCCTTTTATTTATTTATTTTTTCTTGTTTTCTATATGTTTGTGTTTTCGATAATTATCTGTTTTTCGTTTGAGTTCATCAATATGTGGCTCAAACGCTCTTCTGTTTTCACATTTAGGAAATGCTCACTTGTTCTCTTGTATTCTTGTTTGTTAGTTTTGGTATTAAATGATCAATTTTCATGGCCAAATGGATCGTGTTCGTGCATTAAATAACTATTAGTTTAAGACTATTTTATATTTGAACAATTATTAGTTTCTATGAGTTTGTTTTTATGACATTATAAAGGTCTATTAGTTTGTGTTTATACTCTTACAAGTACACGACTTCTGGGTGATCTAAGCTTTTGTTTATTCTCACAATTATGTTAGACTTTATCAAAACAAGGGAAAATTCTTTTGTGTTTTGTTTAAAAATCTCAAAAAGGAAGACTTTACCAACAGGGCCTTGATCTTTCTCTATTTTCCTTTGTTTTTTTTCCTGGTTTTTCAATTTATATTATTGGTGGAACTTTTTATTCATAGACTCATGTATTTTTGTTGTGTAGCTGAGAGTGAAATGCTTTCTTCTCATGTTTGTGATGTTTTGAGAGCGATTGTGTGTGATGCTTTCTCTATTTTTGTTGGAAAAAGATTTGTTACTTATATTTCTATGATAGTTTTTTTGTTTGGTCCAATAGTTATTTTGTTTTTCACAAAAAAAAATATAATAGTGTGCTATATAGCAGTAGCATTTCTTTTATGATATGAAATATGAATAATAACATATTTATTTCTTTTTCTTTTAATGTATTTTTTAAATCATTTTTTCAGTTATAATGGTTGGTGGTGCAAAGAGAAAGGATCCCGCTTGGAAATATGGTACTCAAATTGAACAGAATGCTAAAAAAGGCTATGTTTAGTTAGAATGCAAGTTTTGTAAGAAGAGGATAACAGGAGGTGTTAAAAGATTGAAGGATCATTTGGCGGGCACACGCCATAATGTTGGACCATGTCTAAAAGTGCCAGATGAAGTGAAAAAGGAATGTCTTGACTATTTAAAAGGTTATTCTAATGCAAAACAAATAGCTCATAGGAACATGGAAGAAATGATTTCTAGTGGTTCCTATTTTGGAAGTGCTCAAGAAGCAGGCAGGTTCTTGTCCCGGCGATAGTAGTGGTGCTTCTTCAAGGGGAACTCGTGGACCTATAAACCGATTTTTTGCACAAGTAAACGATGAGAAGCATAATGATTCTCAACCAATCCCTCCGACTTCTACAAAAAACCTTCGAAACGCGGTATGTTTAGACATTGCAAGATTCTTTTATGACAATGCAATTCCATTCAATGTGGCAAGGAGTCCCTCATTTCTGAATATGCTTTGCTTTGTTGGAAATTATGGTCGAGGGTTGAAACCTCCTAGCATGTATGAGCTTCGAACATGGTTATTGGATGAGGAAGTAAAGACCACACAAATAATGGTTGATGAAGTGAAGAAGACATGGCCTGAAACAGGGGTAACAGTAATGTCAGATGGTTGGTCGGACATCAAACAAAGGGGTATAATCAACTTCCTTGTCAATAATCCTTATGGTACTGTGTTTTTGAAATCTGTTGCTGCTTTTGCTTATGTTAAAGATGCACAGTTGTTGTCCAACATGCTTGATGAAGTTGTTGACGAAGTGGGAGAAGATATTGTTGTTCAAGTGATAACAGATAATACAAGTGCATACAAGGCTGCAAGAAGGATGTTAATGGAGAAAAGGAATAATCTTTATTGGACTCCATGTGCTGCCCATTGTATTGATTTGATGCTTAAGAGGCTTGGACAATTACCACAACACAAGAATGCTTTGCTCAAAGCAAAGAAGGTAAGCAAGTTTTTTTACAACCATTCATGGGTGTTAAGTTTGTTCAGGAAGCATAGTGATAAAGAAATTGTTCGACCGGCTGTCACAAGATTTGCCACTGCTTTTTTGACTCGACAAAGGGTAAAAGTGTTGAGACAACCTTTAGAAGCTATGTGTGCTTCTGAAGAATGGAGTAAAAGTTCATGGGCGAAAAAAACAAGAAGGAAAAGAAGTGAAGAAAATTATTTCTAGAGATGAGAACTTTTGGCGTGGTGTTAACTATGCTGTTAAAACCACAAGTCCTCTAGTAAAGGTTCTAAAATTGGTTGATGGTGAAAAGACTCCAGCAATGGGGTTTATCTATGAAGCTATGGACAAGGCAAAAGAAGAAATAGCAAAGGAATTGAGGGGACAAGAAGCTTCTTATAAGGAGATTTGGGACATTATTGATGAAAAGTGAGATCGTCAGTTACATCATAATTTGCATGCTGCTGGGTACTACTTGAATCCTCAATGCCATTATGACATGAACTTCCATTTAGATAAAGAGATCAAGACGGGTTTATATAAATGCATGGATAGGCTTGTCCCTAGTGAGGATTATATGAAGGTTGATGCTCAACTTGAAGATTTTGATTTGAAGAAAGGAATGTTTGGCTTCAAAGCAGCACATATGTCCTACACAACACGTTCTCCCGGTAAGATTTGACCCATTTATTGTTAATTTTAAAACTTAAATTTGATATATTATATTACTATTACTTCATCCTTTTTTGTTGTTATTGTTGTAACCTAGAGCGTTGGTGGTATTAATTTGGAGATGATACACCAGAATTAAAAGCCTTTGCAATCAAAGTTCTAAGTCTTACTACTTCAGCATCTGCATGTGAACGTAATTGCAGTGCGTTCAATCAAGTGCATACAAAGAAAAGGAATCGATTGCATACAAGTAGAATGAACAAGTTGGTGTTTGTTATGTTCAACAAGAGATTGAAAGACAGATTCCTCAAGTTGAAGTCAAGGAACAATGGTGACGAGAAATTTGATCCTTTGCTTATTGAAGACATGCCATTAGATAATGAAAGGTTAATTGAACAAATTGAAGGAAATGGACATGAAAATAGTATGAGTGGTGATGAGAATGAAGCAACAATTGAAGGGGATGAGGCAGGTGAAAGTTCAAGATCATCCAAAGCAAAGAAAAAGAGTGGCTCCTCATTAAAGTCAACTCTAACAACAATAGGTAATTATAGAGAATTACATAATTATGTTATTAGCTTATTACTTCATTGGTCAAACAGGTCACTCAAAATTTTATCAACATTGATGTAGGAGCTAAGAAGAAAATGGCGGTGATTGAAGAAGAGGAAAAACAAGAAGAAGATTGGAATGATGACGATGATATGGATTTGGAAGATAATAATGATGAAGAAGATGAGGATGAGGATGAGGATGATGATCAAAACTTCAATTTTTGAGGGCTTTAGACTTAAATTGCTTCGTGTGTGTGTTTTGTTTGTTATGGCATAAACTAAGTGTATCTTT
This sequence comes from Artocarpus heterophyllus, assembly GCA_025403435.1. Lineage (NCBI taxonomy): Eukaryota > Viridiplantae > Streptophyta > Magnoliopsida > Rosales > Moraceae > Artocarpus > Artocarpus heterophyllus. The sequence goes on from CM046341.1 coordinate 7,503,097, forward strand.
TATTTGTTATGACATGTTTATGAATTTTATTCAATTCTATGATTTTTTATTTTTTTTTTACATTCGAAGCTTACGCCTCGCTTCGATTAAACAAATCGCCTCAATTCCTGTTTTCGCCTTTTGAAACATTGAGTTGAAACAATAATAATTGTACTGTTTAATTAGTTAAAAAAAATGACTCCATTATTAGGTATGAGCCACAAGAGAGAGCATTTTTTTTGGGATGAGTGAGAATAATGTTTTAGTGCATAGTGTACTAATTTTAGCATAAACACTCATAAAGCAAGAAATTTAATTGAAAAAAAAAAAGCTCTCTAAAAGAAAAAACATATCCTATCCTAATTTCTTAAATAATCTCAAAGACCTTTCAAAAATAATAATAAAAAAATTACTTTAAAATTTATGTGATATTTAATGATATAAATTAAAATTAATACTTTAGTAGTTACAATATAAACCTCTTATATAATATAATAATTTTAATCAAAATTAATTCAAAGCATTTATTTGAACCAATACTACCGAGCACTTAGTCGTCTTCCTACTTCTAACGTCTTGTCGTTTTGTAGTTTGCCAAGGGGCTGCTCTCTCTTTTTCGGAGATCATTTTTGTTTTTCCAGAAAAGATGGTCGTTTTGCGTAAAAGGACGTTTCTTTCCTGAATGAATCTCTGTATATATACACATCCTCAGCCAAGCGGAGCCATCGATTGATTCAACAAAACATAATTACTATCCAATTCGAAAAAGTCCCCGCTCTCAAATCATTTCCTTTCAAAGCTCTTACAAACCAAGATGAAGATCATGGTGGCGATAAAGCGCGTCGTCGATTACGCCGTCAAAATCCGAGTCAAACCCGACAAGGTAATCAACACAAACAACAACAACAACAAATATTCTTTACAATTTATCAAAAAACTAATCTAAAAAAACGAAACCCCAAAAAACGTCATGTCGTTTTTCTCCCTTTGCCAGACCGGCGTCGATACCCAGAACGTGAAGATGTCGATGAACCCCTTTTGCGAGATTGCCCTGGAAGAGGCGCTTCGAATCAAGGAGTCTGGATTGGCCTCGGAAGTCGTGGCTGTCAGCATGGGTCCCACCCAGTGCGTTGAGACGCTCAGAACGGGTCTCGCCATGGGAGCCGATAGAGGAATTCATGTGGAGTCTAATGGAGCTTTGTACCCGCTTTCTGTTGCTAAGATTTTGAGAGCCCTTGTGGAGGTTGAGAAGCCTGGACTTCTCATCCTCGGCAAACAGGTCCTTTTTCTTTTGCCTTTGCTGGTTTTCTGGAATTGAGTACTCTCTCTTCTTTTTTTTTTTTTTTAATAGGGTGTTTTGGGCGCGTTGGGTTAGTACATTTTTATTTGACACTGTAGAATTACAACAACAAAAAATTATAGTTAAAATTATTTTTGGCAAACAAAAGAAATATTATTAAGGTGTTTAAAAAAGAAGTTAATTTAAAATTTAAAATTAAAAGTATTATAAGATATAAGATATTTATATTATAATATATTTTTATTTTATGTTATAATATGTGAAAATTTTATATTTTTGAAGTTAAAATTGATAAATTGAAACCAAGTTTGTTAATCACCTTAAATTTAAATTTAAGGCGAGTTATACAAAATGATCTCAGAAGTTATGTTGTAATATAGGGAAAAATAAAGTGCCATGATTGTGCTTAATTTAATGTGCCGAACGGGTCTTTTTCTTTTGGATCTTGATATGTTTTCATCTATCCTTATAGGTGGATCCAATCAAGGGGTTAAATCTCCTGTAGTTGATATCATAATAATTGAAACATGCACTTTTTTTAGTAGGCAATAAATTTTTCTTTTATAAAATAGAAATATTTTATAAATAGTAAAATCAAAATCATTATAATATTTACTACACAATTTTACAACATAAAAAGTGAAAGTTATTATAATAATTACTATGTAGTTTTTCTATTCCTAGTTTATCCAATCCCTTTATTACCCATTTTTTTCAATTGGGTTCTGGTTTTTGTGTGTTTGAATTATGGTTTTCTTTCTTTCTTTCATAGGCTATTGATGATGACTGTAATCAGACTGGGCAACTGGTAGCAGGGCTGCTGAATTGGCCACAAGGGACTTTTGCTTCAAAGGTTAGTTTCGTTTTTTGTACTTACTTTATACTTTTGCTTCAAATATGTACTTTCTTCCTAGTTGAATGATTCAAGTTCATGCTTCCTTAGTTTTGTATATGATAATACTGAGTAACTAACTGTGGAGTATGTTTTTTCATGTTGCTTTCATGACTTCATCAATCTGACCTTAGATTAAGCGTGTTTGAACCTGTAAGCAGGAATTAAAATATTCAACTATCAAGATAGCTTTATGGTGCTGGGGAACTTTGATTTTAAAGGAGGTCCTTTGTTATTTTGAGGAAAAACAGTTAAACTGGCCGTGAAGATTGCTGGGATATAGGACCAAAGGTGGAGTTTCACTTGCTTGAAAATGAGAGTTTTAACTGGAGTTATATGGCTAGAATCATAATTCTATTTTAGTATTTTTCTGTATGTCATTAAATGAAACGTATCAGCTTATCAGTAAGGTGGAATTCTGGGACTTAGAAATTCATAGATGGACTCGACATGTTTGTTATGTTTTTGGCAGTAACAAGCATGCTGGATTCTTATTGAACCTGAGTAATTCACAATATCTTAACATCCTCAATTCTTGTAACATGATAACTCAATTGTTTTTGCCTTTGTTCATTTGACCTAGCAGCATTGGCAAGGCATTCATAGTGCAGAAACTGGGAAGATAAGCTGTTATGGCGGTTAAGACTTGAAAAGGCTTTAAGATGGTTAGAATAAAAGAATATTGGAGGCATTTAAACCATCAATTTATGCTTAATAGATGGAAAAAAGTTTCATTGGCTAATTTGCTTGGTTTAAAATTTTGATCATTGTGGTTAGTTTGCCTACTCGTGTGCTGAGAATTTTGAACTTTTGATCTTTGTGGTTAGTTTGATAAAAAGTCTCTTGACAATTTTGGTAATGATGCATCCTAGGCATTTGCATTTCCTAAATTAATTGGAGCCATCTGTTAAGTGGACTACTTTGAACGCGTGTTAATTTGATGTAATCGGTTTTGTTTCCTGCGTTATAATCTTCTAGTATCGTGGCAGGTATAAATTTACATTTATCATATTAGCGATTGCAGGGGTTGTGGCTTCAGTTCAGCAGAACATGTAGACATTATATTGAGATTGCTAGAATACACAATGGAAATCAGAGTCAGACTTTAGTACAAGTCTAGTCTAGGTTCAGAGTATAATTTCCTATGACTTACTTCTTGTCTCCACTAGGTTGTTCTGGACAAGGAGAAACAGGTCGTGACGGTGGATAGAGAGGTAGATGGTGGTCTTGAGACTTTGTGCTTAGACTTGCCAGCTGTTATCACGTATGTATTTCATTTCGTCTGTATTTCGTATTCAAGCACTGAATATTTTTTCGACGCCTTTTCCTTTCTCTTTCACGAGTGAATTGAATCAATAAGAGCATACAATTCTGGAAGTCTTACTTATTTCATGATATGGAATTAAAAACTGTGCTTTCTGCAAATTTGTTGCAGCTATATTTTTTTTTATGTCCTGCTATGGGTAGGATACTGAATAAAGACAATCATAATTATGGTTTTTTGATGTTTTGGATATTTGAAGATGAGAAAGGAAAGAAAAACATGAGTAATTGTTACAAAGCAAACCCATTATGGAATTATCAAAACCTGACAACCAGATCCCTCTTTCCTTTCACCCAGTATTTAGCTACTCTTTGTATAAAACATCCAGGCAATAGCTTGAAAATGCTTCTCCTCTTTCTTACTTTTTAAACTAAGGGGAAAATAATGAAAAAAAAAAAAGGGGGTCTGTTTCCAAGCTGATTTTCTCGACTTTAGGGAGGGGCTTGGCGAGATTGAGTGAGTCTCATTGCAACTATTTTCCTCTGATTTGTCAGGAGCCCGGTTTCATTATCGTCTTTTGGCCGCTATTTTGACACATTATTAAATCCTGGTTTGCAATTCTCCTTGTTTTTAAGCCCCATAATGAGGACAACTGACCATTGAAAATATGCGGCTAACCTTTGCTTGAGGATAATCCATTATCATTGAACCATATTTAAAAGGATACTTCCAAATTCCAAGGGTCGATAATTCATGTCAACCTTCTCCTTCCTCAAAAAATTTTACCTCTCAATTTAGTCCACAGTAACATTTCCCTTAACATGCTAATGATGTTGATAGTTCATACCGCTTACTCATATTTGCATTGTAATCATGCCAACATTCCATGATCTTGTTATCTCACTAGTTTACCTTATTTGTGTGTTGTCGTAAACATGTTATGATTTTTGGTGATTATGATTAGTCTTTATCCAGCAACCCTCTGGCTGTCTTGCAGCACCGATTTGAGGCTGAACCAACCAAGGTACGCGACACTCCCAAACATTATGAAAGCAAAAAAGAAGGTCATCGACAAATTCACTCCGCAGGATCTGAACGTCGAGATCAAATCAGACCTAGAGGTTGTTCAAGTGACCGAGCCTCCAAAGAGAAAAGCAGGTGTCATCGTCTCTTCAGTTGACGAGCTGATCCACAAGCTAAAAAACGAAGCTCATGTCATTTGATCTTTCTTTTTTTGCTAATCTTCTGCTCGGAATCTCTCTGTACTTACCAATCCATTTTATGAAAACCCAATGCCGTTCAAACAAAATGACCAAAACACACAAGTTGTTTGTCATCATTAAATTTCAATAATACAACACTTTCTAGGGGTCAAACATTTAACAATACATCTCAATCACCATGACATCTCCACTATCATCAAATATAGCATCTTTGCGTCTTCATAAGGAATATGCCTTGGAGTGGTTGATTTTCTTCCCTTTGTTAGTACCATATTTTCAAGTTGTTTTTATAAAATTGCAAGACGTGTATATGCCAAACCGATCTATGTTATGATCTAGAAGTTTCATTTACAAGTTTTGGTAACATAAACCCCAATGAGATTTTAGAGCCAAAAAAAGCCACGTGTCTTGGTTAGGTACCCTGTCGCTTTCACTAGTTACAATTATTATTTTCTCCGAGTCCCAAATATTATAGAATTGAGGAGGGGCTTCCTAATATATTTAGCATTTTTCAAAAATATATATATAAAAAAAAAAAAAATCACTCTTCTTCATTGCGTCACAGAAAATAAACTAATGTCATGTTCAATTGTATATATATTTTATGAAAGTGGAAGAATTAGTAGTTATAAGGGGCCTAGGGGAGCATTTTCTTAGTGAAAAGGAATGGAAACTGTAAAACCTTTTAGCCGTTTGGGTTGAGACAAAAATGTTATTTTGTAGAATTATTCATTTCAACAATCTAAATATAACCCTACTGATTACTTGAATTTTTTCGTACATTTTTCATTGCTAAAGTGATATCGTGGAGGATTATATCATCCTATTTTAGACATATGTAGTATAGTGAAAATAGTTATTCCGAGCATAATTTATCAGTAAATTCACATCTTACTCTCTCTCCCTTGTAGTGTAGGGATCAAATCCTCGACCTCTAATTTTTTTTAAAAAAGACATATAGTAGAAATAATATCTATTTCCTTGTTTGTTTTGTTTTTCTGTTTAAAATTTTCAATAGATAGTTGGCTCCGCCACTTAAATGAATGGATCATTTATATATAAAATATGTTACACAAATGACAATTCAATATACTATTTACGAGGATAGCTAAATAATTAATTGTTTACATTGTAAAATTACAAATAAATTATTTACAATGGGAAGATTCTACAATTGTCCTTGAAATATTTAATTAGTTAAAAAAAAACCCTCTTTTTTCAGAAGTGGGTCATCAATTCAACATTGTACATAACTCACAGTGTCTTACGGTGACATATTGCATATGTTTGAAGTTTTTATTCTTGATAAATTACGTACTAAATTTTTAATTTTAATAAATCATCCTTCGAATTTAGCAAAGTGTTAGAGTGTTACAAATGGATGACGACCGTTAAATATTGAACGCACTCTTTTACACGTTGTTTGAGCTAGGTTGAGAGAAAATATTAAAATTTCAAATAACGATCGAATCAGAATGCCATATCACATATATATGAAGATATTTCGTTCTAAATTTGGAAACACTACAAAATTCTATCACATTCATGTTAAGTTCAACACAATTAGCTAATGCTAAAAATAAGAAAACTTTTTATTTTGTTATTAACACAAATAACCTCTAAACTTTAGGGCCTCATTTTGCCGCCTGAAGTTTACAAATCGTCACCTTACTGCCTGCACTTTCAAAACACTTCATTTTGCCCTTTGAATTTTAAAAATCACCATTTGTCCTTGCTTCAAAAATCCTTATTTTGTCTCCTATTTTTCGATTAAAATAGCAGAATTAAGCCCACATGATTTACACATGGGTCATGTTGAAAAATGAGTACGCAGCAGAATTTCAAAATTTTTAAATCAGAGTATTTTCAACACACAAGTTTAACATGCTATATACATAAATTAAGCACAGATCTTACTAACCTCTTTTGTATACCGAAGTAGGTTCGAAGCCATGTAGAGAAGAATATTCTAGAAAAACCTCAATCAATTTGTTTTTTTTTTGCTATTCTCTATCCACAATCGTAGTATGAGTGGTCACACATCGTACAGCTATTCCTCCTGTGACTCTTCTTCCAACCACTTGAGAAGACTTAGAGCTAAAGTTTGTGATGTTAAACAGTATCTCCCAGGGAGTTTCAAAGTTTCTCAAACAAAAATTCTCACTCTATACTTCTCAATTGATTTGAATAACTGAGAAAACTCACCCCGTATTTATATAGGTCGAATCTAGGGTCAAGCCTTATCAGATAGAGCCTCAAAATTTGAATCTGGATAACTTTTGATGAAAAACGCATCTAAAATGCGTATATAGATTATTGCAAGATCAGTAGACCTATATGAGAGATCGGCCTGTCAAACTTACTCCATCAGCAAGCCGTACCAACCCATCGACCTGTTGAACTTACGATAATCTAGATCCATGAGAATATCTTATTTTCCACCCGAGATTCTTAAATAGAGCCTCAGTTTTAATTCAAATAACTTAATAGAAAAGTTATCTGATCAAAATAGTCATATCTAGATAATCACTTAGAAAATAAAATATTTATCCAAATAATTCAACAAGCTTATCTTAAATCAATTTACAAAATTAATTCAATCGATAAACAAACATGAATTATTAAATCTGATCCTATCGAATTTCAGCCAATAGAATAATTTAACATAAGTTACCAATATGTAGGAAAAGCACGTTATATCATTACAGGATTTATTATGAGCTAGCAAAGAAACTAGATAATCACATAGAAAATAGTCACATAGAAAATAGTCATATCTAGATAATCACATAGAAAATAAAATATTTAGATATTTAAAACTTAGATAGAGCCTCAGTTTTAATTCAAATAACTTAATAGAAAAGTTATCTGATCAAAATAGTCATATCTAGATAATCACATAGAAAATAAAATATTTATCCAAATAATTCAACAAGCTTATCTTAAATCAATTTACAAAATTAATTCAATCGATAAACAAACATGAATTATTAAATCTGATCCTATCGAATTTCAGCCAATAGAATAATTTAACATAAGTCACCAATATGTAGGAAAAGCACGTTATATCGTTACAGGATTTATTATGAGCTAGCAAAAAAGACCCGATGGACCTATACCGATCAAGCTCTTACAATTATAAAATACAACATCCCAGATACATATTTTATAATTATTAACTCTAATGCTACTCTACTAAAAGCTTAAAGCTACACTCTCAAATTATATAAAATTTCAAAGCTTCAAGTAATCTAATCGTCCATGACATATCATAATGTGTCACATCACTGTAGGATATTCATAATCAGCTTAAGGATAAATTCCATTTTATATTTTTGATTATTTTTATCTTACTTTCTATTATCACACCATTGGAATACTTAATATCTAAAGACAGTATACCATTCGGTTACACCTATGTATCCAAATGGTTGGTGCTCTAGTCTTCCAATTATAAGATAACGCATACAAGAGAATATCATTAACTCTACAAAAAAAGCTATGGATTCCACATCTATGAATAAAAAGTCTATGCAATCAAGAGTCATGTCTCCAACGTACCAGTATGCACATTATCACAAAGTCAAGATGTCACTCTTTACTACATCAAAAGACATAAGTCAAGAATTTGGGCCCAGTAGTCATTACAGGATTAAGACACAACACATATGATTGTCTAAAGTGAATCAATTTGCACAAACAGAACTATTAACCAAATCAGTTCAACCTTATGTCTTGATCCAATACTGTAACGCCCCTACATGGGGGCTAACAGTTTTTAATGAAATAAAATAAAAATAAAAAATAAAAGTAAAACCTTAAAAATAAAGTTGCTCGGGGCGTAAATGAAAACTCTCAAATCAAAAATAAAAATATAAACGAAAATTAAACCACAGTTTAATGTAGCACCTTAAATTTAATAATATAAACTGTCGTCATCATCATTTTAACCCTCAACGTATTTAATACAGTCACAGAAAGTAACAATTGATGCTTACATTATCATGAAGAACATTCTTAACAATTGAAGCAGTCCTAATGTAATATAGCTACATCGCTTCCTCAACTATTTTTCTCGTAGCCACCTCACACTTAGTGAGTCTTGAAAAGATAAAAATATAAGGGAATGAGCAATAATATGCTCAGTAGAAAAAACCATTACTCACCTTTAGGTTTTTATCATTACCACATTAAAACCTGCATGGTTAGTTAATACTCATCATTATCCAAATTATGAGATTTATTATAATCATATTTCGTGGATACCATAGTTAATCATTACCGAGTTTCATACATATATATATATACAAATATTATAGTTCATCATTATTCCTAGGTACCTACGTTCAATAGAGTATCACTCAACTCATCGAAACCCAAATGGGCACGCTTGATCACCCTCTAAACATTCTAAGGATGTTCCGGTGACGGGACATCAAGCCCCGAGTCCTCACCAAGTCGATTCCTATACAATGTGTTCTGGGACTTTCAACCCAAGGAAGCGTCATTACCTTCTCCCTATTTTACCTTTTAGGGTATTCATGCCCAAGGACGTAACTGCCGCCCTCTTCACGTCTCACCATTTCTCTATATTCAATCATTATTAATAGAGTCAGTTTTCCTAACCATGCTTCTCACCGTACGATACAAGACGAGTCCATGTCATAGTTTCATATGTGATACTCATATAATATCAGCTCAACATAGATATATATATATATATCTTGCGGTAAAACAATCAATTTTAATTCTATAAAAATCTCACAAAAGATGAGTAATAGAATCCCTACCTTTCAAGCTTATCAACAATCTTTTAATCCTAGAATCAATTAACGTTAGCTCCATACTCCCTCAATCTTAAGGCGTGCATAAGGACAATTAAAACTAAAGCACAACATACAACTACATTCATAAATAAATCATGTGTAAATCTATCTTACTAGTATGCTATTAAAGCTTTTATGTAAATCTCTTTTGAATACCACAGTAAATAATTTTTGTCTTAACACAATATAAAATGTAAACAAGTAATCTATATGTTTTAGTCCCTAATAAGATTCATCAATCACTTAGGATAATATTGGAAAGGTTGCAAGACATTAAGGAATTAGGTGGTGAGCAAAGATGGGTTCTTGGTTCAGGTTAGCAGCTGGTATACCATAACAAACTGGCAGGTTTACCAGTTTCCAATCTGAAAATTGAATAATTCATAGAAAATAAAATACAACTCCGATTTAGGTTTATGATAGCTCGTTAGAAAGCTTAGGATGTCTACTTTTTAAATATGCAAACCAATTTATAAAATTCATTTTAATTTAATCCAATAATTTCAAGAAATAGCCACTGCCCATAGAGGTATGACAAAGTTTAACAATATAAATTTTTTGTCTAGGGCATATACACTTAGACTTTATACATATGCTCCAAAATAGCGACAAACATATACTTAGGTTTAAGAACGCAAATTTGAATAATCCTTGAGTATATAAAAAAAAATTTATAAATGAAAGACTAAATTTGTTCATAAGATTCTAACCTCGAATTATGGTTAGTTGGAAGCTTGAAATGGCTTCAAAACAGGTTCCTTGACTTCGGTATGGCTGAAATTCTTGCTCAAATGGAGGTGATGGTGGTTGATTTTTATGCCTGCCTTGAAGAAGTTCTCTAATTATTTTGCTTCAGCAAAGACATGAGAAGAAGAGTGTGGGAACCGTGGAAGAAAAAGGAAGAAAAGATGAAGTCTTTGAAGAGAAGTGATAGAAGCAATTATGGAGGAGACATGTTGAAACATGTCACGGAGGTCAAGAGTAGCTGGAAAAGATATCCTTATGTCTCATCTGGAGACTTTAACGCACATAATGTCAATATGACATTTTTGAGATTTATTAGAAGTTTTAAGACTTTTCAGTAAACATACTAAATAAATATAGGAGAATTTTAAAAAATTTAAAAGTAGATAAAAATAAATATTGTAAAATAAATTTTAAATGAAACAATTTTTTTTTTGATTGATACACTAAAAATTAATTTAATTACCTTAATACCCGTTAGGAGAATAACAGGTGTCACAACTCTACCCCCCTTAAAGAAATTTTGTCCTAAAAATTTCAATTCTAGCAATACTAGTAAAATTTTGATTCCATTATGATTCCAATTCTAAGTCTAAACCGTTAATATTGTTTGTTCTCCAAATTTAAGTTATCGTATCTCCACTTATTTCCTTGCATGATAAATCTTACTCTAAATTTTAAATCCCTTAATGAGAGTATTTCTGACAAGTTTCAACTTATAACACCGTATAATGGTCTAGAAATCTGATCAGGCATACATATTGACTATACCATGATTCCAGTCCTTCATTGTCCATGGACTGTGATTTGCAATCACATTTAAGGAGATTGCCAGAGAAATTTTATATACTTCATCTTTACGTTCCTTTTCCTTTCTGAGTAAGGAAAAGTCAAATATAGTTGATTTCATATTTCAACTAATAAACTAAAACATAATCATAAAACATATATCACAAACACTTATATTCAAAACCATACATTAAACTTATTCATAGAGATATTAAACGGAATCTCAGAGTTGCAGACAAACCCGACATATTTTTCATTAAACAGCTTTCCTCATGACACAAACATTCAACCCAAATAATATACTCATATTTCCTATGGAATATCCCCATAACTGACTTTGGTACTTCCACATAATATTATCAGAATATTACACATTACAAAAATGATACGGATACGTTTCGAGAGTACAAGGCACTCCGTATACCAGTTATCCATACCATGCATGCTTAGAGAATACAAAAGCATCGATAAAGAAAAGATCGGACCTTAAGTAGGATGCGTTTCGAGAGCATCAAGTACTCCGTATCCAGCCATCCCGGCATTAGGCTCAATGAATCTAAAAGATTGAACAACGGCATACCACAAAAAATACAGAATACAAGGTAAACGGTTATTCGTGACACAGGAAATACGGACACACATGCTTACATGCCATAGATAAAACCAAAAGATTATAGATGGAGATTCAAATCAATTGGCCGCTCCCGAATTTCCCTTTCCCATTCAAGCTTGGATGTTGCAGTGTCAGATTCTGGATGTATGATTTGCATTTTATCTATCAATTCCTCAACTGTTGAAGCAGTAACAAAGATTTGTCTCTCCGATTCTGCAATGATGTTTTCTTCCACAGTGTAATCTAGAAATTTCAAAAGACCATTATAAAAACCATTTACATTCAATAGTCCCAAGGGTTTGGAATGAAAGCCCAATAATTGCTCATAAGCAACTACGAATATTTCCTCAAGAGTACCTAGACCACCAGGTAATGCTATAAAAGCATCAGAATTATTGATTATGGCTTTAAAATTTCTAGGGATGCTCCTGACTCCTTTTCCCTTACCTATGGCTTCCTTATAAAGGTTTTCTTTAGCTAGAATATGAGGCCAAATTCCTACAACTGTAGCGTCACTAGACCTAGCAGCTAGCGTCATATTTTCATCATTTTTATACTACCACCCCCATAGATTATGTTAATCTTCCTGCATGCTAGGACTTGCCCTAAGTGTTTTGCAGCTTCTAAATAGGCTTTATCTTTTTCAAGGTTGGAACCACAAAAGACATATACATTCATTATTTTCTTGGTGGACTGGGAGGTAGACATATTTGGTTTATATAAGTGATTGCTTAATGTCTGCTCCACTTAGACTTCGGGTTCTACATGAGATTTTAAGGATGAGGAATACACAAAAAGGACTAAAGAGACAGACGAGTAGGTAATGAAAAGGTAATCCAAAGATTTAAACAAAATCTTGTGTGGATACGAAAGTAAGATAAGGTGATTGATAGTTTACAGAAAATCTGATTCACTTTTTGAAAAAGATTAGACTCTAATTGCATAACTTTTGACAATTGAGAATAGTTTGACAGAAGACCCTCTTAACACAACTGCAGACCTTTTGACAAATATACACCGAGTCTAGAAATTCAATATAAACGAAAAATACTGTAGAACTTTTGAAATTTGAGACAAAAATCTTGAAATATCTGAATAAGTTTTTAAAATTCAAACATGTTACTGTATTGTATGTGACGTGTCTGATAAGATAATATATTTTATCATATATATATATATTTAAGAAAACCATAAATTAAATAAAATACTAACACTTACTGTATCAATCTAATAATCATAATTATTTCAAACACAAAGGCAAATATTCTGAGTAAAAGAAAAACACAAACTATTGAACATCAACTGAACTGTTTCAAATAAGCAAAGACTAAACAACCTTTATAGAGCGATGACTTATTCCCCATCCAGTTTTCTTATGGCTTAGCAAACATGATCTAGAAATACCATATTCTTGAGGCGTTGTCTTTCTGCATAAAATTTAGGCCAAAGTTTAAAAATAGCTCTTTGAACATATCCACTAGGGTGACCGTGAAGAGGAGGATTGATGCTATCCAAGTTCTCCTTTGAAAGTCCATCCCTTCAAAACCTTATTTATCCTCTCTATTCGTAGACATATAACCAGGTGAAGTACATTTACCATTACAATTTTGTCTTCCACATTTGTTACAAGTGACTGCGATGGCACGAGCTCTTCTTTTCATTGCACTACAACTGGTACCTGTTCTTAGTAAACCAACATCTTGACTGAAGTCACTTGGACCGATCTTCCCCTCTATCAACATTCTCACATCACAAGGGATGCCAAAACGCATAAGAATATTCAACCGAGTAATTCTAGCCTTGTATTTCTTTTTGAGAATCTTTTGGGAGAGTGATGGGAAATACTTTCTCAGGTGTTGGTACTTTGGGACCATGATGAGATGAAAGAAGAGTAAATAGAAAGGAAAAATTGAGAGAGTAAGTTGCAGAATCCTAGAATTCCTTCTTCTTTTAGAGGGAAAGAAGAATTTCTAGTGAAAAAGAAGAGGATTTGCGATTTAGAGAGAAAATAACAAATTAAGAGAGAGAAAGTGAGCTCGGAGAAATAAGCTCCTATGCACATTAAACGTATATGTAAACAATAATTAAACCTTGTATATGAGACGTATAGAGACCACGTGGGAGAGACAGTGTGAATCAAACTGATTTAGGATTTGGACTAGGCCCAAATGTTCTAAGTTGAAATCGGTCAGGTTGTTTCAGGCCTTAACACATTTAGAACGAGTTGAATAACAAACATAAAATTGAAAACCAATTTATACAGATCTTAAGCCCAAGTCAAAGCCCACTAAAGATAAAATTAACTATGAATAAGAAGTCTAATTTAACAATAATCAGGGAACTTTCTGAATCGTATTTAAAATCATTTCATAACAACATAATCTTCTAACAACTCAAATAATTTGTTTTAATCAAAACCTTATTGAACAATGCATACACCCGTATGTTATTCCTAATACTCAACATCTATCAATGGATTCATCATCATTACTACCAAGGGTTTAGAATGTGACTAACCTTGAAATCAATACGATTTACGTCTTCCAACATAGACCATATCAATGAACAAAGACATTTGATGTTACTGCTTAGGAACATCTACAATCCCCATAATTCCACTTATACAATATTTAATTTCCTCATATAACAAAACTTTAGGTAACCAAATGATTCACATCTAAACATCTAAAACTTAAACCTTTTATCGTAATTATCCAAAATTATTATAAGTGCCTTAAGTATTATGATTTACTTAAGGAAACTCCTATTGGTCATTTTTATATTGCATCTATTCATAAAGATTTACTAATACACTTAAATACAATGTACGTAACAGAATATTCCAACTTTGATATTCATGCATTCTTGGCTTTATACAGTCTCCAACAGACCAAAAGTCTAACGTTTATCTCACTCAAAATTCAACACCATAGATTCCTAACTTATATCATATTCCTCAAATAAATAGAACTTTTAAGAAAAGATATTGACACTTATGTACTCCACCGAATCCACACATAATCATTACTTAGGTCTGAATCAATTATGAAGAATTTGGCATATCTATGCCAAACTTTAAAATCAATAAATCAAGCCTTATATTTCTTATTGTTTTTCACAAAATAAAAGGCTATTAAATCCTCGTATCAACACGAATTTTTCATCATTCTATACGAATTAGATATGCTTATAGATCCTAATATTATACGAATCTCTCGTAAGCATTCTACTTATAAACTCATTCCATATAATTATCATTCCCTCATAACTATTAATACTTTCCTTCTATATAATTATTGTACTCATATAACCGTTAGTATTTTCATTCTAGGGCATTTCTATGTTACATCCTTCTAGACTGTATAAATCAATGTGAAGGTTCATTTTGATGATGACAATGAAAATTTAGCTTCAAAACCATCTCAAAAACATTTTTTTTTAATCAAAGTGGTGCTACACTCCCTAGGTTAACCGAACCTAGGCTCTGATACCAAAAATTCTGTAACGCCCCTATATGAGGGTTAATAGTTTTTAATAAAATAAAATAAAAATAAAAAATAAAAGTAAAACCTTAAAAATAAAGTTGCCTAGGGCTTAAATGAAAACTCTCAAATCAAAAATAAAAATATAAACAACAATTAAACCACAGTTTAATGTAGCACCTTAAATTTAATAATATAAGCTGTCGTCATCATCATTTTAACCCTCAACGCATTTTAATACAGTCACAGAAAGTAACAATTAATGCTTACATTATCATGAAGAACATTCTTAACAATTGAAGCAATCCCAATGTAATATAGCTACATCGCTTCCTCAACTATTTTTCTCGTAGCCACCTCACACTTAATGAGTCCTGAAAAGATAAAAATATAAGAGAATGAGCAACAATATGCTCAGTAGAGAAAACCATTACTCACCTTTAGGTTTTTATCATTATCACATTAAAACCTGCATGGTTAGTTAATACTCATCATTATCCAGATTATGAGATTTATTATAATCATATTCCGTAGATACCATAGTTAATCATTACCGAGTTTCATACATATACATATATACAAATATTATAGTTCATCATTATTCCTAGGTACCCACTTTCAATAGAGTATCACTCAACTCATCGAAACCTAAATGGGCGCGCTTGATCACCCTCTAAACATTCAAAGGGTGCTCCAGTGAGGGGACATCAAGCCTCGAGTCCTCACCAAGTCAATTCTTGTACAGTGTGTTCTGGGACTTTCAACCCAAGGAAGCATTATCACCTTCTCCCTATTTTACCTTTTAGGGTATTCATGCCCAAGAACGTAACCGCCGCCCTCTTCACATCTCACAATTTCTCTATATTCAATCATTATTAATAGAGTCAGTTTTCCTAACCATACTTCTCAATTTATAACATGTGTTAATTCATTATGTTTCTCATCGTACAATACAAGACGAGTCCATGTCATAGTTTCATATGTGATACTCATATAATATCAGCTCAACATAGATATATATATATATATATATCTTGCTGTAAAACAATCAATTTTAATTCTATAAAAACCTCACAAAAGATGAGTAATAGAATCCCTACCTTTCAAGCATATCAACAATCTTTTAATCCTAGAATCAATTAACGTTAGCTCCATACTCCCTTGATCCTAAGGCGTGCATAAGGACAATTAAAACTAAAGCACAACATACAACTACATTCATAAATAAATCATGTGTAAATCTATCTTACTAGTATGCTATTAAAGCTTTTATGTAAATCTCTTTTGAATACCACAGTAAACAATTTTTGTCTTAACACAATATAAAATGTAAACAAGTAATCTATATGTTTTAGTCCCTAATAAGATTCATCAATCACTTAGGATAATATTGGAAAGGTTGCAAGACATTAAGGAATTAGGTGGTGAGTAAAGATAGGTTCTTGGTTCAGGTTAGCAGCTGGTATACCATAACAAACTGGCAGGTTTGCTAGTTTCCAATCCAAAAATTGAATAATTCATAGAAAATAAAGTACAACTCCGATTTAGGTATATGATAGCTCGTTAGAAAGCTTAGGATGTCTACTTTTTAAATATGTAAACCAATTTATAAAATTTATTTTAATTTAATCCAAGAATTTTAAGAAATAGTCACTGTCCATAGAGGTCTTACAAAGTTTAACAATATAAATTTTCTGTCTAGGGCATATACACTTGGACTTTATACATATGCTCCAAAATAGCGACAAACATATACTTAGGTTTAAGAACGCAAATTTGAATAATCCTTGAGTATATAAAAAAAAATTATAAATGAAAGGCTAAATTTGTTTATAAGATTCTAACCTCGAATTATGGTTAGTTGGAAGCTTGAAATGGCTTCAAAACAGGTTCCTTGACTTCGATATGGCTGAAATTCTTGCTCAAATGGAGGTGATGGTGGTTGATTTTTATGGCTGCCTTGAAGAAGTTCTCTAAGTATTTTGCTTCAGCAAAGAAATGAAAAGAAGAGTGTGGGAACCGTGGAAGAAAAAAGAAGAAAAGATGAAGTCTTTGAAGAGAAGTGATATAAGCAATTATGGAGGAGACATGTTGAAGCATGTCACAGAGGAAATAAAGAAAATGAGGGTCAAGAGTAGTTGGAAAAGATATCCTTATGTCTCATCTGGAGACTTTAACGCACATAATGCCAATATGACATTTTTGAGATTTATTAGAAGTTTTAAGGCTTTTCAGTAAACATACTAAATAAATATAGAAAATTTTATAAAATTTAAAAATAGATAAAAATAAATATTGTAAAATAAATTTTAAATGAAGCAAATTTTTTTTGATTAATACACTAAAAATTAATTTAATTACCTTAATACCCGTTAGGAGAATAACAGGTGTCACAAATACATTGTCACCTATGAAAATGCACCAATGTTTTTACTCGTGGAGTCCTACTTCGATGATTAAGACAAGCTATCTCCCGTCAGGGATGTAGACAACATAACAATCTTAGCATGAATAAAGCGGCCAACTTTATTCCCTCAATTGTAAATCATATGATTTAAACCATCACCTTTAAGATTCATGTCGTCCGCATAATCTGTCTATCATTTGCACAATTCTTAAAGGTTTAGACCGACAGCCTCAAACTTGTTGGCTTATCATACATTCAACAAATATGAATATAAGAAGACAACATTTAGTATATGAATAATAAATAAACTCTTTATTGATAAAATGTCTCATAAACATCCTCAGGGCGTCATGTCTAACAAGTCACCTGTAAGGACAAAAATGAGATTTTATAACTCAAGTTTTATTTTCACGTTTATACTCTCATTTAATCTTTTTTTTTTTATCTGCTTTCATCTAGGAAGGGTATGCATGCACATTTTTTTTCGATATTGTTTGCTAATATTTTTTCATCTTTAAAGGGTAAGTCATTTTCTTTAGTATTTACATTCAGATTTCGGTAAACAATATCGATTTATTAAATGAATTGCATCTTAAAAATGAGAAAAAATGTATAGACAAACTTTTCTTAAAGGAGAGTTCAAATAAAAAAACAAAGGCGTCAAGTGAGAATATAGACGTAAAACAAAATTTAAAAGTAATAAAATCTCATTTTGACTTTACATGTGAAGAATGTGTGAATCAAGTGGACTTAATTTCGTCTATTTAAATGGAGAAGGAAATTTAGCAAACAAAGTGAGAGCTTTGAAAGTTCAAAAATAAAATGGTGATTTTTAAAATTTAATGAGCAAAGTAAGGAGTTTTAAAAATTCAGGGGGAGTAAATTGGTGACTTTTAAAGTTTAGAGGGTAAAGTAAAGGAGACCCTAAAGTTTAAGGGCTATAGTGTTAATAACCTTTTTTTAAATCTCATTTTCAGACACCAAAATATATGTCAAATCTCATTTTGGTCTCTTTTCTACAACGTAAAAAAAGCATCAAATTTGAATACAAAAGTTTTTGAAAACGTTACATAATAAGTTCTTGATTTATGAAATTCTATATATTAGACCCCTTAAGCACACCCTGAAATTTTAATATCTGTGTAACACCCCACACCCAAACATTCAAGTCTATCAATAAGTTAAACAATTCTTAACCATTAAAGATTAGAAATTTGTTATAAATCGGAGATTCATTTTCAAGTCAAAAATACAAAATAGGATTTAACATAGTTCCAAAGGTTTTTGTTTGAAGGATAGTTCTAAGGGGGCGTTTGATATGCAATAATCAGTAGGAATCATATTCTTGAAAAAATGATTATAGGGAATATGATTCCTAGGAACCAAGATTATCATGTTTGGTTGCACATAGAAATCTTTTATTAGATTTCTAAGAATGATACATTACTATATTTGGTTGTATATAGAAATCTTGTATAATTGACAAAATAATTTATAGTATTAACATTAAATGTATCAATATAATATATTAGTACTAATATTAAATAATAATAATATAAATATAAATAATAAAATAATATTATATATAATTTAACATTAATATTACTATGAATATTAATGTTATTATTATCATTATTATTATATAATTATTATTTTATATTAATATAATACTTTCTTTATATTATATAAAAATATTAATTTGTAATAATCATAGAATTATTATTTAACAATATATTAATATTAAAATGTTGTATATAATATATAATATTTGATATGAATATAAATAATAAAAATATAATTCTTAATAATCTATTAGTATTTTTATTAATATTAACATTAAATAAAAATATTTTTATAAAAAATATTAAACATATTTAGTTATATTTTATATTTATAATTATTATAATAGTATTTATATAATTTAATATTGATATTACTATGAATAGTTCATATTATACTATTTATATTGATGTTATATTATTATGCTTTTATTATTAATGTTATTATTATTCTTATTATTAAATTATAATTTTATATTGATATAATATTTATATCTATATCATATATTAATATTAATTTATAATAATAGTATGAAATTATTTTATTTTATTATTATAGTATTTATATATATTATATTCTAATATTAATTAATAATAATATGTATTATATTTAGATATTGTATATGTAATATATTATATATTTTTATTATTATTGTTAATGTTATTATTGTCATTATTATCAAATTATTATTCTATATTGATATAATTTTTATATTTATATTGCATAGAAATATTAATTTTATATTATTATTATTATTATTTAATAATAATATAATTATTATCATAATCATCATGAAAAAAAAGGTGAGACTTTTATAGTTTTGAGATTCTTAAGAATATGAATATCATTATGTTGGGTGGGATTCGGATTTAGATTATCCTAAAATGAGGTAATCTGAATCACATGGGAATGAGTTTCTTAGGAATTTAAAACTTAAATTACTGCATACCAAACATAAGAATCTGTAAGATTCTTATTCCCACCTCAAGATTACTGCATACCAAACGCCCCCTAAGGTTTTAACACTAAAGAGTCTGTGCAATCTTTAATAGGGTTTTGAATTATGGGTTTTAAGTGAAAACATTATAATGATTCAAATTATGTGAATTAAAATATTATATCAAAATCTATTCGAATAGAAATTTTTACGGTTTAATCCGGTCAGCCGAGTATGTGACTCGTACCCACTAACAGAAGTCCGGCGAATAAGCGACTCGGCCTGTTACAACATTTGCCAAACAAAGACACGGCGTCTTTTAGTTACCCAAATTCTTATAACTTTTTTGTGCACACGTGGTGAAATCTAATTGGGCCTTCTTCTATGCCAGTCGTAAACTCCTTTTTGCCCTTTTATTTTTATTTTATTTTATTTTCCATTTTATCGGCCGGGAATGATATAAAAAAGGGACATCGAAAATTCCTTCAGATCCCTAATTTTTTTCTTTACCTGCTCCATTCATATTTGGCCATCCATTGTTGAACCTCCAAAGGATTTATGCGCTTGTTCCGACGGCGGCGACGCTGATGGATTCCTTTAACGGCGGTGATTACTTGGATTTTCTCGACTATTCCTTCATCGCCGATGATCAATCCACCGATTTTCTCTGGTCCAACAACGACAGGTTCTTCTCTCTCTGTCTCCCTGGATTCAATTGAACCCTAATGCTCGATTAAGAGAGAGAGAAAAGGGAGTTGAAAAGGAATGATTTTCTTATTGTTTGGTTGTGCAGTATTATGGATATTGATTTCTCAGGTTCTTCCGCCGCCGCCGCCGCTGCCCCGCCCGCCGAAGGAAATGACGAGCAAGCCGATGGCGATGGCGATGGCGATGGCGATGGCCCCCCAGAAGTGAAGGAAGATAAGGAGTGCCGGCGAAAGAGGTAAACGAGATTTTGTTACGTTCGGTTCCGTTTATTATTTAATTGTAGGGTTTGTATTGTGTGTATCCATAAATTGATTTTGGAATTATATTATTTCTGGTTCAAAATTCCTTAAATTTGTTTTTTTTTTTAAGGGATCAGGATTCGGAAATAAGAATGGTGGCAAAAAGCTTGATTCTTTTTCTGTTTCTCACATGTACTTTTCAAAAGCCATCTTATCAAAGAAACTTTTTATGAGTGAGTAAACATTTTTTCCCCAGTGGGTGATTGCTAAAGAAAGTCTAGAGCTATGAGGAGTGATCTATGTATATATTTTTCCCTTTTGATTTTAATTTCTTTGTTCTTTTCAGAGGACGCACCGAGTGTTGCAGCAAGCAAGGATTGAAGGCGTGCCGAGAGAAATTGCGGCGAGAGAGATTGAATGACAGGCATGCAACTCACTAGCTCAGATTTATTGGTTGAGTCTTTTCTCCGTCAGCTTTTTCACTTGCTCAGATTAAAACTGCATGTATTTATATTGAATTAAGGGTGGGTAGTATGTATAAAAATGAATGAAGTATTTGTTTTTAGGAGTCTTAGAAGTTTGCACTTTGAAATAGCAGTCTGATGATTAATGCTTTTTCTCTTCTTGTGATGAGAATGGTGATCCATGGGTAGCATGTTTTTATTCTCTGTGTGTGTGTGTGTGAATTTTGTAATCTCAAAGGAGAGGTCTTATGCATGTCTTTTGCAGGTTTATGGATTTATGCTCTGTTTTAGAACCTGGGAGACCTACAAAAACGGACAAACCTGCTATTCTTGATGACGCCATAAGAGTTTTGAACCAACTGAAAAACGAAGCTCGGGAGCTAAAAGAAACAAATGAAAAGCTAATGGAAGAAATAATGAGTTTAAAGGTTCATCACGTTATTATGCATATAGCATATTATGCTTCTTTCTGTTTGCGAATATTTACTTTTCAGTCTTTGCTCCATTTTATTCTTCTCCTCTATTGCCTTTTGTTATAGGCAATTGCTATCACTTGTTTCCGTGAAAAGTTGTTATTTTTGTCGTTGTACACATGCATGAATTAAGGATATAACCTGATAAAAAGAAAGAATTAAAGTTATAATCACAGGTTTAATTATTTATATTGTACCGTTGTTGATTTTTAAATGCCTTTTGATGTTAAATATGTCTCTTAGTAGATTTCGGTTGCCTCTTAGCTAGGATTAACTCCCAGTTTAGTTGAAGAGACATTAAAAACTAATCTCTTTTTATATCTGAGATCAGTAAGGCTGGATAAGCTGAACATAGATATTTTAATCATGTTTGTATCCGGACTTGTAATGATTTGTCTTGAAAGCAAATAAACATTTCTTGTTGCTTCACATGTACAGACAAATAACTTTGAAGTTTATGAACCTTTAGTTTAAGGCCCTGTTTGGTGGGAGGGAGAAGTGCAAAGGGATACGGTTGAAAGGATTAGTGGGTGGATTTTACGGCTTATGGTTCTTTGGTAGGAGGGATTAGAGGGGAGAACGGATTGAGTGTGTGATTCAAAGTACTCCATGGAACTCCAATTTCCATCCTTCTCAACCTGGAAGGATTGGAGGGAATATATATCAAGCACAATAAGAGAAAGGTTCTCCCTTTCCTCTCCATTTTCCTCGCATAGGTTCCATTTCTTTTTTTCCTTGCCTCTTACCGACCAAATTTCCATCATGCATAAACATCCTTTTAACTTGGGTTGGCCTTGACTTGTTAAAGTTCAAGACTGCAAGTACTTGATGACATGGTTTCTAAATTAAAGCCAGAGTAGTGGTAATTTTTTTCCACAATTAATGAAGATCTCCAAGGGTACTCTCAAATCTTTTACAGTTACAAAATTCTCATAGAACCATTGAAGGTTTTTTTTTTTTTATATTTGTTTTCCAGAATCCCCAGTACCTATTGTTCGAAACCTTGATTTTACAGGTGGAGAAGAATGAACTTCGAGAAGAGAAACAAGTGCTTAAATCAGATAAAGACAGAGTGGAGCAACAGTTGAAAGCCATAACAATGCCGCCTTCTGGATTTATGCCAGCGCACCCAGCGGCATATCAAAACAAGATGGCTGTTTATCCGAGCTATAGTCTGGTTCCAATGTGGCATTACTTGCCTCCATCAACTCGTGATACGTCTCATGATCATGAGCTGAGGCCACCTGCTGCTTAGTTTCTCTTTTCTTCTCTTCCAGGGCTCGAAGTTTTTAAATGCTTTATCTTTGAGTCATCCACCGTTTATTGTTCGACAACATGTAAATACCAATTCTAACTCAGTTTGGCTGTTTCGTTTGGTTTGGTGGCAAATGTATGGCAGAATTGATCAGGAATGTAATGATGACATCAAATTTTCGAATACATTGTTCCTATTCAGTCTCCTGTCATGTTTCATACCCATTGTTTAATTTTGGCTTTCAACTTGATATCTAAATGACAGGTGATGACATGCTGAGTCATTACTCATACTTATCAAAAGTCATTTGTTATGCATTGCTACTTGGATTTCTTTTTATTCTTTATTTTTTATTTTTATTTTTTTGGTTCTCTTTGGAGTAGCTAAGTTAGAAGACTATATGACTGAATGGAAAATGTTTCTGTTGGTTATGAAAATACATTCGGGAGTATTAAAGTAACTCAGACAAAATGGAAATATATTGAGAGATTTCTAAGCGAAGAAGATTTTTATCAGAAATGGGAAATCAATAATCGGCAGTAAAAAAGCCAAGAATATTCATCCCCAACTTGTTCTTTAGTACACTTGCATGACAGTCTATATGCTTCATTGTCTTCACATAGTCTTCATGGTTCACCGTTTAATGCATCACCTGAATGGATTTTCTGTGTATTGTCATCCTTTGGCTCTTTTGACTTGATGCCAACTTCTTCATCAACTTCTTTTCCCCACAACAGCAAATATAGTCCAACAATGACAATTACTGCCCCTAATATGCTGACCAAAGTCATAGATGAACTTCAGAACAAGGCTCACAGTTGTACAAACCTTGCTCTATATAGTGCTTTATAGCCCGTTTAGGAACATTGATTTTAACTTTAAAAAACAATGGTTCAAACCAACTTTATTACCGCATTTTCTTCAAAAAAAATTTTGGTTATGTTCTCAAGGACTATTAGCATGAACCCCAAGTTGCATCTCTAAGACTACACAGAATAAGGCTCCACTTGTGTATGGTATATATGAAAGAGTTGCTAATATGCAAGCAATTTAATAACCAACTCTTATTGATATGATATAAACTTATTAATAACCAAATTTTTATTTATTGATGTAATAATAAAATAACTAAAACTGAAAATGACATGTTAATTGATATTAAAAAGGTGGACTCCCTATCATAAACAAGGAGAATTACCTGCCGGTGTAAAGTCTTTCCCCTAGGACGAAGTAGGCAAGAATTGCAACCAATATTGTACAAACAGGATTGAACATGGTCACAAAAACTGGTCCTTTCTCTTCCGTGCACCAAAGTTGAATGAAGATAATCAAGCCAGAACAAACTATTCCCTGCCATGGACATTATGCTTCAAGTAATCAGAGCAATAATAGATAAAAAGAGTTGTAAAAAACTATTAGGCAGTTGATGAAACTTACTCCATATACTGTGGACCACAAATCAATGTTGAAGCCAATTCTCCAAGCAGTTGGTCTTTGCTCAACAAACGCTGTGAAGACAGCTGATTGTGCTGCCCCGACAAAGCTCATCCATGTAGTCAGGGAAAGTTGTGCAGGATATCTCTTCAATGTGAATGCCTAAAAAATTATTTGAGCTTAATTAGTGCTTCTATTTGTCTAGAATTCCATGCAATTTTAACCCAAGTATGTTAAAATTATTTGATTATATAAATTGCAAAGGAGTTGTGGGGATTGTTAAAACAAAGAAAGGTATAACTCACGCTTGCAAATCACCTTATAATAGAGGGAATCAAGTGGTTATAAATACACAAGTGAAGTCTTCACTTTGCAATGTGGGTCCCGTATTTAATGAATGAGAAATCTAGTGGACATTCCTCTATGCTGAAGTATATATAAAGATTTAAGTTCTTTTTAAATACTATAAGAATTTTTGTCCTCACTTTCTCCCTTTCTATATTGACTTAAGAAGAACAAAATTCTAAGAAAATGGCTCGTAACTAAAGAGCTAAATCGAAGAGGCACATTTCCTAATTTTCCTTTCTTACACAAAATGTTATATATTCACTTATTTTAGTTCTAAAAATTTTGAAGTTAAAGTGAGGAAAAAAAATGAAAGAAAAAAGAGAATTGAATTTAAGTATGGCTGGACAAGGTAGGCTAGTTTGATACTATAGTAGGCCGCCAATCAGCCAAATTTTATAACTTTAAACATTGGCAGAGTCCTTTAGTTAAACTTTCTTTCAACTTATGGAGATTTATTTTATTTATTTATTTATTTTAAATAAACTTATAGAGAGTTCTGGGTAAGTGCAATCACTAACCTGCATAATATACCAGATAGACCAAGTTATGCAGCTTGAGACCGTAAGAAGTGAACCCTTTAACCAGTCTTCATGGGGTGCACCATTTCCTTGGATACGGATAAGAGGCTGCAACACATTTCTCACAATCGGTCCCTTGTACAATGTCATAGTCATCACACCGGCTAAGGAGATCAAGGTTCCAAGAAGTTTTGCCTTCCCACGTGGATTTCGAAGATTAATAATTTCCAATCTATATTATGTGATCAAGAAAAATTAATTTTTTAACATGATGTGTATGAATTTGTCATATAAGTAGTAGTTAGACTAATAGGTTGTTTGGAACTTTAGTTCCAACCTATCAGTTACAACTGTAAACAGTGTAAAACTCTTAATAGCTATAGTAAAAAGATAAAATTTATTATAATGTAAAACTCTCACATGTTACAGTTTATAAACTTAAAACTTTAGTTATAACTGAAGTTTTGAATGGTCCAAACCAATTCACGAGATATTATATAATCAAGGAATTTTTATAGTGGATTACCGATAGGAGCTTCTATTTCAGCTGTTAAAGTAATTTTTTTAACGGTTTGATCTATGATTAAGAACAATTTTGTATTACGCATTGCAAATGTTTAACATATACTCATAGATTAAACTATTGAAAAATTAATCAAATAATTAAAATAATAATTTTTACTAGTAGTACAAAAATACAGTTGGTACCGTAAAAGTTCCCATGTAATTAGTGTAAACCAACCTGAGAACAACTGCAATTATAAAAGTAAGGGCGGCAATAGTGTTGACCATCGATGAAATAAATGTTGCTGAGGTGTATATCAAGCTTGCAAAATATGTGTTTAGTGTCAAACCCACCCTGTAAAAAGGAAAAGATACCAGTTCACATTCACATTTTAAACTGTTTTCTAAGTTTTTAAGAAGGACATATAGAAGAGTGGCTAGGCTCAAGCAAGATTTTGAAGCCTTTACTAATGGTGTCATATTATTGTTTATTCAATGAGTTGACGCAATTTACGTGCATCTCTCTCAATTAGCATGCTAAATATATAATTGACCACAACTATAATCCATTTTACATGATTATGACATGTTAAATACTTTTATATATTTTTTAACGAGATTCTTTTTTATACAATTTAACTATTTTTAGGATTTGAAATTGGACCTTCCCTTTAATACCACCCTACTCGTACCAACAATTTTATTTTTTTCATATATCTTTAAACTCAAAAAAAAGTGAAATAAATCTATAACTTCGAAATTCATTTTATTTGTACTTAAATAAATCATATAAACTCTAATGCAATATTTTATATAATTGGATCATAGATAACAAATATATGAATTGTCTTGATTTGTGTTGGTCATATTAGGATGTCAACCTAAATACGTATTGTAAATAATCGTGTTAACTCGATTTTGACCTAAACTTTTTGTTATTAAGAAATCCAAACTTGCTATAACTTTACATGGATCTCAAGTCGTGTTAATCATGTAAATGATCCAAACTGTCAACCCACCCTAAATATTGTCACGACTCTACTTGATCAAAGATTGGGCCACATGCACATGTTCAATCTAAATTTACTTACCCTAAGAGAGAGAGGATAAAAATTTCCACCAAAAGGATGAATGTGAGCTTCGGCCTTTGTTTTCTGCAATGGAGAGCCATAAGATTCGTTATAAACAAAATTTTTAAAAGAAATAACAAGAGCAGATAACTAACATCAGAGGAAAAAAAACACATCTTAGGTTGGCACCTCCTCTCAGATAAAAAGATAAAATTAATGGGTTACAAACAAATTTGTTTTGGCAGAAAAAAAAAAAAAATTGCTCCTGAAAACTGAAAGCATGTGTCAAAGATTTTGTAAAGACTGCAAAGTGGGGTTTCTTTGCGGTTTCTAAAACCTAATTTGTTCTAATCTCTCTTTCTATCTCTCTCTCTCTCATATCGTATCATCAAGAAGAAATTCTCAGAAATTATATATAATATGATGACATAGATTGATAATAAAATAATTTTCAATGACATATTAATTAATTACCTCTCAAGGAAATAGGCAAAAGGAAGCATGAAGACGCCGGAAACGACATGTCGGTAAGTAATGTAGACATGAGGGTTCATTCCATGATTGAAGGAAGCTTCAGTGATGAAGTACAAAAGCGTGTATCCCACCTGACATGAAATCATCAGAATGTGTGGTTTGAACTTCCTGTAAACACCCCCAAGATCAGTATTATGATCTTCCTCTTGCATTAATTCCATAATTAATTATGATATTAATCGTAATTAATTTGCTAGAACTGTTCAAGTTCAACTATTTTGCCTTTTAAATTGTACAAGCTGACTAAGGATGTCACTCTTCTTGCATAGAAGTGGAACACTTATATATGCGCGCGCACACGCACGCGTGTGTAATGAGATTGAAAAGAGCAAGTTGAGTCATATTTTTATTCTTGTTATAATATTGGATAATGAGAATCATGTTCCCCATTAAATTCCGCTGATACAGTACTGTCCATAACGTCTATTTCTCAAACAAGATTGCACTTCAAGTTTTCGAAATACGTATTTATAGAGTAATGCTAGTGATTCTAATGCTAATTTTAATTTTATATGCCCTCTTAACTTGTCATGTTTTTATTCATATATATTTATTGCTATAATATTTTTTTTTATAAAAATTTAAATTTATATTTAAATTTTCTGATTAAACCTGTGAACGATCAAAAAGCTCGTAATCGTGTCAGACTATTTTCAAGCCTAATAGTGCATTTGAAATAACAACCGTCACTATTAGTGTGGCACTGTAAGATTTCATCAATTTATTTTTAACGACCAAATTCCAAACTAGAATAATAAGTTTAGGGTTAGAAATGCCAGGTGTTTGGGAATCTTCGTGACTTATAGTTTCAAGTATAAATAGTATAAAACCGTCCCATATTTAACTCATTTCCCCCGAACAGCATAAAAAATTCTTTCTTGCTCGAGATACGTACATATTCTAGTTTTATAACTTGGACTAGTGGCACTGGAACTTCTGATAGGGTCAGGCTTTGAGAGAAGTCACAGATCGATATCTCGTCCTATAATAAATCGCTTTATGAACAAAGTCTTCTCTCTTTCCTTTTATTTTTTTTCCTTTTTTTTTTTGCTTTAATTTATGTCAACATCTTTTTCAATTTCTCTTGTTCCCTAATGAATACAAGCTTGGCACAAAACATATTCCCTGTTGCCTCTAACTTAATTTATCCTATAGGAGAATCAATTCTCCGCATATTTCCACCCCTCCTCTTTTTTTCCTCTCTTGTCTCTGTCTTGCTTATTTGAAGCATACAGAATTTCTTGGCATCCAGTTCCCTGATCCACAAGTGTTACAAATTCATAAACATGAATTTTTTAACCATCACAGTCGTTTTCATGAAATTAAGAGGGAAAAAATGTACCACACAGAAATTTAAGATATGCTGTCCATTTTATAATGTTTTCTCCATGTGGTTTGAAAACGATATTCATTATGCTATTCAGTGGCAGAAGTATTCCTAATTCAGTTATTCTATACTTTTCCTCTTACAGAAAAGACAAAAACTAATAATGTCTCTCTTAGAATTCTAAGGCTATAAGAAATTGTATTGGACAAAGTTTAATTAAGAGTCTTAATTTTTGTACAAAAGAGTACTTATTTTAATAGCTTTGTGAAAGAATATAAAGAACAATTTCTTTCTGATGTACTTAGAGAAGTTTTTATAATTTCTTGGTCGTATAATTATTGTGTGGTCTAATCTCTCATCAAAATATGCCCCATGGGGATATTATATTATTTCTCTCCAAAGCTTTTGGAGAAAACCACTAACTCATTTTTGCTTTACATTATAGTGTGTGAGAGCTTTATACTATTTGGTTTGAACAAATATGTTTAATAGAGTAGTTTAAACTCTGTAAATAATATAAAACTCTCACATGTTATAATTTAAAGTAACAATATACTATATTATAAAGCTCTCACGTTAACTTTAGAGTTAAAACTCTTCTTTCACACCTTATAATAAAGTGATAGAAACCATTAGGCCCTCGTGACAAATTGGAGAACATGGCAAAACCAAAAGAATAAGTACCTTTTTCGTATTGCAATCTGATATAGACGCGTGGACAAAGAATATCTCCAATTTTCTCTTTAACGGCAAGGAAATTTAAAGACACTGTTGTAGCATTTGGTTCATAGTTATAACAAAGGGTTGGTTTTCAACTTTGAAATTTGCGTGGGATCTTGGATATAGATTCATCAATCTGTTCGAACTAGAGACAATTATACATCAACCAAAGACAATGCATAAGTCATTCCTCAATTTGTGTCTGCTTCGTTACAATTTAATCGAATGTTTCTTTAAGGAAGTAAGAACTGAACGAACATTAAAATGAGATTATATCTCTCTATCTACAACTTATATAGAAGTGGGAAAAAATTTTGTATTTCAATCAACTTGTGAATTAATCTAATGGTCCAAAATCATTTATTTTTCAACTCATAGTAGTACAGTGGCTAACCCACATGGCTTATACTTTTTTGACACCTATCATATCTTTTTCCTGATATATCTTTTCTTTTCTTTTCTTTTTTCCTTTTGATGTTAATGGACATTGAGCTATAGTTGTTTTATTTTGACTCAAGGAGTATTGTGCCAATATGTTTTCATCTCTTCCCCTAAAAAAAAATGTACTTCGCTCTTTAACCAATAATATGAAGTTTGAAATATATATGTAATTAAATTAGTAAAACTCTTTCTTTACTGGAGATCTGTCATCAACAATCATGTGGCTCATTTTGTTAGTTATAAGCATGAAGTATTTACGACCACAATATATTTCTATGTAGAGAATATACATACATGTATATATCATATTGTTTATTATTTCCAAAAGATCGAAAAACTTAAAAATTTATCCCATAAAGAATCAAATATAATTCTTGCTCAAAAATAAAAAAAGAATTATAATATAAATTTTAATAAATGACAAGAGAGAATGTAATTACAGGTTAAAAAAAATCCCAACTAGGCTTTCGTCTAATTTTTATCTCATTCCATACGAATTTTTCTACCACATTATCAAATAATAAAAATGACCAAAGACATCAAATATATAACATATACATTGAAAGGCAAATAACTCAAAACTGAAAACTAGAAATCCAAAGAAACAAAAAATAAAAAATATTCCTAAAAATGTAGATTAAAAGACATCCTAATGATATATTATCAAGATATAAATAGGATTATTCTCACATTTGCCATTGAACTATGTCACTTATGTCACTTTGCTCCATGAATTTTAAAACGTATCACTTAATCCCCTCAAACTTTATTCCATTAGCAAGTTTCCCTCTTCCATCCAACTCTCTGTTAGTTTTTAGATGGTTTTTTTGTGAAATATTTTTATATTCCTCCAAACTATGTCACTTAGGTTATTTTGTCTCCCCTTTCGACTTTCATAATGTGTCACTACATCCTCAATTTTTTTAGCAAATAATATCTTTCTATCTAATTTTGTTCAGCTTTACAAGTCAATGTCTTTCTTCTAACTTTGGGGAAAAAAAAAACCCAAACATAAAAAAGAGTTTAAGGGGAAAAAATAGATTAAGAAAAAAAAGGTTCAAGGAGAAGGTATTATTTTTTTGCAATAAGCCATTGCAGCCACATAAAAGAGCTTAAGGAAGAAAAAACCCACAAAATTTCTTAAAAGAATAGAGCTCTTGAATTTCTCAAAAAAAAAAAAAAAGAACACATTATTTTAATTTCTTGTAAAGAAACCCTCTTGAATTTTCTTGTATCTTTATTTGAATGGCATATTGCAAAAAAATTCATATGCAAATTATAAATATATTGATTGCTTTAACATGGAGGTCTTATAAAGTTGGAAAAAAAACAAATCAATTTATTGACCGAATAGAATTGGATGGAAAAATATTAGTTGCAAGCAAAAAAAAAAAGGACACGGTAACATATTTTGAACGTTGGGGGTTAAAATAACAAAAGTAACATAGTTTGGGGAAAAAATATAAAAATATTTTGCAAAAACTATCCAAAAACTAATGGAGTTGGATGGAAGGGGATACTTACTAACGAAACAAAATTTGAGGGATTTAAGTGGTATGTTTTAAAAATCAGGGGACAAAGTGACATAGCTAGGGTGAAATGTAAAAATAATACATATAAATATTATGGTTTTATAGACTAATAACAATAATTAACACTAATGTTATTCTAATTATAAACATGTTTAAAACTGTAAGATTATGTACATAATAGTATGTTTAAAACTGTAAGATTATGTACATAATTACACACACCTACGTCAGTCCGAGGTGCATTAAAACTAGTATTTGAACAAAGCATTAAATACTTAAGACCGTGAACATGCATGTCAATGTTATTGAGCCTTAAATCATCAAAATTATATCAAAATAAAAAAGAATTTCATAGTAATAGAACTCGATTAAAAAAACAGATAATTAAAAATATTACCCTATTAATAAAGTATTGTGAAATAATTAGAATTGTAATTAGTATTGTTAAATTATCTCCGATGTAATAGTATTTCCAAATTTTAGCATCTGATCAGTAGGAAATTTACTCATCAATATATAGTTTTAGTGCTAAATTTGGTGTTTGTTATATATACTTGATAGCAAATTTATATATAGCATATGTTAAATTTTAACATTTGATTGCTATTGGTCGATTTTTTTATTTTTTTTTTAGTTAATCATTATAATATTGGCATTTCAAAGAATTACTATAATATTGTTATAATATTAAAATTTCAAAGAATTATTATAATATTGACATTTTCAAGGCATTAATTTAAAATTAAAAGTTTACTTTAAGACTTTCAAAACATAATGATTTATGACAAAACTTAGATATGTAGCATTATATAATAGAATTTGGACTTGTTAATGGTTTGAACATCTGTGTTAAAATGTCAATCTTATTAAGCGAGGTGACACAATATTCTTATAAGTTGGTATTTGTATTTATAACCTAACCATATGGGACTTGGGTTTTTTTTTTTTCCTCTATACATTATGCATTAGAACAAAAATCAAAATAACAAATTAAATTGGTCATGCACGGGGACACAAATCCAAATAACTCATTAAATATGTTATTTACACATTTGTATTTACGTTAGAGATAGCCTTATATAAAGTTTCCAAACCACATTATGTGCATCATTCAGTATTGTGAAATGCTCCTGTCCCCATCCGATGCTAATCCTGTTGTTGGGAAAGCAGATTCATGTGGGGTGATGAAGCTTCCAAAGTTGAAATCATGGAGCGCATTTTCCCGTTTTCTTTTGAGTATTTCAATTGTACACTTGCATACATTGCACCAACTTCTCTAAAATTATTTAAATATAAAACGGGATTCTCCGACTGATTCTTACCTGCCAATGGGCCCCGAATTTCATGTGTTGCCACCAACCCTGATACTATTCAACTTTTATAATTAATATCATTTTTTTTGCTTAAAGTTTTTTTTTTCAACTTATTAGTTTTAATTGTTACAGTATATACATTTCATTTGTTATAATATAAAATAAAAATATACGTTATAGTGTAAATTTATCACATGTTATAATTTTTTTGTCCTAACTTAGTAGTTTCGATTATGTTCTCATATACATTCTTAATTTCTTTTTAGGTACTCGGATTTTTGCTGTATTTCCAATTTATGTTGTTATGTGGTTAAGAATGGTACTACGTGTTTGAAATACCTATTGGCCATGTAAATTCCTTGTAATAACACATGCATACGCAAGTTTTGAATTTTTCTACAGTTTTTCCACCATATACAAATGGACGAAAGATTAATTATGACATTTCTATGGCCCAAATTCATTTCTTTTCTAAAAAATTAAACAAGACATGACAATTATAATTATTATTGTTATTTTAATTTGTGGTGGCTACAAACACACGTACAACAAACTCGACCATGCACTCGGTAAGTGGTTATATCATGCCTTCTGTTGATCTAACAGATCATAACGCCATCTTTTGAAATAAATAAATAAATAAATAAATAACACAAAAGAAACAAAAATAAACAAACAAACAATGACATCCAATTTAGCCTTTTAGTCGCGAGTCAGAACCAAAATAATAGGTAATTACGTTGTTTGGTAAATAGATTTAGATTAATTATTTGATTTAAGTTATATAATTTAAATTAAGATTTAAATTGTTATCCGAATTGACGTTTAGAGATGCATTTAAGTTTTATTTTAAATATAGAATAAAATTAAAATTTGTGTTTGGAGAGGGAGTAAAAATAGTTTTTGTTTTATTAACAAATCTAATAAAATCTTAATGTTAATCGTCCTAAAAAAATATACAATATAGATCTTAATTTATTTTTCTCTTCACTATAAACACAGAGAAAAAAGAATTATTTCAATTGGATGTCAAATTAAGAAGTTATGATTTTTTTTCCTTAACTATAGAGAAAGAATTTCAACTTTTGTTGTAGCAAAAATATCCGAGTATCAAGAGTTTAGGAGGGGTCAGAAATTTAAAAACTTGAATTTTTGATACTCATTTGATTTAGATTTTGAGAGAAACAAACACGTATCCAAAGAATTCTTAATACTCGAATCTAAATTTGAGTGCATGGAGTCTAAAAAATACATAAACCAAATGAACCCTATGTCTGTAATGTTACGTTTCTTTCTTTTATTTACCCCTGATAAAAGAGATCAAAATCTTATACAGGACAAATTAATAAATTAGTGGAACAAATCCAATTTTGCTTATTCATGTCATAACTGGGAAGGCTTTAAAATTTAGCTTGTAAATTAATTGTTTAAAGTCTAAAACCTTAGGTAAACAGAAGAAAATTTGTTGAAAAAACAATGACTACAGTAGCCGAGTTTGAAAAACTGAGTGGTTGCTTTGTATCTTGCAAGATCCTACGGTGGAACCTCTTGATTGACTAATAAAGGACGCTATTCCATGAAAAGAAAATCCATACCAAACAGAACAAGAAAAAGTTTCTATTAGTTTTTGCTAACTTTGCAGAGGATTATACGATTTCACTCTTACCCTCTTAAGACTCAAACCTACGACCATAATGCCAGGTAGTTGGACTCTTACCAACTGAGCTAGCTTTTGTCTCTTGAGACCTATAATTGTTTGGTAGAAAGGAAAAGACGATGAAATAGATTGAAAAGGGATTTTATTCTTTCAAAAAAAAATCTAATTTTAATATCTCTGATAAAAGAATTAGAAATCCATACAAAATAATATAACAAAAAGGTCCCCCCCTTACTCTATATTTTTCTTAGCTAGCTAAGGTTATATGTCGTTCTTTTCTTCCTTTTTTTTTTTTTTTTCTTTTTACTAAATGTGGTCTATGTCTTACTTTACGCAATTGCGAGAAATATGGCGTTGTTCCTTGTCGCATAAGTGTAAAGTAGAATAGTGAAATATTTTTGTTCCTATCCATGTTAATCTTGTCTAATGGGAGGTTTAAATAAATGGCACTACTTCAAATTAACTATTGAAGAAAATAACAAGTTTTAAAACTATTTATTGTATAAAGCGGAAAATAGAAAATTTATTCTTACTTGTAGCAAATAGATTCGTATTTGGTAATTTTTTTTATTTATCCAGTAAATTATGCTATTAACACAAATATTTTCTGTGACACCCGTTATTCTCCTAACGGGTATTGAGGTAATTAAATTAATTTTTAATGTATAAAAAAAATTGCTTCATTTAAATTTATTTTATAATATTTATTTTTATCTATTTTTAAATTTTCTAAAATTCTCCTATATTTATTTAGTATGATTACTAAAAAGCCTTAGAACTTCTAATAAATCTCAAAAATGTCATATTGGCATTATATGTGTTAAAGTCTTTAGATGAGACATAAGGATATCTTTTCCAACTACTCTTGACCCTCATTTTCTTTATTTCCTCCGTGACATGCTTCAACATGTCTCCTCTATAATTGTTTCCATCACTTCTCTTCAAAGACTTCATCTTTTCTTCCTTTCTCTTCCACGGTTCCCACACTCTTCTTCTTATTTCTTTGCTGAAGCAAAATACTTAGAGAACTTCTTCAAGGCAGCCATAAAAATCAGCCACGATCACCTCCATTTGAGCAAGAATTTCAGTCATACCGAACTAAAGGAACCTGTTTTGAAGCCATTTCAAGCTTCCAACTAACCATAATCCGAGGTTAGAATCTTATGAACAAATTTAGTCTTTCATTTATAAATTTTCTTTTATACTAAAGGATTATTCAAATTTACGTTCTTAAACCTAAGTATATGTTTGTTGCTATTTTGGAGCATATGTATGAAGTCTAAGTGTATATGCCCTAGACAGAAAATTTATATTGTTAAACTTTATAATACCTCTATGGGCAGTGGTTATTTCTTGAAATTCTAAGATTAAATTAAAATAAATTTTATGAATGTAGTTGTATGTTGTGCTTTAGTTTTAATTGTCCTTATGCACGCCTTAGGATCAAGGGAGTATGGAGCTAACGTTAATTGATTCCAGGATTAAGAGACTGTTGATAAGCTTAAAAGGTAGGGATTCTATTACTCATCTTTTGTGAGGTTTTTATAGAATTAAAATTGATTGTTTTGCCGCAATATATATATATATCTATGTTGAACTGATATTATATGTGTATCACATATGAAACTATGACATGGACTCGTCTTGTATTGTACGGCGAGGAACATAATGAATTGACACATGTTATAAATTGAGAAGCATGGTTAGGAAAATTAACTCTATTAATAATGATTTAATATAGAGAAATTGTGAGACATGAAAAGGGCGACGGTTACGTCCTTGGGCATGAATACCCTAAAAGGTAAAGTAGGGGGAAGGCGATGACGCTTCCTTGGGTTGAAAGTCCCAGAACACACTGTACAGGAATCGATTTGGTGAGGACTCGGGGCTTGATGTCCCCTCACCGGAACACCCTTGGAATGTTTATAGGGTGATCAAGTGCGCCCATTTGGGTCTCGATGAGTTGAGTGATACTCAATTTAACATGGATACCTAGGAACAATGATGATTGGTAATATTTGTACAAATGTGTAATTATGACACTTGGTAATGATTAACTACGGTATCCATAAGATGTGATCATAATAAACCTCATAATCTGGAATATGATGTAACTTATTAACCATGCAGATTTTAATGTGGTAATGATAAAAACCTAAAGGTGGGTAATGGCTTTCTCTACTGAGCATAGTGTTGCTCATTCCCTTATGTTTATATCTTTTCAGGACTCACTAAGTGTGAGGTGGCTACGAGAAATATAGTTGAGGAAGTGATGTAGCTATATTACATTGGGACTGCTTCAATTGTTGAGAATGTTCTTCATGATAATGTAAGCATCAATTGTTACTTTCTGTGACTGTATTACAATGTGTTGAGGGTTAAAATGATGATGACAACAGTTTATATTATTAAATTTAAGGTGCTACATTAAAACTGTGGTTTATTTGTCGTTTATATTTTTATTTTTGAGTTGAGAGTTTTCATTTAAGTCCCGGGCAAATTTTATTTTTAAGGTTTTACTTTTATTATTTATTTTTATTTTATCTCATTAAAAACTGTTAACCCCCACATAGGGGCGTTACAGAATTTTTGGTATCAGAGCCTAGGTTCGGTTAACCTAGGGAGTGTAGCACCACTTTAAAAAAATATATTTTTGAGATGGTTTTGAAGCTGAATTTTCAGTGTCATCATCAAAATGAACCTTCACATTGATTTATACAGTTTAGAAGGATGTAACATGGAAAGGCCATAGAATGAAAATACTAATGGTTATATGAGTACAATAATTATATAGAAGGAAAGTATTAATAGTTATGAGGGAATGATAATTATATGAAATGAGTTTATAAGTAGAATGCTTATGAGAGATTCGTATAATATTAGGATCTATAAGCATATTTAATTCGTATAAACGATGAGAAATTCGTATAGATACGAGGATTTAAGAGCCTTTTGTCTCGTGAAAAACAATAAGAAATATAAGGCTTGATTTATTGATTTTAAAGTTTGGCATAGATATGCCAAATTTTTCGTAATTGATTCAAACCTAAGTAATGATTATGTGTGGATTCGATGGAGCACATAAGTGTCAATGTCTTTTCTTAAAAGTTCTATATATTTGAGGAATATGATATAAGTTGGGAATCATGGTATTGAATCTTGAGAGAGATAAATGTTAGACTTTTGGTCTGTTGAGACTGTGTAAAGTCTAGAATGCATGAATCTCAAAATTGGAATATTTCGTTACGTACTTTGTATTTAAGTGTATCAGTGAATCCTTTGGTTACCTAAGGTTTTGTTATATGAGGAAATTATATATTGTATAAGTAGAATTGTGGGGATTGTAGATGTTCTTAAGTAGTAACATCAAGTGTCTTTGTTCATTTATATGGTCTACGTTGAAAGACGTAAATCGTATTGATTTCAAGGTTAGTCACATTCTAAACCCTTGGTAGTAATGATGATGAATCCATTGATAGATGTTGAGTATTAGGAATAACATATGGGTGTATGCATTGTTCAATAAGGTTTTGATTAAAACAAAATTATTTGAGTTGCTGGATCATTCAGGAAGATCCTTGTTGTCGTTAAATTAGATTTGTTGTTTATAGTTAACTTTATCTATAGTGGACTTTGAATTGGGTTTAAGATTCATACGAATTGGTTTTCAATTTTATGTTTGTTATTTAACTCGTTCTAAATGTGTTAAGGCCCGAAACAACCTGACCATTTTCAACTAAGAACATTTGGGCCTAGTTCAAATCTTAAATCAGTTTGATTCACACTGTCTCTCCCACGTGGTCTCTATACGTGTCATATACAGTGGTTTAATTATTGTTTACATATACGTTTACTGTGCATAAGAGTTTATTTCTCCGAGTTCACTTTTTCTCTCTTAATTTGTTATTTTCTCTCTAAATCGCAAATCCTCTTCTTTTTCATTAGAAATTCTTCTTTTCCTCTAAAAGAAGAAGGAATTCTAGGATTCTGTAATTTACTATCTTAATTTTTCCTTTCTATTTACTCTTCTTTCATCTCATCATGGACCCAAAGTACCAACATCTGAGAAAGTATTTCCCATCACTCTCCCAAAAGATTCTCAGAAAGAAATACAAGGCTAGAATTACTCGGTTGTGGATTCTTATGCGTTTTGGTATCCCTTGTGATGTGAGAATGTTAATAGAGGGGAAAATCCGTCCGAGTGACTTTAGTCAAGATGTCGGTTTACCAGGAACAGGTACCAGTCGTAGTGCAATGAAAAGAAGAGCTCGTGCCATCGTGGTCACTTGTAACAAATGTGGAAGACAAAATTGTAACGGTAAATGTACTTCACCTGGTTATATGTCTACGAATAGAGAGGATAAAATAAGGTTTTGTAGGGATGGACTTTCAAAGGAGAACTTGGATAGCATCCATCCTCCTCTCCACGGTCACCCTAGTGGATATGTTCAAGGAGCTATTTTTAAACTCTGGCCTAAATTTTATACAGAAAGACAACGCCTCAGGAATATGGTATTTCTAGATCCTGTTTGCCAAACCATAAGAAAACTGGATGGGGAATAAGTCATCGCTCTATAAAGGTTATTTAGTCTTTACTTATTTGAAGCAGTTTTAGCTGATGTTCAACAGTTTGTGTTTTTCTTTTACTCAGAATATTTGCTTTTGTGTTTGAAATAATTGTGATTATTAGATTGATGCAGTAAGTGTTAATATCTTATTTAATTTATGATTTTCTTAAATATATATATAATAAAATATATTATCTTATCAGACACGTTACATACGGTACAGTAATATGTTTGAATTTTGAAAAGCTTATCCAGATATTTCAAGATTTGTGTCTCAAATTTCAAAAGTTCTACAGTATTTGTCGTTTATATTAAATTTCTAGACTTGGTGTATATTTGTCAAAAGTCTACAGTTGTGTCAAGAGGGTCTTCTGTCAAATTGTTCTCAATTGTCAAAAGTTATACAATTAGAGTCTAATCTTTTTCAAAAAGTGAATCAGATTTTCTGTAAACTATCAATCACCTTATCTTACTTTCTTATCCGCACAAGATTTTGTTTAAATCTTTGGATTACCTTTTCATTACCTACTCGTCTATCTCTTTAGCCCTTTTTGTATATTTCTCATCTTTAAAAACTCATGTAGAACCCGAAGTCTAAGTGGAGCAAACATTAAGCAACCACTTCTATAAACCAAATATGTCTACCTCCCAGTCCACGAAGAAAATAAAGAATGTCTGTGTCTTTTGTGGTTCCAGCTTTGGAAAAGATAAAGCTTATTTAGAAGCTGCAAATCACTTAGGGCAAGTCCTAGCACGCAAAAAGATTAACATAATCTATGGGGGTGGTAGTATAAAAATGATGGTAAATATGGCACTAGCAGCTAGGTCTAGCGACGCTACTGATGTAAGAATTTGGCCTCATATTCCAGTTGAAGGAAACCTTTGTAAGGAAGCCATAGGTAAGGGAGAAGGAGTCAGGAGTATCCCTAAAAATTTTAAAGACATAATCTATAATTCTGATGCTTTTATAGCATTACCTGGTGGTCTAGGTACTCTTGAGGAAATATTTATAGTTGCTTGTGGGCAATTGTTGGGCTTTTATTCCAAACCTTTGGGTCTGCTGAACGTAAAGGGTTTTTATGACGGTCTTTTGAAATTTCTAGATTACGCTGTGGAAGAAAACATCACTACAGAATCGGAGAGACAAATCTTTGTTACTGCTTCAACAGCTGAGGAATTGATAGATAAAATGCAAATCATACATCCAGAATCCGACACTGCAACATCCAAGCTTGAATGGGAAAGGGAAAGCCGGGAGCGGCCAATTGATTTGAATCTCCATCTGTAATCTTTTTGTTTTATCTTTGGCATGTAGGCATGTGTGTCCGTATTTCGTGTGTTACGAATAACCGTTTGCCTTGTATTCTGTGTTTTTTTGTGGTACGTCGTTGTTAAATCTTTTAGATTCATTGAGCCTAATGCCGGGATGGCTGGATACGGAGTACTTGATGCTCTCGAAACGCATCCTTCTTAAGGTCCGATCTTTTGTTTATCGATGTTTTTGTATCCTCTAAGCATGCATGATATGGATAGCTGGTATACGGAGTGCCTTGTACTCTCGAAACGTATCCGTATTATGTTTGTAATGTGTAATATTCTGTTAATATTATGTGGAAGTACCAGAGTCAGTTATGGGGATATTCCATATGAAATATGAGTATATTATTTGGATTGAATGTTTGTGTCATGAGGATAGCTGTTTAATGAAAAATATGTCGGGTATGTTTGCAACTCTGAGATTCCGTTTAATATCTCTATGAATAAGTTTAATGTATAGT
Source organism: Artocarpus heterophyllus (assembly GCA_025403435.1). Classification (NCBI taxonomy): domain Eukaryota; kingdom Viridiplantae; phylum Streptophyta; class Magnoliopsida; order Rosales; family Moraceae; genus Artocarpus; species Artocarpus heterophyllus. The sequence continues at coordinate 7,543,996 of CM046341.1, forward strand.
TTTGAATAAAAGTGTTTGTGATATATGTTTTATGATTATGTTTTAGTTTATTAGTTGAGGTATGAAATCAAATATATTTGACTTTTCCTTACTCAAAAAGGAAAAGGAACCTAAAGATGAAGTATATAAAATTTCTCTGGCAATCTCCTTAAATGTGATTGTAAATCACAGTCCATGGACAATGAAGGACCGGAATCATGATATGGTCAATATGTATGCCTGATCAGATTCTTAGACTATTATATGGTGTTATAAGTTGAAACTTGTCAGAAATACTCTTATTGAGGGATTTAGGAGTAAGATTTATTATGCAAGTAAATAAGTGGAAATACGATAACTTAACTTTGGAAGATAAACAACATTAACGGTTTAAACTCGGAATTGGAATCATAATGGAATCAAAATTTTTACTAGTATTGCTAGAATTGAAATTTCGAGGACGAAATTTCTTTAAGGGGGGTAGAGCTGTGACACCCGTTATTCTCCTAACGGGTATTGAGGTAATTAAATTAATTTTTAATGTATAAAAAAAATTGCTTCATTTAAATTTATTTTATAATATTTATTTTTATCTATTTTTAAATTTTCTAAAATTCTCCTATATTTATTTAGTATGATTACTAAAAAGCCTTAGAACTTCTAATAAATCTCAAAAATGTCATATTGGCATTATATGTGTTAAAGTCTTTAGATGAGACATAAGGATATCTTTTCCAACTACTCTTGACCCTCATTTTCTTTATTTCCTCCGTGACATGCTTCAACATGTCTCCTCTATAATTGTTTCCATCACTTCTCTTCAAAGACTTCATCTTTTCTTCCTTTCTCTTCCACGGTTCCCACACTCTTCTTCTTATTTCTTTGCTGAAGCAAAATACTTAGAGAACTTCTTCAAGGCAGCCATAAAAATCAGCCACGATCACCTCCATTTGAGCAAGAATTTCAGTCATACCGAACTAAAGGAACCTGTTTTGAAGCCATTTCAAGCTTCCAACTAACCATAATCCGAGGTTAGAATCTTATGAACAAATTTAGTCTTTCATTTATAAATTTTCTTTTATACTAAAGGATTATTCAAATTTACGTTCTTAAACCTAAGTATATGTTTGTTGCTATTTTGGAGCATATGTATGAAGTCTAAGTGTATATGCCCTAGACAGAAAATTTATATTGTTAAACTTTATAATACCTCTATGGGCAGTGGTTATTTCTTGAAATTCTAAGATTAAATTAAAATAAATTTTATGAATGTAGTTGTATGTTGTGCTTTAGTTTTAATTGTCCTTATGCACGCCTTAGGATCAAGGGAGTATGGAGCTAACGTTAATTGATTCCAGGATTAAGAGACTGTTGATAAGCTTAAAAGGTAGGGATTCTATTACTCATCTTTTGTGAGGTTTTTATAGAATTAAAATTGATTGTTTTGCCGCAATATATATATATATCTATGTTGAACTGATATTATATGTGTATCACATATGAAACTATGACATGGACTCGTCTTGTATTGTACGGCGAGGAACATAATGAATTGACACATGTTATAAATTGAGAAGCATGGTTAGGAAAATTAACTCTATTAATAATGATTTAATATAGAGAAATTGTGAGACATGAAAAGGGCGACGGTTACGTCCTTGGGCATGAATACCCTAAAAGGTAAAGTAGGGGGAAGGCGATGACGCTTCCTTGGGTTGAAAGTCCCAGAACACACTGTACAGGAATCGATTTGGTGAGGACTCGGGGCTTGATGTCCCCTCACCGGAACACCCTTGGAATGTTTATAGGGTGATCAAGTGCGCCCATTTGGGTCTCGATGAGTTGAGTGATACTCAATTTAACATGGATACCTAGGAACAATGATGATTGGTAATATTTGTACAAATGTGTAATTATGACACTTGGTAATGATTAACTACGGTATCCATAAGATGTGATCATAATAAACCTCATAATCTGGAATATGATGTAACTTATTAACCATGCAGATTTTAATGTGGTAATGATAAAAACCTAAAGGTGGGTAATGGCTTTCTCTACTGAGCATAGTGTTGCTCATTCCCTTATGTTTATATCTTTTCAGGACTCACTAAGTGTGAGGTGGCTACGAGAAATATAGTTGAGGAAGTGATGTAGCTATATTACATTGGGACTGCTTCAATTGTTGAGAATGTTCTTCATGATAATGTAAGCATCAATTGTTACTTTCTGTGACTGTATTACAATGTGTTGAGGGTTAAAATGATGATGACAACAGTTTATATTATTAAATTTAAGGTGCTACATTAAAACTGTGGTTTATTTGTCGTTTATATTTTTATTTTTGAGTTGAGAGTTTTCATTTAAGTCCCGGGCAAATTTTATTTTTAAGGTTTTACTTTTATTATTTATTTTTATTTTATCTCATTAAAAACTGTTAACCCCCACATAGGGGCGTTACATTTTCAAGGGATATCTATCTTTTTTATACTATTTATTTTAAGTTAATTCAAAACCTGTATCTTTGGTTTTTAATCTCATCAAATTATACCTTTAAATTAAATTTAATACACAAATTTATATCTAACTTTAGGCAATAGTTGATTTTGACTTTTAAAATGATCAAATTATTCTTAAGTAAAAAAGAGAAAAATCAAAACTTTTAAAAAATAAAAAGAAAACAAAAACAAAAACACACAAAATATCTATTTTGAGGGTATTTTATACATTTTTAAAGTAGAAAACCTTAGTATAAAGTTTTTTCAAATTTGTAAAGTTCTCTTATTTGTCAATTTGAGGGTATTTTGGGTAATTTTTTTTTATCAATTTTGAATATTGATTGGAAAAATGTATAAATTTGTGTATTAAATATAATCTCAAAGTATAAATTCGATAAGATCCAAAACCAAAAATTTAATGTTTAAATAAACCTAAAATACATGATATAAAAAGGTAAATAACCTTATTTTCGAATATACTATTTATAACTTGCAATTAGTTTTATAAAAATACTATTTAGGAGAATTTTATGGTGGATGCATCATGTCTAAAGTGACATTGATCAATAAACTTATGAAATAGAGTATAATGCTGTTGTTTAAGAAATTTTCTCACAGTATCTAGCCTTTACATCATACCCATCAGTCTTATTTAAATTATATGGACAATTGTCAACAGCGCTACAAAATCAGTATGCTGCAAAATACCGTGAATTATCAACAGTACCATTTGCAATTGTTTCCTTTTGATTTTTTTTTTTGTTTTTTTTTTTTCTGATGCCTCAAACCAACGGGTCAAATCACCCTTAATTTTGCATCTATAAAATTTTTATAAAATGTTTGGAAGCATGTTTAATTTTAAACATTATAACTAATAAAAAATAGATCGTGTTATTAAATCTTGTATTGTCGGACTCATTTTCTATGCCCATCCTGGTATTTCTTGCTATTTCTTCCGCTTGCTTTTGCTCACGACCATTTGCAGTTTGTACTTGACATGATTTCTTTTTCTTATTCTCCTCATTTTGCCACTTACGCCGCGCACACAAGAAGTCTCACGTCCAATAGAGTGTTTGAAACGGAGGTAAAAATTGTTAGTTAAAACTATTTTTTTTTAGTATATGAGAGTTTTATATTGTAATTATTTTTTTATTATTATTATAATATGTAAGAGTTTTATCTGTTTATAACTAAAAAACAATAAAAATCATTTTTTTCAAACACATACCAAGTATATGAAGGAGGGATTTTTTTTTTTTTGTTTTTGTTTTTTAGGTGGAACGAAGAACGAAGTTTTATATATATATATAGATTTGGGCCAGTATTTTCTGGAACAGAATGATTTTGTCATAGTGTCTTCAGTTTGAGAGTTTCGAGTACAGCTTGGCCACGCTTTGTCTAACTCAAGCAAGGAATTTTGGCGACAGGCACGAGAAAGCCACCCCAATGATTAAATCAACACATACCAACAAAAAAAAAAAAAAAATCAGAAAAAAAAGGATTTTGTGTCGTAAAACAATAGCAAAAACTTCAAAATTATATACCTTTTTATTTTTTGTATTTAAAGTTTATTCAAATAATATATCTTAAATTTTTTATCCCATCAAATTTATATATTTAGATTAAATTTAATATATAAATTTATATATTTTGTCAATCAATCTTCAATTTTAACATAAAAATTACCTAAAATACCCTCAAATTAAACAAAAAAAGATAGCTTTAAAAATTTAAAAAACTTTATACTAAGATTTTTACGTTCAAATATGTATAAAATACTTTAAAAATATATTTTTTGTGTGTTTTTATTTTTGTTTTTTCTTATTTTTTGGCAATTTTAATTTTTTATCTTTTTATCTCAAATTAAACAAAAAAAGATAGCTTTAAAAATTTAAAAAACTTTATACTAAGATTTTTACATTCAAATATATATAGAATACTTTAAAAATAAGTGTTTTGTATATTTTTATTTTTGTTTTTTCTTATTTTTTGACAGTTTTAATTTTTTTTATCTTTTATTTAAGGATAATTTAGTCATTTTAAAGGTTAAAATTATCTATTGACTAAGATGGGGTATAGATTTGTGTTAAATCTAATATGAAGATGTGCATTCGATAAAATTAAAAAACAAATGTACAGTTTTTAAATTAAACTAAAATAGAAAGTATAAAAAGATAAATATCCCAAAACTACAACAATGTTACAAGAGAAATATGAAAGACAATATTACTTTTTGTTATTTAATTACTTACAATAGATGAATAGGGTGTTTGGCTAAAACCAATAAATAGTAAAAAGTTCTCATATGCTATAATAAAAAGCAAAAAAATTACTACAATATAAATCCCTTTTATACTACATCAAATTTAACCATAATTGGTTCTAACCACACTTCCCAAACACCCTAGAAAATACAAATTCCTGTAGCTTCTCTATTTATAGGTTAAAAAAACCACAAGTGGAAGTAGATGAAGATAAGACACAAATTACATAGATTTCCCGCAACGTTAAAGGGAATAATACCCAAATATTATAAGGGAAATATTGTTCATAATAAAAAGTACATATCAAGTAGTGACATCCACCCATAGTTGATTTACAACATGTTGAGATTTCTTTTGGCCACAATTCTCTTCTTGTTCAAATATAACTTGAAAAAAACAAATGACCCTTCACTAGGCAAGCGCTAATTATCCATTCTGCTGATGCAACAAACTGATTTCTTTTTCCCTCCTCAAAACTTAAGACGTGATAATGAAAGTAGTTTGAATACATTGTAATGTGTGATGTTTCTTTCTTTTGTTTCCTATTGACTCAGATAAAAGAGATCAAAACTTTCTACGAGACAAACAAAGCTACATTTGTAACAAGTGGAACAAAACCAATTTACCTATACAAATAAAGGGTTTCTAGTCTCTGCAGCCAACAACCAGAGCATTATAAGAGAAGAGATTGCAATGGTAACCCAACTTAGATAGGCCAAACAGACAGACATCTGGTACTTTTGGCATTCTTCTCCAAAACTACAGTGTCCCAAATCACTAAAGTACAACACCGTTATGCCGGCCGAAGCAGAAGCTGCTGCGAGAGACAGTGTCGCCGTTACCTGTTCATATTTTTAGTCTAAAGTGTTAATTTACCAATCCGAGATGGTAACAATAGTATTATATTATAACATTTTTTGGTTCATGTGTAGATCTGGACCAATGCAAATCCCAAACATATCAAAGAGGGGGAGAATATCAAAGGAGACAAAAAATCCTACAGATGAAAAGTTACAAATTGTAATTGCAGGGATTCGGACTCAAGACCACCTCATCCAATAGCATGTTCGTTTAGCAATCCATCTAAAAGCTTACGTTGTAAATGTAAAGGATTAAAAGTACCCGAGTCCCACAACGTCAAAATATAAACACAAAGACTAAGTTATAAGGATATTTGGTCGCGTTCCTTAGAAAGTTGACCTTTTAAGATGTAAGCCAAGTCTTTAGAAAGTCTAAATTCTATCAATTAAGACTTAGGTTGGCCAACATTATTATTATATTATAACATGAAGGAGAAAACTGTTAAAATAGAAAGGACAGTTACTTGGAGAAAAGGATTGTTGGATAACAGGTGTTAACTATAACAGAAGTCACAAAGTTAGAGTCTAACCCAATCTCCAACTACAAAGAGGCTAACCAACACCGGGTTATGGAAAACCTTCTTTCTCACCAAGGCATATGCATCTAACAATGCAATGACAAAGCTCCAGATCACTTGAAGGCCCATTGAAGCGAGCAGATAACTGCAAGAAAACATCATTAAGTGAGGTCGAAACATAAAATTTTACAAGTCAAGAATGGAATTCCTTTGTCATGTTATAACAAGAAGACATTAGAATATTGTTTCTAAATTAATTATGTGAAGCAATATAATTATCTTTAGAATATGTTGAACTCTAGAGCCCTGCCCCCTTGACAAGGAGTGTCACCTCAACCCCACCAAATGTGTTAGCAGTCTAAATACATGGAGGCATGGTCCCAAGAATCGATACTGGGTTGGCAAGAACAAGCCTCCATATTTAAGACTTTCAATGGTAGCTATCCAACACTCGAACTTTTGATTACAGGCCTAGCACTGTAAATCCTTTGCCACTAAGCCACCATACTCCGTGGTATTTTAGACCTCCTCCGTCTAAATCATAGTTTTTTCTTAGCTTTCCTGAAGATTTACTGAGTTACCTTATTTGTTTTCTATAACAAAATATTTAAATGATTCTCATGCATCATCCTTAAGTTCTTTCATTATCTTCTACTTCACAAGCAGAATAAAGACAAGCACAAAGATAGCTGATAAATGTGGTCCTCACATTATTGGTTAAACCAAGCAGAATGTTGACAATGGGATAGGGAACCCTTTTTTCCTTTCTTGCCCTCCAATGGCTAAATTCGAGCTAGAGACGAGAATCTTTCCTCTTTTTTTTTTTTTTTTTTGCTCTTCACTTGCTAATTTCTATGTTCCAAAGAATCACATAGTAAAAAGGTTCTAAGCAGGAGTCCAAAATGTTCTCAGCTCAAATTGCAGAATGGAAAGAAAACATGGAACAGAACAAAGCTATGCACCTTAAGCCATTACTTAACAAGCAAATAAGTGTATGAACTACCAATTTAAGACCTCCAATTTAACTGAATCAGATACTTGAGGAAGTGGGAAATGTTGTGATTCCTTCCCAAATGGGACATCAACTGATGGTAACAATCATAGACAATCTTAAATCATGCTCATCTACACGCTTTTGTGCAAACCAGAATTTCAGAGATTGCTTAGGAAATGAAGGCCATTATTATTTAGCACCCAATAAACCATCATTAATTAGATTATAAAGAAAAAAAATCAATTATAGGACCAAAAAATTCCTTCAAAGCTATCCAAGGAAAAGAGGAAAAAAAATGTTTTGACTCCAAATCCAAAAAAAAACAGAAATTATCTGAAATAAGTTATTAGCCATGAAAATATTGGAGCTTTAACTCATCAATCATATTCTCCACACAAAATAGACTTTGACACAAAAATAGATAGGAAAAAAGGGTAATTGAACTGAAAAGCTAGAAGAAGCAATAAAAAGAAATAGGCCAAAAAAGAAAAATTATAAGGAAAGGCATGTATATACATACATACATATATATATATATATATATAAATACCAGAAAGCAGTGAAATTGAAAAAGCTTGAAGTGGTTGCCATTGAAGCGATTGACCCAGCTGCAAAAACACATTGTGAAATCCTGAGAAGAAGGCCGGTCAAAGTCCCAGGTGTCCCAGGGAAGTCCTTCATATTTTTCTTTTTTTTTTTTTTTTGGGTCTCTTACTTTCTCTCAGAGCCAAGAAAGTTAATTTCAGATTCAAACTGATGGGTCCTCACATAAAATGCCCATCTTTCCAAATGATGAGAAAACATTAACAGACCGAAGCATCAAACACCCACAAATCAAAACCAACATCCAAAAGGGATACTTTTTTTTCCTTTTCTTTCCGGGTTTTCCAGAAACCCAAAGAGGGCAGAGAAAAAAGAAAAGAGGAAATTCAACAAAGTGGATAACTTTAAACTTGTGAAAAAAAAAAAAAAAAACAAAAACAAAAACCCAGATTACAATGAAGAGAGAGAAAGAGAGAGAGCAAAAAAAAAAAAAAAGGAAAAGAAGTAAGAAACAACATAGACCGGGAAACTAAGCTGGCTTTATGGTTAATCAAAGTGATTACCAAGCTCCCCTTACCCCAGTTGGCAGCTAACAAACATTGCAAAATCATCCACGCGCGAATAGTCACGTGTGCACAACTCCTCTTGCTTTGGAGTTGATGTCGTATGCGAGTGCTTTGACTTTTTATTGGAGCGTGAGCCGGTGAGAGTGGGCATGTCGTTTTGCAAAGCTCAAAACTAATGGGAATAAAGAAATTTATGTATTTGTGGTCCCTGATTGGTGGTATATATATGAATTGTCCAGTTCTAATTACATGACATGAATATTGTCTAGTTGTTGTTTTTATTATCCATTGTAAGTAGGAAAATTGGATATTGTGATTTATGAGGGAAATTCTACGTGGCATGGTTACTTTTCCTCGGATAGAAAATCTAGGTAGTGTTGCACCTTGAAACTAAAAAAGTACTTAACTACTTTTGATCATACTTTTTTTGGGTATTTAAATATTTTTCTTTTTTAACTTGTGTTTTTAAAGAGTGTGTTTGATAATACAATCAGAACTTAATATTAAAACCAATTTATTGTAGTATATAGGAGTATAATACTCTATTTACTTTTGTTTTATATTATAGCAGTTAAAATTATATAGTTAGAACGACCTTGTCAAACGATCTAAAAAAAGTTTTAAAATTTTTCAAATTAAGTTTAGGATTATATTTTTCTCGAGAGATAAATGAGTGTAGTGTTTGGTAATATAAATTTGAACCAATCAGTTTAAAATATTATAACATTTTTTTATTGTAGTTTACTTTCTTAATATTGTAACATGTAAAAGTTTTACATTAAAATAATTTTTTTTTTTGTTAAAATTGACAATATAAAACGCCTTACAAGGCATTGTCTTTTTTTTTTTTTCCTTATTTTTCTCAAGAAATTTGTGATAGGTGAAATTTGGAAAGTAACTTTCAAATTCAAAGAGTGTTTATCTAGGCGCTCGATGATCACCTATTTGAGAACTCAATGGTCACTCAATCGACTACCCGTTGGTCAATTACATGGTACGTGATTGACAATCACTCATTCATAAGAATTAGCCACGATTTGGTAGTCACCCGCCATTAGTCACCAGTTACTGGTCTGCTAATTCTTCACCAAGCTCACTTGGGTACTCGCTACTACTCGCTCCTTTTACCCGATAGCTAGTCAATTGTTGGGTACTCAATAAAGTTATTCAAGCGTTAGGTTTTTCTTGATGATCAATAGCCAAAAGTGGCTTTTTGTTAGGGAGGAATGATGAGAATGATTGTTTACTTCTTAAAAGCATATATGTACATGTATGCATATATATATATATATATATATTCAATGTATACGCTTCTTTTTAATTATTAGACAACAAAAAAAGAAAAAGAGAAAGAGAAAATGAGTGTAAGCGCAAAATTGTACTAAATGCTATTTTTTCAAAACTAATTGTAATAAATAGTAGGTTTTAAAAATAATTGTAGTAAATAGTAATTTTATAGTGTAAATAATTTATTTGGCTTCTTATTTACAGTATAAATAATTCTTATTTATACAATAAATAAATATAAAATGTAAATAATTTATTTTCTTCCTTGCTCATAGTAATTAAACTATTTATATTATAAATCTGTTATTTATTATAAATATTTTTAAATACTGATATTTACTTCAATAAGTTTTAAAAATATGCTATGTTCCTCATTTATTCTTTTTCTTTTTGAGGAAATATTTCCCTCATTCTTCGGTGAGTACGAAGATCATTCAACAGTAGTAAAATGGAGACTCTATACGTTCAAAAAATTAAAGGAAAGGGAATAAATAAACTTATTTTTTAGAAAAAATAAATGAAAATTTTTTGGAAAGATAATGAATAGATATAAATTCAAGATTATTTTCAAATTTATATATGACCATATTTGATAAATCTAAAATTTACTCAGATGTACTCTAGGACTAAATTCAGTAAATTCAAGATTTATAGAATTTATCCTCTTATTAAATTTGATAAATATAGGATTTACTTGAAGCACTTTCACGGTGCTTCAAATTACATACATTTTTTTATCAATATTATTAGCCTTTTTTTTTTTACTAATTTAGTGACTAATAAACTAGTTTTTTTATCCTTAATAATCTATAAAAATTTAAAATGTCGTTCATTAGCAATTATAGTAAATAACCTATCTACGATATAAAGAGTGAAAATTAACCAGGCTATTAGGTTCTACTAAACAAATATTAGTAAAAGAGAAGTATTGTAGTTATACCGTAGATTTAAATAAGTAAAAATGTTAAATTAGAATTGACTTCTATCGTTGTGTTCTGATAGATTTTATGAAATTCAAAATTGGAGGCTGAAAATGTTGTTGGAAAAAAATCGTCCTTTCAAAAAAAAAAAAAAAAAAACTAATGGTGATTATTATTAGTGGGGGCTCAATATTATTTGTTTATTTATTTATCAGTTTTAAATGTAATTTACCTTTTTTGCACCTTATAGGCTTATTCAAAAAAACAAAGCTTTAATTTTCAATCTTGTAAAATATAAACTAAAAGATTACATTAACACAAATATATGTCTTTTCTCGACCACCACAAGATTGTGACCTTACCTCTGGGTTGGTCTTGTTTGTTGGATGTTTTTTTTTTTTTTTTTTTTCTATTTAGACTATTTTTAGTTTTTTATCAAGTGTATTTTGGGCACTTTTTCATGTTAAAGTTGAGTATTGACCAAGAAAGAAAGTTTAAATTTATATAATAAATATAATTCAATAATATATTATACACTTGAGATAAAAAGCAAAAGATATATTTTTTTAACAAACTCAAATACATGGTATAAAAACGATAAATAATCCTTTATTTATGATCGTCAACCTTGTATAAAGAAATTATTTTATGTAGTTACTAACCAGCATCAGCTTTTTAAGAAGTGCAAAATTGTACTAAAAAGTTTTATATATGAGCTTTATAGTGAGTTGCATGAGAGTTGAAATGTGAATGATTAAAATTTTAAACAAAGTGAGAACGGTTGCGAAATGTATTATTATATCTCATTTCTTTTCCACTGAAAACCATTTTTCGGGGGAAAACAAAACAAAACAAAAATTGTAAAAAATGTCACTTTTTTAAAACAAATTGTAGTAAGTAGTAGGTTTTAAAAATATTTACAATGAAAGTAAAATATATAGTGTAAATAATTCTTATTTGTACAATAAATGAATTTATGGTACAAATAATGCATTTACCCCTTTGTTTACAATGTAAATATGAAATAAGTAAGTTGTTTATATAATAAATCTTATATTTACTATAAATATTTTTAAAACTTGATATTTACTTCAAAAAGTTTTAAAAAATAATATTTTCCTCATTCTCACAAAAAATATAAAAAACACATATACATCACCACACCAAAAAAAAAAAAGAAAAAAGAACCACACTTTTTCGAGGAAAAATAAGAATAAAAATTTAGATTATTTTTACATTTACCATCAAACTATGTAACTTAAGTCATTTTGCCCCCTAACTTTTAAAACATATAACTTGATCTCCTCAAACATTGTTCCATTAGCAAGTATCTCCTTTCCATCTAACTCTATTAGTTTTTGAACCATTTTTTTACAAAATATTTTTATATTTTCTCTCAAACTACGTCACTTATATTATTTTACTCCTGGCTTTTAAAATGTGTTAGTATGTCTGTTTTTTGTTATCAAATAATCTTCTTTTATCCATTATGTTTGACTAAAAATTGATTTGTTTTTCTTTCAACTTTACAAGACCTCTATGTCAAAGCAATCCATATATCCACAACTTGCATATGAATATTTTTTACAACTTGCCATTCAAATACAAATAACATAAAAATCAATATGAGGTTCTTTGCAAGAAATTAAAATAATGTGTTATTTTTTTGAAAAAACTTCAAGAGCCCTATTTTTTTAAGGAATTTTGTGGTTTTTTCTTCTTAAGCTCTTTTATGTGATTAGAATAGCCAATTGCAAAAAATATTACTTTTTTCTTGAACTCATTTTTTCTTAATATTTTTTCCCCTTAAACTCTTTTTATGTTCAAGTTTTTTTTTCCACTAAAGTTAGAAGAAAAAACATTGACTTGTAAAGCCAAACAAAATTAGATGGAAGAAGGTTATTCGCTCAAAAAATAAGAAGACATAGTGACATAATTTAGGGAAAAAAATATAAAAGTATTTTGTAAAAAACTATCCAAAAACTAATGGAGTTGAATGGAAGGAGGAAACTTGCTAATGAAACAAAGTTTGAGGGGATTAAGTGGCATATTTTAAAAGTCAGAGAGTAAATTGATAAAAATAACATAATTTAAGGGGCAAATACGAAATAATTCTAAAAATTTTGCACTTTTTATTCGCTTTATCCCATATTTTTCACAACTTAGTTAACTTATAAATCACAATCAAAGTGGGTTTTTTAAACAACAAACAAAAAGGTTAATCTAACATTAAAATAATAGGATCTACTTATAGAGTTAAAATGTCTATCGCGAGCTCTCTTTTCAAATTCACAAAGACTCGGAACAATATTGAAATTAACACACAAAATTTTGGGACCGTGACTAATATTGGTGTAACATAAGCTACATTTTTTCACCAATTGACAACCAACTTCATAGCTTTAAATGATCTATTCCACGTTGTGCGCCAGGCTCTTTTGTATGTAAATACGTGATGTATAATCTCGCATAGTTGTTTCTTTGTAGAATGGGGGGTTTTCTTCTGATAACAACGCCCTGATTGGTCCATAGACTCCTGGAGCATTTTCTTGGTCATGTTCCTTATGTCTGAACACAATTGCCACAGGGATTCTTGGGCCTGCATTCTGTGCTAATGCTCTGTGAAATACTCTTGAATTTGCCGTTAGTAATTGTTTGCACAGAGTAACGAATAACATAGGGAAGAACTATGATAAGACTCTTTATAGGTCTTTTTAATAAGACTCTTTTCTTTGTATAATGAGGTTTTTTTTAGCTGTTTAGTTCAAAATCAAGGGTACAAAGTCAAAGCAAAAGTAGATCCAGGTACATTTAGGGTTTGTTTGTTTCGATACTTGAATTACAGTCTGAATCATTTTACTACAGAATTTTCTCTCATAAAAATTTAAATCTTCATTCAAATACTATATTCAAATACTTGAACTAAACAGACCCTTAATTACAACTTTTTTAATGAACAAAAATAAAAAAAAAATCCTTTCAAAAAAAAATTAAAAAACCACTAAAAAAAAAAAAGGAAAACAGATCCATAAAAAAAAAAAAAACCAGAGAACTTTTAGTGAATAACTCCAGCAACCCCACTATGTCGCTACTCCATCGCTGTGAATATAACCCACCATCACAACCCAGGTGACCCACGAAGGAGGAGGACCCTGTCGTGACCTAGGTGACCGTCGAGACGCACCCCTCGTCAAAATCGCAACAGGGTCTCTCAACGTCCACAAGACAGGGTTGGTCGCTACCTCCGCCTACGATATGCTACCTCTATGCAAGGTTGGGTATGAAATACGACAATCGCGATCTCGACCCAAGGTCAATGACATGACGGTTTTCATTGTGGCCCACTAATGACCTCGATAGAATCTATGACCCACGAAATCTTACGAGCTTAACCCACGGTGAGCTCAGATTGTGACAACATGCTACCAGACTGGACCCCCTCTCGACTTGCAGCGAGACCCAACAAACCGTGACTGGTGGAGGAGCAGCATATTAAGCCCACGAGTGGAGGAGTAGCAATTGCCGAGGATCTGCGAAGGTTGACCACCATTCACAGAGACTGACGGAATCATGACCTAAGTGGTCACACCCTGTTGTTGCAACTCGTGGTGGTCTGTCATTAACCACTATGGTTTTCTAGATATGGAGTTGTGGGCAACCTAGGGAGGAGAGGAGGCAACGTCACAGTCGCCGAAGGTCATCGGCGGTCATGGGTTCTTTTTTTTTTTTTTTTCTTTTGCAAATAAGAATTTCCTTTTTTTTAGTTTTTGGATTTTAATTGCTTTAGTGCATTTGGACTCATTTAACCTTTGATTTGCTTGTTTAATTTTAACCATCACATGCAAATCTTATGGACAAAAAAAAGTGCCTTAAAGAAAAAGCAAAAGGTCTTGCTGTAAAAATTCCTTTCCCCATAAAATTAATAAGGATTATCAACAGCCTCTAAATTTTAAGGTCATTTTTACTTTATCATCCAAGCTTTAAAAATTACTACTTTGTTTTTTAAACTTTCAAAACTTTCTACTCTGCCCCTTGAACTTTCAAAGCTCCTCGCTTTGCTCCTGAACCTTTGATTTTTTATTTAAATAGATAGAACTAAGCCTGCATGATTCGTATATGGGTTACCTACAAGAGAAAAAAATGAAATATTATCACTCCCGTATGCAAATCATGTAGGCACAATTTCGTTTATTTAAACAGAAAATTAGAAGGTCATGTGCTAAAATGAGGAAGTTTTAAAAGTTTAATGGACAAAAGTGGTGATTTTAAAATTTTATGGGTAACTGAGAAAAAGTTGAAAAACAAAGTAATGATTTTTAAAGTTCATGAGGTAATATAGGAGAGACCCTAAAGTTTAAGGGTCATAAATGTAACAACCCAATAAATAAATAAATTACGACAACAATATAAATTTCTTCTCAAACATAGAAAACATTAATAATCCATTTAGGAGCATATCCTAAAGGTTTGAACTAAAAGTTTAAACTGAAAACACTACAATAGTTTAAATTTTGTGAAAGAAAATACTGTAACAAAATTATTCGAATCCAAGTTTTTTTATTAGAATCTATGTTTGTAAAGAGCCTCTTTTCTTGTTATTTTTTTATGACATCCTGGGGGGTTGGAGTCACACTTGCCCATTGATCTTCATGGAGGACTTGAAGTCACCAATATGGTCTTGTATAGGCACATTTATGAAGCCACTGTAATAAAATTAGTTCGAACCATAATTTTTTTATTAGAATCTATGTTTGTAAAGAGCCTCTTTTCTTGTTATTTTTTTATGACATCCTGGGGGGTTGGAGTCACACTTGCCCATTGATCTTCATGGAGGACTTGAAGTCACCAATATGGTCTTGTATAGGCACATTTATGAAGCCACTGTCAGTGTGTTTGGCTATGCCCAGAATTAAGAGACAATAATTCTGGTTCAGGGCAAGTTGGATGGTAATAGTTATGAAAAAAAAAGCCCCTTAGCACAATCTATGTCTGTCAAGTGGTTTGGATTTAGCCCAAGTGCTTTTGACAATAATTATTTATGAGAACAAATTATTTAGAAGAACCGTTTAGGAAAAAATATTTGTCAGGGTCACATTCAAAAAAGAAGAACAAAAAAAATGCAGAAAAAAAGTGAGGAGGTAAAGAGCAAAAATAAAATAAAGGAAAAAATGTTTTGTCCTTTGGGGATATTAACAGTATAGAAGACTGTGCACATATTTTACATCATACAAAATATAAAGTGTTAACAAATAATAGAAATAATATAAAACAGTAATAAATTCCATTCCCAGCTATTTGGCCAGCCTTTAAGTCTGCCCTGTTTCTCATGGAGGCGTTTGGCATAAAATTTAGCAAGATGTTGAGCGAGTAGAACTTGGGAGGATTTTCTTCAGATGTCAACTCCTTTATTGGGCCCTACAGTCTTGCTCCCGCCGGCGGAGCAAAGCGTCCGGCAAAGAAGAAAGCTGTAGATACTCTCGGCTGACAGCTTCGGAGGACTCTGTGGACATTATTCTTGAACTTGTCGTTTGAAACAAGCTGACACAAACCAAAGTTACCAACTCAGAAAGAAAAATCCTAATCATGAGTTCAGTAAAAGTCATGAATTTGAATCGTAAATAGTATAAAACTTTAATATGTATTTGAGTTCATTTTTTTAGACGTCCTATGAATATCATCTTAATGATTTTTTATACATTTAAACATTGTCAAGTCAAATACGAGAAAAAAAAGTCAATAAACTTTTTGAGTTATCGTGCAACCACCTTAAAAAAAATTCCATCGAAGTTGTTGAGGATAGTTGACAAGTCAAACTTTGCAAGTCATTGTGTACCAATCCAAAAGATGAAATGTATAAAGTGGGTTTGAGAGTGGTTGAAATTGAAAATATTGATTTAAAAATTATAATATATGAAAATTTTAAACTATAATAATTTGTTATTTTTTACTTTATATGAGAAAACCCCTTTTTTAAGTTAAGTGATTATACTAAAAATACAATTATACGAAAAATACGCCAATTTTAGACCTATGTTTCCACTGAAATATCAATAAAGATCAATCAAGAAATATATATTTATATATTAAATAATATACATAAAGGTTTATAAAATTTATTAAAAAAAATCTATATATATATAGATTCTTGAAATACAATATAGTTATGATAGAAATTGAAATTTTTTATTACATAATATTCCCTAGCCTGGCCCAAAACCTACCAATATTTAATTAATTTCTTTGGTAAATCTTAAGACAAATTCTCTACACAATTAAAACAAACACTGACATTTAATACAAAGCTATGCAAAGAATTACAATTCCCTACATGTATCAACAAAATTGTGATACATAAAAATAGGATTCTTATGTCATCGAAAAAATGCATTTATATTATTTGTTAGTTGGCACGCACATTTCTAAGTACAATGTCAAACAAAGGCTAAAGCATGATGCAGGGTCCAACTAATTTGAGTGTGTTACTTCTAAAATGCTATAGAATCAACCTTTAATTTATTAAATCGTACTAAATTAGTTCTCATGTCTACTTAAAATCTCAATAGAAAAAGGAGATTGTTTCTATTTTAACAATAATGTCTTACAAATTTTATTACTTGGAAGAAATAGAATTAATTTGAGATAATTTGATAGATTAAGGATTCATTGTTAGATGTTTTGAAAATTAAGGGTAAAACTATAATTTAACGTAAATTCTAAACACTAAAAAACAGATTAATCATATACTGACAGGTTGTATGTCATTATATAATAACAATACCGAGTTTGTTAAAATTTGGTGATGCATCACATCGTTACATTTGAATTTGTGATTAATCAAAGAAAAAAGTTGATAGTTGTTGATTTTTATCGGCTATCTATTACTTGGATTTTTTTGAAACCATATGCCGAATAAGATCAGATAGCATAAGATAAGGTGAGACATGAGTTTGGAAGTATATGAGTTTGATCATGCATTATGTCAATTGTATTTAAGGAAAAAAAAAAGAAAAGAATTCTTCAAATCCAAAAATACTACCCAAAGAAAATCTTCCATGTTAACTTCTAAGGCTCCTGGAATGGTCTCCACATCTGCTCATAATTGATTTTCATGAAAAACTTGCAGACCACCTGTTTGATCTTGTGCTGTAATGGTGAGGAAAGAGTTATCTGTGTGTTTGGTGATTCCAATGACCAGGTCTCGTCCTGGGCACTCTGGGTAACAATGACACCTAAGAAGTCTCCCTTCATTGCGTTCCATGGACCTTAGGTGGCCAGGTTTGAGACCGAGAGCAAGTCTAATAGTTTGTTTCCCAACTCCTTCACATGATTTATGAACTCAGTTGCCACATCTCCGCAGACACATCGAGAGAAAATGTTCCTTTGCCTTCTATCTTTCAGTACTATTTGATGATGATCAGGAGAATAATCAAGGGTGAAAATAAAAATACCTGCAAGCCACGCGCAAAGCGTGCAGTCGATCTGGCTAGAACTGATCATAGAAATTGTTAGGCAATCCCTCCAAGCAACAGTTTGAGATTGAAACAAGTCATGGTTGCTGTTGAATTTCACTTGCCTAGTTTTGTCACGTCCGTACAAGTCTTTCTTCCCCTAAATATCTTGTTCATTGAACACTCTGACCCCCTCTATCATGTTCTCCAAGACATCCATTGGTATCCCATGATTCACCACTTGGAAAAAGCCCCATGTCTATGAAGCAGACCATATTTCATCAATGATTTTTCTACGGCTATCGATCGATGTTTAAAAGGTGATCGAGAACGATAACCGGAATTCAGATACAAGACTTGGGAGAATTCGGTCCTTTAACGAGATCCTCTGCTGGCCTAACAAACATCTTTGGGATATTCACAATCCCAGCATTTACTATGCCTTTTACGCCTAGTTTTGTGTCATCAAAAACCTTTAGCTCTTTCATCCGCTCATCATCCTTTCTGGATTCACCATTGGATGTATCCATTTTTTTTTTAAAATGATTTTGCAGTAGTATTTAGGCTTCCTTTTATATGGCAATCCTCTCATCCATGGTTTCTTTTTTATTTCTAATTTCATAATAGTCAATGCCGGCCAACTAAAATGCAAAGTGTCGTAAAATGACCAAATTGTCCTACCATCTTCTCCACGGCCGGATTGGGTGGCAAACAAAAAAAAATATTACAATTGTTGATCAATTTTATATAAGACAAAACTAGTCCGCGTATGTATGTATGCATGCATTTAGGTATGTATGAATTTGCAGGCCGCAGCTGCATAACAAGTGATACGTTTCACTAATATGTATGTGGCCATAAGGCTACTATACGATGTAGTGTATCTTTTTTATTATATTAATATTATGACAATCTTTCTTAATTTGTAGTACAAAACGCAAAAGCATTCAACCAATGATCCAAAATATGAGATGCTGAATTTGGATTACTCTCTCTAATTAGTACTTGCAAACCTTTACAAAAATACAGAGAAGAAAAATCACATACGTTTGGCGCATGAATGGCCAATAATTTTAGCGTTTCATGGTTGCGATAGCAACTTGAAATATGTCAATGCAGATTTCCCATCGAGTCCCTTTCTCTTGTAATAGGCAACGAAGTCTTTTATCGTCGTCTCCCTGTACACCGGAGGATGATCTTCGGACAACAATTCCTTAATGGGGCCATACAACTTCATCGTTGGGTAGCGATGCGAAGTAAAAAAGCATGCTACAGATACTCTTGGTCCGACATGCTTGGCTAGCACCCGGTGCTCCACGCTCTTAAATCTGTCATTAGACATAAGCTGCAGAAAATGCAACACTTCCCTTTGGACTAATGTAATAATTAATAGAACAAAGTTAAACAAAACGTAATTTCTAGACAGGCTAACACCAACGTAACTACACATTAAATGTTCACCAGATTGACCATGATCAGAATAGCTACCTCTATATCTCTTGATCCAACTTTTTTGATCTGAAATAAAGATAGTTCTTAAAACTATCAAAATTAAGCGTCTTTAACAAAAACAGATCTAAGACCATACAGTTGGCTTATAACATTGGTTTATCAAGTATGAGAGAGCATCTATTAAAGAAAATGCAAAAATAATTTGATCATGCTACATGTTAAGATTTAGACGCCCAAATTGTGTATTACCGAAAGCAATAAAAATCAAGAAGAAAAATCAAGCCAACAAGAACACACAAACTTGTAGTGGTACTTTTTTGAAAAATGATCATCATGGCAATAACAATTTTACAAAAACAAAAGGGCTTTGCCTGCAACAGATCTCCAATGTTCACCACTAGAGCCCCGGGGACAGGAGGAACGTCTATCCACCGGTTTTGACACAAAACTTGGAGTCCTCCGATATGGTCTTGGAGTAGGATGGTGAGAAAATCTGGATCCGAGTGTTTGGTCGTTCCCATAGTCAGTTGAGGCTCAGGGCACGGCGGATAGTAGTGACAAAGAACAATATGACCTTTTGCACAATCCATTTCTGTGAGGTGGTCGGGTTTCAGGCCCAGAGCATGAGATAGCAGTTGGAAGAGAATGATGCTTAATTTGTGAACTTTGTCAGAATACTCCATAGTTGCATCCCTAAAAAATACGTATAAAGAAAGCGGACTAGCTAGGATGAGAAATAAAAGGAATAAAAGAAATAACAATTTAAAAAT
The DNA here is from genome assembly GCA_025403435.1 of Artocarpus heterophyllus. Classification (NCBI taxonomy): domain Eukaryota; kingdom Viridiplantae; phylum Streptophyta; class Magnoliopsida; order Rosales; family Moraceae; genus Artocarpus; species Artocarpus heterophyllus. The sequence continues at coordinate 7,564,095 of CM046341.1, forward strand.
TTATTCACATAAAATTGAAAGAAAAGGCAAATATGTTATATGTGGGTTGCTCAGATTTTCATATCAGGTTACAAAAGTTTTCAAAAATATGATAATCAGTAATGGGGGAGTTGTGGAATATTCTACAGCTACACATTATTGATTTTTTTTTTTTTTTGAGGACACACATTATCAAAATTTTGGTCACAATTCTCCTAAAAAAAAGAAGAAGAAATGGTCACAATTTTTTGTTCATTGTCCCTTCCATCCAGCAAAACCATATGAGACTCTTAATCAATTGAACAGAATTTTCCCTGTCAATGTTTTAGCCTCCTGTCTGTGGTGCAAATATCAGTATTTCTGCAACTTAACAAAAGCCAAATTACTACTCAAAACTCAAAAGTTAAAATTACTGAAATCTTTTGTTTTTCTTTTCTTTTTCTTTGAAGTATTTGATCAACAAGAGGTTATATTAGAAAAGTGTGAACATAAACTAAGTTCTTGTTTGGGAGAGAACCGTTATCATTTAAAGTACTGTAACCATTAAAAGCTTTATATCGTAGTTTTTTTTAACTTTACACTTCAGTTGTAGAGAACTTTTTAATATTGACAGATGGAACCACGTGGCAAACAAAGGCTGAGACATGAAAATTTCATACTTTTAACAATGTGTCATCAATCTATAGAACTCAAAACACTATAAATTAAAAATTAGAGTACTAAGCTATTTGAAAAATATAATTAGAACAGAAACATTTGAACCCAAAACAATAACATATTAGAGCTTTGCTTTACACTATAGTTTTTTTTATTACTGTACATATAAGAACTTTATACGATAACGATTCAAGTTTCAAGAATGCTGTTCCAACTCATATTCATGTAAAAGATAACGGGCTGAAATATCTGATCAAACGCTTGAAGTTTCTTAGCAAAAATATCTGATCAAACAATTGAAGTTTTTTTTGCAAAATATGTGGTCAAACAATGGATTGAAAGACAACAAAGATTTCACAACTTATAATGTTGAAACAGAGAATTGAATTTTCAAACCTGCAAATAAGAGGCAGTTCTTGAGGGTCCAGAGGCTCAGGACCCATAACGCAAAACAAAGTGTCCCTCCAATTAGCAGCCTTGGACTCGTACAGATCGAAGTTACTCGTGTACTTCACTTTCCTCCTCATCTCTCTGCTGTAGTACTCTCTCTTCACCTCGCTCGGCTGCTCGTGAAACCCACGCGCCGCCGCCAGCATCTCCTCCAGAACTCCACCAGGAATCCCGTGGTTCACCACCTGAAAGAACCCCACCTCCTCCACCGCTCGCCGGACTCCGTCGACGGCGCGGTCGAGGTCTCGGAGGTCGACGATCGGAATTGCGAAATGGGTTTCGGGGGTGTCGGCGATCTCGGCGGCGAGTTCCTCCGGCGGTCGGATGAAGATGGGTGGGAGCCGGGTTACGCCGGCGTCGACGAGGCCTTTGACGCCGGATTTCGATTCGTCGAAGGATTTCAGCTGCTGGAGACGGTCGTCTTCCGCCATTGTTGATTCCTTGTTTGTTCGATGAAACGGATGAAAGTTGAGAAGACTTTTTTATGACAAAATGACTAATGACTGAGGCGTCGTTGACACGTGGGGGAACAGAGATAAGAAAAGAAATAAAAATTAGAAAGCAATGCACGTCGCAGGAGTATTTATCAGATGCTAGTAAGAAGCACGTGTGCATGCACAGATGTAGTTTGGTAAAAAAAAAAAAAAAAAACCAAAATCGATATAAAGTTATGAGGGGAAAAAATACGTAAAAAGAGGAAAAAAAAAGTTGAAAGGAAGTAAAGCAAAAATAAAAAAAAAGTCCATTAAAAGGGAAAAAAAAAAGATGTGGGAAACACATAATGAGCAATATGAAAGAGATACATGAAACAATGTGGAAAAAGCTATTTTTATTTTGACTATTATGCAACTTGTCTTATTTTAGACCTTAAATTTTAAAACATATTTTTATTTAATTGTTTAATAAGTACATTTTATACAAATTCTATTTATAATTGAATGATTGCCTTAATTTGTGTCATTTTGTATTTAAATCTTAAAATCACTATTTTTGAATTGTTACATAATGTGTTTGGGCATCAATTTAGTTTATAAGGGTATGTTTTCATTAAAGGTGATATATATTTGTTGCATGAATTGTATATTTTAATTGTCAGATTGAATTATGACTTTTTAATTTGGTTTGTTCCAAAATATATATATATATATATATATATATATATATATATCTAATTTCTCATGCGTTCATTTTATCTCTTTGAGCATTTAGTATGATCACAAGTCATAGAGTCATGATGGAATTGGTTTATATTTTCAAGTTGTGTTTTTTTCCTGTTTGTTTATAATTAGGTTTTCATTTTAATTCACAAAAATACGAACTTAACATAAGACGGATTGCATGCTTATATTGATAGGAAATTTGCTCAAACATTTTTTAAAAAATTAGTAAAACATATAATATTGAACTAAAATTTAGGAATAAGGATTTCGCCTTCAAAATATATATTAAAAATAGATATAAAGCCAAAATGTCAAAATTGTTATTGTTCTTAATATGTCAATATTTAACGGATTTAATAACGATTAAAATGAGACACGTTACATGGTTTAGGGTGTGATTTGCACGTTTTAAATTTTAGACTTCAAACTTGGACAAATTGCATAATTTAAGAGTATTATATGTAACATCTTATAGTTTAGGGATTAAAATGAACCAAGCTGCATAGTTTGAGGTGATATGTCGCGTTTTAAAGTTACTTAAAGGACTAAAATAAGACAAGTTGCGTAATTCAAAAGCCAAAACTAAAATTAACCTTTTTAAAGATAAATTATAGGAAATAGAATTTTTATGGGAAACTTGAAAGAAGGAAATGAAAAGAAAACAAAAAAGGTTTTTTAAAAATAATTTTCAAAAATGTCGCGACTGAAGCTTCGTCTCTACCGTGAGACTGGATAGTTCTTGCCCTCACGGTGAAAGATCATCGGAGGAAGCCACGCCATGCGTGAGCATGTGAGAAGCTCAAGGGAAAAGGTGCTCATCCGCATCGGAGAAGAACTCCAATTATCTTCGGTGATTTGCATCTCCAGCTTTGTTTCATTGTCTTCTCTGGTCGGTGTTGATTTAGGTGATTGTCTCCTCCGGCTATATGTTTTGTTGGGTGAAGGGAAAGAGTCGGATGCAAGTTAAGTAGTGGAAGGAGAAGCTATTTTGGTAAGGTTGGCCTATAAATAAGGAGAAAATTACATATTACGTCATATTTTTAAAAAATATATTAATTTATACGACATTAGTTTGAGAAAATTGTGCTACGTTACTATTTGTATTATAGATTTAAATTATCTCACACTTAAGCATTTGTACTATTTATAACAAATAAGTTTCAAAAATGGTTACAAAACTTCCCCTAATATAAATTTAGTTTGTTAACTACAAAATAAGTAAAAAAAAAATTAATTGATATTCATTAAAAAAATGTATGTGACTTCGACTTCATGAGAGTAAATTTGCTAAACGTTGCATTTACCAAATTTGATCATATGATAAATTTAATAAACCTCAAATTTACTCGATTCAATCATTGAAATACTTTTTTTCCAAAATTTAATAAATTGGTAAATATTGAAATTACTCTTATTTATAGACTAAGTAAAATATTTTGTCCTACAATTCTTTTTCCCCCAAAAATAAGGATATTTGTCCTCTTTATCCTTTTTTTAGGATATATGTAGTCTCATTTTACTGTTGTGAATGAGATTCAAAAATAATATTATTAGTTGAAATTTTTAATATAAACTATACGCATTTTCCTTTTAATTATCGAATAATGAAAAAAATAAGTAATATTTTATATATATTAAAAAAAAGATTAATGCTACAGACACCAATTGTAATTGCAACTTTGAGTTGTCATCTTTTATTTTTCATTGGCATAGGTAAATTTTTAAACACCTACCAATATAAAAATGACAAATAAAAATTGTAGGAATTGAAGGTAGTATCTCTAACATTATTTCAAAATTAAAATTCTGTTTATTAACAATAGTAGTAGCAAATAAACTGTTAGTGCGGAAACTATATTGCTTGTTTGTTTATCGTCATCAACTGAATAAGAAGAACTCATCTTTCGTAATTAACAATCAATATCAATTTTTTAAAGAGTACAAAACTGCACTAAAAAGTTCTGTGGATAATCTTTAACAACTTGCAGATTTCATAACAAAAAACCAAGTGAGAACGATAGCTAGATGTGCTACGAATCGCGCATTTCTTTTCCATTGCAAACTTATTTAAAAAAGAATTAAAAAACAAAATAAAGAAGATGAACAAAACGCTTGCGCGCCCACACAATTTTTTTTTCAAGTAAAAAAAAAAAACCAAAACTAAACTAAACTAATAAAATTCTGGTAGTTTTAATTCCCTTTCAAAAAGTTAAGTAATATTTCTATTATTATTATTATTATTATTATTATTATTATTATTATTATTATCTATCAATAACATCAGAAACACACTAGAATTAAAAAAAAAAAAGAAAGAGAATTTTACATAGACACTCGGAACAATATTAAATTAACCACACTCAAAATTTATTGACACAAATATTCTGGACCAGTACTAATGGTGTAATGGAAGTCATTGTAGTTGTAAAGCTGTATTTTAGGCATTCACAACCAACTAATTCAGAGCATAAACTTATCAAGACCAGGTTAAGCGTCAAGCCCTTTTTTTTTTTTGGGTGTATATTTAGGACACATAATCTTGCATGGTGGTTTCTTTGTAGATTGGGGGTTTCCTTCTGATAACAAATCCTTGATTGGTCCATAGACTCTGGGACCACTTTCTTGATCATGTTCCCTATTTCTGAAAACACTTGCCACAGAAAATCTTGGGCCTACATTCTGTACTAATGCTCTCTGACATGCACTTTTCAACCTCCCATTAGCATTTATCTGCATAAAATATAGAAAATAAAAAAGAAATTAATCACGATATTACAATTTTTTATTAGAGTATTTTTTTGATAGGTCCCATATCGGCAGTTTTTTTTTTTTTTTAACGATTAGGCCGGATTAAAATCAAATTAAAATAAAAATTGTAGAATATATGGTTATGATACAAATTTGACGGCTGAAAAACATATACCACTGAAAGTGCTTTTTTTTTTTTTTTCAGGTCCTATCATAGAAATCTCTTCCTTCCTACTCTTAAAACATTTTCCTTTAATATTATTTTTAAACTTGCCTGCATCATATCTCCAAGGTTCACAAATAGAGATCCTGGGTTTGGTGTCACACTGACCCATTGATCTTGGTGGAGTACTTGAAGTCCACCAATTTGGTCTTATAGAAGCACACTCACGAAGGCACTATCAGTGTGTTTGGCAATCCCTAGACTCAAGTCTGGTGCAGGGCAAGCTGGGTAGTATTGGCCTGCAAATAGGAGTCCCTTGGCGCAATCCAAGTCTCTTAAGTGGTTTGGATTTAACCCAAGAGCTTCTGACAATAATTCCAAAAGAGTAAACCCCAATCTCCTTACTTTCTCCGAGTATTCCATCATTGTATCTCTGCCATGAAGATGTACCAACTTTGTGTAATCAATGAAACAACCAAAGAGATTAACAATCTCCAACGTAAATATCAGTATTATCTTAATTTATTTTATTTTGCACTTTACTGCGTAATGCTATTTTAAAGTAATATTCAGTTGTGTAATTACTTAGAATGGCAATGTGTAATTATTAAATGAAAAGGTTAATCACATGTGAAAGCTCAACATATTTTATAATTGGGGCTAAAATTTTGGGTCAAGTATATTATACGTCAAATATTTTACCACAAGAAATGACAGGTATATTATACGTCAAGTATTTTTACTACAAGAAATGACATCGTATTGCATGGGGATTTTTTTTTACATCAATTTTAAATTTTTTTATATTAAGTTAAAAAAGCTCTTATGAGATTACTATGCTAAAAGATGCAAATAAAGTACTATGATACTTTTCTAGTTTCCTAAATATAATGTGATCTATTTGTTTTGAGTAAATACATCAATTTTAATAACATGAAGAATCAAGTTTAGTCTTCATGTAACCTAGAAAACAAACCCTTTTTTTTTAAAAGATCAATGCCTGCAAACTTCAGGCAAATCTTTAGGATTAGGAGGATTTGGAGCCATGACACAGTAAATGGTGTCCCTCCACGCAGCTGCAGATGATCGGTAGAAATCGAAATTTGTGTTATACGAAAGCTTTTCGCCTATTTTCTTGACTAAAACTTCTTCCTAACCTCAGGCGCTTGTTCGTTAAATCTTCTTACTCCATTAATCATTTCATCCAAAGTGTCCAATGAAATTCCATGGTTGATCACTTGAAAGAAACCCCACTTCGCGGATGCTTCTCTATCTTTGTCAACTATATCCTTCCTAATAGCCGCGCTCTTATTTATGCCTTCGATATTTGTGATTGAAATAGAGAACTTAGTGTCCCCATAAGCTGAACTCTCACCAAGCTTATCCCCATCATGGATGAAAATCCGTGGAATTCTCAACACCCCGTCTTCTACTAGCCCTTTTACGCCAGTTTTCTGGTCGTCAAACGCCTTCAATTCGCTTTCTCGGTCGTACTAGGTGTGGTTTTTTGACATAACTTTGCCTGAGTTTCTGGTCATTTTTGTTGTAGGAGATATCTAATGGGAACCAAGAACAGCCTTCTCCTTTATAATAATGAATATTACACCCCAACTACTTTTTGGTGCGTTATCAATCACAACTCACAAAGAATATATATATATATATATATATGTATATAATAGCTAACATGCTTTCTAAGATAACGTCTTTCCCCCAATTTTGTTTTATATTTTGGTCCTGGTTTCCTTTCTTGTTTGTTCTTTCTAGGATAAAACTTAATAGTGATGACACTATTTTAAAGATAAGATAGACTTTGGAACCACTATTGCAAAATTATTGGAAAAAAAGAACCACTAATGCATATAAACAACACTAAAAAAAAAAAAAAACTTAAGAATATTGAAAGCATTAAAGTAAGAGGTAGTTGAAAGTTGAGTATGATTACATGAACCTACTTAGATTCCATTCGTTTCTTGGATGATAGAAAAAGAAAGAAATTAAGCAGGCAAAGAAATTAAAGCTTTGTTTGCAAGTAGTGATGGAACCACCTTAAACCCATAGGCGTAGCTTTTTATCTAAGGGCTTGTTTAATTTTTATGTTAACAAAAAAAAAAAAAGAAAAATCCAAAAAAATACACATTTTTTTTTTTAAATTTGCCTATCCAAACTTCTATAGAATTATGACATTTATTTATATTTTAAAACTTTTTACTACAACTCGCCCCAATTTTAACCTTTAACGTCAAATAAATAAAACATTATTATCATACAAGTTCACAATTTTGCGTACTGCAGAGATAATTACAATAAATATAGTTGTACTATTATTTTATTTTATAATTTTGATTTAATTCACGCCCTTAGAAAAAAAAAAATCCTGGCTGTGCCACTATTTGGTAGCAGTTAATTCCTCTTTTTTTTTTCTTTGGAATTGAAGCAAAATTTAGAAGCAAGGCATTACAAGAACGAGTAACTAGAAGTAACATTTTTGCATTAGAAGTTGGAATTTCTTGTAGGATTTCAGTTTATACTTCAGGAGAACTAAAGAATGTTATGGGAAAAAAACAATAGCGAATGATTAAAGAATTTCCAAAATTCCGTACCATTATACATTTTGTGACATAACCAATGCGTTGTCAGTATTCATATTTTAAGCCTAGCAAAGAATGACTTTGACACAAAATTTGGAATGAACAAGGTCCATTGGAAGCAATGTACGATTGCAAATGTATTTCGAAGCTACCCACTACTGAGGGACACAAAAATATGCCCCCCCTTTTTTTTTTATAGATCACATAAAAAAAGGGAAAAAAATTCTAAAATAAGGTTATGAAACCAAGAAGTGAGTTAAGAGGACATATTTATTTATGGTATCTTGGTCAAGTGCTTGAATTTCATCAATTTGATCATGTAACAGCAGTCATGAGGAGACCGCTTTGCTGAGCATTCAAATGTAATTTTCCGCTAGAATTTCTTCAAGCTTTTGCAGTAAAAGTTTTCTTCTATATACTAGAATGATGTCCCGTTAATAACTTTTTTTTTGGTACCTTGCATTTTTTTTAAAACCTCATATACAATTATAAAGCGTAATTAACAATATATTCCTACAAATAGTTAATTTTCTAATTTTTCCTCCTTTAAAATATATAAATAAACATGCTAACAATTTCACTTCTAATTTGAATTGAGCTTGAAGGTGTATAACATTTTCATATCTAAATATAAAAATGTGAACATAATTAAGCACAAGCAATCTACAACTATGTTTAAATTTAAAAAAAATAACATCATTGAAAAGTTATTAGGAGTTATAAAATTTCTATAAAAAATAAAAATACAAGGTTAAAAAAACTAAAAAAATAAGAACAAGTAAGCATGTATAAAAATAAAAAGAATGCAAATCAAAAGTTGAAGAAAACATTAAAAAAATATAATCCTGAATAAAACAAAGAGTGCAACGCTCATTGATTTACCTTCTACATAACCTAATCTACTAAAAAGAAAGGAAAGGCAAAAAAAAAAAAAGGATGTGGAAAAAAGAAAGCACATCAAGAGGTGTCGAGGTTCAAAACCAAAAACGCTCGTCCCTACTTCTATATAAGCCCAAGAGCTAAGCTTCATAAATTTTAAAGATGTAAACTTAAAGTATGAACTGTAAAAATAAAAACCATATGGATTAAATTAAAGAAGTAACTCTATTTAAGAAGAAAAAACTTGAGCCCATATATTAAATTAAGTAAAAAAAGGAGTAATTCTGAACGATTCAAAAGTTGATATTGTTTATTTAAATTTCCCTACAACTTCAAATTTTTTTTTAAAAAAAAAACTAAACAAGAGGGAATAATATAAAAAATATCGATAAAGTATTACAGAGCCGTGAATTCACTTTGTGATGGGGCTATATTCACTTAATGGCTAGAGGGTTATGTGAAATAATTAAGGTAGAGATGTGAAATTGAAGATGAAGTGCCAAAATTTTTGCTAAAATACGTGTATGTTAAAAGTATATTTTTATTATTTGTCTCTTAGGATAAGCACTTGTTCTCTTTCTCCCTGACATTTACTTTTATAGGCTACCGACCTTGATATTTCTTAAAATGTATAGTTAATTTTGGCCCTTTATTAGTAATATATTTTTTCAGACAGCTTGTGACATGAAGATCCCGGGAGAAGAGAGATCATGGTGGACAAAAAAAATTAAATTAAGAAAAAATCTAAAAAGAAAAAACCATATTTGAAACCTAAACTAAAAATAGTTACGTTACATGTTTTTAGTTGTTTAATTTCTCAAGAAGGATCTATAGCCTAAAACAGAACAACATCAATTTACAGCTCTAGAAGACACAAAGTCTAACATTTCACACAAATTACTTTATTAGCTTGAAAGATTCCAATGCAGAGATCCAATTGAGCCCCTTGGTATAGTAATGCCCAACAAAATCCGTCACGGTGGTTTTGTCATGCCCCGGAGTACGGGAGGTGACGTGGCGGAATATTTAGATTAATTAAAAGAGAATTTAATTAAAAATCGAGAGTTTGAGAATCAAATTAAATAAAAATTAAGAAGATTTTCCACCACATTTTATAAAAGAATTTATAAATATTAAGCAAATAATAATAATTAAATAAAAACCGCGAATATGGGTTCCACAACCCACAACTTGTGCACACACATGGTTCTGACAATATCATAAATACAATTACAGTCCAAGTACAAAGAAAGTTAAATCTTACATGCCTTGATTAATGATACAGAATATAAATAAATTCTCCTATTGCTCCTGAGTTCAGTCCGAAGAATCTTCTCCGAACCTAAAGGGGAAACCACCTAGGGGAAATTAAAACGTGAGCGAAAGGCTCAGTAGGACTATGTTTTATAAAATAGTTTAACGCAAAGGAACACAACATTATTAGAAGTTATTCAAAGGAAACTTAAATAAATAAATAAATAAATAATTTGAATAGAACCGTTCTGTCACAGAACAGTCTACTCGTCAAATCAAAACACCAATTTACTTTTACCTAGGCAAACCATGATATCACCACCGTAGTGGCCCAGCTGGGTTTCGGGACCTGCCCCCAAGGTCGATCGCTACACGACCCGATCTCTGATATGGCATCATGCCTTAGTGTTTATTATCATTGTCATTCAAAACCCAATTACCGAGTGTTGTCAGTTACATTTATTATGAAGTTCATTTCATAATCACGGTATATTAAAATATAACCGATAAAACCATTTTCAAACAACCGTTGAAAACATTTTGGATAGAAATCCTTTTCAAAGCCAAATCATTTCAAAACCAGGCTACCAAAGAAATAGGATAGAAGTCCTACCTCAGTACTTGTAACACCCCTATGTGGGGGTTAACAGTTTTAAATAAATAAAAATAATTTTAAATTTTATATTATTTAAATCAATTAAACAATGCCCATGGGTCTTTAAACAACAAGAAAAATAAAAATAAACGTTTTAAATACAAACCACAGTTTTTAGTGTAGCACCAAATATATATAATTACAGTCATCATCACCATAGTACAATTCCCAAATAACTTAACACAGCCATAAAAAAAAATAATACAACTCTTACATGTTGTAGATAAGTTGTAATTAAACAGGGTCTTCTAACACGAAAACAGCAAGATTGTTTTCGCTTATTCCTCTTCAAATATGTTGCACTGAGTTCCACCTGAGATATGAAGATATGATAGGGATGAGCATCGACATGCCCAGTAGGGAAATCATGACTCACCTTATGGTTTATCCATTACCACATTAAAAACTGCATGGTTAGTAGGTTACATCATATTCCAGATTATGAGGTTTATTATGATCACATCTTATGGATACCGTAGTTAATCATTACCAAGTGTCATAATTACACATTTATACAAATATTACCAATCATCATTGTTCCTAGGTATCCATGTTAAATTGAGTATCACTCAACTCATCGAAACCCAAATGGGCGTACTTGATCACCCTATAAACATTTCAAGGGTGTTCCGGTGAGGGGACATCAAGCCCCGAGTCCTCACCAAATCGATTCCTGTACAGTGTGTTCTGGGACTTTCAACCCAAGGAAGCGTCATCACCTTCCCCCTATTTTTCCTTTTAGGGTATTCGTGCCCAAGGACGTAACCGTCGCCCTTTTTACATCTCACTATTCCTTTGTATTCAATTTATATTTATAGAGTCAATTTCCTAACCATGCTTCTCAATTTATAACATATGTCAAATCATTATATTTATCGCTATACAATATACATATTTTACAATATAAAACAATCAAATTTAATTTACCAAAACCTCACAAAAGATGAGTAATAGAATCCCTACCTTTCAAGCTTATCAACAATCTTTTAATCCTGGAATCAATTAACGTTAGCTCCACACATCCTTGACCCTAAGGCATGCATAAGGACAATTAAAACTAAAGCACAACGTATAATCACATTCATAAGTGAATTATGTGTAAACCCGTCTACTAGTGCCATTAAAGTATTTTTATGCAATTGTTCTTTAAATACCAAGTAAACAATTTTTATCTTAAACGCAATATAAAATACATACAAGCAATTTTTATGTTTTAGTCTCTAATAAGAATTCATAAATCATTTAGGGTAGTATTGGAAAGGTTGTAAGACATTAAGAGACTAGAAGGTGAGCAAAATTGGGTTTTTGGTTCAAGTTAACAGCTAGTATACCATGGCAACTTGGTGGTATACTTTTGTAAAAAGGCGGGTTCACTATCTACAATTAACACACGGGTTAACAGGTGGTTTACTTAAGATAGACGGGTGGTTTATTACCACTGGCAGGTTTACTAGTTTCTAATCCGAAAATTGAAAAATTCATAGAAATTAAAATACAACTCCGATTTAGGGTCATGATAGCTCATTGGAAAGCTTAGGATGTCTACTTTTTAAATATACAAACCAATTTACAAAATTCATTTTCATTTAACTCCAGAATTTTAAGAAATAGCCACTGCCCATAGAGGTATTATAAAGTTTATGGGATGTCAAATTTTTCTTTAACTTAAAGCATATTATCCTTGTTTAAAATCTCAAAACCATTCCAAAATATGCAACATGCATTATATAATCAGAATAAACATATTCTCATGAGTTTTATACCAAAATCATTATCAAATGATATCTCTAGCCTTTCTTGTAAATAATGATGAAAACATGCTTAAATTTGCTCTTTAAGCTCAAAACATTAGAACATCAATCTTAAAGTTATGGAAACCGGTTTTAAACATTCCTAACATGTTTCTAACATTGTCATCAAACCAAAATAAAAGTTGGTTGTGGGTTGTAACTCAAGACTCAAGTTTTTGTTCATAAATGTTTAAGGATGCATGTTAACTTAACTAGAAATTTGCATGAATTTTGAACACGAAAATTATGCATTAAACATGGAGAAAATACATACTAAAAACTAAGTTTAGATTAAAGAAAACCTACCTCAAAACTTCTTTGAAAAGCACCAAAGTTCGGGTTAACAATCAAGCTTGAATTAACTCTAAAACCGCCTCGATCATGGTTGGGAATTATAATTGTCTTGGCCACAAAGAGAGCTTTGTGCTCTATGTCTTTAGTTAGAAATTTGAAGTGAGAAAGGGAGAGAATGAGAACTAGAGAAAAAGGTGGTGATAGTTAAATAAAAAGATATCAAAATGCTTAAGAGGAATGGGATGTTTACGGGGGAAAGTTGTAAGAAGAAACAAAAGAGTCTTAAAGGAAAATATCATCTTGTCTCCCATGAAGATTTTTAGCAAATCATGCTAACATAATTGAGGGGACAATTGGAGTGAATTATAGAAGAAGATAAGGAAATAATTAAAGAGGTGGTTGAGAAAATATCTCCATGTCTTTTATGAATTGAGGGAAAATAATTCAATGTCCCCTTCGGATACCTTTAGCAAAATAAGAAGAAGGCTATATAATTGAGCAATAATTTAGGGAGACAAGATTGGTAGAAGTGTTGGTAAATTTTGAATGTTTCTTAGGAAGACTTGGTAAGAAAATACTAAAGTGGTATTTTTTTTTTTTAATGATCGTAAAAAACTTAGTAATTTTAAATAGTCACATTTTATTCATTAAATTTTACAAAATCATGCCCGTTAAAAATACGGGTGTTACAGCTCTCCCCTCCTATAAAAAATTTCGTCCTCGAAATTTCTTACACTGATTACAATGTTAAAACAAATGTGGATACTTTTCTCTCATTTCAGATTCAAGTTTCCATGTGGCTTCCTCCACATCATGGTGTTGCCACATCACTTTCACCAGAGGAATTTCACGACGACGTAATATTTTTATTTCATGATCCAGTATTTGTACTGGAATTTCTTCATAATTCGTATCTCCTTGAATCGGCACATCTGTCCACATGATCACATGTGAAGGGTCGGGTTCATACTTTCTCAACATCGATACATGAAACACATTATGTACATGAGACAATTGTGGTGGTAGGTCTAAACGGTATGCCAACGTTCCAATGCGTTCCACAATCTCAAACGGTCCTGTATACCTTGGTGCTAACTTTCCTTTAACACCAAATCGAGATACACCTCGTTTTGGTTTCACTTTTAAGAACACAAAGTCTCCAATCATGAACTCTAAAGGTCGCCTCCTCTTATCTGCATAACTCTTTTGTCGACTTTGAGCTGTCTGAAGACGTTCGCGAATAATCTGGATCTTGTCCGTTGTTTCTCTGATAAACTGAGGCCCAAGTTCAAGACGCTCTTCCTTTTCAGCCCAACACAATGGAGATCTACAAGGTCTACCATATAAGGCCTCATATGGAGCCATTCTAATACTTGCTTGGTAACTGTTGTTATATGCGAATTCAACATATGGCAGCTGTGCAGCCCAATTTGTTCCAAAGTCCAGCACACAAGCCCGAAGCATATCCTCGAGAATCTGAATGACACGTTCAGATTGTCCATCTGTTTGAGGATGAAAAGCTGTACTAAAATTCAATTGAGTTCCCAAGGCCCTCTGCAATCCTCTCCAAAATTTCGACGTGAAACGTGTATCTCTATCGGAAACTATTGACATTGGCACTCCATGCAATGTCACTACCTTTTCCACGTACAATTGACATAATTTTGAGACACTATAATTAGTTCTGATTGGGATGAAGTGGGCTGTCTTAGTTAAACGATCTACAATTACCCAAACGGCGTCATGCCCTATTTGAGTCTTAGGAAATCCAGTAACAAAGTCCATTGTCACATGATCCCACTTCCATTCTGGAATAGGTAAGCTCCTCAACTCGCCTCCAGGCTTTTGATGTTCCGCTTTAACCTGTTGGCACGTCATGCACTTAGAGACAAAGGTTGCTACATCTCGTTTCATTCCTCGCCACCAGTATTGTCGTTTTAGATCCATATACATTTTTGTGCTTCCAGGATGAATAGCAAACTTTGAACGGTGAGCCTCATCTAGCACCGCATGCCTGAGATATGGATCCTCTGGAACAACTAATCTTCCTTTGTAAAGTAAAAATCCTTCTGGCTCAATCTGCCATCCATCCAGTTGTTCTCCATTTTGTATTTGTTTCCAAACCCTACGTAATCCTTCATCGTGCCATTGTCCTTGTTTTACTTTCTGAATTAACGTAGGAGTTGCTATCACATTGAATAAGAAAGCTCTCTCGTTATCTTCATAATATTGCAAGTTGAAGTCGGCGATAGTGACTCGTCTCCAATCTTCCAATGCTAAACTGGCTATACGTCCGTTGTTCTTACGACTTAGAGCATCTGCCACGGCATTTGCTTTTCCAGGATGATATTGGATACTAAAGTCATAGTCCACCATGTACTCAGTCCATCTTCGTTGCCTTAGATTGAGATCCTTTTGAGTAAACAAATATTTCAGACTTTGATGATCTGAATATAGCTCGAACTTTGCGCCATATAGATAACATCTCCAAATTTTGAGTGCGAAAACCACAGCAGCTAACTCAAGATCATGTGTGGGGTAGTTCCTCTCATGGGGTTTCAACTGGCGTGAGGCGTAGGCAACTACTCGTCCATGCTGCATTAACACACAACCCAAACCGTTTCCTGAGGCATCAGTGTATACTGTGTAAGGCTCCTCGTTGTTAGGTATGATCAGCACAGGTGCACTAGTGAGTCTTCGTTTCAGTTCCTCAAATGCTTCTTCACATTTATCATCCCACACGAACTTGACATTCTTCCTTGTGAGTTTTGTTAATGGAGAAGCAATCTTTGAAAAATTCTCTACGAAGCGTCGATAGTATCCAGCTAGTCCGAGGAAACTTCGAATCTCTGACACGTTCTTTGGTCGTTCCCAATTTAGCACTGCTTCAATTTTGGAGGGGTCCACTGAGATGCCTTCTTCAGAGACAACGTGTCCAAGGAACTTGACCTTCGTCATCCAGAAATCACATTTTTCTCTTTTTGCATAAAGACCATGTTCTCTCAACGTTTGTAGAGCGATCCTCAAATGCTCAGCATGTTCTTCTTCGTTTTTAGAATAGATCAAGATATCATCTATGAAAACAATGATAAATTGATCTAAGTACGGTCGAAAGACACGGTTCATCAAGTCCATGAAAGCCGCTGGTGCATTAGTCAACCCGAAAGGCATGACAAGAAACTCAAAATGACCGTAGCGAGTCCGAAAAGCTGTCTTTGGAATGTCCTCTTCTCTTATCTTCAGTTGGTGATATCCGGATCGTAAGTCAATCTTTGAGAAATAGCAAGATCCTCCTAACTGATCGAACAACTCATCAATTCGGGGTAGAGGGTACTTGTTCTTGATAGTCAATCGATTAAGCTGGCGATAATCGACACAGAGCCTCAACGATCCGTCATGTTTCTTCACAAAAAGTACTGGAGCTCCCCAAGGTGATGTACTTGGTCGAATAAATCCTTTTTCCAGTAATTCGTCCAACTGCTTCCTCAATTCCACTTTCTCAGCAGGTGCCATTCGATACGGGGCAATAGAAACAGGCGCTGCTCCTTGAGTTAAGTCGATGACAAACTCAATTTCTCTATCAGGCGGAAGTCCGGGCAATTCATCTGGAAAAACATCTGAAAATTCGTCCACCACAGGAGTGTGAGAGGATAGGTCACTCTTCTTTAGTTCTCCATCTGAAGCAAAGATCGTCCCAAGATTGGTGAAATTCCTTCGTCCTCCAATACAAGCCTTTAGCACCGGGGCTGGTGTCACTGTTCCTGTTTTTGCCTGAAATTCGACGACTTGTCCATTCTTGGTGAATAAAGAGACACGTTTCCTATGACAATCTACTATTGCCTGGTATTTAGTTAGCCAATCCATTCCTAAGATTACATCAAACTCTGTCATAGTTATTACATATAGGCCAGCCGATAGTTTATGTTCTCCTATAACAATACACACTGATTTACAAATTATGGATACTTCAGCTATCCCGCCCATTGGTGTACTAAGGGTTAATGATGAACTACATGTCTCAGTTTCTAATTGTAGTACGGAAGCAAATAACATAGATATAAATGAATGAGTGGCACCAGTGTCAAATAATACATGAGCCCAAGAATGAGACACGTGAATCATACCGTCTACAACTGAGTGATCAGCCTGTTTTGCTTGTCCAGCTGTAGCCGTAATTGCATAAGCTTGTGCTGGTGCTTTTCCTTTATCACTTTTTCCTCGGTTTCCTTGGCTACTACTAGCCTTATTATTATTTCTCCCAGAAAAATATGGCCTTTGATTCATTGAGCCTTGTGGAGTCGGTTGGAAGTTCTGATTAGCATAAAAATTGGAACCCTGTGGCCGCTGTTGATAGTTGTACTGAGGCTGGAACCCTCGAGGTTGAGTTACTGAGACTTGGGAAGCTGGAGTGTTTTGCTGAGGCGCTCCACGATTTTGACTCCCTCCCCAAACAGTGGAGCCAAAATGACTTCCTTGTGGCCTTGGTGCAAAGGATGATTGTGTAGGGTGGTTAGGGCAATTTCTCCTCAGATGTCCCACTTGTCCACAGTTATGACAAGCATACGGTTGGAAACGACCACTACAAGAAGATCCACCACCAATAGTCACTCCACTATGCTGAATGACTTGCCCTTGTGACTTCTCTTTCTTACTTATTTTCCTTTGACGCCCACCAGAACCCTTATACTCTCCATAGGAGTTATTTAGTTCTGTCTCTGCCCGCTGTGCCGCAGCTACAAGATCAAGAAAATCTGTTGATGGAACAGCAGCTATCATTTGTCTGATTTTCGGCCTCAGGTTATTTCTAAATTTTTCGCATCTCGCCATTGGATCCGATACAGCCCCGGGATTGTAGCGAGACAATTCTATAAATCGAGCATGGTATTCAGCAACTGTTGTATCTCCCTGCACCAGGTTTTCAAATTCTCGCATCATTGCTTGCCTATGGCTCTGAGGAATATAGGTGTTGCGAAAAATGGTTTCGAACTGCTCCCATGTAAGATTCAGCACGTCATAGTCGTCTTTCTGAAGATCCCACCATTCTTCGGCTTTACCCTCAAATATATATGTTGAAAAGCTAACCCAATACTCCCGTGGAATCCTCAAGGTGTCCAACTTCTTTTTGACTGCCTTTAGCCATTGTTCTGCTATGACCGGGTTAGGTTCTCCACTAAATGTGGGTGGTTTCTGCTTCATAAACTCCTTCAACAGAGTTAGATGTCGTTGTTCGGGATCACGAACCTCCACAGGTCTTTGCACATTTTGTAATGCTTGAAGAATTTGTCCTAAATTATTTACTTCTGGTGCAGCTGGCGGGGATTGTGTTGCATGTCGTAGTTGCTCATCTTCTTGAGCTTGTTCCATCGGTTCCGGTTGCTCAACTTCTTGAGCATGTTCAACCGGTTGTGACAGCTCAGACGATTGCATTTGACGTCTTGGTGGCATAGTTTCTACTGGCTGCGAAAATTTAACTAGGATCAGTACCAAATGATGATGACATTAACACCTAATTTTAAAACCATTCCCAAAGATTAATTTTTAAGGTGGTGCTATACCCCCTAGGTTAATCGAACCTAGGCTCTGATACCAAAAATTCTGTAACACCCCTATGTGGGGGTTAACAGTTTTAAATAAATAAAAATAATTTTAAATTTTATATTATTTAAATCAATTAAACAATGCCCATGGGTCTTTAAACAACAAGAAAAATAAAAATAAACGTTTTAAATACAAACCACAGTTTTTAGTGTAGCACCAAATATATATAATTACAGTCATCATCACCATAGTACAATTCCCAAATAACTTAACACAGCCATAAAAAAAAATAATACAACTCTTACATGTTGTAGATAAGTTGTAATTAAACAGGGTCTTCTAACACGAAAACAGCAAGATTGTTTTCGCTTATTCCTCTTCAAATATGTTGCACTGAGTTCCACCTGAGATATGAAGATATGATAGGGATGAGCATCGACATGCCCAGTAGGGAAATCATGACTCACCTTATGGTTTATCCATTACCACATTAAAAACTGCATGGTTAGTAGGTTACATCATATTCCAGATTATGAGGTTTATTATGATCACATCTTATGGATACCGTAGTTAATCATTACCAAGTGTCATAATTACACATTTATACAAATATTACCAATCATCATTGTTCCTAGGTATCCATGTTAAATTGAGTATCACTCAACTCATCGAAACCCAAATGGGCGTACTTGATCACCCTATAAACATTTCAAGGGTGTTCCGGTGAGGGGACATCAAGCCCCGAGTCCTCACCAAATCGATTCCTGTACAGTGTGTTCTGGGACTTTCAACCCAAGGAAGCGTCATCACCTTCCCCCTATTTTTCCTTTTAGGGTATTCGTGCCCAAGGACGTAACCGTCGCCCTTTTTACATCTCACTATTCCTTTGTATTCAATTTATATTTATAGAGTCAATTTCCTAACCATGCTTCTCAATTTATAACATATGTCAAATCATTATATTTATCGCTATACAATATACATATTTTACAATATAAAACAATCAAATTTAATTTACCAAAACCTCACAAAAGATGAGTAATAGAATCCCTACCTTTCAAGCTTATCAACAATCTTTTAATCCTGGAATCAATTAACGTTAGCTCCACACATCCTTGACCCTAAGGCATGCATAAGGACAATTAAAACTAAAGCACAACGTATAATCACATTCATAAGTGAATTATGTGTAAACCCGTCTACTAGTACCATTAAAGTATTTTTATGCAATTGTTCTTTAAATACCAAGTAAACAATTTTTATCTTAAACGCAATATAAAATACATACAAGCAATTTTTATGTTTTAGTCTCTAATAAGAATTCATAAATCATTTAGGGTAGTATTGGAAAGGTTGTAAGACATTAAGATACTAGAAGGTGAGCAAAATTGGGTTTTTGGTTCAAGTTAACAGCTAGTATACCATGGCAACTTGGTGGCATACTTTTGTAAAAAGGCGGGTTCACTATCTACAATTAACACACGGGTTAACAGGTGGTTTACTTAAGATAGACGGGTGGTTTATTACCACTGGCAGGTTTACTAGTTTCTAATCCGAAAATTGAAAAATTCATAGAAATTAAAATACAACTCCGATTTAGGGTCATGATAGCTCATTGGAAAGCTTAGGATGTCTACTTTTTAAATATGCAAACCAATTTACAAAATTCATTTTCATTTAACTCCAGAATTTTAAGAAATAGCCACTGCCCATAGAGGTATTATAAAGTTTATGGGATGTCAAATTTTTCTTTAACTTAAAGCATATTATCCTTGTTTAAAATCTCAAAACCATTCCAAAATATGCAACATGCATTATATAATCAGAATAAACATATTCTCATGAGTTTTATACCAAAATCATTATCAAATGATATCTCTAGCCTTTCTTGTAAATAATGATGAAAACATGCTTAAATTTGCTCTTTAAGCTCAAAACATTAGAACATCAATCTTAAAGTTATGGAAACCGGTTTTAAACATTCCTAACATGTTTCTAACATTGTCATCAAACCAAAATAAAAGTTGGTTGTGGGTTGTAACTCAAGACTCAAGTTTTTGTTCATAAATGTTTAAGGATGCATGTTAACTTAACTAGAAATTTGCATGAATTTTGAACACGAAAATTATGCATTAAACATGGAGAAAATACATACTAAAAACTAAGTTTAGATTAAAGAAAACCTACCTCAAAACTTCTTTGAAAAGCACCAAAGTTCGGGTTAACAATCAAGCTTGAATTAACTCTAAAACCGCCTCGATCATGGTTGGGAATTATAATTGTCTTGGCCACAAAGAGAGCTTTGTGCTCTATGTCTTTAGTTAGAAATTTGAAGTGAGAAAGGGAGAGAATGAGAACTAGAGAAAAAGGTGGTGATAGTTAAATAAAAAGATATCAAAATGCTTAAGAGGAATGGGATGTTTACGGGGGAAAGTTGTAAGAAGAAACAAAAGAGTCTTAAAGGAAAATATCATCTTGTCTCCCATGAAGATTTTTAGCAAATCATGCTAACATAATTGAGGGGACAATTGGAGTGAATTATAGAAGAAGATAAGGAAATAATTAAAGAGGTGGTTGAGAAAATATCTCCATGTCTTTTATGAATTGAGGGAAAATAATTCAATGTCCCCTTCGGATACCTTTAGCAAAATAAGAAGAAGGCTATATAATTGAGCAATAATTTAGGGAGACAAGATTGGTAGAAGTGTTGGTAAATTTTGAATGTTTCTTAGGAAGACTTGGTAAGAAAATACTAAAGTGGTATTTTTTTTTTAATGATCGTAAACAACTTAGTAATTTTAAATAGTCACATTTTATTCATTAAATTTTACAAAATCATGCCCGTTAAAATACGGGTGTTACAGTACTCGTGCCGGTACCCCACACCGTAATCCCGGTCCGCTATACGTTAGCTCCACGGAACCACGAATGATCCTAGATACAAACTAAGTAAATCAATATCTAGTTCGAGACATTCTATGTTACTAAATCATTTCATGATGTCCTAGTGTGCCATTTGTACCTTTAAAATCATCCTATAAGGTTGGGATTTAAATCAGGGTTCAAAACAGTGAAAACGGGTAAAAATCACAAAATTTTCCATGCCTCGGTCGGCCTGCCGAACGCCCTGCTTCGGCCTGCCGAACTGCACAGTTCGGCCTGCCGGAAACAAGGTTCGGCCTGCCGAACATTTCTCTAGATTCGGCCTGCCGGTCGGAAGAACACCGGCCTGCCGATCATCACTCCGGCCTGCCGAACATGAACTTCGGCCTGCCGAACTGGGAAAACCCAGAAATCCCAGCCACGGGTTTCTCGATCCCCAAAATCCAAATCTTGTTTCTAACCTGTTTTTCTCAAATCCCAGGCATGAAAAACAACTATAGTTGATAGAAAAACTTCTACAACATGTTTGGAATCATTTAAACAACATTTAAACTCAAAATCCTCAAAAATCTGAAAATGAGAAAAAGAGGAGAAAAATGAAAAATCTTGAATCCAATCCGTTTTTCTTCAATCTAGGCTTAGATTCTAGTTGTTCTAAGCTCATTTAACACAAATCCACGGTTTTCTAAGCTAAAACAAACTTAGATTTCAAAAACACACAAAATTGAAAATTTTGTAAAAAGTTTAGAAATTTCGAATCTAACCTCAAATCGAAGCTTCAATTCGCGTTCTCGGTTGCCGAATCACGTCCCCGAGCTTCCTCCTTGCTGTCCCGAAGCTTGGATTCGAATGTGGTTTCAAAATTTGAGAGAGAGATGTAGAGAGAGAGAGGCTGCAGAGCGAGAGAGAGAGAGGAGAGAGAGAATGAAACCGGGAGAGTGAGGAGAGAGAGAGGAAGGAAGGAAATAAATAGAGAAAATCGGTGGGCGGTTTTACTGTGCGAAAACCATGTGCCGCCCACGGTTTTGCAAAACGGAGTATTTTTAACATTTTACAAATTGTTGTGTTTTAAAACTCAAAACATCATTTTAAAACAATAAGAAATCATTTGAACACATCAATTTAACAAAACAACCAAAAACTCAAAATCCAACCAAATAATCTAATTAAAGTTAAAACTTTAATTATGACACACCAATTCATCATTTATATTACATTAACATTAAATAAATTTTGAGACGTTACAGGTTTCCCGGTAAACGGGTGGATTTTCTTCTGATATCAACTTGCCTCGAGCCATTTTCCGGTTGATGATGAGTTCTGAAAAAACTCCATTACAATGAAGAGAGAGAAAGAGAGAGAGCAAAAAAAAAGAAGGAAAAGAAGTAAGAAACAACATAGACCGGGAAACTAAGCTGACTTTATGTTTAATCAAAGTGATTACCAAGCTCCCCTCACCCCAGTTGGCAGCTAACAAACATTGCAAAATCATCCACGCGCTTTATTGTCACGTGTGACAACTCCTCTTGCTTTGGAGTTGATGTCGTATGCGAGTGCTTTGACTTTTTGTTGGAGCGTGAGCCGGTGAGAGTGGGCATGTCGTTTTGAATAGCTCAAAAGTAACGGGAATAAAGAAATTTATGTATTTGTGGTCCCTGATTGGTGGTATATATATGCATTGTCCAGTTCTAATTACATGACATGAATATTGTCTAGTTGTTGTTTTTATTATCCATTGTAAGTAGGAAACTTGGATATTGTGATTTATGAGGGAAATTCTACGTAGCATGGTTACTTTTCCTCGGATAGAAAATCTAGGTGGTGTTGCACCTTGAAACTAAAAAAGTGCTTAACTACTTTTGATCATACTTTTTTTTAGGTATTTAAATATTTTTCTTTTTTAACTTGTGTTTTTAAAGAATGTGTTTGATAATATAGTTAGAACTTAATATTGAAACCAATTTACTGTAGCATATGAGAGCATAATACTCTATTTATTTTTGCTTTATATTATAGCGGTTAGAACTATATAATTAGAACAACCCTACCAAACAATCTAAAAAAAGTTTTAACATTTTTCAAATTAAGTTTAAGATTATATTTTTCTTGAGAGATAAATGAGTGTAGTATTTGGTAACATAAATTTGAACCAATCGGTTTAAAACATTATAGCATATAAGAGTTTTATATTGTAGTTTATTTTTTTCTTTGACATTGTAGCATGTAAAAACTTTACATTAAAATAATTTTTTTTTTAGTTGAAACTGACAATATAAAACGCCTTGCAAGGCATTGTCTTTTTTTCCTTCTTTTTCTCAAAAAATTTGTGATAGGTGAAATTTGGAAAGTAACTTTCAAACTCAAAGAGTATTTATCTAGGCGCTCGATGATCACCCATTTGAGAACTCAGTGGTCACTCAATCGACTACCCGTTGTCAATTACATGGTGCGTGATTGACAATCACTCATTCATAAGAAGTAGCCACGATTTGGTAGTCATCTACCATTAGCCACCAGTCACTGGTTTGCTAATTCTTCACCAAGCTCACTTGGGTACTCGCTACTACTCGCTCCTTTTACCCGATTAACTAGTCAATTGTCGGGTACTCAATAAAGTTGTTCAAGCGTTAGGTTTTTCTTGAAGATGAATAGCCAAAAGTGACTTTTTGTTAGGGAGGAATGATGAGAATGATTGTTTACTTCTTAAAGCATCCATGTACATGTATGCATACATACATATATATATATATATATATATATATATTCAACGTATACGCTTCTTATTTTTTTAATTATTAGACAACACAAAAGAAAAAGAAAAAGAGAAAATGAGTGTAAGCGCAAAATTGCACTAAATGCCCCTTTTTTAAAATTAATTGTGATAAATAGTAGGTTTTAAAAATACTTATAGTAAATAGCAATTTTACATTGTAAATAATTTATTTGGCTTCTTATTTACAGTATAAATAATTCTTATTTATACAATAAATAAATATAAAATGTAAATAATTTATTTTCTTCCTGCTCATAGTAATTAAATTATTTATATTGTAAATCTGTAATTTATTATAAATATTTTTAAATTCTGATATTTACTTCAACAAGTTTTAAAAATATGCTATGTTCCTCATTCATTCTTTTTCTTTTTCAGGAAATATTTCCCTCATTCTTCCGTAAGTACGAAGATCATTCAACAGGAGTAAAAATGAGACTATATACGTTCAAAAAATTAAAGGAAAGGGAATAAATAAACTTATTTTTTAGAAAAAATAAATGAAATTTTTTTGGAAAGATAATAAATAGACATAAATTCAAGATTATTTTCAAATTTATACATGACCAAATTTGATAAATCTAAAATTTACTCAGATTTACTCTAGGACTAAATTCAGTAAATTCAAGATTATAGAATTTATCCTCTTATTAAATTTGATAAATATAGGATTTACTTGGAGCACTTTCATGGTGCTTCAAATTACATACATTTTTTTATCAATATTATTAGCCTTTTTTTTTTACTAATTTAGTGACTAATAAACTAGTTTTTTTATCCTTAATAATCTATAAAAATTTAAAATGTCGTTCATTAGCAATTATAGTAAATAACCTATTTACGATATAAAGAGTGAAAATTAACCAGGCCATTAGGTTCTACTAAAAAAATAGAAGTAAAAGAGAAGTATTGTAGTTACACCGTAGATTTAAATAAGTAAAAATGTTAAATTAGAATTGACTTCTATCGTTGTGTTCTGATAGATTTTATGAAATTCAAAATTGGAGGCTAAAAATGTTGTTGGAAAAAAAATCGTCCTTTCAAAAAAAAAAAACTAATGGTGATTATTATTAGTGGGGGCTCAATATTGTTTGTTTATTTATTTATCAGTTTTAAATGTAATTTACCTTTTTTGTACCTTATATTTTAGGCTTATTAAAAAAAACAAAGCATTAATTTTCAATCTTGTAAAATATAAACTAAAAGATTACATTAACACAAATATAGTCTTTTCTCGACCACCACTAGATTGTGACCTTACCACTGGGTTGGTCTTGTTTGTTCGATTTTTTTTTTTTTTCTATTTAGACTATTTTTAGTTTTTTCTCAAGAGTATTTTGGGCACTTTTCCATGTTAAAGTTGAGTATTGACCAAAAAAGAAAGTGTAAATTTATATAATAAATATAATTCAATAATATATTATACACTGGAGATAAAAAGCAAAAGATATATTTTTTTAACAAACTCAAATACATGCTATAAAAACGATAAATAATCCTTTATTTATGATCGTCAACCTTGTATAAAGAAATTATTTTATGTAGTTACTAACCAGCATCAGCTTTTTAAGAAGTGCAAAATTGTACTAAAAAGTTTTATATATGAGCTTTATAGTGAGTTGCATGAGAGTTGAAATGTGAATGATTAAAATTTAAAACAAAGTGAGAACGGTTGCGAAACGTATTATTATATCTCCTTTCTTTTCCACTGAAAACCATTTTTCAGGGGAAAAAAAAATTGTAAAAAATGTCACTTTTTTAAATCAAATTGTAGTAAGTAGCAGGTTTTTAAAATATTTGCAATGAATGTAAAATATATAGTGTAAATAATTCTTATTTACACAATAAATAAATTTATGGTACAAATAATGTATTTACCTATTTGTTTACAATGTAAATATGAAATAAGTAAGTTGTTTACATTGTAAATATGATATTTACTATAAATATTTTTAAAACTTGATATTTACTTCAAAAAGTTTTAAAAATCTAATATTTTCCTCATTCTCACAAAAAAATATAAAAAACACATATACATCACCACACCAAAAAAAAAAAAAAAAAGAACCAGACTTTTTGGTGGAAAAAAAACTAATAAAAATTTAGATTATTTTCACATTTGCCATCAAACTATGTAACTTAAGTCACTTTGCCCCCTAACTTTTAAAACATATAACTTGATCTCCTTAAACATTGTTCCATTAGCAAGTATCTCCTTTCCATCTAACTCTATTAGTTTTTGAACCATTTTTTTTTACAAAATATTTTTATATTTTCCCTCAAACTACGTCACTTATATTATTTTACTCCTGGCTTTTAAAATGTGTTAGTGTGTCTGTTTTCTGTTATCAAATAATCTTCTTTTATCCATTATGTTTGACTAAAAATTGATTTGTTTTTCTTTCAACTTTACAAGACCTCTATGTCAAAGCAATCCATATATCTACAACTTGCATATGAATATTTTTTACAACTTGCCATTCAAATACAAATAAAATAAAAATCAATATGAGGTTCTTTGTAAGAAATTAAAATAATGTGTTATTTTTTTGAAAAAACTTCAAGAGCCCTATTTTTTAATGAATTTTATGGTTTTTTCTTCTTAAGCTCTTTTATGTGATTAGAATAGCCAATTGCAAAAAATATTACTTTTTTTTAACTCATTTTTTCTTAATCTTTTTTCCCCTTAAACTCTTTTTAAGTGTTAGGTTTTTTTTTTTTTTTTTTACTAAAGTTAGAAGAAAAAACATTGACTTGTAAAACCAAACAAAATTAGATGAAAGGAGGTTATTCGCTCAAAAAATAAGAAGACATAGTGACATAATTTAGGGAAAAAATATAGAAATATTTTGCAAAAAACCATCCAAAAACTAATAGAGTTGAATGGAATGGGAAAACTTGCCAATGAAACAAAGTTTGAGGGGATTAAGTGACATGTTTTAAAAGTCGGAGAGCAAATTGATATAAATAACATAGTTTAGGGGACAAACATGAAAATAATTCTAAAAATTTTGCACTTTTTATTCGCTTTATCCCATATTTTTCACAACTTAGTTAACTTATAAATCACAAGCAAAGTGGGTTTTTTAAACAACAAACAAAAAGGTTAATCTAACATTAAAATAATAGGATCTACTTATAGAGTTAAAATGTCTATCGCGAGCTCTCTTTTCAAATTCACAAAGACTCGGAACAATATTGAAATTAACACACAAAATTTTGGGACCGTGACTAATATTGGTGTAACATAAGCTACATTTTTTCACCAATTGACAACCAACTTCATAGCTTTAAATGATCTATTCCACGTTGTGCGCCAGGCTCTTTTGTATGTAAATACGTGATGTATAATCTCGCATAGTTGTTTCTTTGTAGAATGGGGGGTTTTCTTCTGATAACAACGCCCTGATTGGTCCATAGACTCCTGGAGCATTTTCTTGGTCATGTTCCTTATGTCTGAACACAATTGCCACAGGGATTCTTGGGCCTGCATTCTGTGCTAATACTCTCTGAAATAGACTCTTGAATTTGCCGTTAGTAATTGTTTGCACAGAGTAACGAATAACATAGGGAAGAACTATGATAAGACTCTTTATAGGTCTTTTTAATAAGACTCTTTTCTTTGTATAATGAGGTTTTTTTTAGCTGTTTAGTTCAAAATCAAGGGTACAAAGTCAAAGCAAAAGTAGATCCAGGTACACTTAATTACAACTTTTTTAATGAACAAAAATAAAAAAAAAATCCTTTCAAAAAAAAATTAAAAAACCACTAAAAAAAAAAAAGGAAAACAGATCCATAAAAAAAAAAAAAAAAAACCAGAGAACTTTTAGTGAATAACTCCAGCAACCCCACTATGTCGCTACTCCATCGCTGTGAATATAACCCACCATCACAACCCAGGTGACCCACGAAGGAGGAGGACCCTGTCGTGACCTAGGTGACCGTCGAGACGCACCCCTCGTCAAAATCGCAACAGGGTCTCTCAACGTCCACAAGACAGGGTTGGTCGCTACCTCCGCCTACGATATGCTACCTCTATGCAAGGTTGGGTATGAAATACGACAATCGCGATCTCGACCCAAGGTCAATGACATGACGGTTTTCATTGTGGCCCACTAATGACCTCGATAGAATCTATGACCCACGAAATCTTACGAGCTTAACCCACGGTGAGCTCAGATTGTGACAACATGCTACCAGACTGGACCCCCTCTCGACTTGCAGCGAGACCCAACAAACCGTGACTGGTGGAGGAGCAGCATATTAAGCCCACGAGTGGAGGAGTAGCAATTGCCGAGGATCTGCGAAGGTTGACCACCATTCACAGAGACTGACGGAATCATGACCTAAGTGGTCACACCCTGTTGTTGCAACTCGTGGTGGTCTGTCATTAACCACTATGGTTTTCTAGATATGGAGTTGTGGGCAACCTAGGGAGGAGAGGAGGCAACGTCACAGTCGCCGAAGGTCATCGGCGGTCATGGGTTCTTGTTTTTTTTTTTTTTTCTTTTGCAAATAAGAATTTCCTTTTTTTTAGTTTTTGGATTTTAATTGCTTTAGTGCATTTGGACTCATTTAACCTTTGATTTGCTTGTTTAATTTTAACCATCACATGCAAATCTTATGGACAAAAAAAAGTGCCTTAAAGAAAAAGCAAAAGGTCTTGCTGTAAAAATTCCTTTCCCCATAAAATTAATAAGGATTATCAACAGCCTCTAAATTTTAAGGTCATTTTTACTTTATCATCCAAGCTTTAAAAATTACTACTTTGTTTTTTAAACTTTCAAAACTTTCTACTCTGCCCCTTGAACTTTCAAAGCTCCTCGCTTTGCTCCTGAACCTTTGATTTTTTATTTAAATAGATAGAACTAAGCCTGCATGATTCGTATATGGGTTACCTACAAGAGAAAAAAATGAAATATTATCACTCCCGTATGCAAATCATGTAGGCACAATTTCGTTTATTTAAACAGAAAATTAGAGGGTCATATGCTATAAGTTTTAAAAAATCAGTGGGCAAAAATGGTGATTTTAAAGTTCTACGGGTAACTGAATAAAAGTTGAAAAGCAAAGTGATGATTTTTAAAGTTCATGGGGTAAAATGAAAGAGACCCCAAAGTTTAAGGGTCATAAATGTAACAACCCAATAAATAAATAAATTACGACAACAATATAAATTTCTTCTCAAACATAGAAAACATTAATAATCCATTTAGGAGCATATCCTAAAGGTTTGAACTAAAAGTTTAAACTGAAAACACTACAATAGTTTAAATTTTGTGAAAGAAAATACTGTAACAAAATTATTCGAATCCAAGTTTTTTTATTAGAATCTATGTTTGTAAAGAGCCTCTTTTCTTGTTATTTTTTTATGACATCCTTGGGGGGTTGTATTCACATTTACCCATTGATCTTCATGGAGGACTTGAAGTCACCAATATGGTCTTGTATAGGCACATTTATGAAGCCACTGTAATAAAATTAGTTCGAACCATAATTTTTTGATTAGAATCTATGTTTTCAAAGAGCCTCTTTTCTTGTTATTTTTTTATGACATCCTGGGGGGTTGGAGTCACACTTGCCCATTGATCTTCATGGAGGACTTGAAGTCACCAATATGGTCTTGTATAGGCACATTTATGAAGCCACTGTCAGTGTGTTTGGCTATGCCCAGAATTAAGAGACAATAATTCTGGTTCAGGGCAAGTTGGATGGTAATAGTTATGAAAAAAAAAGCCCCTTAGCACAATCTATGTCTGTCAAGTGGTTTGGATTTAGCCCAAGTGCTTTTGACAATAATTATTTATGAGAACAAATTATTTAGAAGAACTGTTTAGGAAAAAATATTTGTCAGGGTCACATTCAAAAAAGAAGAACAAAAAAAAAATGCAGAAAAAAAGTGAGGAGGTAAAGAGCAAAAATAAAATAAAGGAAAAAATGTTTCGTCCTTTGGGGATATCAACAGTATAGAAGACTGTGCACATATGAAGAAAGACTGTGCACATATTTTACATCATACAAAATATAAACTATTAACAAATAATAGAAATAATATAAAACAGTAATAAATTCCATTCCAAGCTATTTGGCCAGCCTTAAAGTCTGCCCTGTTTCTCATGGAGGCCTTTGGCATAAAATTTAGCAAGATGTTGAGCGAGTAGAACTTCTCTGTACTTGGGAGGATTTTCTTCAGATGTCAACTCCTTTATTGGGCCCTACAGTCTTGCTCTCGCCGGCGGAGCAAAGCGTCCGGCAAAGAAGAAAGCTGTAGATACTCTCGGCTGACAGCTTGGGAGGACTCTGTGGACATTACTCTTGAACTTGTCGTTTGAAACAAGCTGACACAAACCAAAGTTGCCAGAAAGAAAAATTCTAATCATGAGTTCAGTAAAAGTCATGAATTTAAATAGTGAATAGTGTAAAACTTTAACATGTGTTTAACCTCATTTTTTTGACATCCTATGAATATCTTCTTAATGATATTTCAAACATTTAAACATTATCAAGTCGAATGAGAGAGAAAAAAAAATCAATAAACTTTCTGAGTTATCGTGCAACCACCTTAAAAAAAATTCCATTGGAGTTGTTGAGGATGGTTGACAAGTCAACCTTTGCAAGTCATTATGTACCAAACCAAAAGATGAAATGTATAAGGTGGGTTTGAGGGCGGTTGAAACTGAAAATATTAATTTAAAAATTATAATATATAAAAACTTTAAACTATAGTAATTTATTGCTTTTTACTTTATATGCTAAACGTTTTATATTATTTGTTGGTTGGCACCTACATTTCTAACTACAATGTCAAACAAAGGCTAAAGCATGATGCAGGGTCTAACTAATTTGAGTGTGTTACTTCTAAAATGCTATAGAATCAACCATTAATTTATTAAATCGTACTAAATTAGTTCTCATGTCCACTTAAAATCTCAATAGAAAAAGGTGTTGTTTCTATTTTAACAATAATGTCTTTACAAATTTTATTACTTGGAAGAAATATAATTAATTTGAGATAATTTCTTAGATTAAGAATTCATTGTTAGATGTTTTGAAAATTAAGGGTAAAACTATAATTTAACGTAAATTCTAAAAACTGAAAAAGAGATTAATCATATAATGACAGGTTGTATGTCATTATATAATAACAATACCAAGTTTGTTAAAATTTGGCGATGCATCACATTATTACATTTGAATTTGTGATTAGTTAAAGAAAAAAGGTTGGTGGTTGTTGATTTTTATTGCCTATCTATTACTTGAATTTTTTGAAACCGTTTGCCGAATAAGATTAGATAGCATAAGACAAGGTGAGACATGAGTTTAGAAGTATATGAGTTTGATCACGCATTATATCAATTGTATTTAAGAAAAAAAAAAAGAATTCTTCAAATCCAAAAATATGACCCAAAGAAAATCTCCCATGTTAACTTCCAAGGCTCCTGGAATGGGCTCCACATCTGCCCATAATTGATTTTCATGAAGAACTTGCAGACCACCTGTTTGATCTTGTGCTATAATGGTGAGGATATAGTTATCTGTGTGTTTGTTGATTCCAATGGCCAGGTCTCGTCCTGGGCACTCTGGGTAACAATGACACCTAAGAAGTCTCCCTTCATTGCATTCCATGGACCTTAGGTGGCCCGGTTTGAGACCGAGAGCCTCCGAGAGCAAGTCGAATAGTTTTTTTCCCAACTCCTTCACATGATTTATGAACTCAGTTGCCACATCTCCGCAAACACATCGAGAGAAAATGTTCCTCTGCCTTTTATCTTCCAGTACTATTGGATGATGATCAGGAGAATAATCAAGGGTGAAAATAAAAATACTTGCAAGCCGCGCGCAAAGCGTGCAGTCGATCTGGCTAGAACTGATCATAGAAATTGTTAGGGAATCCCTCCAAGCAACAGTTTGAGATTGAAACAAGTCATGGTTGCTGTTGAATTTCACTTGCCTAGTTTTGTCACGTCCGTACAAGTCTTTCTTCCCCTAAATATCTTGTTCATTGAACACTCTGACCCCCTCTATCATGTTCTCCAAGACATCCATTGGTATCCCATGATTCACCACTTGGAAAAAGCCCCATGTCTATGAAGCAGACCATATTTCATCAATGATTTTTCTACGGCTATCGATCGATGTTTAAAAGGTGATCGAGAACGATAACCGGAATTCAGATACAAGACTTGGGAGAATTCGGTCCTTTAACGAGATCCTCTGCTGGCCTAACAAACATCTTTGGGATATTCACAATCCCAGCATTTACTATGCCTTTTACGCCTAGTTTTGTGTCATCAAAAACCTTTAGCTCTTTCATCCGCTCATCATCCTTTCTGGATTCACCATTGGATGTATCCATTTTTTTTTTAAAATGATTTTACTTCCTTCTATATGACAATCCTCTCATTGATGGTTTCTTTTTTATTTATAATTTCATAATAGTCAATGCCGGCCAACTAAAATGCAAAGTGTCGTAAAATGACCAAATTGTCCTACTATCTTCTCCACGGCCGGATTGGGTGGCAAACAAAAAAAAATATTACAATTGTTGATCAATTTTATATAAGACAAAACTAGTCCGCGTATGTATGTATGCATGCATGTAGGTATGTATGAATTTGCAGGCCGCAGCTTCATAACAAGCGATACGTTTCACTAATATGTATGTGGCCATAAGGCTACTATACGATGTAGTCTACCTTTTTTATTATATTAATATTATGACAATCTTTCTTAATTTGTAGTACAAAACGCAAAAGCATTCAACCAATGATCCAAAATATGAGATGCTGAATTTGGATTACTCTCTCTAATTAGAACCTGCTAACCTTTACAAAAATACAGAGAGGAAAAATCACATACTTTTGGCGCATGAATGGTCAATAATTTTCGCGTTTCATGGTTGCGATAGCAACTTGAAATATGTCAATGCAGATTTCCCATCGAGTCCCTTTCTGTCGTAATAGGCAACGAAGTCTTTTATCGTTGTCTCCCTGTACACCGGAGGATGATCTTCAGACAACAATTCCTTAATGGGGCCATACAACTTCATCGTTGGGTAGCGATGCGAAGTAAAAAAGCATGCTACAGATACTCTTGGTCCGACATGCTTGGCTAGCACCCGGTGCTCCACGCTCTTAAATCTGTCATTAGACATAAGCTGCAGAAAATGCAACACTTCCCTTTGGACTAATGTAATAATTAATAGAACAAAGTTAAACAAAACGTAATTTCTAGACAGGCTAACACCAACGTAACTACACATTAAATGTTCACCAGATTGACCATGATCAGAATAGCTATCTCTATATCTCTTGATCCAAGTTTTTTTTATCTGAAATAAGATAGTTCTTAGAACTATCAAAATTAAGCATCTTTAACAAAAACAGATCTATGACCATACAGTTGGCTTATAACATTGGTTTATCAAGTATGAGAGAGCATCTATTAAAGAAAATGCAAAAATAATTTGATCATGCTACATGTTAAGATTTAGACGCCCTAATTGTGTATTACCGAAAGCAATAAAAATCAAGAAGAAAAATCAAGCCAACAAGAACACACTAACTTGTAGTGGTACATTTTCGAAAAATGATCATCATGGCAATAACAATTTTACAAAAACAAAAGGGCTTGCCTGCAACAGATCTCCAATGTTCACCACTAGAGCCCCAGGGACAGAAGGCACGTCTATCCACCGGTTTTGACACAAAACTTGGAGTCCTCCGATATGGTCTTGGAGTAGGATGGTGAGAAAATCTGGATCCGAGTGTTTGGTAGTTCCCATAGTCAGTTGAGGCTCAGGGCACGGCGGATAGTAGTGACAAAGAACAATATGACCTTTTGCACAATCCATTTCTGTGAGGTGGCTGGGTTTCAGGCCCAGAGCATGAGATAGCAGTTGGAAGAGAGTGATGCCTAATTTGTGAACTTTGTCTGAATACTCCATAGTTGCATCCCTAAAAAATACGTATAAAGAAAGCGGACTAGCTAGGATGAGAAATAAAAGGAGTAAAAGAGATAACAATTTTAAAATTTATTCACATAAAATTGCAAGAAAAGGCAAATATGTTACATGTGGGTTGCTCAGATTTTCATATCAGGTTACAAAAGTTTTCAAAAATATGATAATCAGTAACGGGGGAGTTGTGGAATATTCTGCAGCTACACATTATTGATTTTTTTTTTTTTTGAGGACACACATTATCAAAATTTTGGTCACAATTCTCCTAAAAAAAAGAAGAAGAAATGGTCACAATTATTTGTTCATTGTCCCTTCCATCCAGCAAAACCATATGAGACTCTTAATCAATTGAACAGAATTTTCCCTGTCAATGTTTTAGCCTCCTGTCTGTGGTGCAAATATCAGTATTTCTGCAACTTAACCAAAGCCAAATTACTACTCAAAACTCAAAAGTGAAAATTACTGAAATCTTTTGTTTTTCTTTTCTTTTTCTTTGAAGTGTTTGATCAACAAGAGGTTATATTAGAAAAGTGAACATAAACTAAGTTTTTGTTTGGGAGAGAACTGTTGGTCTAAGTCAATATTAGTTTAAAGCATTCTAACTATTGAGAGCTTTATATCGCAGTTGTCTTTAACTTTAAACTTTAGTTGTACAGAACTTTTTAATATTGACAGATGGAACCACGTGGCAAACAAAGGCTGAGACATGAAAATTTCATACTTTTAGCAATGTATCATCAATCCATAGAACTCAAAACACTATAAATTAAAAATTAGGATACTAAGCTATTTAAAAAATGTAATTAGAACTGAAACATTTAAACCCAAAACAATAACATATTAGAGCTTTGCTTTACACTATAGTTTTTTTTAATTACTGTACATATAAGAGCTTTATCCGATAACGATTCAAGTTTCAAGAATACCATTCCAACTCATATTCATGTAAAAGACAACGGGCTGAAATATCTGATCAAACACTTGAAGTTTCTTAGCAAAAATATCTGATCAAACAATTTAAGTTTTTTTAGCAAAATATCTGGTCAAACAATGGATTGAAAGACAATAAAAATTCCACAACTTATAATGTTGAAACAGAGAATTGAATTTTCAAACCTGCAAATAAGAGGCAGTTCTTGAGGATCCAGAGGCTCAGGGCCCATAACGCAAAACAAAGTGTCCCTCCAATTAGCAGCCTTGGACTCGTACAGATCGAAGTTACTCGTGTACTTCACTTTCCTCCTCATCTCTCTGCTGTAGTACTCTCTCTTCACCTCGCTCGGCTGCTCGTGAAACCCACGCGCCGCCGCCAGCATCTCCTCCAGAACTCCACCAGGAATCCCGTGGTTCACCACCTGAAAGAACCCCACCTCCTCCGCCGCTCGCCGGACTCCGTCGACGGCGCGTTCGAGGTCTCGGAGGTCGACGACCGGAATTGCGAAATGGGTTTCGGGGGTGTCGGCGATCTCGGCGGCGAGTTCCTCTGGCGGTCGGATGAATATGGGTGGGAGCCGGGTTACGCCGGCGTCGACGAGGCCTTTGACGCCGGATTTCGATTCGTCGAAGGATTTCAGCTGCTGGAGACGGTCGTCTTCCGCCATTGTTGATTCCTTGTTTGTTCGATGAAACGGATGAAAGTTGAGAAGACTTTTTTATTATAAAATGACTATGAGTGAGCGTCGTTGACACGTGGGGAAACAAAGATAAAAAAGAAAATAAATTAGAAAGCAATGCACGTCGCAGGAGTATTTATTTATCAGATGCTAGTAAGAGGCACGTCAGCACGTGTGCATGCACAGATTTAGTTTAGCAAAAAAAAAAAAACCAAAATAGATATAAAGTTATGAGGGGAAAAAATACGTAAAAAGAGGAAAAAAAAAGTTGAACGGAAGTAAAGCAAAAATTAAAAAAAGTCCATTAAAAGGGAAAAAAAATGATGTGGGAAACACATAATGAGCAATATGAAAGAGATAACATGAAACAACGTGGAAAAAGCTACTTTTATTTTATTTTGACTATTATGTCACTTGCTTTATTTTAGGCCTTAAACTTTAAGAACGTACTCTTATTTAATTGTTTAATAAGGACATTTTATACAAATTCTATTTATAAGTGAATGATTGCCTTAATTTGTGTCATTTTGTATTTAAATCTTAAAATCACTATTTTTGAATGGTTACATAATGTGTTTGGGCATCAATTTAGTTTATAAGGGCATGTTTTCATTAAAGGTGATATATATTTGTTGCATGAATTGTATATTTTAATTCTCAGATTGAATTATGAATTTTTAATTTGGTTTGTTCCAAAATATATATATATATATATATATATAAATATATATCTAATTTCTCGTGCGTTCATTGTATCTCTTAGAGCATTTAGTATGATCACAAGTCATATATATATGTGTGTGTGTGTGTATGCGTCTATGTCTTTTAAGTCTTATGTCATGATGGAATTGGTTTATATTTTCAAGTTGTGTTTTTTTTCCTGTTTGTTTATAATTAGGTTTTCATTTTAATTCACAAAAATACAAAATTAACATAAGACGGATTGCATGCTTAGAATGATAGGAAATTTGCTAAAGCTTTTTTTAAAAACATTAGTAAAACATATAATATTGAAATAAAATTTAAGGATAAGGATTTCGCCTCCAAAATATATATTGAAAATAGATACAAGGCCAAAATGTCAAAATTGTCATTGGTTTTAACATGTCAATATGTAACAGATTAAATAACAAAATGATAAAATGAGACACGTTACATGGTTTAGGGTGTGATTTGCACGTTTTAAATTTTAGACTTCAAACTTGGACAAATTGCATAATTTAAGAGTATTATATGTAACATCTTATAGTTTAGGGATTAAAATGAACCAAGCTGCATAGTTTGAGGTGATATGTCGCGTTTTAAAGTTACTTAAAGGACTAAAATAAGACAAGTTGCGTAATTCAAAAGCCAAAACTAAAATTAACCTTTTTAAAGATAAATTATAGGAAATAGAATTTTTATGGGAAACTTGAAAGAAGGAAATGAAAAGAAAACAAAAAAGGTTTTTTAAAAATAATTTTCAAAAATGTCGCGACTGAAGCTTCGTCTCTACCGTGAGACTGGATAGTTCTTGCCCTCACGGTGAAAGATCATCGGAGGAAGCCACGCCATGCGTGAGCATGTGAGAAGCTCAAGGGAAAAGGTGCTCATCCGCATCGGAGAAGAACTCCAATTATCTTCGGTGATTTGCATCTCCAGCTTTGTTTCATTGTCTTCTCTGGTCGGTGTTGATTTAGGTGATTGTCTTCTCCGGCTATATGTTTTGTTGGGTGAAGGGAAAGAGTCGGATGCAAGTTAAGTAGTGGAAGGAGAAGCTATTTTGGTAAGGTTGGCCTATAAACAAGGAGAAAATTACATGTTACGTCATATTTTTAAAAAATGTATTAATTTATACGACAGTAGTTTGAGAAAATTGTACTACGTTATTATTTGTATTATAGATTTAAATTATCTCACACTTAAGCATTTGTACTATTTATAACAAATAAGTTTCAAAAATGGTTACAAAACTTCCCCTAATATAAATTTAGTTTGTTAACTACAAAATAAGTCAAAAAAAAAAACAAAAATTTAATTGATATTCATTAAAAAAATGTACGTGACTTCGACTTCATGAGAGTAAATTTGCTAAATGTTGCATTTACCAAATTTGATCATATGATAAATTTAATAAACCTCAAATTTACTCGATTCAATCATTGAAATAATTTTTTTCCAAAATTTAATAAATTGGTAAATATTGAAATTACTCTTATTTATAGACTAAGTAAAATATTTTGTCCTTCAATTCTTTTTCCCCCAAAAATAAGGATATTTGTCCTCTTTATCCTTTTTTTAGGATATATGTAGTCTCATTTTACTGTTGTTGAATGAGATTCAAAAATAATATTATTAGTTGAAATTTTTAATATAAATTATACGTATTTTCCTTTTAATTATCGAATAATGAAAAAAATAAGTAATATTTTATATATATTAAAAAAAAGAGTAATGCTACAGACACTAATTGTAATTGCAACTTTGAGTTGTCATCTTTTATTTTTCATTGGCATAGGTAAATTTTTAAACACCTACCAATATAAAAATGACAAATAAAAATTGTAGGAATTGAAGGTAGTATCTCTAACATTATTTCAAAATTAAAATTCTGTTTATTAACAATAGTAGTAGCAAATAAACTGTTAGTGCGGAAACTATATTGCTTGTTTGTTTATCGTCATCAACTGAATAAGAAGAACTCATCTTTCGTAATTAACAATCAATATCAATTTTTTAAAGAGTACAAAACTGCACTAAAAAGTTCTGTGGATAATCTTTAACAACTTGCAGATTTCATAACAAAAAACCAAGTGAGAACGATAGCTAGATGTGCTACGAATCGCGCATTTCTTTTCCATTGCAAACTTATTTAAAAAAGAATTAAAAAACAAAATAAAGAAGATGAACAAAACGCTTGCGCGCCCACACAATTTTTTTTTCAAGTAAAAAAAAAAAAACCAAAACTAAACTAAACTAATAAAATTCTGGTAGTTTTAATTCCCTTTCAAAAAGTTAAGTAATATTTCTATTATTATTATTATTATTATTATTATTATTATTATTATTATCTATCAATAACATCAGAAACACACTAGAATTAAAAAAAAAAAAGAAAGAGAATTTTACATAGACACTCGGAACAATATGAAATTAACCACACTCAAAATTTATTGACACAAATATTCTGGACCACTACTAATGGTGTAATGGAAGTCATCGTAGTTGTAAAGCTGTATTTTAGACATTCACAACCAACTAATTCAGAGTATAAACTTATCAAGACCAGGTTAAGCGTCAAGCCCCTTTTTTTTTTTTTGTTGGTGTATATTTAGGACACATAATCTTGCATGGTGGTTTCTTTGTAGACTGGGGGTTTTCTTCTGATAACAAATCCTTGATTGGTCCATAGACTCTGGGACCACTTTCCTGATCATGTTCCCTATTTCTGAAAACACTTGCCACAGAAAATCTTGGGCCTACATTCTGTGCTAATGCTCTCTGACATGCACTTTTCAACCTCCCATTAGCATTTATCTGCATAAAATATAGAAAATAAAAAAGAAATTAATCACGATATTACAATTTTTTATTAGAGTATTTTTTTGATAGGTCCCATATCGGCAGTTTTTTTTTTTAAACGGTTAGGCCATGTTAAAATCAAATTAAAATAAAAATTGTAGAATATATGGTTATGATACAAATTTGACGGCTGAAAAACATATACCACTGAAAGTGCTTTTTTTTTTTTTTTCAGGTCCTATCATAGAAATCTCTTCCTTCCTACTCTTAAAACATTTTCCTTTAATATTATTTTTAAACTTGCCTGCATCATATCTCCAAGGTTCACAAATAGAGATCCTGGGTTTGGTGTCACACTGACCCATTGATCTTGGTGGAGTACTTGAAGTCCCCCAATTTGGTCTTGTAGAAGCACACTCATGAAGGCACTATCAGTGTGTTTGGCAATCCCTAGACTCAAGTCTGGTGCAGGGCAAGCTGGGTAGTACTGGCCTGCAAATAGGAGTCCCTTGGTGCAATCCAAGTCTCTTAAGTGGTTTGGATCTAGCCCAAGAGCTTCTGACAATAAATTCAACAGAGTAAACCCCAATCTCCTTACTTTCTCCGAGTATTCCGTCATTGTATCTCTGCCATGAAGATGTACCAAACTTTGTGTAATCAATGAAACAACCAAAGAGATTAACAATCTCCAACGTAAATATCAGTATTATCTTAATTTATTTTATTTTGCACTTTAATGCGTAATGCTATTTCAAAGTAATATTCAGTTGTGTAATTACTTAATGTAACGCCTCGAAATTAATTTAATGATGTTATAATGTAAAATGATAGATTAGTGTGCCATAATGAATATTTTAAACCTAATTTGATCATTTAATGAAATTTTAGGTTTAAAGTTATTTTGGTTATCTTAATGACTTCTATCTGTTTTTAATTATTTTAAATGTTATTTTGAACATTTGGGACACAAAAATTTGTAAAATGTCAAATATATTCTGTTTTACAAAACCGTGAGTGGCACATAGTTTTCACACAGTAAAACCGTCTATTATTTTCTCTATTTATTCTCTCTCCTCTCTCTCTTTCGTTCACTCTCTCTCTCTCCTTTCTCTCTCTCCCCGTGAGTCTCTCTCTCTATCGCTCTCTCTCAGTCTCTCTCTTCCTCTCTCATTTTCCTCAAAATTTTGAATCAAATCAAGCTCAAGCTTCGGGTTTTGGTGGATTGGAAGCTCGGGAGCTCGATTGAACAATCAAAAACGTGAATTGAAGCTTGAGGTTAGTTTTGAAATTTCTAATTTTTTTTTAAACTTTCAATTTTTCATATATTTTTTAAATCTAAGTTTGTTTGAGCTTAGAAAACCCTTGATTTGAGTTAAAGGAACTTAGAACAACTAGAATCTAAGCCTTGTTTGAAGAAAAACGGATTTGATTCAAGATTTTTCATTTTTTTCTCATTTTCTTTTATTTTCAGATTTTTGGGATTTTATGTTTAAATCTTGCTTAAATGAGTTCAAAAGTGTTCTATTATGTTTTTCTATCATCTATGATTGTTTATGCCTGAGATTTGAGAAAAACATGTTAAAACGAAGATTTGAGTTTTTGGAGACCCAAAACCCGTGCCTGAGATTTCTGAAAATTTTTCAGTTCGGTAGGCCGGATTCATCCATTCGGCAGGCCGAACCTGG
Source organism: Artocarpus heterophyllus (assembly GCA_025403435.1). Classification (NCBI taxonomy): domain Eukaryota; kingdom Viridiplantae; phylum Streptophyta; class Magnoliopsida; order Rosales; family Moraceae; genus Artocarpus; species Artocarpus heterophyllus. Next base: position 7,604,669 of record CM046341.1, read on the forward strand.
GAATGTTCGACCGACCGGGCATGGTCCTCCGGCAGGCCGAACTATGTAGTTCGACAGGTCGATCGAACTAGGGCAAGTTTCGTGACTTTCATCCATCTTCACTGTTTTGAACTTCGATTGAAATCTCAACTTTATAAAATGATTTTAAAGATACAAACGACACACTAGGACATCATGAAATAGTTTAGTAATATAGGGTATCTTAAACTAGATATTGATCGACCTAATTTGTATTTAGGATCGTTCGTGGTTTCGCGGAGCTAATGTATAACGGACCGGGATTACGGTATGGTACACCGACACAAGTATCGAGGTAAGATTTCTACTCCCTTCTTTTGGTAGTGTAACACCCGTATTTTTAACGGGCATAATTTTGTAAAATTTAATGAATAAAATGTGACTATTTAAAATTACTAAGTTGTTTATGATCATTTAAAAAAAATACCATTTTAGTATTTTCTTACCAAGTCTTCCTAAGAAACATTCAAAACTTACCAACACTTACTTCTACCAATCTTGTCTCCCTAAATTATTGCTCAATTATATAGACTTCTTCTCATTTTGCTAAAGGTATCCGAAGGGGACATTGAATTATTTTCCGTCAATTCATAGAAGACATGGAGATATTTCTCAACCACCTAATTAATTATTTCCTTATCTTCTTCTATAATTCACTCCAATTATCCCCTCAATTATGTTGGCATTATTTGCTAAAAGTCTTCATGGGAGACAAGATGATATTTTCCTTTAAGACTCTTTTGTTTCTTCTTACAACTTTTCCCCGTAAACATCTCATTCCTCTTAAGCATTTTGATATCTTTTTATTTAACTATCACCACCTTCTTCTCTAGTTCTCATTCTCTCCCTTCTCACTTCAAATTTCTAACTAAAGACATAGAGCACAAAGCTCTCTTTGTGGCCAAGACAATTATAATTCCCAACGATGATCGAGGCGGTTTTAAAGTTAATTCAAGCTTGATTGATAACCCAAACTTTGGTGCTTTTCAAAGAAGTTTTGAGGTAGGTTTTCTTTAATCTAAACTTAGTTTTTAGTATGCATTTTCTCCATGTTTAATGCATAAAAATACTTTAATGGCACTAGTAGACGGGTTTACACATAACTCACTTATGAATGTGATTATACGTTGTGCTTTAGTTTTAATTGTCCTTATGCATGCCTTAGGGTCAAGGATGTGTGGAGCTAACGTTAATTGATTCCAGGATTAAAAGATTGTTGATAAGCTTGAAAGGTAGGGATTCTATTACTCATTTTTGTGAGGTTTTTATAGAATTAAAATTGATTGTTTTGCCGCAATATATATATATCTATGTTGAACTGATATTATATGAGTATCACATATGAAACTATGACATGGACTCGTCTTGTATTGTACGGCGAGGAACATAATGAATTGACACATGTTATAAATTGAGAAGCATGGTTAGGAAAACTGACTCTATTAATAATGATTTAATATAGAGAAATGGTGAGACATGAAGAGGGCGGCGGTTACGTCCTTGGGCATGAATACCCAAAAAGGTAAAATAGGGGGAAGGTGATGACGCTTCCTTGGGTTGAAAGTCCCAGAACACACTGTACAGGAATTGATTTGGTGAGGACTCGGGGCTTGATGTCCCCTCACCGGAACACCCTTGGAATGTTTATGGGGTGATCAAGTGCGCCCATTTGGGTTTCGATGAGTTGAGTGATACTCAATTTAACATGGATACCTAGGAACAATGATGATTGGTAATATTTGTATAAATGTGTAATTATGACACTTGGTAATGATTAACTACGGTATCCATAAGATGTGATCATAATAAACCTCATAATCTGGAATATGATGTAACCTACTAACCATGCAGTTTTTAATGTGGTAATGGATAAACCATAAGGTGAGTCATGATTTCCCTACTGGGCATGTCGATGCTCATCCCTATCATATCTTCATATCTCAGGTGGAACTCAGTGCAACATATTTGAAGAGGAATAAACGAAAACAATCCTGCTGTTTTCGTGTTAGAAGACCCTGTTTAATTACAACTTATCTACAACATGTAAGAGTTGTATTATTTTTTTTTATGGCTGTGTTAAGTTATTTGGGAATTGTACTATGGTGATGATGACTGTAATTATATATATTTGGTGCTACACTAAAAACTGTGGTTTGTATTTAAAACGTTTATTTTTATTTTTCTTGTTGTTTAAAGACCCATGGGCATTGTTTAATTGATTTAAATAATATAAAATTTAAAATTATTTTTATTTATTTAAAACTGTTAACCCCCACATAGGGGTGTTACAGAATTTTTGGTATCAGAGCCTAGGTTCGATTAACCTAGGGGGTATAGCACCACCTTAAAAATTAATCTTTGGGAATGGTTTTAAAGTTAGGTGTTAATGTCATCATCATTTGGTACTGATCCTAGTTAAATTTTCGCAGCCAGTAGAAACTATGCCACCAAGACGTCAAATGCAATCGTCTGAGCTGTCACAACCGGTTGAACATGCTCAAGAAGTTGAGCAACCGGAACCGATGGAACAAGCTCAAGAAGATGAGCAACTACGACATGCAACACAATCCCCGCCAGCTGCACCAGAAGTAAATAATTTAGGACAAATTCTTCAAGCATTACAAAATGTACAAAGACCTGTGGAGGTTCGTGATCCCGAACAACGACATCTAACTCTGTTGAAGGAGTTTATGAAGCAGAAACCACCCACATTTAGTGGAGAACCTAACCCGGTCATAGCAGAACAATGGCTAAAGGCAGTCAAAAAGAAGTTGGACACCTTGAGGATTCCACGGGAGTATTGGGTTAGCTTTTCAACATATATATTTGAGGGTAAAGCCGAAGAATGGTGGGATCTTCAGAAAGACGACTATGACGTGCCGAATCTTACATGGGAGCAGTTCGAAACCATTTTTCGCAACACCTATATTCCTCAGAGCCATAGGCAAGCAATGATGCGAGAATTTGAAAACCTGGTGCAGGAAGATACAACAGTTGCTGAATACCATGCTCGATTTATAGAATTGTCTCGCTACAATCCCGGGGCTGTATCGGATCCAATGGCGAGATGCGAAAAATTTAGAAATAACCTGAGGCCGAAAATCAGACAAATGATAGCTGCTGTTCCATCAACAGATTTTCTTGATCTTGTAGCTGCGGCACAGCGGGCAGAGACAGAACTAAATAACTCCTATGGAGAGTATAAGGGTTCTGGTGGGCGTCAAAGGAAAATAAGTAAGAAAGAGAAGTCACAAGGGCAAGTCATTCAGCATAGTGGAGTGACTATTGGTGGTGGATCTTCTGGCAGTGGTCGTTTCCAACCGTATGCTTGTCATAACTGTGGACAAGTGGGACATCTGAGGAGAAATTGCCCTAACCGCCCTACACAATCATCCTTTGCACCAAGGCCACAAGGAAGTCATTTTGGCTCCACTGTTTGGGGAGGGAGTCAAAATCGTGGAGCGCCTCAGCAAAACACTCCAGCTTCCCAAGTCTCAGTAACTCAACCTCGAGGGTTCCAGCCTCAGTACAACTATCAACAGCGGCCACAGGGTTCCAATTTTTATGCTAATCAGAACTTCCAACCGACTCCACAAGGCTCAGTAAATCAAAGGCCATATTTTTCTGGGAGAAATAATAATAAGGCTAGTAGTAGCCAAGGAAACCGAGGAAAAAGTGATAAAGGAAAAGCACCAGCACAAGCTTATGCAATTACGGCTACAACTGGACAAGGAAAACAGGCTGATCACTCAGTTGTAGACGGTATGATTCACGTGTCTCATTCTTGGGCTCATGTATTATTTGACACTGGTGCCACTCATTCATTTATATCTATGTTATTTGCTTCCGTACTACAATTAGAAACTGAGACATGTAGTTCATCATTAACCCTTAGTACACCAATGGGCGGGATAGCTGAAGTATCCATAATTTGTAAATCAGTGTGTATTGTTATAGGAGAACATAAACTATCGGCTGACCTATATGTAATAACTATGACAGAGTTTGATGTAATCTTAGGAATGGATTGGCTAACTAAATACCAGGCAATAGTAGATTGTCATAGGAAACGTGTCTCTTTATTCACCAAGAATGGACAAGTCATCGAATTTCAGGCAAAAACAGGAACAGTGACGCCAGCCCCGGTGCTAAAGGCTTGTATTGGAGGACGAAGGAATTTCACCAATCTTGGGACGATCTTTGCTTCAGATGGAGAACTAAAGAAGAGTGACCTATCCTCTCACACTCCTGTGGTGGACGAATTTTCAGATGTTTTTCCAGATGAATTGCCCGGACTTCCGCCTAATAGAGAAATTGAGTTTGTCATCGACTTAACTCAAGGAGCAGCGCCTGTTTCTATTGCCCCGTATCGAATGGCACCTGCTGAGAAAGTGGAATTGAGGAAGCAGTTGGACGAATTACTGGAAAAAGGATTTATTCGACCAAGTACATCACCTTGGGGAGCTCCAGTACTTTTTGTGAAGAAACATGACGGATCGTTGAGGCTCTGTGTCGATTATCGCCAGCTTAATCGATTGACTATCAAGAACAAGTACCCTCTACCCCGAATTGATGAGTTGTTCGATCAGTTAGGAGGATCTTGCTATTTCTCAAAGATTGACTTACGATCCGGATATCACCAACTGAAGATAAGAGAAGAGGACATTCCAAAGACAGCTTTTCGGACTCGCTACGGTCATTTTGAGTTTCTTGTCTTGCCTTTCGGGTTGACTAATGCACCAGCGGCTTTCATGGACTTGATGAACCGTGTCTTTCGACCGTACTTAGATCAATTTATCATTGTTTTCATAGATGATATCTTGATCTATTCTAAAAACGAAGAAGAACATGCTGAGCATTTGAGGATCGCTCTACAAACGTTGAGAGAACATGGTCTTTATGCAAAAAGAGAAAAATGTGATTTCTGGATGACGAAGGTCAAGTTCCTTGGACACGTTGTCTCTGAAGAAGGCATCTCAGTGGACCCCTCCAAAATTGAAGCAGTGCTAAATTGGGAACGACCAAAGAACGTGTCGGAGATTCGAAGTTTCCTCGGACTAGCTGGATACTATCGACGCTTCGTAGAGAATTTTTCAAAGATTGCTTCTCCATTAACAAAACTCACAAGGAAGAATGTCAAATTCGTGTGGGATGATAAATGTGAAGAAGCATTTGAGGAACTGAAGCAAAGACTCACTAGTGCACCTGTGCTGATTATACCTAACAACGAGGAGCCTTACACAGTATACACTGATGCCTCAGGAAACGGTTTGGGTTGTGTGTTAATGCAGCATGGACGAGTAGTTGCCTACGCCTCACGCCAATTGAAACCCCATGAGAGGAACTACCCCACACATGATCTTGAGCTAGCTGCTGTGGTTTTCGCACTCAAAATTTGGAGATGTTATCTATATGGCGCAAAGTTCGAGCTATATTCAGATCATCAAAGTCTGAAATATTTGTTTACTCAAAAGGATCTCAATCTAAGGCAACGAAGATGGACTGAGTACATGGTGGACTATGACTTTAGTATCCAATATCATCCTGGAAAAGCAAATGCCGTGGCAGATGCTCTAAGTCGTAAGAACAACGGACGTATAGCCAGTTTAGCATTGGAAGATTGGAGACGAGTCACTATCGCCGACTTCAACTTGCAATATTATGAAGATAACGAGAGAGCTTTCTTATTCAATGTGATAGCAACTCCTACGTTAATTCAGAAAGTAAAACAAGGACAATGGCACGATGAAGGATTACGTAGGGTTTGGAAACAAATACAAAATGGAGAACAACTGGATGGATGGCAGATTGAGCCAGAAGGATTTTTACTTTACAAAGGAAGATTAGTTGTTCCAGAGGATCCATATCTCAGGCATGCGGTGCTAGATGAGGCTCACCGTTCAAAGTTTGCTATTCATCCTGGAAGCACAAAAATGTATATGGATCTAAAACGACAATACTGGTGGCGAGGAATGAAACGAGATGTAGCAACCTTTGTCTCTAAGTGCATGACGTGCCAACAGGTTAAAGCGGAACATCAAAAGCCTGGAGGCGAGTTGAGGAGCTTACCTATTCCAGAATGGAAGTGGGATCATGTGACAATGGACTTTGTTACTGGATTTCCTAAGACTCAAATAGGGCATGACGCCGTTTGGGTAATTGTAGATCGTTTAACTAAGACAGCCCACTTCATCCCAATCAGAACTAATTATAGTGTCTCAAAATTATGTCAATTGTACGTGGAAAAGGTAGTGACATTGCATGGAGTGCCAATGTCAATAGTTTCCGATAGAGATACACGTTTCACGTCGAAATTTTGGAGAGGATTGCAGAGGGCCTTGGGAACTCAATTGAATTTTAGTACAGCTTTTCATCCTCAAACAGATGGACAATCTGAACGTGTCATTCAGATTCTCGAGGATATGCTTCGGGCTTGTGTGCTGGACTTTGGAACAAATTGGGCTGCACAGCTGCCATATGTTGAATTCGCATATAACAACAGTTACCAAACAAGTATTAGAATGGCTCCATATGAGGCCTTATATGGTAGACCTTGTAGATCTCCATTGTGTTGGGCTGAAAAGGAAGAGCGTCTTGAACTTGGGCCTCAGTTTATCAGAGAAACAACGGACAAGATCCAGATTATTCGCGAACGTCTTCAGACAGCTCAAAGTCGACAAAAGAGTTATGCAGATAAGAGGAGGCGACCTTTAGAGTTCATGATCGGAGACTTTGTGTTCTTAAAAGTGAAACCAAAACGAGGTGTATCTCGATTTGGTGTTAAAGGAAAGTTAGCACCAAGGTATACAGGACCGTTTGAGATTGTGGAACGCATTGGAACGTTGGCATACCGTTTAGACCTACCACCACAATTGTCTCATGTACATAATGTGTTTCATGTATCGATGTTGAGAAAGTATGAACCCGACCCTTCACATGTGATCATGTGGACAGATGTGCCAATTCAAGGAGATACGAATTATGAAGAAATTCCAGTTCAAATACTGGATCATGAAATAAAATTATTACGTCGTCGTGGAATTCCTCTGGTGAAAGTGATGTGGCAACACCATGATGTGGAGGAAGCCACATGGGAACTTGAATCTGAAATGAGAGAAAAGTACCCACATTTGTTTTAACATTGTAATCAGCGTACGAAATTTCGAGGACGAAATTTTTATAGGAGGGGAGAGTTGTAACACCCGTATTTTTAACGGGCATAATTTTGTAAAATTTAATGAATAAAATGTGACTATTTAAAATTACTAAGTTGTTTATGATCATTTAAAAAAAATACCATTTTAGTATTTTCTTACCAAGTCTTCCTAAGAAACATTCAAAACTTACCAACACTTACTTCTACCAATCTTGTCTCCCTAAATTATTGCTCAATTATATAGACTTCTTCTCATTTTGCTAAAGGTATCCGAAGGGGACATTGAATTATTTTCCGTCAATTCATAGAAGACATGGAGATATTTCTCAACCACCTAATTAATTATTTCCTTATCTTCTTCTATAATTCACTCCAATTATCCCCTCAATTATGTTGGCATTATTTGCTAAAAGTCTTCATGGGAGACAAGATGATATTTTCCTTTAAGACTCTTTTGTTTCTTCTTACAACTTTTCCCCGTAAACATCTCATTCCTCTTAAGCATTTTGATATCTTTTTATTTAACTATCACCACCTTCTTCTCTAGTTCTCATTCTCTCCCTTCTCACTTCAAATTTCTAACTAAAGACATAGAGCACAAAGCTCTCTTTGTGGCCAAGACAATTATAATTCCCAACGATGATCGAGGCGGTTTTAAAGTTAATTCAAGCTTGATTGATAACCCAAACTTTGGTGCTTTTCAAAGAAGTTTTGAGGTAGGTTTTCTTTAATCTAAACTTAGTTTTTAGTATGCATTTTCTCCATGTTTAATGCATAAAAATACTTTAATGGCACTAGTAGACGGGTTTACACATAACTCACTTATGAATGTGATTATACGTTGTGCTTTAGTTTTAATTGTCCTTATGCATGCCTTAGGGTCAAGGATGTGTGGAGCTAACGTTAATTGATTCCAGGATTAAAAGATTGTTGATAAGCTTGAAAGGTAGGGATTCTATTACTCATTTTTGTGAGGTTTTTATAGAATTAAAATTGATTGTTTTGCCGCAATATATATATATCTATGTTGAACTGATATTATATGAGTATCACATATGAAACTATGACATGGACTCGTCTTGTATTGTACGGCGAGGAACATAATGAATTGACACATGTTATAAATTGAGAAGCATGGTTAGGAAAACTGACTCTATTAATAATGATTTAATATAGAGAAATGGTGAGACATGAAGAGGGCGGCGGTTACGTCCTTGGGCATGAATACCCAAAAAGGTAAAATAGGGGGAAGGTGATGACGCTTCCTTGGGTTGAAAGTCCCAGAACACACTGTACAGGAATTGATTTGGTGAGGACTCGGGGCTTGATGTCCCCTCACCGGAACACCCTTGGAATGTTTATGGGGTGATCAAGTGCGCCCATTTGGGTTTCGATGAGTTGAGTGATACTCAATTTAACATGGATACCTAGGAACAATGATGATTGGTAATATTTGTATAAATGTGTAATTATGACACTTGGTAATGATTAACTACGGTATCCATAAGATGTGATCATAATAAACCTCATAATCTGGAATATGATGTAACCTACTAACCATGCAGTTTTTAATGTGGTAATGGATAAACCATAAGGTGAGTCATGATTTCCCTACTGGGCATGTCGATGCTCATCCCTATCATATCTTCATATCTCAGGTGGAACTCAGTGCAACATATTTGAAGAGGAATAAACGAAAACAATCCTGCTGTTTTCGTGTTAGAAGACCCTGTTTAATTACAACTTATCTACAACATGTAAGAGTTGTATTATTTTTTTTTATGGCTGTGTTAAGTTATTTGGGAATTGTACTATGGTGATGATGACTGTAATTATATATATTTGGTGCTACACTAAAAACTGTGGTTTGTATTTAAAACGTTTATTTTTATTTTTCTTGTTGTTTAAAGACCCATGGGCATTGTTTAATTGATTTAAATAATATAAAATTTAAAATTATTTTTATTTATTTAAAACTGTTAACCCCCACATAGGGGTGTTACAGGTAGCCTAAATTTTAAGTGATTTGGCCGTGAAAAGGGTTTCCATAAAAATGTTTTCAATGGTTGATTGAAAATGAAATTTATTGGTTATTTTTTTTTATAAACCGTGATCTGAGATGAACTTCATAATAAATGATGATGAAAACATCTAGTAAATGGATTTGAATAATGTTAGAAGTGGATATAAGGGCATGATGCCATAACAGAGATCGGGTCGTGTAGCGATCGACCTTAAGGGCAGGTCCCGAAACCCAGCTGGGCCACCACGGTGGTGATATTATATGGTTTGCCTAGAAAAAGGAAATGATGATGTTTCTGGTCGACCAAATAAACTGTTTTGGGTAAGAACGGTTTTAATTAAATTTATTTACCTAAGTCTTCTCTTAAATAATCTCTTGAGTAACGATATTTCTTTTAAATTAAATGTTTTCTTAAAATTATAATCCTACTGAGCCTTTCGCTCACATTTTACTTGTTTTCAAACCTCCCTTTCTAGGTGGATTTCCTCTTAGGTTCAGAGAAGACTCAACGAACAGAACTCATGAACTGTAGGAGAATCCATAGACTGTTTAAGTTATTACACAAAGGCGTGTAACATTTTTATTTTCCTTTATTTGGACTGTGTATGTAATGAAATATTGTCAGTACTATGCGTGTGTACAAGATGTGGGTCCGTGGGATCCATTATCGTTCATCCTATTTAATTGTCGTTTCTTATTACTTGTTTAATGAACATATTTGTTTAAATTATCGAGAATGCTTGTTTAAAAAGGTTCTAGATTTTCCACCTTTTATATTTAATTTAGCCTATAAACTCATGTTTTTAACTAAATTCTTATTTAATTAATTAAAATAAACCGCTACGTCACCTCCTGTACTCCAGGACGTGACACTTAAAATGGCAATGTGTAATTATTAAATGAAAAGGTTAATCACATGTGAAAGCTCAACATATTTTATAACTGGGGCTAAAATTTTGGGTCAAGTATATTATACGTCAAATATTTTACCACAAGAAATGACATCGTATTGCATAGGGATTTTTTTACATAAATTTTAAATTTTTTGATATTAAGTTAAACAAGCTCTTGTGAGATTACTATGCTAAAAGATGCAAATAAAGTACTATGATACTTTTCTAGTTTCCTAAATATAATGTGATCTATTTGTTTTGAGTAAATGCATCAATTTTAATAACATGAAGAATCAAGTTTAGTCTTCATGTAACCTAGAAAATTTCAGTTGTCCAAAAGAAAACAAACCGTTTTTTTTAAAAAGATCAATGCCTGCAAACTTCAGGCAAATCTTTAGGATTAGGAGGATTTGGAGCCATGACACAGAAAATGGTGTCCCTCCACGCAGCTGCAGATGATCGGTCGAAATCGAAATTTGTGTTATACGAAAGCTTTTCGCCTATTCTCTTGACTAAAACTTCTTCCTAACCTCAGGCTCTTGTTCGTTAAATCTTCTTACTTCATTAATCATTTCATCCAAAGTGTCCGATGAAATTCCATGGTTGATCACTTGAAAGAAACCCCACTTCTCGGATGCTTCTCTATCTTTGTCAACTATATCCTTCCTAATAGCCGCGCTCTTATTTATGCCTTCGATATTTGTGATTGAAATAGAGAACTTAGTGTCCCCATAAGCTGAACTCTCACCAAGCTTATCCCCATCATGGATGAAAATCCGTGGAATTCTCAACACCCCGTCTTCTACTAGCCCTTTTACGCCAGTTTTCTGGTCGTCAAACGCCTTCAATTCGCTTTCTCGGTCGTACTAGGTGTGGTTTTTTGACATAACTTTGCCTGAGTTTCTGGTCATTTTTGTTGTAGGAGATATCTAATGGGAACCAAGAACAGCCTTCTCCTTTATAATAATGAATATTACACCCCAACTACTTTTTGGTGCGTTATCAATCACAACTCACAAAGAATAAAGATATATATATATATATATATATATATATATGTATATGTATATAATAGCTAACATGCTTTCTAAGATAACGTCTTTCCCCCAATTTTGTTTTATATTTTGGTCCTGGTTTCCTTTCTTGTTTGTTCTTTCTAGGATAAAACTTAATAGTGATGACACTATTTTAAAGATAAGATAGACTTTGGAACCACTATTGCAAAATTATTGGAAAAAAAGAACCACTAATGCATATAAACAACACTAAAAAAAAAAAAAAACTTAAGAATATTGAAAGCATTAAAGTAAGAGGTAGTTGAAAGTTGAGTATGATTACATGAACCTACTTAGATTCCATTCGTTTCTTGGATGATAGAAAAAGAAAGAAATTAAGCAGGCAAAGAAATTAAAGCTTTGTTTGCAAGTAGTGATGGAACCACCTTAAACCCATAGGCGTAGCTTTTTATCTAAGGGCTTGTTTAATTTTTATGTTAACAAAAAAAAAAAAAGAAAAATCCAAAAAAATACACATTTTTTTTTTTAAATTTGCCTATCCAAACTTCTATAGAATTATGACATTTATTTATATTTTAAAACTTTTTACTACAACTCGCCCCAATTTTAACCTTTAACGTCAAATAAATAAAACATTATTATCATACAAGTTCACAATTTTGCGTACTGCAGAGATAATTACAATAAATAAAGTTGTACTATTATTTTATTTTATAATTTTGATTTAATTCACGCCCTTAGAAAAGAAAATTCCTGGCTGTGCCACTATTTGGTAGCAGTTCCTCTTTTTTTTTTCTTTGGAATTGAAGCAAAATTTAGAAGCAAGGCATTACAAGAACGAGAAACTAGAAGTAACATCTTTGCATTGGAAGGTGGAATTTCTTGTAGGATTTCAGTTTATAGTTCAGGAGAACTATAGAATGTTATGAAAAAAAAAAAAAGAGAGGCTACAGTGAATGATTAAAGAATTTCCAAAAGTCCGTACCATTATCCATTTTGTGACATAACCAATACGTTGTCGGTATTCATATTTTAAGCCTAGCAAAGAATGACTTTGACACAAAATTTGAAATGAACAAGGTCCATTGGAAGCAATGTACGATTGCAAATGTATTTCGAAGCTACCCACTACTGAGGGACACAAAAATATGCCCCTTTTTTTTTATAAATTACATAAAAAAGGAAAAAAAAATTCTAAAATAAGGTTATGAAACCAAGAAGTGAGTTAAGAGGACATATTTATTTATGGTATCTTGGTCAAGTGCTTGAATTTCATCAATTTGATCATGTAACAGCAGTCATGAGGAGACCGCTTTGCTGAGCATTCAAATGTAATTTTCCGCTAGAATTTCTTCAAGCTTTTGCAGTAAAAGTTTTCTTCTATATACTAGAATGATGTCCCGTTAATAACTTTTTTTTTGGTACCTTGCATTTTTTTTAAAACCTCATATACAATTATAAAGCGTAATTAACAATATATTCCTACAAATAGTTAATTTTCTATTTTTTCCTCCTTTAAAATATATAAATAAACATGCTAACAATTTCTCTTCTAATTTGAATTGAGCTTGAAGGTGTATAACATTTTCATATCTAAATATAAAAATGTGAACATAATTAAGCACAAGCAATCTACAACTATGTTTAAATTTTAAAAAATAACATCATTGAAAAGTTATTAGAAGTTATAAAATTTCTATAAAAAATACAAATACAAGGTTAAAAAAACTAAAAAAATAAGAACAAGTAAGCACGTATAAAAATAAAAAGAATGCAAATCAAAAGTTGAAGAAAACATTAAAAAAATATAATCCTGAATAAAACAAAGAGTGCAACGCTCATTGATTTACCTTCTACATAACCTAATCTACTAAAAAGAAAGGAAAGGCAAAAAAAAAAAAAGGATGTGGAAAAAAGAAAGCACATCAAGAGGTGTCGAGGTTCAAAACCAAAAACGCTCGTCCCTACTTCTATATAAGCCCAAGAGCTAAGCTTCATAAATTTTAAAGATGTAAACTTAAAGTATGAACTGTAAAAATAAAAACCATATGGATTAAATTAAAGAAGTAACTCTATTTAAGAAGAAAAAACTCGAGCCCATGTATTAAATTAAGTCAAAAAAGGAGTAATTCTGAACGATTCCAAAGTTGATATTGTTTATTTAAATTTCCCTACAACTTCAAATTTTTTTTTTAAAAAAAAAACTAAACAAGAGGGAATAATATAAAATATGTCGATAAAGTATTACAAACCCGTGAATTCACTTTGTGATGGGGCTATATTCACTTAATGGCTAGAGGGTTATGTGAAATAATTAAGGTAGAGATGTGAAATTGAAGATGAAGTGCCAAAATTTTTGCTAAAATACGTGTATGTTAAAAGTATATTTTTATTATTTGTCTCTTAGGATAAGCACTTGTTCTCTTTCTCCCTGACATTTACTTTTATAGGCTACCGACCTTGATACTTCTTAAAATGTATAGTTAATTTTGGCCCCTTTATTAGTAATATATTTTTTCAGACAGATTGTAACATGAAGATACCGGGAGAAGGGAGATCATGGTTTAAAAAAAAAAATTAAATTAAAAAAAATCTAAAAAGAAAAAACCATATTTGAAACCTAAACTAAAAATAGTTACGTTACATATTTCTAGTTGTTTAATTTCTCAAGAAGGATCTATAGCCTAAAACAGAACGACATCAATTTACAGCTCTATAAGACACAAAGTCTAACATTTCACACAAATTACTTTATTAGCTTGAAAGATTCCAATGCAGAGATCCAATTGAGCGTAATGCCCAACAAAATCCTTCACGATGGCTTCCCGGTAAACGGGTGGATTTTCTTCTGATATCAACTCTCCTCGAGCCATTTTCCGGTTGATGATGACTTCTGAAAAAACTCGCAATCGAAATTCTTGGGCCTACGCTTTTCGCCAGTATTCTGTGACCTACGCTTATGAACTTGTCATTAGAGATTAGGTGCTTGAAAGTAGACATATTGTCAAAAAAATAATAGCACAATTATAAGAGCCGTTACACAAGGAAAACATGATTATGGTATTAGGCCAACACAGGAAGGTGACTCGAATTATTTAAGGTGCTAATTATCACAGATGATCATCACTGTGTTTCACATTCATAATTAGTCTTAATTAATGCAAAATATCAAGATTTATGACGAGAGCACCGGGAATAGCCCTGACATCGACCCAATATTTGTGTTGATGGAGGACTTGAAGACCACCAAGTTGGTCTTGCAAGAGCACAGTGAAAAAGCTACTGGAAGCGGTTGCTTGTGCCCACCGCGAGTTCTGGTTCGGGGCATGGCAGATGGTAATGTCCCAATGAAACAAGTCCCTCGAGGCAGCCCATGTCTTTGAGGTGGTTGGGGTTTAGTCCTAGTGTTCCTGTATTATCTCCCTGAAAATTAGTGTTTGCATAAGATAGAAAGGTCAAAATTGTCACATACACCATGTATTGGTCAATGTTTCTAATAGCATTATTCATCATTGAATATCACTGCTGATAGGAAAAAGAGGTACAAAAGGTGCAATACTAGGAGCAGCATTGGGATCAGCACCAGACACAAGATAATATGTCCCACAACGTACAACTCACAAAAGGGATTAATTTTTATTGTGACTTTGTATATAATGCTACTTTGTATGCGTTACTATTTTATAGGATAGAGAATATTTATATCATTTTCAAATGTTACAAATATAAATTCTTCAATAATATTACTATTAAAGAGGGAGTTTTGCACAAAAAGTGAAACAAAAAAAAAAGTACATCTTCCGTAAGAGTGATTATAATTACAAGTATATACAAATTATTTAAACTCGTTTTTCAATGTTAAAAAAGGGTGTAAATAGTATTTCTAGTGCATAAATAACCAAAAAAATATTTTTAATAGATACAAGGGTATTTTTGACATTTTAAACAAACCTAACAATCAAATCACAAACAATTGTAACGCTTAACTAACAAAGGGGGTCTCTATATGTATTTTCTTAAGAAAAGTCGGAGAGTTTTAGTGTAATTGGTTTTGGTCTAAATATGTTTCTATTGTTTTGACAAAACACAGCAGAAGTCAATCTAGTTTACCATTCTCAAAAAAAGAAAAAAAGGGGGAATGGCTATCATGAGACAGGTTTTTTTTTTTTTGTCCTTTTTATTTCTTTTCTTTTTTTTTTTTTTTCCATTGATGAGGAACATTATGTAAACGGGTCCGTAGAAGCAAAAATAGACAAAACTACATTTGCTCATAACCTTTCTTTAACTGAATAATACAAAATTAATAAACTTATTCAAAAAATTTAACTTCGGCAGCCCAAAATGGGTATGAACCCGTGAATGGGTCTCAACCCACCGTTGCAATCTCTCTTGAGATCTTGGGGTCGCAGGCAATCCCCTCACACCAGCGGCAACGAAATTGTTGGGACTTACAACTAACTAAACTGCCCACATTTGTCATTGTTGTCCTCTTTTTTTATTTTTTATGTGATTTTTAATAAATCTGATGGGTAAGAACTCATTTAGTATTATTTATTACTTACCTATGGATACAAATTTTATTGACAAAAAATACTCCCCACTGGCTTTTAATGAGGAAAAAGAGCCTTGAAACATTTCTCTCTCCCCTGTTTCCTAATAAAAATAATTATTAGGAATTTAAAACACACACTAACTAGTAACTAGCTGGCTTCATATGAACAAACAAGTCATATTATATAGTAGGTAATTTGGCTGGCAAAAACAGTAAAAATAAATTATCGATAATTATTTATTTATATTTTAATCGTTAAATTTTAAAAAATAATTTTAACAAGATTTAAGTTTAAAACTTATACACCTGCGCCATTTTTGGCGGATAAGTTGCCTTTAATATAATACACATCGGCAAACTACAAAACTAGAAAAGTGTAATCGCATACCTACAAACCTCAGGCAGCTAATCGGGATCCGGACCACGAGGAGCCGTAACAAAAATCAAGGTCTCCCTCCAGTTCCGTAAAGATCGAAGTTGGAATTGTAATAAACTTTCCGCGAGTGGTCTCTCGAGTACCAACCTCTCTTCACCTGGGATTCCAGCTCGTGAAATCCACGGACCCCATCAATCACTCTCCTCAATCCCATGATTCACCACCTGGAACTGGAAGAAGCCCCACTCCTCACACGTCTGCCTCACTTGGTCAACCACCTTTGAGCGTTGGCTTTTGTCGTAGGGGAAATTAGACGACTTCTAATTTTAAAGATCGCAAGAACAAATAATTGTAAAAAATAAATAGGAGAAAAGAAGAAAAGAGAGACACCAAATTTTATACAGGTTCGTCCAAAATTGAGACTACGTCATTGTTTCTGTCGTTTACAGATTCCACTATGATGAAGAAGATTACAGATTACAAGAGAAGTTTCTCACACACTCTCAAATTGTGCTTATCAAAACTCTCTTCTATCTAGCACCCTGTGGGAATTTTTCTTCTCAATGATAGAGCTCTCAAGAATTATGCCTCACACAAAATAATACCACTTTCAATGTCACACACACAACGCTAGCCACCTTATGTCTATTTATACCCAAAGGAAGAGAAAAATAGTAACTACTGAGAAACCCTAGCAGTTTTCTGTTTTTGGGGCATTTGAGTTCGATTTTAACTCAAAATTTAGCAACAAATCAAACTCCAGACGCGGACGGCCCTCATTCTGGGCATCACGGCTCTGGTTGGCTCTCGGACGGGCGCCATAGCCCTCCTTTTAGGCGCCGCGGCGTTGGACCATTGCCTCTTTTTTTTTTCTCTTCTTTCTCCTTTGTTAGGTTGATTTGGCTACATATTTGCAACATTTGTCATCTAATTTTTCTACGCCTTCCAAGTCTATCACCGGTATTCTGACCTTGGAACTACTATTTGGCTTGTGAAGATGACCATGATCATGTTTCGGGCCTACAAATATTTGAGGATTCTTCGTTATGCCAACGTCGACAAGTCCGTTGATGCAGGCTTTTTAGGGTGCTAGACGAGTTTATAATTTAAAATATTATAATAAGTAAGAATTTTATATTGTATTAATTTTTTGTTTTTTATTGTAGAAAGTGAGAGTTTTATTTTGTTTAGTAATCATTTTTATGCTTCTGATTAATCTTATTCGAAAGCCTTTAGTTCGGTTTTTCAGTCGAAAAAGCACTGGTCGGCGCTTGCTGCAGCGTCATCGGTGCTCATCAGGACCATTTTTTTTGCTGTTGTTTAACATTAGCCAGAGTTCTTTGCAATCGAAAAAGAATTTGAGTTTTGTTTTTTGCTTGTTTTTGGTTTTATTATTATTATTATTATTGAAATAGTTTATAGTGTCCACTTGTGAAGCCGTAGCAAAAGCCGTCTAAATTACGGCGATTATTAATATGACCATCGCTAGTGGTGAAAGGTCAGTGTGAGGTTGATTGGTTTTTAATCATCGAAGATAGGAAAGCGACAGAAAAAATGATAACGAAATTGGATGGCATGCAATAAACGACATCTGATTAAGAAGCGAGAAGCATCAGATCAAACAGACGACAAGGTTTTAATAGAGACATCAGGAGAAAGACACTAACTAGAGAAACGACAATAATTCAAGAAAAAAATAATTGAAGCGACCAAGATAAACAAAAGCGATGGTCTTCTGAAAACGACACTTCGTTAAGGAGCGACAACTAGCATATCAAACAGACAACAAAGCCTTGCCAGGAAAAAAAAAAAAATCTTATTATAAAAACTAAGAAATGTAAAGGTAAAATAAGAGATTTTAGAGAGAGAAAGTAGAAAGAGAAAATATTATTGATCTGTTAATCTTAGTTGTACAAAAATGGACAAGAGAAGAGGGCATTTATAGAGAAATTTTCATAGTGGTAGCACCCATATATTGCTACAGTAGCCAGGTCAACACAGCTGTAGTCAACATTGTTACAATAAGCCCACCGTTTTTTACTTTATTATTTATGCTGATATCATTGCATACTTCAACAAAAGATATACAAATCTAATCTTGAATATTTATTTTTAGTAGACAGATACAATTGATTATTCATAATATTCTTTCTTAAAAGTCCACCATTTATGATGTCTCATTAAAAACCTTGACTAGGAAAATTTATTGGGATAAAAACTATAACGAAGAGAAAAAAATACATCATTTTTGTATAGATACTCCATGCTACTTATTATAGTCATTGACAATGAAGATGGGATAGTCAGTAACATAATCTCTATCATGAAGAGACACAGGCATCCCCCACACTCGGAAGATAAGAACAAGAAGGTACTATTTGGCACGTCGGACTGGTAGAATTATGAGGTCTTGGATTGAAAAATCATTTTGATCCCATTGAGTTAAAACCTTCTTACTCATAAAATTATAAACCCAAATTTAATATATAGTATATTTTTTAGACCGCGTCCTACTGTTTTATTAGTAGCAATGTTGTAACTCTACAGCGCTTTATAGAAATTCTCTCTCGATTAAAAGTTTGAAAAAATAAAGAACTATTAATAATTAAATTACCTGAAATAATAAACATATACCAATAATAAGACATTGATAAAATTAAAAATTTTTAGTAAAATTTAAATTAAGAAAAGATTTAACTATTAAGAAAATAATACCAACTAAAACTAACAATATAAGAATTTTTTATTAAAAAAAAACCATTAACTTTTTTGTAAAGCATTTCTCTGTCAAAAGATAGAAAGGAGAGTGAGAGAGATTGAATTAGTTTGGTGGTGTAGTGGAAGAGAAGGAGCAATTACGAATTAGATGTCTAATTATAACGAGAGCAAAAAACACAAGAAGAAAATAAACAGAAAAACCACACGAAATTTATAGTAATTTATCCTTAATATAAAAGTTACGTCCACTTTTAATCGCTGTAAAAAATTCACTATGATGAAGAAGTTTACAAGAGAGAATCGCAAACCACTCAACTCTCTGTGTGTTCTCTAACCTCTTTTTATTAAACCCCTAATTCAGCACCTCATTTATATACAAGAAAATTAGGGCAACCAAATTTTACAATGCCAATCTCCGTTTTTGTGTGAGGCAATAATTGGTCAAGGTGTTAGGCTCCATAACACCTTCCATAACTTTATAGGAGGACGGGAAAGGTGTGGGAGTGATAACTAATTTGAGTATCTAACTAATTAAAAGAGGGGTAAAATTGTCTTCACATTTTGTTTTGCATTTAAAATGTTGAGCAAACATGGCATTCAATATGAGTTTATTTTTTTCTTTTTTTCTTTTTTGGCATATATAGATCTATGGCTGCTGTCTGTGGCAGGTAGCGTTATTCACCCAAGAAAATTAGGTTTCATGCCTAAAACGCGGTCCATGTTGAGAATTGGAGCGGTGGCTGTATGTACTCTGTAAAGAATCTAGGGTTTACCATTCTTATAAAGTTTAACATAAAGCCATCAACGAATAAGATTGAGTGTTTTTAAATCAAAGGCTAAAATTAATTAGTTGGTGATATTTAAGCATTTCATCCTTAAAATTGACAGAGTTAGACTCAAGCGGTATTGATGTAATTGTTTTTGGATCATATGAAAGAAATGTCTCTTTTATTTCGACAAAATTACAGGAGTATTAGAATAAAAAGCACTTCTTTTTATTAATTTTGAATTTGATACGAGGAACAAAGACCAGGAATGAGAAATATCTGTATTACAAAAGCAACATCTCAATTCTCAGCCAGCGACTAGAGGAAGCATAAAACCGTATTGACATACAAAAATAGCCCGATATTTCTAAAGACTACAATATCGTTGCGTAATGAACTATTCACTTTTTATAAAATACACCGAACTTTTAATTTTGACACAATACACTCTAAATTTTACAATTATTGGCATTTAAAGTCCAATAATTACTTTTAATTTGTTAAGTACTCTTTTCACCTGTCGAACTTCAATTTTTTTTAATTAAAGAACAAACTTTTTCTTTAAGAAAACTCACATGTGAATTTTATGACTAAAACTGTATTTTCTTAACGTTTATTAGTCATTGGACCTTAATTGCCAATAATATTAAAATTTAAGGTGTATTTTGTTAAAATTAAAAGTTTGTAATGCATTATACAAAAATAAAATTTGGGACACAACAATGCAATTTACTCTAAAATAATAAATACATGACTTGTTCTAAATTCAAAACCATATTCGTCAAACTGAAGTAGATCGCTCTCTTTTCGGCTAGCATAAAATCCTTCAGATCTTGAAATGATCCAAGGCAGAGGTCCCATCAAGGCCTTTGGCAATGTAATAGGCACAATAGTCCCTCACAGTAGTTTCCATGTATTTTGGAGGATTGCTTTCTGATAACAAGTCCTTGATTGGTCCATAGACTTTTTTTGATGGTAGCATACGGGTGAAGAAAAAGCTTGCTACAGATATCCTCGGACCAACACGATTCGTCAGGACTCTATGCTTGGCGCTTTTGAATCTGTCGTTTGTTATAAGCTGGAAAAACCAAAAGGAAAAGAAAAGAAAAGAAAATCATAGTTGTAAACCAATGGGCTTCCATTAACGTATATTAACCTGGCTCACTTTATTCACCGACATTCTCTTTCGAAGTACTATCCCATGTTTCTTATACACAATTTTGGCTTCTACTTCAATGAAGGTTTTAAGAGAGGTGACAAGCCTTGTTCCTTCTTTCAAATCCCTTTAATTTGTATCCTTTTTTCTCTCTTAAAACCCCCACCAGTCATTGTAGAGTAAAATTTGGTCCGAAACAAACATTTTTATAAATAGATGGGTTAAAACTATGTTTCATAAACGTTAGAAGGTAGCTAAACCACTAAAAACAAATGTAAAAGATCAAGGTAAGACCGTTATTAATATTCTCAGAGGCCATGACAGAAAATAACCCAATTTATACTTATGCAGATCTTGGGCGGTACAAGTAAGAAGAAACTGTCAACTTAGTTAAAAAAACCACTTGCCTGCATAAGATCTCCAAGGTTAACAACCAGTGCTCCGGGATGAGGAGGTACGTCAATCCACTTGTTGTCATGTCGAATCTGGAGACCACCAATGTCGTCTTGCAGTAACACGGTAAGGAAGTCATTGTCAGAGTGTTCCATTATGCCTATAGTTAATTCTGGCTGTGGACATGCAGGGTAGTAATGGCCTAAAATGGATAAACCCTCTGCACAATCCATGTCGTTTAAGTGGTTCGGATTTAGCCCTAGAGCCTCTGATAGCAACTGGAACAGTAAAATCCCCAATTTCATGACTTCTTTTGAGTACTTCATAAGTATGTCTCTGCAGAAGTTATATCATAGATCGTACTAAACAACAATGACAGAAGAAAACAGGAATAATGATAAAAAAGGGCATCAACTAAACTATGTCTAAGGGGCAATATCATCATTTTATACATAGTTCTAGTGGCTTGAACTTTTTCATGGTAGAGGGGGCATTTTAAGCATATTTGATTTCAAACAAAATGAGGTGTCATTTTTTGGACATCATTGTAATATTTATAGACTTTTAAGAAATGAAAGTGTGAATTTCCCAAAAATAGTACATTAAATGAAAAACAGATATAGAAATATATAAGGTAGACCTGATTCAAGACTCCATGGAAACAGTACTTTGCCTAAAGCTTAACCTTCTTTAAAAGAGGTACTCTTTGTCTCCATAAAAGAAAAACTTAAGAGCAATCCTTTGAGAAATAGTTAGTCAAATCAACTCCAATTTGAACCCAAAAAAAAAAAAAAACAGAGTTTGAACACAAAAGCTATGGGGTTCAACAGTTAAACTCAGAAAAACTTCTTAAAGTATTGTTGGTGCTAAAGAATCCACATAAAATGAAAAAAAGTAAGGTTTCACCACCGAACTTCATGTTAAAGAATCCACATAAAATGTCTGGTGTTCAATACCTACATAAAAGTAACACAATTTACTTTTTTTGGCAATTTTTTCGACGAGAATAAAAAAATAACCTACCAATAATATCTATTTTTCATTTTTCAGACACAAAAAAATATTTTTGACTAAATCAAAGGTCAGAAAAAGAGCACTACCGGTGGAGGTGCCAAGAAGAGGAGCTCTCTTAGCAACAACAACAAAAAAAAAAAGGGTACACCAAAACATACCTGCATACTGCTGGCAAGTCTTCAGGATTTGGAGGATTAGGAAACATAGCACACAGAAACGAATCCCTCCAATTCGTCGTAAGCCCACTATACAGATCGAAGTTGCTGTTATAAATCACTGGCTTCGCCTGGTCTCTGGAATAATACTTCTTCTTCACCTCACTGTCTTGCTCGTGAAAACGACGAACCCCATCTTTCATCTCCTCAAGAAGACTCTCCGATATTCCATGGTTGGCTATTTGGAAGAACCCCCACGTCTCCGATGCGTCTCGCACTCTCTCAACAATCTCCTCCCGCTTCGCCGAATCTTCGATAGTTTTTAGTCCTCCGAGATCTATGACCGGAATACTGAACTGGGTGTTTCCTGAAACTGATCTATCCTCATAATTACCAGAATGTCTATGGAAGATTCGAGGAATTTCGGTAACTCCGGCATCGACGAGCCCTTTAACGCCGGTCTTTGTTTCATCGAAAGCTTTTAGCTCGCTCAGTCTGTCATAATCACTCTTGAATGGATCAGCTTCAGCGCCTGCGCTTGTAGTAACCATTCTCCTTTTTCTGCTCTCTCTCTCTCTCTCTTTTTTAAAATGAAATTTAGATCAAGTGAAGTTCTAGTTTATACACAGAGATTTTTTTTTTTCTTATGCTTTTTTTTTTGTCCTTTGTGGGAAGCTTCTACATTTAGAAATTAGTGGACTGAGCATATCTATCGTTTTTGTTAGGATAGACGGGCACTCACAATCATACTTGTGGTGCTGATAAGATAGTGTCAAGCCGATTATGATTATCCACTTAATGAGTTGTTAGTGAAGCATGATTAAGCTGATTACAACTAATTTTAATTAAAAATATTATAATATATACAAGTTTTATGCTATCATAATTTTTTATTTTTATTATAATATGTAAAAAAAAATTTACTGTAGCCAGAGCTTTTTATTCATTCATGAGGGAATAATTGGTAAGTGTAGCTTAATATATATAATATATATGTAATTATATATAATGCAAATTATATATATATTAGTATATTCTAAAACTGTACAACTGCTTCAACACCCTAAACTTACTTGCTTTTTTTGTTTTTTTGTTTTTTGCTTTTTTTTTCCCCTTTTTTTTGGCTTACACTATGGCTTTATTGGCTTTAAAGCCACGTCCTAGAAGAGCTTTCATTTTGTGTAAACGTGTCGATTGTAGCATGAATTTTTGTTTTGGTTTTTTTTTTTTCCTGCTAATTCTTGAACTCGTGTAAGTGAACTTTATTTTTTACTGAAATACTTTCCCTACTCATCTTTATTTATGTTGGCTTGAAACTCATCATTATTTATTTTTGGATCAGTTTTTAATTAGTAAATTTATATTTTGATAGTTTGTGTTTTATAAAATTAATAAACTAATACTTTAGTTTTTGGATAATAACAAATAGGTACTTCATTGTATATGTAGTCATATGTTTACTTCTTATTAACGTTTGATATAGTATTTGATTGTAATTTTTTAATATTTAATAATTGATATATATATATATACACACACATATATGTATATTACTTTTGGTAATTTTTTTTCCGTTCTTAATTTTTGTTACTATTTTTCGAAGAAAATCAACTGACATTATTATTACAAGTTAAAAATCAAGACTTACAATGACACATGTACATTGGAATTTATTAATATCAAACTCGGGCTTTTGGTGTGAAAAACAAGAAGAATCATTCTCCAATTTGCGCCAAATATAGCATTGGTTTGATATTTATGTTAGAGAATCTAATAAAAATTATTAAAAACGCATTTCTTACATTTCTTAGAAAAATAATTCTAACTTAGAAAATAAATCAATGCGCACAGGGTACCTCACACTAATATATCTGGAATTGCGTGTCATGCTATACTTTAAAATAGGTTAAAATAATTGTCTCGTATTACTATTTATATTATATATTATTGAAGTTTTGACGCATTTGAAACATACAACGCATTTATAAAAAAGCAAGTTTAAAGAAACGAAAAATTCCCTATGTCCACAATGAAATATGTTTATTTATTTACGCACTATATCCTGCTATGCCTTGATCTTAAAGGGAAGAAACTCGGTAACTGTGCAATTATTTAAAAAGAAATGAAAGTTAGTAATTTTGAGATTTTGGGATAAAAGACTGTATTTGTGCAAAGCTGTGATTCTCGTTAACTACGTTTTGTGGAAGGCTGTAACCCCCTTTTGGTCCCAAATGCTTAAATTATATGTTAAAATTATGCCATAAATAAATATATATAATATTTTTAAGAAAAAAGTAAATCTTAAAAGATCATGTTTTTGAAAATTTTCCTTATTTTTAAGAAATTATTTCACTCTCATTTTTCTTTCCTTTTTTTTTTTGAAGTTATACTCTCATTTTTCCTTGTTTTTCCACGCTAGATATTCCGAATGTTTAAAATATTTTATTTATACCCTTTAGATTGATTAAAAATTTATTACTTTACCTCCCTAAAATTTTCTAATTCCAAGTTTTAAGCTGAACATTTTAAAAACTTTCATTTACATTTTTAATTGTTACTTTTTACTCTTACACGATAATGTCATTTAAAATTTTGATTTAGCTCGACTCTCTATGAAAGAATTTCGTCCTTGAGTAAAAAATAGTTTGAATTATATTTTGCGATAATTCTAAAGTGTTACTGTTGAATAACAATCCCGCAATTATTCCTAATGATTAATGATTAAATAAACAAAAATTTTACTAGGACTGCAATTTTAGACATTATTTTTTGTTAGGATACAGCCTTTCCATAGTTTTTCCAACAATTTTACCTTCGACACCATAGACTTAATTTCACAAGAAATATATATATATATATATATAGTTTTTTATCAGTAAAGCAGACACGGTCACTGCTGAGGCATGCATATATGAAGAATTGTGTCATATTGTTGTTATTTTCCTTCACCAGGCTAAACATCCTCAACGAGCTAATGCATACAAAGCTCTCAACACTTTTGGAGCTAGTATTTCTGTTTGGCTCTAATTTTCCCTCTTGGTTACATCATCGCAAAAATTTCTACTTTATTTAATGTCGTTTTTTTGTCTCCTCTTTTTCTTTTGTTGTCTTTCTCATTTTGTGTGATTTTTCCTTTGTTTTCTTTAACAATTGTTTGTCCTTTTTTCCTTGTCGTTGGCCACATCAATTGTCGTTTTTCATTTCTTCATTTTACCATCGTTTTTGGTCTCTAAGCTTATTTCCTGTCATTTTTCCTATGGACTAGTAACAATAGATTTCTCTACCATTGTTTTTATTGATAAGAATTTCTCACCTCCAGATACCAAAAAAAAAATAAAAAAATCCTTATAGATCTTTTAAATAACCAGGGTAGCTTCTTTATTTATTGTACTATCAATCCAACATTTTTGACGCACAAATATTCTTTATTTATTTACAGGTTAGCGATAAATTTACACCAGACTCCACGAAAAGATGAAGAGTTCGAATTTCTTATCTTTAAGTTAAAAAAGAAAAGAAGAAAATTAACCATTGACGTAAACTATTCGTCAAACTAACGGAAAATGATCCTTAATCGGATTAGTTTGGCTTGCCAACTTCAAAGCTTAAAATCATCCAAGGATGATGTCCGGTCAAGGCCTTTGGAATTAAAATGGAGAACATAGTCCCTCACTGTGGTTTCCCTGTATATCGGAGGATTGCTCTCCGATAACAACTCCTTGACGGGTCCACACATTTTCAATGTTGGCAAAAAACCGGTGCAGAAGAAGCTCGCAGCAGATACTCTCGGACCTACGTGGTTTGCCACTACTCTATGCTTAACACTTGTGAATCTGTCATTTGATATAAGCTGTAGAAACAGAAAAGGATGTGAGCTCTGTTTGCTCTGTTTACAAATAATGTGTCCATTGCATCATAATAATCACAAGTCACTAGATTGTTGCTAGCATGTTATTACTCTTTTTCAAACAGAACTAAGAAACTAAACAACAAAATAAGATCATAAAACAATAAACACTTGCCTGCAGAAGATCTCCGATATTTACCACCAGACTGCCGGGCTGAGGAGACAAGTCCATCCACTTGTTGTCTTGCAGAACTTGAAGACCACCGATGTCGTCTTGTAGAGGGACAGGGAGGAAGCCATTGTCAGTGTGCTTGGTAGCTCCCATAGTTAGTTCTGGCTGCGGACATGCAGGGAAGTAATGGCACAAAACCATTAGGCCTTCAGCGCAATCTATGTCATTTAAGTGATTCGGATTCAGCCCGAGAGCCTCAGAAATCAGCTCAAACAATAGAATTCCCACTTCCATCATTTGCTTTGAGTACTCCATAAGTATGTCTCTGGAAAAGTGTAAAAATACACAACATATTAGATTTTATAAAAAATTCTCAATGAACAAATCATTTTAGCCGTGTACTTAATAGAGTTGGAGGAAAGAAAATATTACTAATAATTTCGTTAAACTAATATTGCACATAATAATAGAATAAACAAAGTAGAAAAAATTCAAAGTAATCCCTTATGCATACAAAAAAAATCAAGCAAGTTTTTTTCTTCTTTTTTTCTTTTTCCCTAATTTCTCAGCCCTTTTAACATGCAAATGCAAGAGCCTTTCTTCTAATTTTCTTTGTGCTTTCTAACATCCAATTTAATCCAGTTTGATGTTGTTGTCCGAAGTGTTCTATACATATCCCTGTTTTTTTTTATTGATTTGTCTATAGATTTTTTTTTTTTTTTTGCTGAACACCATTTTCAGATTGCTACATATGATCACGGTTGATGTCTTGTTGTCTTTATAGACAAGATAGTTCTAATTGCGAGTGTAAAATATTATTGGTGTAAAATATTATCTTAATTCATGACCCTCCCTTGAAATAAAATTTTGGCTGCGACGCAGCATTCAATCCCATCGGCCTAATCTTGTCTATATACAAACTTGTCCTTGTTTCCACTAGGATAACTCTTTTTGCATCCTTTTTTGCGTTTTAAAATTGACGAACATGGTCAGTACGGTTGATCTTCTTAAAAAAAAAAAAAAAAAAACTCTAATCGCATGTCATATTTGCCTTTTGGCTTCTACCAAAAATACTAAAGATGACATAGTTTATGCACTTCTTCTCAAAACTTGAAGATAATCAATTAGGTGTAGAATTTAAAAGGCAAATAAGTCAAAAATAATGACAGATAGAAGCTCTCCAAAAATAATGGTAGCCCACTGCTTAGCTAGTTTTGCTTGTTCGCGATCATTATATTTCTATTGGTTTGATTCGGTTCTGTTGTTTATGTCTCCGTTTGTAAAAACAGATCTTTTTCTATGATTAATGAAGTTCTTTCCTCAAAATATATATAAATTATTTACAGGTACAAATAAGGGAAACTTGAGGTTGGTAAAGACATATCTACATGCTGTGGGCAAGTCTTCAGGTTTTGGAGGTTGAGGAGCCATATGACACATGAACGTGTCCCTCCAATTCGTTGAGATCCCACTATAGAGATCAAAGTTGCTGTTATACAACACTGGCTTTGCAGGGTCTCTAGTGTAATACCCTTTCTTCACCTCGGTTTCTTGCTCGTGAAACCGACGAACCCCTTCTTTCATCTCCTCAAGAATACTCTCTGGAATTCCATGGTTGACTATTTGGAAGAACCCCCACTTCTCAGATGCTTCTCTTACTCTCTCGACAATCTACTTTCGCTTTACGGAATCTTCGGCAATTAGTCCTCCGAGGTCTATGACCGGAACACTGAGCTTGGAACCATCTCCTGATGAAACAGAGTTAATTTCCTCCAAGTACTCTGGTAGATGATGAAAAATACTAGGAATCTCAGTAACACCAGAATCAACAAGTCCTCTAACACCAGCCCTAGTTTCATCGAACGCTTTTAGTTCACTTGCTCAGTCATATTCAGCCTTAAATTTGGCTTGAGCAAGAAGATCATTGTTGGTGTCCACCATTTTTGTTTCTCCTCCACCTCCTCCTCCTTCTTCTTCTATTTTTATTTTTATTTTTTAATTTTTTTTATTTTTTTATTTTTTATTTACTGATAATCAAGCCTTGATGAAGAATCAATAATGTTATACACAAAATATCCCATAGGTCAACTGTACTAGAGCAGAAGCCAAGAAAATGTTGACAAGACGCAAATGTTTTTAACCTTTGTTTGCTAGTTTTTCAAACAAATAGTACATAGATTTTTTGGTTACTTTTTGTGTTATGGATCAACGTCGTTTGCATTTTTAATTTGCTCTAGATTTTGTCGTTTTCTCGTAGCTGATAAAAACGATCCCACCAAGAAACATTTGAACTTTTCAGGAAAATAAATAATATTTACTTAATGCTATTAAATTATGGGGGCGTATTGAAATAAATACCTCCTTGTCGTTTCCGTTTAACAATTTCTAAACAGTGTAATCTGAGTATTTGAAAAGACGTGGAAACTGCAATTGAGTTGAGTGTTATATAAAAGTTTTATAGTAAAATAATTTTTTTTTTCTTTGTACCAAAATCAATTTGCCAAATGAAGCCTAATTGGCAACTAAGAAATTGAAACTTTGAAGTCCATATTAGGAAAGAAATTATGTGGCGGTTAGGAATCATATTTCTCCTTAAAAGATAATTATTGCGGAATAAAAATCAAATTTTGCTTTTAGTAGTTTTAAATAAACTGAATTAGCAATTTTATAATTAGAAAAGTTTCTTTTATAATAAATTAATCTAAAAAAGTCAAAAATTTCATTTTGGCTTACCTTTCCATCAAATATAATTTAGTTTCTTTTTTATTTTTATTTTTTGGAATCATTATTCTCCTAGCTATATTTGTAGTTGACTATTATTATTTGGGACATTTCAATCCATAAATATGTTAGTCTCATTATATATAAGTATTATTGTTTGGGACGTTTCGATTTTATATGTTATTCTCATTACATAAAAGTAATTTTTTATGAGTGAAATTATAGTATTTATTCAATTTATCTTTTAAATTCTCCTGCTATTTTATGAAATCAATGGTAAATCTTTGGAAATTTTAACTTTTTAGATGAAAGGTTTTTTTTTTTTTTTGTGAATGGATTAAGGTTCATTACTTTTTATAGATGCCATAAAAAATATTTTAAGGCATGTTTGGTACACCATATTATATTGTATTATATTATATTACATCGTATTGTATTGTAGTGTATACAAAAAATACAATATAATATAATACAGTGTATTAAACAAGTCTTAAGTGGTTGAGGTCTATTTTTCTGACTTTATCCAACACTTGAAATTCTTTTATTTTTTCGTTACAAAAACGCTTTCTTTATTTTTGTCGGTTGGGCTTTTCCTACATCAAAACCCACTTGCAAAGCTGGCCTTTTCAAATTTAGGTCATGAGTCAAGGACTAAGACCATAAAATAATTCTAGAGATACAAAATTCGCAATGTTCCTTTTTTTTTTTTTGGGTGGCTTTAGCTTGCACACGACCATTAAAAATAAAAAACTATGAATAAAGATAAATAACATAGGAACAAAATGGACTAAGAAAAGGACAAAGCAACCCATGGACTTTATTTAGCTCAAAACGCAACCAAGTTTGACTTGGCCTCAAAAATCTTGAAATTGAGATGCGTTTATCAAAAAGTAAAGAAATATAATAGAAAAAAATAATAACATTATAAAAAGAAGTAAAGCAATAAAAATAAAAATCATTTATTCTTTTTTAGTATCTATTTATTTATTATTTGACAGTATAATAGAAAATAATCTCATTTTTTTATGTTTATTTATTCAACAATAAGAATCTTATTCAAAGTAACTACTAAAATTTCATTTTTACATATCTAAATAATCATTAAATAGTTAACATTTGAATTTGAACATCTATGTAAACTTATCATTCATTTCTTTTAGTAGGGAATCAACATTAAGAGAAATATGAGGATTGACATTCTTTTTCTTGTTCCTTATATTGTGTCGGGTTTACAAAACTTTTATTATTGATTTTATAAATAAATACATTATCAAAAAGGGAAGAGGAATTGCTCCTTTTTTTTTTATTTTCCTTTATTGCAAAGTAAGCATGCCTAAGTAAAAACCTAAGATTTTCTAGCTTACTTTGATGGCGATGAAATGAACGCACAAAAGAAAAGGCTTGTAATGGTAAAGACTGTAGAAAGAGATTCTCCTTGATTTTTGATGAGTAAACAAGTGTTTGAAATGGTTAAAAATGGTGAAAGTGTACATTTTTTTATGATAGGCACCACATGCATAGAAAATGTTTCGCGTGTGGCGCCAATAAAATATAATAAGGAAAGGAAATATTGTGCCTTTTATTTTACTTAAACATTTCATTTTTAAAATTAAAATAAAGAAAGCTTTTAAATTAGTTGGATCTCTTATTCTTTATAAATAGAGGCCTTCTCTATTCATTCTGCACAATTATGAGTCTTGAAAAGACTAGAGAACTCTGCCAAAAATACTTCACTTGGCTTGTAGAGAGAAAGAGAGAAGAAAAGTTATTCATTTCAAGACCTGTTTTACTCATATGTTGAGATTAATAGCTGACCAAAGTAAGAGAGTGATATTTAAAAACCTTTAATCTTGTTCATTCCGTGTTAAAAACTAAGCGAGTAAAACGGTTGTTTCACTTAGATAACATCCTTCCCATTCAAAGAATTTCTATCGTTCCTCTTCATCGAGATAAGCAAAGTTTTATATATATTTATTTAGCATTAAATTAATATAATTCATGTTTTACAGAAGTTTTGAGAAAGTTTTTGTCATATATGTTCTACTTCATGACCGCGTTTCTGCTAATTTTTGTAAAAAGGTTTTCCAAAATGAACAATTACGTGGAATCTTGGTAACCCCAGAATCAAGAACTAGCAGATCTTGATAACATCCTCTTCATGACCGCAGAAGGTTTGATATTTTTGTTAGAGAATCTAATAAAAATCATAAAAAACACATTTCTTACGTTACTTAAAAAAACAATTCTAACTTAGAAAATAAATCAAGGTGCAGAGGTTGCCTTAAACTAATATATATATATATATATAGAGGATTGAATGTCATGCCATTTTTAAAATGGTTGTATATATGTTTAAATTATGATGCATTGTTTATAAAAAGTAAGTTTAAATTAGTGACAAGCTCTCTACGTCAACTATGAAATATGTTTATTTATTTACGCTCTATTCCTGCTATGCCTTGACCTTAAGGGGAAGAGACTCGATCACTGTGCATATTTAAAAAGAAATGAAAGTTAGGAATTTTGAGATTTTGGGATCAAATAAATGAATTTCTGTAAAACTGTGATTCTCCGATAACTACGTTTTCTAGCCAGCTGTAACCCGCTTTTGGTCCCAACTAGTTCTTTTGGCCCTGCTTAAAATTATTTTTAAAATTATATATTATATTATATTTAAAAAAATTTATACAATATTATTGTTTACATTATACGTTAAATTATGTCACAAATAAATATATATAACATTTACAAAAAAATCTTACAAATCATGTTTATAAATTCCCCTTATTTTTTAAAAGTTAATATTTCACTCTCATTTTTTCTTTTCTTTTTTTATTTCTAAAGTTATACTCTCATTTTTCCTCCTTTTTCCACTCTAGAATTTTCTATTTTAAAAGTTTATCCCAAATGTTTTAAAATATTTATTTATTTATACCCTTTGATTGATTTAAAATTTATTGCTCCACCTCTGTAAAATTTTCTAAATGCAAGTCTTAAGCAGAACATTTTAAAAATTTTCGTTTACATTTTTAATTGTAACTTCTAATTATCCTCTTACACAATAATGTTATTCAAGATTTTGACTTGGCTCAAGTCTCTCTGAAAAAATTTCGTCCCTGAGTGAAAATAGTTTGAATTATATATTGTGATAATTCAAAAGTGTTGATTACTCTTGTTAGGATACAGCGTTCCCATAGTTTTTCCAACAAGTTTACCTTCGACACCATAGACTTAATTTCACCCCCAATATATAAATATATATATATATATATATATATATATATATAGTTTTTATCAAAAAAGCAGACACGTTCTCTGCTGAGGCATGCATATATGAAAAAACTGTGCCGTATTGTTTTTATTTTCCTTCACTAGGCTGCATATCCTCAATGAGCTAATGTAAACAAAGCTCTCAACACTTTTGGAGCTAGTGTTTCTGTTTTGACTTTATTTATCCCTCTTAGTTACATCATCACAAAATTTCCTCCTTTTTTAATGTCGTTTTTTTGTCCCCTCTTTTTCTTTTGTTGTTTCTCTCATTTTGAGTGGTTTTTCCTTTGTTTTATTTAACAAATGTTTGTCTTTTTTTCCCTGTCGTCGGCCACATCAGTTGTCGTTTTCCAATTTGGTGTCGTTTTTCATTTCTTCATTTTACCGTCGTTTTTGTTCTCTAAGAGTATTTCCTGTCATTTTTCCTATGGAATAGTAACAATAGATTTCTCTACCATTGTTTTTATTGATAAGAATTTAGAAACAAAAACAAAAAAAAAAAAAGAATCCTTATCGATCTTATAAATAACCAGGTGGCTTCTTTATTTATTGTACTATTAATCCAACATTTTCGGCACACAATAATTGTTGAAAGTATATGCTAGTGATAAATCCAAACACCAGATGAAGAGTTTGAACATCTTCCTTTCTAAGTTTAGGAAAAAAAAAGAAAAGAAAAGAAAATTAACCATTGACATAAACCATTCGTCAAACTAACGGAAAATGATCCTTGGTCCCATTAGTTTGGCTTGCCAACTTCAAAGCTTAAAATCATCCAAGGATGATGTCCGGCCAAGGCCTTTCGAATTAAAATGGAGAACATAGTCCCTCACTGTGGTTTCCCTGTATTTCGGAGGATTACTTTCCGATAACAACTCCTTGATGGGTCCATATCTTTTCAACGTTGGCAAAAAACCGGTGCAGAAGAAGCTCGCAACAGATACTCTCGGACCTACGCGGTTTGCCACTACTCTATGCTCAACACTTATGAATCTGTCATTTGATATAAGCTGAAGAAACAGAAAAGGATGTCAGCTCTGTTTGCTCTGTTTACAAATAATGTGTCCGTTGCATCATAATAATCACAAGTGACTAGAGATTGTTGCAAGCATGTTATTTTTCTTTTTCAAACAGAACTAAGAAACTAAACAACAAAGTAAGATCATAAAACAAAAAAAAAACACTTGCCTGCAGAAGATCTCCGATATTTACCACCAGAGCGCCGGGCTGAGGAGACACGTCGATCCACTTGTTGTCGTGCAGAACTTGGAGACCACCAATGTCGTCTTGTAGAAGGACAGTGAGGAAGTCATTGTCAGTGTGCTTGGTAACTCCCATAGTTAGTTCTGGCTGCGGACATGCAGGATAGTAATGGCACAAAACCGTTAGGCCTTCAGCGCAATCTATGTCATTTAAGTGATTCAGATTCAGCCCGAGAGCCTCAGAAATCAGCTCAAACAATAGAATTCCCACTTCCATCATTTGCTTTGAGTACTCCATAAGTATGTCTCTGAAAAAGTGTAAAAATACAGAACGTATTAAATTTTATAAAAACTCTCAATGAACAAGTCATTTTAGCCGTATACTTAATAGAGTTGGAGGAAAGGAAATATTACTAATAATCGTCAAACTAATATTGCACATAATATTAGAATAAGCAAAGTAGAAAAAATTCAAAGTAATCCCTCATGCGTACCAAAAAATCAGGTAAGTATTTTTTTTCCTTTTTTTCCCCCCTAATTTTCTTAGCCCTTTTAACATCCAAATGCAAGAGCCTTTCTTCTAATTTTCTTTGTGCTTTCTAACATCCAATTTAATCCAGTTTGATGTTGTTGTCGGAAGTGCTCTATATGTGCCCCTGCTTTTTTATTGATTTGTTTATAGATTTTTTTTTTTTTTAATTTTACTGAACACCATTTTCAGATTGCTAAATATGATGATGGTTGGTGTCTTGTTGTCTTTATAGACAAGATAGTTCTAATTGCTGGTGTAAAATATTCTCTTAATTCATGACCCTCCCCTGAAATAAAGTTTTGGCTCCACGCTGCATTTAATCTCATCGACCTAATCTTGTATCTATTCAAATTGTCCTTCTTGTTTCCACTAGGATAACTTTTTTTTGCATCGTTTTTTGCATTTTAAAAGTCGACGATCATGGTCCATACGGCTGATCTTTTTAAAACAGAAAACTCTGATCACATGTCAAATTTGCCTTTCAGCTTCTATCAAATATACTAAAGATGACATAGTTTTATGCACTTATTCTCAAAAGTTGAAGATAACCAATTAGCTATAGAATCTAAAAGACAAATATGTCAAAAATAATATGACAGACTGAAGCTCTCCAAAAAAATATGGTAGCCCACTACTGAGCTGTGTTTTGCTTGTTTGCGATCAGTAGATTTCTGTTGGTTTGATTTGGTTCTGTTTGTTTATTTCTCCCTTTGTAAAAGCAGACCTTTTTCTTTGATTAATGAAGTTCTTTCCTCAAAATATATATAACTTCTTTACAGGTACAAATAAGGGAAACTTAAGGTTGGTAAAGACATACCTACATGCTACGGGCAAGTCTTCAGGTTTTGGAGGATGAGGAGCCATATGACATATAAACGTGTCTCTCCAATTTGTTGAAATCCCACTATACAGATCAAAGTTGCTGTTATACAACACTGGCTTTGTAGGGTCTCTGGTGTAATACCCTTTCTTCACCTCGGTTTCTTGCTCGTAAAACCGAGAAACCCCTTCTTTCATCTCCCCAAGAATACTCTCTGGAATTCCATGGTTGACTATTTGGAAGAACCCCCACTTCTCAGATGCTTCTCTAACTCTCTCAACAATCTCCTTTCGCTTTCCTGAATCTTCGGTAATTAGTCCTCCGAGATCTATGACCGGAATACTGAACTTGGAACCATCTCCTGATGAAACAGAGTTAATTTCCTCCAAGTGTTCAAATGGATGATGAAAAATACGAGGAATCTCAGAAACCCCAGAATCAACAAGTCCTTTAACACCAGCCTTAGTTTCATCAAACGCTTTTAGTTCGCTTGCTCTGTCATATTCGACCTTGAATTTGGCTTGAGCAAAAAGATCTTTGTTTGTGTCCACCATTTTTGCTTCTTCTTCTTTTATTTTTTATTTTTTATTTTTTACTGATGATCAAGCCTTGATGAAGAACCAACATCCATCTTATACGCTAAAGTTCGCATAGGTCATCTGTACTAGTTTGACTTTTATTTGCTGGTATATAGATTTTTTTTGTTTTGTTTTGTTTTTTTTTTTTTTTGTACGTCGTTTACCTTTTTAATTTGCACTAGATTTTGTCGTTTTCTCGTAGCTGATAAGACGATCCACCAAGAAACATTTGAACTTCTCACGAAAATAAATAATATTTATTTAGTTTATTTAGTGCTATTAAATTATGTCGGCGTATTGATATCTCCTCGTCGTTTCCGTTTAACAATTTCTAAACAGTATAATATAGGGTAAACAGCGGACGGTTTGATAGTTTTTGGGTGGGTACGGTGTGATTTTTTTGAATGGCGGGTTGACGATTAACCAACCCGCAAACCGCCCACCACATGACGGGCGGTTTTGGTTTAGTTTTGGGTGGTTGTGAGCGGGTGCAGGCAGGTTGAGGCGGTTTAGACATATGCTATTGCCCAATGTAATTTTTTAGACCTTTTTTTTTTAGAAAGTGAAGAAAATTTGTAGAAAATATAAGATGATAATACATAAAGCATTCCCAACAAGTTTGATGCTTAAAGACAGTGACCATATTCAAAAGTACAAATTAAGAAACATAAGCATTCGCTGCAACAAGAAACATCAACTACATAAAAAGTGATGAACAAAGTCAAGAGTCCATAAAGATTAAAGCCTATTCATTGGGCTCGAAAATAATAGAATGCTACAAATGAAATGATGAATAAAGTCAAGTGTTCTTTTTCTTTTAGGGCTTTTTCTATTAACTTACTTGATTTGAATTTTGATCACTTCACAAAATAATAGGAGAATTTCTAGTTTCTAATATGTCAAGAGGCAGTCGAGCCCATGTTTGAAGTATTGGATTGTTCAATCATCTCTAAAATAAGAACAAAATCAAATAAATGATAAGTGTTTTTAAAAAAATATATAAGCAGGCGGGTGCGGGTTGAACCCACCTTAAAAAACTTAAAACCAAACCCGCCCACCAAATATACTGGTGGGCGGGTTCAGTGGGTTGCTAATGTAAACCCGCTTTTTTTGAGACAGGCAGGCGTGGACACGGGCGGTTGGCGGGTGCGGAACGGTTTTTGTACAGCCCTAGTATAATCTGAGTGTTGTGAAAGGATACTTGAAGCTACAAGTTTTGAAGACAAAACACTGTGATAGATAAGAGTTTTACATAAAAATTATTATTTTTTATATTGTAGCAAAATTAATCTGCTAAACGAAGCCTAATTGATAATAAAGAAATTGAAACTTGATGTCCATATTAGGAAAGAAATTACGTGGCGGTTAGGAATGATATTTCTCCTTAAAAGATAATTATTGCGGGATAAAAATCAAATTTTGCTTTTAGTAGTTTTTGATAAACTAAATGAGCAATTTTATAATTAGAAAAGTTTTCTTTATAATCATTAATCTTTAAAAGTCAAAATTTCAGTTTGGCCTACTTTTCCATCAAATATAATTTAGTTTATTTTTTATTTTTATTTTTTTGGAATCATTTAGTCTCCTAACTATACTTGTAGTTTACTGTTCCTATTTGAGACAATTCAATCTATTAATATGTTAGTCTCATTATATAAATTTTATGAGTGAAATTATAGTATTTATTCATTTTATCTTTCAAACTTTCTCAATATTTTATGAAATCAATAAGCGGTTGACGTTTATTGTTCTAACCTTATCTAACGGTTGAAAATTATCTTTTATTTTGTCCGTTTCAAAAACGCTTTCTTTATTTTTGTCAGTCAGGCTCCTCCTACATCAAAACCCAGTTGCAAAGCTCGCCATCTCAAGCTTCGGTCATGAGTCAAGGACTAAGCCCACCAAAAAATTCTAGAGATACAAAATCCTCAACGTTCTTTTTTATTTTTTGTGGTTTTAGCTTGCACACGACCATTAAAAAAATCTATGAATACAGACAAACAACATAGGAACAAAATGGACTAAGAAAAGGACAAAGCAACCCACGGGCAGTATTCAGCTCAAGACGCAACCAAGACCTGACAAATCTAGAATTTAAGGTACATTTAATGCAATGTAATACAAAAGGTAATAAAATTATAAAGGCAAGGAAAGTAATAGAAATAAAAATAATTTATTTTCTTAATATTTAGTGATTTATTTTTAATGGTATAACAAAAAACAATCATATTTTTTTTTTAGTGTTTACTTATTTGACAATAAGAATTTTATTTAATGTAAATATTAAATTTTTTTTTTACATATCTAAATAACCATTAAATAGTTACATTTAAATTTGAACATTTATGTAAATTTATCATTCATTTTCTTTAATAGAGAATCAATACTAAGGGAAATGTGAGGAGTGACATTCTCTTTTTTTATTCCCTATATTATGTAGGGTCTACAAAACTTTCGTTACTGATTTTATAAATAAACAAATCATTAAAAGGGAAGAGAAATCACTACTATTTTTTATTTTCCCTCGATGCAAAGTAAACATGCCTAAGTAAAAACCTAAGAATTTCTTGCTAACTTCGTTGGTGATGAAATGAAAGCACAAAAGAAAAGGCTTGCAGTGGTAAAGACTGTAGAAAGAGATTCTCCTTGATTTTTGATGAGTAAACAAGTGTTTGAAATGGTAAAAAAATATGAAAGTGTACAGCATGATGATAAGCGCCACATGCATAGAGAATCGCTATGGCGTCAATAAAATATAATAAGGAAAGGAAATATTGTCTTTTATTTTAATTAAATATTTGATAATTAAAATTAAAATAAATGAAGTTTTCAAATTAGTTGAATCTCTTATTCTTTATAAATAGAGGCCTCCTCTATTTATTCTACACAATTAGAGAGACTGAGAGAACTCTGCCAAAAATACTTCACTAGGCTTGTAGAGAGAGAAAGAGAGCAAAGAAAAGTTCTTCATTTCAAGACCTATTTTGCTCATGTGTTAAGATTAATGGGTGACCAAAGTAAAAGAGTGATACTTAGAAACGTTTAATTTCTTTCATTCCATGTCGAGAACTAAGCGAGGAAGACGGTAGTTTCGCTTAAATAACATCCTTTCCCATTCGAAGAATTTCTATCTCTCCTCTTCATCCGGGTAAGCAAAGTTTTATACATATTTACTTAGGATTAAATTAATATAATTCATGTTTTATAAAAGTTATGAGAAAATTTTTGTTATATATGTTATACCATGACCACGTTTATGTTAATTTTGTTAGAAACGTTTTCCAATACGAACAATTACGTGGAATCTTGGTAACCTCAGAATCAAGAACTAGCAGATCTTACAATAGAAGAAAGATTGCAGAAGGTTGGTTAAAAGACAGAAAATATTATTAGGAACTAAATTGCAAGTTCGGCCTTGAATGGCTTCAATCTGTTCTAAATCTGTTTCAGCTACGTTTGTATCCAGTACATTTTCCTGTCTTTCGTGTTTTCCTGATTTTAGACTTGGACAAGACTGATGTATAGATTTTAAACTAAAAATTCCATAGGTAGATTTTCTTCAGAGAAAAATACGAGAAAAGTTTATAAAAAGACAACAATTTTTATTTACTGCTAAATTATTAGCTTACCAAACTAACCATTGTCTTCTTTTGAGGATAAATTTTATTTTTGCTCCCGAACTTTGGTTAGTTTGTCACTTTGTTTCCCGAATGGCATGCATGCCTCTCGAACTTTAAAACGATGGTAAAAATGCCTCTTTTGTGAAATTTCGTCCATAAAGTTTACTTTTGCCATTCGAACTTTAGTAATTATGTTATTTTACTCCCTAAACTTTAAAAACTTGTATTTTTACCCCCAATTTATTTTTTCATTTTTCTAGTCGACAGTTTTTTGACAATTAGATGCACTTTTTATTTTTTTGACGCCCATATTTGTTATAGTATGTAATAGGCCTAAAATATATATTTATATATAATTTTCTATTTGTTTTCCGTATAGTTCACTTTTTTTTTTATTCTTTTGGTGCCAAATAGATGTAGTTTTTTTTTTTTTTTCATTTGTAAAGCACTTTTTTTAACTAATTGTAACGCACTTGTTTGTTTGGTAATTAAACTATACTATCATAGACAAGATACATCATAACTGTGAGTTTTTTTTTTTTTCATCCCTGAAATTTAATAATGATGCCGACTTCCATACAAGCCCATGATCATTATCAAGCGGTTTCAAAGTATGAAAACCCACAATAAACAATTGTAACACGTTAAAGTGAATTATTGTGAGTTGATTTTTCTAAGATTTTTATGCATTTCAGTTTTCAAGCATTTTAAGAGCATCTGAGAACGTAGTTTGAATTTTGAATTAAAACCAAAACACTGTAGCATATGAGAGCTTTACAGGACAGTTTATACTATGACTTGGAACTAGGTTGCTAAATGAAGTTTTATTGGTGTAAAATATTATCTCAATTCATGCCCCCTCCCTCTCTGGAACAAAACTTTGACTCCGCCACTGCATCGACCCAACCAGCCTAATCTTATCTCCATACAAACTTGTCCTTCTTGTTGCCACCCTTTTTGCATCTTTTTTGCCTTTTACAATTAGTCAAATATGGTCGGTACGGATGATCTTCATGTAACAGAGAACTCTAATCCATATCAAATTTGCCTCTCAGCTTTCACTAAAAATATTAAACGTGGCATAGTTTTATGCACTTTCTGCTCAAAAATTGAAGATAAACACTCATGCTATAGTTTTGTTCACGGATTAGGCATAAAATTTAAAAGAAAAAGATGTCAAAAATAATTAGACAGACAGAAGTCCTCTAAAAACATATAAGTCTACAAGTATAAATAAGAGATAGGGTTTTAATAGAGACATACCTGCATGTTATGGGCAAGTCTTGAGGTTTTGGAGGATGAGGAGCCATATGACAAATAAACGTGTCCCTCCAATTCGTTGAGATCCCACTATACAGATCAAAGTTGCTGTTATACAACACTGGCTTTGGAGGGTCTCTAGTGTAATACCCTTTTTCACCTCGGTTTCTTGCTCGTAAAACTGACGAATCCCTTCTTTCATCTCCTCAAGAATACTCTCTGGAATTCCATGGTTGACTATTTGGAAGAACCCCCACTTCTCAGATGCTTCTCTAACTCTCTCAACAATCTCCTTTTGCTTTCCAGAATCTTCAGTAATTAGTCCTCCGAGGTCTATGACCGGAATACTGAACTTGGAACCATCACCTGATGAAACAGAGTTAATTTCCTCCAAGTGTTCTAATGGATGATAAAAAATACGAGGAATCTCAGAAACCCCAGAATCAAGAAGTCCTTTAACACCAGCCTTACTTTCATCGAACGCTTTTAGTTCACTTGCTCTGTCATATTCAGCCTTGAATTTGGCTTGAGCAAGAAGATCTTTGTTTGTGTCCACCATTTTTGTTTCTTCTTCTTCTTCTTCTTCTTTTTCTTCTTCTTCTTTTATTTTTATTTTTATTTTTTATTTTTTTTACCGATAATGAAGCCTTGATGAAGAACCAATATACATCTTATAAACTAAAGATCTCATAGGTCAACTGTACTAGATCAGAAGACAAGAAAATGTTGATAAGACACAAATGTTTTAACTTTTAATTGCTAGTTTTTCAAACTAACAGTATATAGATTTTTTGGTTATTTTTTATGTTATGGATCAACGTCGTTAACCTTTTTAATTTGCACTAGATTTTGTCGTTTTCTCGTAGCTGATAGGACGATCCACCAAGAAACATTTGAAATAGATAACATTTGTTTAGTGCTATTAAATTATGGCAGCGTATTGAAATAAATACCTCCTTGTCGTTTCCGTTTAACAATTTCTAAACAGTATAATCGAAGGAATGGTTTATTGCATTTCTTGAGCAAGAATGATACAATATGATCTATTTATAGATTAAAAAAAAAAAGGCAACCATGACTTGTAACACACATGCGTTACATGGGATAGTGCATATGGTATGGTTTGGAATGAGTTGGAGGCATAATATAAAGAATTACCTGGTGGGTCGATGCATATGGATAACCTAGATTATTCAACAATCCCCTTAAGTTGCTGCATAAATAACTTGCATGCCCAACTTATCTAGAAAATTTTTAAATACCCGACTTGAGATAGCTTTTGTGGGAATATCTTCTGAACGAATTTTGGGCAACTCCACAATTTTTCCTTCTATCTTTTCTTTGATGAAGAATTTGTCCACCTTGACATGCTTCGTACTGAATTGTAAGCAATATCACAAGCTGCTTTATTGTTAGAATACAATTGAATTGGTTGTTGAAGTGGATAGCCTAAATTTTGTAAGAGAAATTTTAGCCACGCTGCACATAATTCGAGGGCCATTCCTCGGTATTCAACTTCTACACTTGAACAAGCAATAACATGTTGTATCTTGCTCCTCCATGTGACAATATTACCTCCAACGAAGGTGAAGTAGCCTAAAGTAGAACATTTATCATCAATTGCCCCAGCCCAGTCAACATCAATGTACACATCTATACTTCAAAAGTCTGTATTTTTGGAGATAAAAT
Source organism: Artocarpus heterophyllus (assembly GCA_025403435.1). Classification (NCBI taxonomy): domain Eukaryota; kingdom Viridiplantae; phylum Streptophyta; class Magnoliopsida; order Rosales; family Moraceae; genus Artocarpus; species Artocarpus heterophyllus. Next base: position 7,646,617 of record CM046341.1, read on the forward strand.
TCCCTTTCTAGGAGCAGACTTAAAGAATCTCAAAATATGCATCATTGCCTTCATATATTGTTCTTTAGGATTATGCATGAACTAGCTGACAACACTCAATGCATAGGCTAGATCTAGTATGGTGTGAGCCAAATACAATAGCCTCCTAATAAGTCTTTGATATCTTCCATTGTCCATCGGAACCTGATCAGTCCTGACACATAGCCTTAATCCCTCTTCTATTGGGGTGTCAGCAGGTTGACATGCTGACATACCAGTCTCTTGTAACAAATCCAAGGCATACTTCCTTTGAGAAAGAAAGATACCTTCCTTAGATTAAGAAACTTTGATCCCAAGAAAGTACTTCAAAGGTCCCAAATCCTTTATCTTGAATTCTCGTGAAAAGTATCTTTAAAGAGCTTCCCTTTCCTCCTCATCATTTCTTGTCACCACCATGTTATCTACATATACAATGAAGGCAGTGAGTTTAGCTTGTTTTTTCTTCAGGAATAAAGTGTGATTTAAGTTGCTCTAATGATAGCCAAAGCCTTTCGTTGACTTTGTGAATCTCCCCAATCAAGCTTTGGGAGATTACTTCAATCCATACAGAGATTTCTTTAATCCACACACCTTTTGATTATGCTTTTCTGGTATCATGCATCTTGATGGGACCTCCATGTACACTTCTTTGGATAAGTCTCCATGAAGAAATGCATTCTTTACATCAAACTGATGTAGAGGCCAATCTAGATTTGCAGCTAAAGACAATCGAACATATACTGTGTTGATTTTAACTACTGGTGCAAATGTATCAATGTAGTCTATTCCATAAGTCTGAGTATATCCTTTTGCCACTAACCTTGCTTTAAAATGTTCAATGGAACCATCTGTCTTGTATTTCATAGTGTAAATCCACCTGCATCCAACTGGTTTCTTTCCTGGAGGAAGATCGACAAGGTCCCATGTCTCATTATCTTAAAGGGATTTCATCTCCTTGTTCATAGTTCACGTAGGGTCATATAAAGCTTCCTGCACACAGTTAGGACTAGATACAGTAGACAATTGCTTTTTAAATGACTGATTTGATTCTGACAAGCGATGGTTAGACACATAGTGACGCGTGGGATATTTGGCTTTACTAGTGAGGTCTGGTTCATATATGGTTTTAGGGATACCTCTATTTTGTCGTGGAGAAAGTATTTTTCTGATCCGATCCAATGTTGTCGTGGGAACATTCTCTGCAAATGATTGATTGTCATTTTGTGGTATGAGGGACTCGAATTCTAACGAGGATGGAATCGCTTCAACTTTTGGGATTTTGTGATGAATTTGATTGCTTGATTCATCTTTTCTTATTTCTTGGTCACATATTTCAGCTTGAGAATCGTTGCTATCATCACTTAAAGTTCCATTACCCTTATTTTTTGATGAATTTTATCCTTAATAGATTGTTGACCTTCCTCTAAGGAAAATCATACGTAACTATCTGAATTTTTGACTCTATACTCTTCTTGAAATTCAGGCTTAGATGGGAAATAAATCGTATCTTGATGAAAAACAACATCCATGGTAATGAACATTCACTTTGATGGAGGTTGATAGCATCGATACCCCTTTTGATGTATAGCATACCCTACAAAAAAACACAACATAATGCTCAAGGAGCTTGCTTGTTTTGTTTATGTAGGTGTACAAATGCCACACAACCAAATACATGAGGAGGTAAATTAGGTACATTTGGAACAACAATTGCTTCATTTAGAACCTGGAAGGGGGTCTGAAAGCTAATAGAACTAAAAGATACCTGATTAATCAAGAATGCTGCTATAATGACTGAAAAAATATAGAAATTAATAAGTATAATTAATTAAGGATTGATTTCATAGGAAAATATAAGTGTAGAATTTATAAGTTTAGGTTTTGGTAAGAATTACAAGAAATGTTCATGAAAGAACACAAAATCTAAGAAAATGATTGATTTTAGATAAGTTAATACATATTTTAACAGTCTGGGCAAGACTTTGGTCCAATAGTTAAGCATTAGACTAATTACGTTATATAGAACCTAAGAATCTAAGTCAAGGGAACATGGAGATTCAACTTAAATTTTCACACTTTTATTATTAGGGTGAATTCAGTAGTAGACAATACCGTTAAGCATTACAAGGACAATTTCTAAGAAACTGTTTAAGATCAGGAGACCTTTCATATTAAAGTTAAAGATGAATGAAGACTATCAACAAGGAAAACCTTAGATTTAATAGATTAGATTTCAAGTATGAGTACTACATTAAAGGTGTACAGATAGACACTTTAATGTAGTTAAGGAAGAATAGTAAGCTCTTATTTAATTTCAAGAGTTTACTATTAGTGAAATCAATAAATTAATGTTAAAAGTACTAAGAACTTAGTCCATCTTAGTAAAGGATGAGAAAATCTTAGAATTAAATAATGTAATTTACATACTTAAGCCAAGGATTTTCCTAAGATAATATCATGTTTAATTTTTATGACTAAGGATTTATGGAATTAATATAAGAATATTCCAAAAATTCTATAGTAAATTTTATAGTTAAATTTATTAACTATTGTAATTTAATAAATTGAATGATAAATTCTACTGCAACTAAGGCGGAAGAAATTTCAATTCGTAAATAACTCGAGAAATTTGATCATGAGAATTTATACGTGTAGTATTAAGTTAACAGTGCACCAAAAAACACTCTAACGCAAATTAGATCCTTGATTGCTAACTAATTTAAAATCAGAGCTATGCAAGTAGTAGTATCGACATAAAATGCTACATGAACTCAAATAGTGACACAATCAAAAACTACGTCATTAATGAGTTTAGATACTAAAAAAGTCAAGTTTTGATTTTTATTAAGTCTAAAATAAATTTCTAGACTCAATGCAGTCAAAATCGGTATGCAATTAAACTTATATCGATATTGTTTATATTGTGGTTGGTGTGTATAGTATTTGAAAAATAGGGGAAGACCTGTTAGATATTAAAATTTCTTGTAAGCTAACTTAGTCATTGCTGATAGTATAAAAATTATCTGCTAAAGGTGTAACTTGGAAGAAAGGATTTGGGACAAAATATCTTAAATCATACTAACCACCCATGATGATTGTACTTGACAATCAAGAGAACAAAACCCACACTTCACTCCACCTTAGGATTGGTGCCATAGGGAATTCTAAACCAAATTTAAGCTTCATTAGATCACTTAAAAGACTAATTAATCTTAGGTTACGTGGGGAAGATTAATTAGGTATGGTCTATATATAAGTAACCAAGCTAATAACAACATCTTTGCTTCATTTTGCTCGCCCATTTTTCCTTCTCCACTGTGCATACTAAGAGCTCCCAACAGAAAAAAAAAAAAAAATTGCTTCCAGTTTCCTTTCCAAAGCCCAACTCAAATCAAGCTATGCCCAAAATATCTCCCCACCATTTTCATACCATAAAATTTAGCTATAATATAAGAAGAAGAAGGAGAAAGAGATGGTTTTAGAGTATTGGACCAAGATAATTTCTATATTTTTCTTCCCCTTTTCTTAGCAAAGAAAAGAGAATATTTTACTTAGATAGCCTTGGTATGAAGACCAAAACAAAGCTAGATTTACATAAGGTTAAGTTGTGACTTAGTGTTGATACAAGAAGAGGGAAAAGAGGAGTTAATGGTTTTAAGATTACCTACCAAAAATTGTCATCAAGGGTAAGAAATCTAAACTTTTCTTTAAATTTTCTAACATTAAAGTTTACAATTTTATGAGACTGTTGACGATTGGGTAAGGACATGGTTTGTAATAATTATTTATGTATTGGTTAGTTTAGTTTATGCATGTATGGATGTAAAAAGTTAGTGCTTACATGTTAGGGTTATGTTTTTGTAAGTTTTAGTTTTTGGAAAAATTTTCTACAAATTTTGAATGCGTAAATGGAAGCCTTGGAGTTGTTTTTTAAAACTTTTTTGAACACAAAACTTTTAGTTTTCGATGTTTTGAACAAAAGCCCGTGACTAAGAAAAAACACAGTTTTGACTTAAAATAGGCTTTCCAAGCAGTTTTATGGACTACTCAAAACAGTCCCAAAAACTACATTAAGGCAATCCCAAAACTGTCTAAAGCAGTTTGTGAAAAAACTGCCAAAACAGTTATATTGTGCTGGAATTGTTATGATGTTTTCAAACCATTTTGTATCCAAATTTCATGTTTTGCTAAACATGAAAGTTTTAGATTTTGATGAGACAAATAACTTTTATGAAGAAATTTTTTTAAAAAAATCTGCCTCTAAAATATAGTTATGGGTAGTTTTCCAAAACTGTCTACAAATTGTAGTTTTTAGTAGAAAACAGCTTTTGAAGTTTCGGGTCATTTCGAGAATGAGTTGTAATTTTCACCGAACATGAAAGTTCTAGTTTACAGTAAAAATGAAGAACTTTCGTAGAGACAGTTTTGGAAAAATCAGCTTGTAAAATAGACCTTAATTGGGATTTATAAAAACAAAACTTTTTAATTAGTAAAATTTGCAAAGTTTAACTAGGAGACAATTATACAAAAGAAAGGGTAACTAGGGCTTTATAACGGGCATGAAAATAATTGAGACATCTTTTTAAAAATAATTACTTCTTATGAAGAAAAAACTTCAAAAGAAAAACTACCCTTAACATATGATTTCGTATTAACTTTCTAAAACTAATCGAAAAAGTACCTTTTGGTATCAATTTTTATAAACAAAGATCACGTGACTATAAAAACCTATTTTCCAACGAACTAAGAAAGTACAGTGCCCTAGAAAGATGCCAATATTTAATGCGTTATCGATTTTAGGCATTATTTTATAGAGCGGTTTTTATTTGAAACATTAAATTAAATGGATGAAATTTCTAAGGATAAACTTTAATAGTTTTTAATTTGACACTAAAACAACTATCATAAAAACCCAATATGTTAGAGTCCTAGTACTACGATGCTAGCACAGATCCAATGCCTATTTTAGTCTAAAAGACCGCTCGGATCATAGTTTCAAGAATACAATGTCTAAGACGTTATAGGATCATTTTTAGGCTTAATTGGCTTATAACTAATTATGAACCCATTAAATGAATTAAGTTCATGAATCATGAATTGAGGAAATGTCTAATTTAGTAGATTAAGGTCAAATAGATTTACTGACGATAGATAATTAGTTATTTATTTTAAATTAATTAATTATCAACTTTGATATGAACTAATGGAAATTAAAGAAAAATTTACATATTTGAGGATTTAATAAAATAATTAATCCTTGTAATGGAAATAGTTATTTTTATGATCTTTTGGTAAAAAGAATTATGATCTAAAGGAATGATCAAATTCGTATGATTATGCTAAAAAAATTAAAATAGCATAAAATAGATTTTTCTCACACTCTCAATGGGTATTTTGTACAAAATTGATTCCCATAGAAGATAAGGAATTCGGGGCTAATGAAGAGACCTACTATAAGAAAATAAGTAAGTAGGAATTTCGCCTACAGTATAAATAGTTTTTAAATAAAATGTTTTCACATGATTTCTGAAATTATGAAATGCATGTTTAGTGATATGCCCTGCCATAATTCTTTTAGTACATATATACTTATTTAAGATATGATGTGTTAGCATCTTGTTAGGTCATGAATAATATGTGATGTATGTTGTATTAAAATATACTGTTTACTCACTTTCAGTTAAGCATGTTTTTAGTATTGGTATATAGTGCTATGGAGTAACTTGTCATACTGCATACATCTAATAAGGCAAGTGAAATTAAATAAGATAAGTTAAGGATGTTATATTAACCTCTCGACCTACAGTGAGGCTTAAGTTTTAAAAGATCATGGTGATGTTTGGACCTTGCAAATCTCAACTTCTCGATGGTTGCAATACAATTTATGATCTCAGTGTTGTTAGGGACCTCGCGAACTCTAACTTCCCGAAGAACGCGTAATAAGTATGATCCCCAAGCGCAAATAGTGAGATAAGATAAATCTTGAATAATTAAGCATAAAATGAGTCAATAAACAAGCATAAAATGACCATACATAGTTTTATTAAATGATCTTTAAATTGTTTTACGAGTTGAACTTCCTACTAGCTGAGCAAAAGCTCATTTAAGTGTGTTCATGTTATAGGTAAGGAATCTGTCAACATCACTTGATTGGGTAGTGGCGAGCGGCGAATGAATGATGAAGATGGGGATGGATACAGCTCTCACAAAAATGTATTTTTCGCATTATGTTGTCTTTAACAAAATTTTGTATGTGAGAAAAGTTAAGTAATATTACATAATGAGTTTTAGAAACCGGGGTTGTAGCCATTCGATCTTATATTTTAAAAGAAAAAAAAAAGAGAAAAAAAGGGTTTAAGACTTTCAACAAGAAATATATATATATATATATATATATTTATATATAGAGATGTTGCAATGGGAAATGCATTGAATACACGTAAATTTTTTAAAATGAAATTATGGTAATAATTAGTTTAGAAATGTTTTAAAAGTATCATTTTAAAAGTATTTAATTAAGAAAAGTATTAAAGGAATAATTTTTAGGGAAAATTATCATGCTAGTTTTAAAAGGTTAGGTTTTAATAAGTTATTGTTATATTAGTTTTTTAAAAGAATAAGTTTTAAGAAATTATATTACGCTTTAAAATTTATTCAAAATAAAGAAAAATTTATGTTTATGTTTTTTTTAATATTATTCTACAAATCTAAGCATCTGATGTTAAAATATATTTAAGCATTAAGATTATGTAATTAAGTGACAGCCACGTAAGTAGAGTCGTTATAGTTGTAAAGGTAAGTGCTTCCCCCAATAGGACAATGGCATATGAGCTTCAATCAATTATGCCTGAACAACCTACATCCTGAACTTTAAAAATTATTATTTTACATCATGAACTTTTTAAACTCCTCACGCTACCCCCTGAATTTTACAAATCACCATATTGCCTTTAAACTTTCAAAGCTCCTTATTTTATCTCATGATTTTTTGTTCAAATAGATAGAATTAAACCTACATGATTCACATATGACTTACCTGTAAGGCAAAAATAAAATTTTATCACTATCAAGTTTTGTTTCACATTTTTTTATCTGCTCTCATTTAAGAAGGGTATATATGTTTTTTTTTTTTATGTTGTTCGCTAATACATACTCATCTTTAATACGTAACTCATATTCTTTAATATTTAAATTTAGATATCGACGACAATATCAACTTATTAAATGAGAAGAAATGTGTTGGCAAAGCTTTCCTAAATGGGAGTTTGTTGAGATAAGAAAAACAAAGGCGTCAAGTGAGAGTGTACATATAAAACAAAACTTAGGAGCAATAAAATCTCTTTTTTGTCCTTATAGGTGACCTATGTGTGAATCATTTATACTTAATTTTGTCCATTTGAATGAAAAAATCAGAAGTTTAGGAGACAAAATGTGGAGTTTTGAAAGTTTAGGAGCAAAATGGTGATTTTTTAAATTCATGGGTAAAGTGAGCGAGGCTCTAAAGTTTAGGAGTCATTAGTATTAATAACTTTTTTTTTGTATGGCTAAAGATCATAATCCATATGTTGTTGAGCAATCTTTTTTAACCTTATAGGGTTATAACCTCACTATTAATAAAACAATGGGATTCAGTCTAAAAAGTAGACTACATACTAGACTGGAGCTCACAGTTTTGCAGGTAATGGGTGATAACCCCATGGAATAAAAAGGACTTTTCTGTATCGTTTAGTAATGAGCATGTATGACGCGACTGACTTTAGACAACTAACACCCATCTTTTGCAATGCTTCACTCAACAAACAGGAATAAAGTCTCGACCTAAATCCTGCAAAACCAATGTTGCCAACTAAATGCTCTTCTTAAAATGCCTTAACTATAGACCATTTCTTTTGTCCAGCCAACAGCACCGTAAAAACCTTTAAATACATATCATTGAGGTAGCTATAACCATAATATACAAAATATCAACCCATATAAATTTTCAAAAGTACGAAGGGATTATTGTACATGCTCAAAGAAGAGTATGAAGCTCCTTTCACTCTTTAACAACACAAAAGCCAAAAGACCATGTTCACGGAAATGGAGACCATTCAAGCAGCTGAAAACCATGTCATTCTATGTCAAAGGCAAAATGTTCAAGAACAACACCGATTTCGTTTCTGCATCCTGTAATGCAATCAAGTTTGCTACCATTTTGGACCCCTCATGGTCGCAATCAAGATGCTTTTCGTCATCGGCCTGGGTAGCAGGGCGAGAATATCAGATCTCAAAAAGCAGGGAATTGCTGCTTCAGAATGCTGCCGAGGCAATAAAAACAAAGAGGCTGTTCTTCGAGCCGGGCAATACAAACTCAATACTAGGATCAACTAGGTTTCCCTTCCAGCACTGTGTCGTGCAAGCTATTGAGACATCCGATCCTTATGCCGGTTTTAGGGTTTCCATGGAGGAAATGGCTGAGGCTTATGGATTGGTCAAGACTAGTAACGTAGAAAAGGATAGATATTGGGAATACTTAGAAGGACTACTTTCATGGTACTTGAGTATGAACGAGAAGAATAACCATGGATTTATAATTGAGGCGTTCATAGACATGTATGCTGGGCTTCCTTCTTGCCCCAGTTCGTGTTGTTTCTCTTACAATGCATCTGCTTCTTCTTCGAAATCTAAGGATTGGTGGGAGATTAACATTAATGAAAGCAGTCAACGAAGGGAAAAGGAAATATGTCCAAAATATTTCTGAAACATATGTATAATGTATTCATAACAGCTTCAGTAATGTCTTTTTTTCTATTTTATAAGCAGACTAGCAAAAATGAATGTGATAATCATTAGTCAATTAGAATTCTTGCACACACAAAATCATATAGCTGCATATGTGATTCCATTACACGTAAATTCCATTATATGTATATACTTCCATTTATGCGCGCATATGAACACAAATGGTACGATTAGTTTGATGGAACACTACTACACAAATCCAAATAAACGTCGATCAAACCACATCTGTCAGCTTGATTGACCAACACTAAAGAATGTCTCCTCCCGAATGCCGATATTGTAGGGGCTAAAAATTGACATTTAAGGTTGGATTTTGCCAAGAAACTAGGGATCTTTGTAAGAATGCCATAAATTCTAGGCTTGGACTGGTTTATGCCACAAGGAAAAGTTACTTGTAGAAAATGTCACAATCATGTCATACAATATATTTAGAATACAAAATATATCCTTAAGCTCTATGGTTTTTTTTTTTTTTTTTGTGTTGAAACGCTTGTTGATTAAGAGGGCATAATGTATGACAAAATAATTTTTTTTAAACAGCGTGGTAGTGAATGCATGACTATTTTGAAAGTGTGGTAAAATTCAATTCACTTGGTTTTTATGCGGCATATTTCCTAAATATCTCAAGAAACTACATGTTCTTATTGGGACCAAAAGTGGTCCCAAGCACTAATATTTTCACATATCACTTTGAACTTTTTTCTTCCCCCATCCGGCCTTCACTACAACAAATAGGGGCTTTAGTAATGACTGGCTGGTCATCACCATAGCTAAAAATTCATTGCTTAAAATATTTTAGCAATGATGCTAAGTTGTAGCAATGACACCATGTGACGACAAATAGGTCCAAGCAAACGTTATAAGGATGACTATTTCAAATTTGTCATCGCTAAAAATTTTTAAAAAAATTAAAATTTTTGAAATATTTATTGTTTAATAATGTTTGAGTGATGACAATGTCATTGCTATATATTTATCCATGCCAACAATTAGCGAGGGCACATGATCCATTAATTTTATTTTATTTTTTAATAAAAAACTATTAATAATTAGTTTTAACTTAGTTTATTTCTACCAAATTACTTGATTTAAATTTAAATTTTTTATTGAATATATATATGTATTTATTATTTAAATAATATATTATTTAATTAAATAAATTTATTGATAAATATTAATTGTCATTTAATTAAAATAACATAAACGGGATAATGATTAACAAAAATCCTATAATCAAGGTCAAATAACGTAACACAGAATAAAACACAAACTACATGAGGTCTAATATTGAATAAACATATTAGAAGTCTAATAAAATACATAGTGTCTAATCCCTTTTTCATTATCTTTTTCATCTTCTTCTTTAGCAAGAGGCACAATGCTTGCCAAGGGTGGAGGTATGTTAGCACTTTTGGATTTAGTTTACCTCATTGCAACAACCATCTCCACGTTATTGCTGTAATGCAAGCAACTATTGCACATATTAGGAGGTAACTGCATGTGCTAGAACCCAATTTGTGATACAGAAGAGGAAGAACTAGAACTTACTTATCTCTAACTTAGTGTAGGTCCCATTCCTTTTCGATGACTCAACACGACCTAAGCACATTTTCAAGTGAATGGTAACCTCATAGATGACGGGGGTAGAAGAGCTTGATCTGGACTATGACACTTGAGTTTGCCTCACATCAACCATTTGGCCCGATAATTGAGTGAAGAAAATTATTAATTACTAAGCAAAATAGTTATAAAATAAGATCATATTTAAAGAGATGACTAAAATATACTTATATATGGGGCCTCTACTGCCTTGTTGGCCTAACCCTTACCCTAACGAATAGGCTAGATATGCTAGTTGTTGATCGACGATTATGGCTAGTGTGTCTCAAGGTTCAACTATAACTTTAAATTGTTAGAGTTCAACTATTGATTTTTTATAAAAATTATTATTTAATAACAACATATATAGTATTTTATCTTTTTGTGTCAATGTTGGGAGTAAGATAATTGCTCTTGATGGGTTAGCCAAATGGAGTATTTTTGGTTTGCTGAATTCGTCTAGGATTTAGCATATAAAGAAAAAAGTTCTAGCATTTAATATAAGGGAAATAAATGTAACACCCTCCTATTTTATGTAACGGATTACGTTAAGTTAGTAACGACGTTAAGTAATTTTTTTAATGAAGTATGTTATGATTTATGATTTTATGTTACTAACTCTTTATTCTAAGTGTTATGACAGGTGACGATCATGTAGAATTGATGTGTTGTATCCACGTATGTTAGGACAGTTCGGCAAGCCGAATTGCCCCTCAACAATCGACAGGCCGATGGAAACCATCGGCAGGCCAGACTTCATGAAATCGGCAGGCCGAACTGTGCAGTCGGCAGGCCAAAGATGGCTGACGAACAATCAGCAACAATCTCTCCAAAATTTGTGATTGAGATAATTGCGATGATTAGTTATGATTGGATGATGATTTGTGATAGATTGGCTTATTTTTGGATTGATTGCTTTAATTTTGGTAAAGAAACCTTTGACCTTTGATTGATTTGAGTTAATTGTTATGGTTTCCCATTTTTGAAGAGGTGAAATATGGTAAGTGAAGCTAATTAGTTGACCTTCCCCTTATTACTCTCCACATGATTTGGCCTCTAATTAGTCAAAAATTTTTGATAATATTGGATTAGACAAGCCTCCCTTGTACGTTACTTCCATTTTCCTTTCACGACAATTTTTGCTCTCTCTCTCTTCTTCTTCACGTTTTCTTCTTGTCTTTCTCTCAATTTTTCCCTGCTAACTATTCCAAAGAAAAATTGAAATTTCGTTGGTTGAATTGAAGGAGTTTTGAGAAGAAATTTGTTAAGGTAAGAAAAATTTTTTTTTTTGAAATGCATTTCTCCTCTTTAATCCGACTGCCATAACTTTGTCTAGGTAATTTATTTTGTTCTGAAATTTTAATATGATGTTCATATATGTGTTATGTAATATTCCTCCAAGTTTCACGTTATTTCGATATTTTTATGATAAGTTATGAATTTTCTTCTCTCTGCACCTCATAATGAAATATTGTTGTTTGTTAGTATGCATGAAAAATATAGGTGTTGTTCATGATGAAAATGAATGTTGTTTTTCACGAAATTTGGCAAATATGTTTATGTATATGTTAATGTATGAATTGAAAAGTCTCATGATAATATGATATATATTTTATGTAATATGAAATTTTTATTGAAGCTAGGATTATAGACTGTTTTATTGGTAATTTGTTGAACTTTTATTGTATGGTCATTTTTGGATATGTTAAAGTTTTATTTGTCTATTATATGTATTATTTTTTTTGTAGATTTTTCTATGGTATGAAAATGTGATATATGGACTTGAGTTTAGAATTGTTCCATGAATTGTTATTACTAGCAGTTTTGGAAGTGTGAGATATGTGACTTATTGCCTAATGAAATTTTTATGATTAATGAAAAATCATAGTAATATGTGTATATGCTATCTTTGTTCCTACCAATTTTGGTGCCTAAATTACGTGTAAGTGTTGAGTTATTGAATTGAGAATTTATGGAGGTCAGAAAATGTTTGTGTTGGTTTTTTGTTCTTATGATTTATGGATAATGAAGATATGTTTTAAATTATGTTTGCAAAGAGATGAATGTATATGTGATGACTTATGCAATGGATGATTTATTCTAAGAAAATAAATATTAATTTTTATGTATCTTTTAATGAATGTATGACATGAACACATTATGAAGAAGAGCACATCGAGACCGCGACGTCGTCACCAACAATATTAAGGTTAAGTAAGCTAGCCAAAAAGTAAGTACATTCTCACCTGCAATATGATATGTTTGATAAGGTTTGAAATTATGTTCTTAATGATGTTTATTCTATGATGATTTTTATGATGATTTTATTTAAAGATTTCTTATAAAAAATTTCTATGTTTAAAAGTTATGCATGTATGATAATGACGTGTTTCAAAGCATGAAAGTTCAAATATATATATATATATATATGTATCACCTAAATAAGTGTTGCACACCAATGTTATGATATGTTATGATGTCATGTTTGGTTTAGGATTAGCTACCCTTCTCCTCTCATGACGGCGCGCCTACGATGATGATTATGGTGCAACACTCGGGCCCTTTAAGATAAAATGAATTAAGTTTTAATAAGGTCAATGAAATGAAAGATATGTTCCAATGAAAATGTGCCTTGTGCACTATTATGATAATGATAATGATGATGATAATGATGTTCATAAAATGTTTTATGTTGTGAGAAATGATATGTACTTACTAAGCATTAGCTTATTCAGTTTTATATCATGTTGCAGATAAGGGTAAGAAGGTCATGGAATAGGCAGAGGGCATGGGAAGGCGTGTGAGCAAAATGGGAACGATGAATTGTAAATGGAAGAACGCCAAAATGGAAGTTTGATGATTTAAGTTATGTTTTATAATTTAAACATGTTTATTGATAAGTTTTAAAGAATTCATGAACTATGTTTTATTATTTTATTTTATCATATGGTCTTCCGCATTTAAAAATAAATGAATTTGTCTTAAAATTAAGTTTTCTAAAGGTTTTTGTTTATCTCGGACGGCCTGCCGACCATTACTGGTCGGTATGCCGATGTTATGTTCGGCCTGCCGATCCCATTTTTTCGGCCTGCCGAACTTAGAAAGTTTAAAACCCTGTTTTGCAGAGCTTCGGGCGGCCTGCCGATGGTTGATTATTAGCCTGCCGGTCGTGTTCGGCCTACCGAAGTTTCCAGTTTGGCCTGCCAAAAATTGTATGCACATTTTATTAATGTTTCAAGAGTAAAGTAATTTCTATTTACAAGGGTTTTGGTAAACTATTTAAAAGATGATTATGAACAAGTAATTTATTACTTTAAAGATGGATTAAGATATATATATATAAAAAAAATTTTGCATGCATGGATCCTAGGTACGTTTTCCTAAATAAAGTTTAAATCTGGTTTTTGTACAAATAGTTTACCTTAAATAAAGTATGTAATGAATGAATGTATGACATCTGTGACGTCTGTAAAGGGGGCGTCACAATAAACCTGAAATTGCAGCGAGGTAAATCGATCACAATAGTTATAGGCATCCTGACCCTCCCACTTTTTTTGAAGTGGTCGTGAAGTTGACACTTCGAATCCTCGTAACATTTTTTAGCGTCATGCATAATATTTGCAACAAACTCATCTGATAGGTTAATCTTAAACCATTGTTGCATTTTCATAGATAAGTTTATCTCGACTACTTCACAATAAAGATAAAAAAAAAATTAAAATTGTAAAAAAAAAAGTTATTGTTGTTTAGAATTATAATTTATGCATTCTAAAGTAATTTTTATTAAATTTCTACAAGCTAATTATACTTTACTTAATTTCTAATAATTACTCATTTTTATTTCATGATTTTTAATGTTCATTTAATTTAATTTAATAATTATACTTAGGTTAATTATTATTAATTACTCTATTTATTTTATTACTATTTAGTAATTAATCTTGATATTATTGATTATTATTTTTTAATAATTTTTTTATGTAATATTTGAAAAATTCCAGTAATTGATAAGTATAATCAATTAACGATTTTTCCATCACTACACCATTGAGCTCATAAGAATTATAAGTTTAGAGCATATAAGTACGAGTTTTGGTAAGAATTATAAAGATAACAATAGTATGAGATGCTCAGTCATGCTTTGCATGTTGAACCAGTTTAGGAATAACCGCGAACTTCCAACTAGAAAGCTTAGTAGTAAACCAAAATAATAGATAATAAGTTAAATGAGAAAGAAAGAGTGCAATGTTTAAGAAAAATATAGACTTGCAACAAGTCAATATATCCTTAACGGATGAAGCAGATTTTTGGTGCTATATTTAAGCACTTGATCAGTTATTTTGACAAAATCCAAGTATTCAAGGTAAGGGTTTTACGTAAAAATTCATGAAATTCCTCAATTTTATGATTAGAGTGAATTTGGTTATATAAAATACCGCCAAGCAATATGAGAATGTTATTAGAAATCCGTTCAAGATTAAAAAAAAAAAAAAAACTCTTGAAATTTATATTGGATTTTATATACTGTGGTCAGGGATTTTCTTGAAAAATCGCATGTTAAGTTTTATGATATGAGAATTTGTGGAACTATAAAATACATTCTGAAATTCTATATTAAATATTATAGCTAGATTTTTTGTCTTACAGGAGCAAAATAATTTGGTTTATGATTTTACACCATGATTTAAGGCAAAGGAAAAATTTAAACTATAAATTAACTTGAAAATTCACTGTAGAAGATTTTCATGTATAGTGTTGTATTAATAGTGTTTAGAGAAATGCTCTAAAGCATAAAATGTCCTTAATTGCCTATTAGTTAGAAATTTATTTACACAAGGAGCATTTTTTATAAAAGATGCTATCTGGACTTGGAAAATGATACTGTTAAAAACTATATTAATCCTAAGACAAATATAGGAAAAGTTAAATCTAGGTATTATGTAGTCAAGGAATAGCTTTAAGATCAATGACGGTCCAACTTTAGTATTTGATTTAGAAACAACATCACTGATAGGTTTGAAGGATAGACTTGGATTGTGTAAGCAAAGATAGTGGATCTGACAGGAACTAAAATTTTCCTGCTAGCTAGCTAGCTAGTTTTCCCAGCCAATGAAAAAAAAGTACATGTTTTACAGAAACTTCACTACAACAAAAAACACTTTTCGAGGTGAAATTTTTAGTCTTTATAAGTGTTTGAATTTGTCTTTGAATACTTCAGAGACCAAAAATTTGTTTCATCATAATTTGTCTCTAAAAGTATTAGAGACTAATTTTTAATTCATGTAAAAAAAAAAAACTATTTTTAGAGACCAAGTATTTATATCTATAGTGCTGTTTTTCACCTGAAGTAACTGATGAACTATTTGCATTTTCTTATGTGCCTGATTATCTGTTTCTTCATATTCTGGTTGTATTGTAAATAGAGTTTGATACCATCCGAAATCTCTTGATGGTAGATGTACCACTTAAAATTCTGGCATTCAGGTTGATGGTGAGCATGGTGGTAAGTCATGTGACTTTTATAGAGAAATTATTGACACACTTGGGGTTAACTTCCATTTAGGATACACAGTTGTACTATTCAAATGTGAGTAGTTTGAGACAAGTCCAAGAAATCATAGAATAAACAAAGTTTTAAATGTGATGAGCGTCAACATTAGTTTAGAGTGGTATATAACATATCCATACATTTTAGCAATTCAAGCTAAACAATTATATTATGCAAACGATAATGAATTAGGAAATATTTGGTGCTTTGTTCAAAAGGTAAATCATCATTACTTATGGGATATCCCAAAGAATTCAAAAGACGGCGCAAAAGATGAAGATGAAGTTCAATTTGATAACGATGCTTACCAAGATGATAACTCTTCGAATGTTCATGTTATTCCCTGCAAGATTGATATGGAAATAGAACAATTTAAAGGGCCAGAATTCAACCAATTGAAATCGACTCTAACATTGTTGATAGAGAACTTACTGACAAGGATATTGGTGATGATACAAATGAAGAAATACTAGGTTTTTCTCATGAAAGTTTTAAAGCAGAATCAGAATTTTGGTGATAGTGATAATTAATGATAGTGATAATGGACTAATAGGCCTAGTTTAAGAATCATCATTTTCCATAGGTCCATTTTATATTTCTAAACCCTAAATGTTGCATCCAATTTATTTTTCTCTTAATCGTTCTATTTTCTTTTGATGCTTACATATTATTAAGAATTTAGAAGTTGCAAATATAATTCCCAAATTCTTTTTTAAACTAAAGGCAATTTTTCTAAGTAGAAATGTTAGAGTTACTCTCTTTGTTACTTTTTTGTCACTATCTATCCTCTCCTCTTACCACATATCATTGTACTTTCCAACAAAAATAAATCATAATTTTAAACCTGTTTTACCTTTTATTATAATTGTGCCACTCCCTAGTATATTTACCTTGCTACTATTTAAAAAGAAAAAATATGGTATGCCCCACTTTATTTTAGTATTTTATTTTTTAAATTCGTTTTTCTATATAAAATGACTTACAATCAAACTATGTTGCAATTATGTTGTGTCAAAAATATATACAATTTGTTTGTTCGATATATAAATATATATATGTATACAACCTTTATAAGAAAACTGTAACTAAAAATACATAATCGTTATATATATAATGTAACATATATATATATATATATATTCTTCTTTTTCTGTATTTAAAATGTCCTAAAACTATAAAAAAAAAAAAAAGGGTATATGCAAAAAACATAATCGTTATATAGATAACGTTTATATAGCCTTTCAATTGTGAGTAAAAAATATAAATTTCTTTTTTTATTAACGTTCAATAGCATTTCACTAAAAAAAAACACAAATTAACCAAAATTTTGATATCAAATCATTGGAGACGAACCAAATTTTGTTTCTAAAACAAGCTCATCGAGTTTCCGAGGCCAAGATTATTTTGTCCCTAAATGTACTTCTAAGTGATTCAAAGACCACATCATGGTTCGTCCACAAAATTGATTTTTACAGACAAAATAGTTTGTCTCTGAATATGGAAATCTTTCTCAAAATATTTTCGGCAGGAAATCTTTTTTTGATGCTAAATCTTTCCTCCAAATCTTTTTGAATCAAGTTTAACTTCTTTAAGACACAAATATTATTTTGTCTCAAATATGTCTCTGAATATGGAAAATTTCCCTCTAGATATTCTTGGTGGAAATCTTCCCTCCAAATTCTTTAGAGACAAAAACGTAATTTTATCTCTAAATCATGTTTAACTACGTTAAAAGAAAAATATTATTTTGCTAAAATATAACAATAATGCAACTTAGAGACAAATTTTTTGTGTCTTTAAAGATATATATTTTTTTCATATCTAAATATTCAAAAGCTTCCTACCGAAATTATTTTATGTGTAAACTTTCCCTCCAAATTCATCAGAGATTACATTAATATTTTGTCACCAAATATTTCACTTAGAGAAACATGTTTCGTTTTTAAAAAAATTAACAAAAAGTTCAAGAGAGACAAAAGATTTAGAGACAACCTGTATTGTCTAAAAAAGCTTTTAGAGATGAAATTAGATTTGTCTCTAAAAAAGTCGTCTCTAAAATAGACTTTTCTTGTAGAGCTTGGAGATAAATCTGCCAAAGTTAAAAACAAATACTTAAAAAGTTGATCTTGCCTTTAAAAAAGACCCCAACTTTACTATGATGTAATTGTTTTTTGAGACATTTAATAATAATTATATCCTCATGATGTTAAATTAGTTTAAATGTATGATAAGCAAACTAAAGTCTGAGGCTGTTGATCTAAATCTTTAAGATCATGCATACGATGGACAAATTATGGCAAAAACATGAATCTTAAGATGATAGTCTATATATAAAAGGTCTATAATCAAGTGAATAAAGTTTTGCACTTTATTCATGCTAAGATTGTTATGTTGTTAACATTCTTAACATGAGATCACTTCTCTTAGTCATTGAGTAGGACTTCGCAAGTAGAGACATTAGTATATTGTCATTGGTGATAATATATTGGATTGGGACTAAGGATGAATGGATTTAATTAATAATTCTATTTGAATAAATCAATTAAGTTTAGACAATCATATCTATTATAGCTTAATCTTGAAATGAATTAATGATTTTTAATTCTTGACTTGTGTTTTTTGATGTACAAAAGCGTGACATCCTAAATTAATTAAAGGTATGCATACCCGTACGTTGAAAGCATGACTTTTGAACAATGTAGACTCATTATTCATAGATATAGAATCCATAGCTCTTTTTATCATTAATGATATTCTCTTATAGGCATTATCTTATAATTGGAAACTAGAGTACTCGACCATTTGGATATGTATGTTTAACTGAATGGTATATTATTTGTATTAGTTATGTATAGTAAGTATTCGATGGTGAGATAATAGAACATAAGATAAATATAATTAGGAAGATAAAAAAAAATTTACCTTTAAGTTAATTATAAATATCCTATGGAGATGTTACACATGATGATATATCATATATGAAAAAATTATTGTAGTTTCGTAATTAATGTATAGTTTGAAAGTATAGCTTTAAGCTTTTAGTTGAATAGCTTTAGAGTTAATAATTATGAAATACACATGCTGGGGATATAATATTTTATAATTGTAAGAGCTTGATCTATATATGTCCATTTGGTCATCTTTGCTAGCTTATATTATTCCTATAATGATATGGTGTGTTTTTCCTACAAATTAGCAACTTATGTTAATTCTTAGATCGGCATAAATTCTTTTGATTGGATTTTACAATATATATTAGTTTATTGGTTGAATTAATTTAAAATAAACATATTGAATTATTTAAAAATATTTGATTTGTTATGGGATTATCTATATATAATTGTTTTAATCAAATAACTTTTGTATTGGGTTATTTAAATAAAAAGTGAAGCTCTATGAAAGATGCACGGATCAAATAAAGTAGTAATTGTACAATTGGCTCAACACGGGTTGATCAGCCCTAGTGTGGGTATCGACCACTCCTGTTATTGGAATTGTTGCTTATATAGCATAGTGTAAATTCTACAAGGTAATTATAAATGTAAGGTATTTCATAATTAATAAAATAAAAAACGTGTAAATGTATATATATATATATATATATATATATATGCAAATATCATAAATGTTTCAATACTTGTAAAAATACGTAATTATGTATATGAAGTGTTCATAAAAATGGAGGATATAAGTATGTATACTTTGTATAAACATTGGTTTACAATTGGTAGATAAAGCTGGACATTTTATCTTACCTAAGATTGTGATGTCGTTTATTCCGAACTTGTTGGAATGATCTTATCCATATTATAGTAATGTCATAATTACTGGATAGAGACATCTATATGTTTGGAACACATTAAACCTAGAACAAGATAGAATTTAAGTTCTTGTGTAATTTCATAGTAAGAAATTAGAATTCCATCACTTTGATTATTTTATGGGTCTTGTTTTAATCCTAAGGTGATCATTGGACTCACGTCTATGTATTATGCCTTTTGGCTGCCAATGAATGAGATCTGTAGCATCTATGATCAATACCTTAGTCTATTGAAGACATAGCATTATAGGCAGCTAGGAACACTACTCACAGACTTGGAATCCACAGCTCCTATTAGATAGGATGATAAGATAATCTTCCCATAAGTACTAATTCAGGAACTTGAGTGAAGAGTACTCGCTATTTAATATGGAATATCAAATATTACCTAAATCCTCATTTATGATTTGTTCATAAGTAGGTCCCCCATTAGAGAATGAACGAGACTCATGAGCAAAGATATAATTAGAGAGGTTGTAGAGAAATCTATAAACCTACCTCTAATTATGAATATTATTGTAGAGGTTATGATTACATGGTAAATGATTATATCAATGAACAACTTTAATAATGACAAATTATGTTTAAGGTTTCATATAATTTTGTATATAATTTAAGTACAACCTTGATCTTTGATAGTGGCACAAATCGGAGTTAATAATTATTATTAATTTAATTGTGATATAATTAAATAAAAAATAATTATTGGGGCTTAAATAATTTGTCTATTGGGTCCCCTTGCTAGCTCCATAATGTTCTTTCAGATGGATCAGTGGAAATATTTTTGGATTAATTTTATGTCTAGCGATAAAATGGTAATTCCACACACTAGTCCACTAGGATTGTGTGGCGCCACTCACTGGAGCTCTGGGAGTTCATGTGGTGTTATTCCATGATTTTAGGAGACAAGTATCTTACATGATCTTCGGGTAATCTATTTGCTATCTTGTTGCTGATAAATATATTTTTCAAGAGTTAAAATAGATGCTATAGATAATTATTTGAATTACGTGACAGATAAAATAATTAAGAAAATAATGGAAGGTATTTATTTTAAAAGTTAAAAAAATAATATCTTAGTTTGAACTGAAATCAGATTTCCAAAAGATATTAGACAGATATGAGATCACACAATTGAAGGTAGTTATGGCACGTGTCACACCACCATTGGAAGCTACAGATCATGCCTACCACATCTAAGAGATGGCATGATCTACTCAAAATCCTGGTGGGATGCTGTTTCAACTTCCAAGCCTTTATGTACCTATAAATAGAACTTGGAGGCTCTATTTTCAGTAGACTTTTATGTAGCCTCCATCTAGTGTTCTTTGAGCTCTCTTCTGCAGAGTTTAAAGAACCTCTGCAGATAAAGGTTGGAAGGAGATTAACTATGAGATTTCATGATGCCCACACACCAGTTGATCTAGAAAGGGGAGAATAAAAAGGAAGATTGGAAGGTTTTGGAACGCTTGATCGTCAAAAGCTATTGCTAAACTCGTAAGTTTGAGTTATTATTTAATAATTATATATAGCATATGAGAAGGATCCTAAAAGCCTAAGAAAAATTTTAAAACCTAATTCCAATGCCTTTGTTTTTAATTTTTAGGTTCCCACCCAACACCTACCACATCAGTAATATGTGCGACGTGATTTTGTTACGAGATTTAACCTAGACTTGAATTTTGAAGTCTAATCTAATACCAACTCCCATAAATAGGAAACATGTTTCTATAGTCATTTAGATCACTTGGGAAGTTTAAAGAGAGCTTTAAGATAGAGAAACTTTGTATCACCCATAGGGTTATTATTTAGCATCAAGAATAATAATTATTGGTCTTCTTTTGTGGTTGGCATGAGACGTTACCTAAAATAAGGATGAACAACGTGTTTTACTTGCTTTTCGGTAGTGAAAAAGAGAATAGCAATGAAGATCAAATAGTTGAGGCTCTTCCAACAACAATTCTCACATAGCAGTTTTGTTGTTTTTGTTTCTATCAAAAGTGCAGCTTTCGGTCTACAATAGGTACAAAGATATTAGATTAATTTATATACATAGCATGTATAACTCATTTTATGGAAAAGCATCTTATTAAAAATTTTAAAATTTCATTGCGTATTTGTCTTCCAACAATTGATATCAGAGCCATAGTTTTAATAGTTTTGTTATATTATGTTGTCGTGAGTTAATTTGGAATATGTTTATTAACTATTAGTTGTTAATTAAATTTTTGGTTTCATTATTAATATTAATTATTTATTTTTGTCAGTTATGGTTCCTTAGAGGTTAGAATATGTGTTTAAGTTTTTCATGAAATTAAATGGCTGTCTATCATCACCACCTTGGATTTGTTATTTTATTTTATAGAAATTCTTTAAACCAAAAACAATATAGGTTTTTGTTGTAAATTTCTCTTAAAACAATTTTTCAATGTGAAGATGGATCTAGAAGATGGAGATGATTTCTGCTTAAGGTATTTTCCGTGTTTATAGAATTTTTCATAGGTCTTTTTAATTGTTATTAAAATTAAAAGTTGAAAATAATGAAAAAAGAATCTCTTTTTTTTTTGTGACAGGCTAGACGATCAGCTCATGTATAGCACAGTTGACCGAGTACAGCTGAATAGCCTCCCCATCGGATGAGCCACTCGACCAGCCCTAGTGTTGGGCAGTCAACCGCCTTACATTAGAAATGTATTTTTCTATTATTTTCAGAAAGTTTTATTTAATGAGATAGTTTTGAGTAAAACAAAAGAAAAATTTTATAATAGAAAGACAATAAATTTTGGACTTTATGATACTAAAATAAAAGATGGAGGCCACATGAAGAAGGATACAACGAGAAACTACAAGGTGAAGAATTGATAAAATGTTTTGATTAAATTTTGTCATTTTTATTTTCTTTTCTCTAGGATGGAACAATAATATTATGATTATTTATTATATTGCTTATAGCTTTGCTTATTACGTTGCTTGTTTGCTTTATAGTATATTTTTCTATGTATGTTGATAACATGTCAAGTAGAATAGGGAGTGCTGCTCATTAAAAGTTGTTCATGCATGCTTTAACATAAAACCTTGTTTTTAAAATATTGAGTAGGAGAATGTTATTGAAGAGAGGACCTTGGCCTCCATTGTTGGTCCATAGGTAACACATGATGGTTTCAATCCCTATGAAGGGATTAATCATGTACCGAGTTGGATCTCTGAAAGGATAATTTACTTGAGCATATTTTATCATTATTCACCACTAGATGACTGATGAGTGAGTATTTTACTCACAAATCAAGTAATTTTTGTGCTTAAGTATTATGAAAATCCTCAAGCTATTGTGTGCTTTTGATGTTTTTTGTGTTACTTTGTAGGAACTTAATAAAATAGGCCTTAATGGAATGTTTGGGCATAAAAAGGATGGTTTTGAAGCTAAAACCTACAAGGGCTGCACGGCCAATGCGACCTGCTACCTAGCCAGCACGCCTTGCTGCATGGCCAGCCCAACCTACTGTGCGGCCAACATACCTTGCTGCGCAGCCAGTGTGGCCTTGGCATGCTGATGGTGCTTTTGAGAGTTGATTTGGCCCATGTTGGCGATCCAACGGATGGAGGCTTATATATACCCATTTTATCCCAAAACCATAAGGAGGAAGAGTGTAGAGGAGAAGGTACAATTTCCAAGAGAGATTAGAGCTTATTCCAAGTAAGAAGATGGAGAAAAAATAAAAATATATATTTTTTCTTTTGATTTAGTTTAGGATTTTATTTCTAAATAAAAAATATATTTTCTTTTGATTTAGTTTAGGATTTTATTTCTAGTTTTAAATTTTAGGTTTTATTTCCAATAAAACATCATGTTAGAAGCATTTGGAGATCAAGAAAGATAAGAGGAGAAGAAGATGAAGAGCTTGGTGACCGTGAAAACTCCAAATTGGGTTTTTTCTTTCTGATTCTCTTCTTCTTTTTTTGTTTTTTTTTTTTTTTTTGATTTACAAATGTTGAATACTTGATGCTAGTTTGTTTAAATTTTGTTAGGGATGAGCTCGGTGCCTTCCGTCGAGCACCGAGGAACCTATTCCTAGTGGTCGATAGATCTGCTTGATGGAAGCAGTTGGAAGCGTAATATCGAACCCTTTTGAGCTTGGCATGTCTATCCGAGGTGCTCTTTAGGGCCCTTTGGGCCGCGACGTTAATGATCGCCTCCTCGAGTAAGACAGTAGCTCAGGTTGGGTTGTCCTAACCTACAAACAGGCTGCCACTTGCCATAAGGAGTCAATAGGTGGTAAACTTCCCACCGCCAGATGGAGACTAATCTGTCGGCGGGGACTATGACACTTGTCTCCTACCATCTAACAGGCCTTGATGTGACACACAGGTCGTGGGTGAAACTCACCTAACACCCTATCCAACTAGCAACTTATAAATAGAGTGCATTTATTGCAGCTCAAGCAAGCGTGCTCATTCCCAATTAACCAACTAGCTCCCGTTTTCTGCAAAGCAACACCTGCCTTGAGCGTCAGAGAGCCCTTGTCTAGTACCCAAATGATGTCCATCTTTTACCACTGAAGCATCCCCCCTCTTGTTGTAGGTACTTCCAAGCAGGCAGAAGCGAGCAGGAAAGAGTTGTCTGACCACCGTGTGCAGCCGTATGTGGTGTTGATTCGTTGCCACTCACTAGTAATCATCAACATTTTGGCACTAGAAAGAGGGCGCCTACGCCTTCACTCAAAGTCACCAGCCACAACTTAGCTCGTGACCCAAGCATGGTAACACAAGGCAATACCTAGGATGAGGGTGGCCCTTAGGAGGCTCAGGTGAAGCCTGAAATCGAAACCAAAACCTGGCTAGACCTAGAGGCCATCCCCAGGCTACAAGGTCCTGGTCCAGGGATTATGGCAGTGCGGTCAGGGCCAAATAAGTAAATGACCCGGTCGCTCAAGATCCAATCCGAGAACTCACTAATGATGTTCACATACTCATACAACAACTCGCACAGCAACAAGCAGAGCATCAACAGGCTCCTGTCCTCCTTCCCTTAGCCTAGGCAAACGAGGCCAGAGGTTGAGCAAGACAAGCATCTGAAAGAGAAAATAAAGTCGACTCCGAGCACTCTAAACGATCCCTAAGGGGAGTCTCGGTGAACAATAGGCTTGTCCGGGAAGGCTGACTTGGCCTTCAAGGAGGCCGATGACAATCACAATAGGGATCCTGAGCATTGGTATTTGATCAGCTCAGGCACCAAGGGGAAGTAAGTTCAACAGGACTGACGATTTGGAGGTGCTGATAAGGGTTGAGGGAGGAGCCCCCTATAGAGTGGAACTACCCGAAGATACCAACAGTCGCTAACTTTAGGAGCTGCAATGCCAGATTGACAAAATCTAGAACAATAGATTTGGGCTTCACGATGGCGGCATGCTAGACCCGCCGTTCACAAACGCCATTATGCGAGTCCCTAGGCTCCCAAAATTAGAGGTCTCATAGATCAAAGTGTGTGTTGGGACGACCGATGCCGATGAGCATGTAGAGCTCTACCGAGGACACATGCTCTTGCATAATGCCAGCAACGCAGCCATGTGTAAGGCCTTTTCACTAACCTTGACTGGTCCTACTCGGTAATGGCTTAGGCGGATAGAGCCAGCCATTATCACCTCTTTCTGCTAGCTATCTGAGGCCTTCTCTACTGCCTTTTCCGCAACGAAGATGATAAGGAAAGAAATAAATCACCTCTATGTTGTCAAGTAGGGGGACGGGAATGTTAGGGATTACATAAACTGATTTACCTAAGCCGCGCTAGAGGTCGGGCACATTGAAGACGAGACCCTAAAGCACGCCTTCATAAAGGGTCTCTAAGACAAAAAACTAACCTGGTCACTTGCCTTTGAGTAGTCAAGCACATTTTCTCAAATGCTTGGCTACGTACAGAGGTAGGCCAATGTGGCTGAGTACATGAAAAGTTACCGAGAAGAAGGTGGTAGCAACGGCAACAAGAAGGACAAGAAACAAAAATAGGCCCCCAAGCACTAAAGTGCTAAGTAGAACAAGAAGCAAAAGAAGGAAAAGAAGACTGAGAAAACAATGGTGCTAACCGAGAAATTTCAAAGCTACACACCCTTGGTCGCTAACATCGATGAGGTGCTCATCCAGGTGAGTGGTAGGAACCTATTGGTCAATTTGCCTAAGTTGAAGGGGAGCAAAGCTAAGAGGGATCAAAATAAGTACTACAACTTCCATAAAGATATAGGACACAACACTCGCGACTGCATTCAGCTCAAAGACTAGATCAAAAGACTGGTCCGAGACAGGCATTTACGAGAGTTTGTTGAGCGAGTCCTAACTCCTAGCTCTGCAGACAGGGGAAACGACCAACCAACATGGGATGCCCAAAGCCGCCCACGTAACGAAAGTGGGAACACCTCAAAACCTTTGAACATTGTTCATACAATTTTTAGAGGGTCAGTTATTGGGGACACTTCTAGCAAACGATGAGCTTATGCTTGGGAGGCTCGGCTGGTTGAGAAGGGCGATCTCATGAACATGTTCGAGCACATCAACAAAATCTACCAACAATAAGATGTCCCGATCACTTTCACTGAGGAAGAGATAGACAAACTTGTTCACCCAAACAACGATGCCCTCGTGTGTGAACTACAAATTGCCAATAATATTGATCGATAAGTACTAATCGACAACGGTAGTTTGGCCGATATTCTTTTTAAGCAGGCCTACGACAAGTTGAAGATCAGTAACGCCACCCTCATCTAGTTCTAGACACCTTTGTATGGCTTCATGAGAGAATGTGTCTGAGCAGCAAGGAAGGTCGGCCTACCAGTCACCTTTAGAGATGGGGATGCTCGGGTAAGACGCATTGTTAACTTTTTTGTCATTGACAAACCCTTCCAGTATAATATCATCATAGGTCAACTGACCTTGAACGTATGAAAGGCCATGGTCTCCACCTACCATTTGGTGATGAAGTTCCCCATGGAGAATAGGGTTGGAGTCATCTAGTCATGACAAAGGGATTCAAGGGACTATTATTTGAACACCGTCAAAGACACCTCAGCTTGATAGTTAAGCATCTCAACTATTTATAAAATTGATGAAACACTGCTTCCCACTGAGCAGGCGCCCAATATGCTATCAGATCTCGACCCCCAACTTCCTGATGAAAAGGTGAGAGCTACACCAGTGGAGGATTTAGTGCCATCTAATTTGGACCTTGAACATCCCGACTGAATGGTCTAACTCGATTCTTAGCTAAAACCTGAGATCCGGGCCAACCTAGAGAAATTCCTAACGGAATATCAGGATGTATTTGTGTGGTTCCACAAAGACATGCCTGGCATTGATCCTAGTGTCGCCATCACCTTAAGTCCAACCCAACTACAAGCTGGTCCTCTAGAAGCAAAGAGCTTTCAACTTAGAGAGGTATGCTACCATAAATGAGGAAGTTCAAAAGCTATTGAAGGCTGGATTCATCCGAGAAATCACATACCCAAAGTGACTAGTGAATGTAGTCCTCGTCAAGAAAGCCAATGGGAAGTGGCATGTTTGTATTTACTACATCAACCTCAATAAGGCCTGTGCCAAGGACTGCTTCCCACTACCCTAGATAGATCAGCTAGTGCACACAACTGCCGGACATGAACTGTTGAGCTTCATGGATGCGTACTCCAGCTGCAATCAAATTAGGATGGCCAAGGAAGACCAGATTAATACAGCCTTCACCACTGACCAAGGGCTCTTCTGCTATGTGGTTATGCCCTTCAGACTAAAGAATGCCGAAGCTACCTACCAATACTTCGTCAACAAGATGTTTGCTTAGCTGATCAGCAAAACCATGGAGTGTACATGGATGACATGCTCGTCAAATTTGTTTAAGCAACGGACCACATTGCCGACCTTCGAGCATGCTTTGACATACTCTAGGAATATAGGATGACACTCAACTTGGCCAAGTGCACGTTTGGGATTAGCTCGGGCAAGTTTCTTAGGTTCATGGTGAACCAAAGGAGGATTGAAGTCAACTCAAGCAAGGCCCAAGTAGTGATTGACATGCACTCACCCTGCATAGTCAAAGAGGGGCAGAAGCTAACCAGCATGGTAACAGCCCTATCCAGATTCATCTCTGGTCTATTGACAAGTGCCATTTGTTTTTTTAGGCACTTAATGGGAGGTGTGAATGGAGCAAAGAGTGTGAGGAAGCTTTTCAAAATCTCAAAAGATACTTAGCCATGCCCCCGCTCTTATCCAAACCTTTGTTGGGAGAGGTATTACACACCTATCTAGCCGTGTTCGGGAAAGCCGTGAGCTCAGTCCTTGTCAGAATGGAAGATGGGGCCTAGAAGCCTATCTACTATACAAGTCACATGTTTTAGGGTGCCAAGGAAAGGTACCCTCTACTTAAAAAGCTTGCGTTTTCCCTCGTCACCTTAGCTTAAAAACTTCAACCATTCTTCCAAGGCCATACTATTCGGGTTCCGGCCAAGAATCCACTACAGCAAGTCCTTCAAAGCCCTAAGATATCTGGGTGGGTGGCTAGGTGGTTGGTAGAGCTCGGGCAATACAACATTCATTTCATTCTGAGGACGACCATCAAGGCCCAAGCCTTGGCTGACTTCATTATCGAATTCACTGACGCTGCTTAGAGCACTCCATCTATCGAGAAGGCCCCAGTAGAAGATCCAAACTTTCCCAGCAACAGCGGAGGCGGTGACATCTCTTAACCAAAGCCTGAGTGGAAACTCTTCATGGATGGATCATCTTACACCGATAGGTCGGGCGCCGGGCTAGTCCTTACTAGCTCGGATGGTTACAAAGCGATCCACGCTCTTCGCTTGGATTTTAAGGCATCCAACAATGAGGCTGTGTATAAAGCACTCTTGGCCGAGCTCAGAATTGCAAGAGACCTCGGAGTGGACCGTATATCTATTTACAGTGACTCTATGCTTGTTGTCCAACAGGTTATAGGGCGATTCTAAACTTGAACAGAATTTATGACCGCATATCTACAAGAAGTTAAAGCATTGTTTGGGCAATTTAAAGCTCATTCTTTTAATCAAATCCCTTGATCTGAAAATTCTAAGGCCGACACCCTTACTCAGTTAGCCTCGGGTTTAGGGGACAACAAACTTATGTTAGTCCCTATCGAGAAATTAGTAGAGCCAAGCATCACCAAAGATGTGTCTAGTATAGCCAAAGAACAAGAATCCACTTGGATGAATCTGATCATCTGATACCTGACCACAGCCAAATTTCCTGGCTATCGGGAACAAGTACACCAGATTCGCAATAGTTCGGCCGGTATTCGATGATTGGGGGAAAAATTTCCTGATGAGTCTACACTACTCCTTGCCTAAGGTGCGTTGGACATGAAGAAGCCTGCTATTTAATGAAGAAAATCCATGAAGGGCTATGTGACAACCATGCAGGGGGCAATCCCTTGCTCAAAAGTGTCTTCAGCAAGGTTACTACTGGCCGGCCATGGAGCAAGACTGCAAGGACTTTGTGCAGAAATGCCTCAAGTGCCAGTAATTTGCTAGGGCGATCAAACACCATGCCAAACCCCTCTCCTCAGTGACTTCTGCTTGGCCTTTTGCCAAATAGGCCATTTACTTGATCAGACCACTTCCCCAAGCTTAGTCACAGTTCAAGTATTACATCGTGGCCATCAACTACCACACGAAGTGGGTGGAAGTTGTGCCATGTGCTAGTATGACTGAGGCAAAGTGCATCAACTTTATCTAGAAAAACATCATCTGCTGGTTTGTAATCCCGCACACCATTGTAACCAACAATGCCAAGCAATTTGAATCTTCAAGTCTACTCTGCCTATGCGAGCAGCTCGACATCAAAAAGGTCTTCTCATCTCCTTCCTACCCACAAAGCAACAGCAGGTTAAAGCTGTCAACAAAACTATCAAGGACAACCTAAAAAAAACTTGAGGACCTTAAAGGCGCATGGATCAACGGGCTCCCGAAGGTACTCTAGACGTACTAGACAACAGCCTAAACCACCATAGGGGAGGCTCCATTCTCCCTCGTTTATGGGGCCAAAGCAGTTATCCTAGTTGAGGTTGGCCTGTCGAGCTTTAGGATCCAACAATACGACGAGCTCTGGTATGCCGAGATTATGATGTCTAAGCTTGATTTGCTTGAGGAGAAAAGGGACCGAGCAGTAATTGGCACCATGATGAGAAACAGGTGGTTGCTCGGTATTATAAAAAGTAGGTCCAACTAAGGAGTTTTAAAGTTGGTGACTTGGTGCTAAATTCAGCAACACCGTTTTGTCGTGGTATATCGAGACAAGTAGTTTGATGGATAATGACTTGTAATTCTAGATATTATTGAAGCTATGAACTTTTGTATTCTCTCTCATTATCACTATGCAAAACCAGAATCTGTGCATTGAACTGAGTACCAATCATTTTATGAAACCTTTGAAATAATAAGTTTACCTCATTTTTGAACTTCATCAAACAAACCCAAGTCATTCTACTACAATCATCAATCAATATGACAAACCAAAGCGACCCTCCAGTTGATGGAACTTTAGATGGGCCCCATACATCAGAATGCATAACCATACCAGGAACTAGAGTTTTATACAAGATTAATGGAAAAGACATCCTATAACTTTTTGTCAGTCCACAAACATCACCCATTAAACTAGAAATATCAAGGTTTGTAAATAAATTCGAAAATACTTTTTTGAGATAACCAAATGATGAATGACCTAGACGCCTACGCCACAACCAAATTTATGATTTCTTCTTCTCCCCACACATGCTTGCTATTAAAGCTGGACCTAACTTGTCAGAGTTGGTTGACGCCAAGTCTTGGTAACATAAGTTCCTTTGCCTAATACTACAACCAATCCTTTGCCCTATTTGGATGTCCTTAAATTCAAAGTGATCAGGCCAAAAAATTAAAACACAAGACAAGGCAGTGGTCATTTGAGAAATAGATAGAAAATAATAATTTAACGAAGAAACAACTAATGCAAAATCTAATTTTAATGTATTAGTAAGAGATAAAGATCCTTCCCCAATAACTGAGGTTAAGGTGCCATTGGCAGTGGAAACATTTTTCTATAAGGATGGCTTTAAGGGCAAAACTTGTCTCGAATCAAAAGTTATATGGTTAGTTGCACCAGAATCAATTATCCATGTACTATAATAGCAGTTGTAGAAGTTTTTAGAGCCTTACTTGTATTTTTAAAGGTTGCAATTAGTGCTGACGAACTTTCAATGAGATCTATATCTAACTTTGTCTCAGCAATAGTGGCTGTGGATCCTTGTTTGTGGTTCTTCCTTCAAATATCTCACCAATTTGGATATCTGATGATTTCAAAGCATTGATTTTCTTATGACCTTTTTATCAGCAATGGATGTATTGGGTAAAAGACTTATCAACCGGTTTCTTTCAATTCTACTGATTCTAAGTAGGTTGCTTGTGAGCCACCATGGCAGAACTTTCAGAGTCTTCGGCTTTCTTCTTTAGAGTGATCCTTTATATGGCCTTTCGTCGAATCAGAGAGTAACACTCCTCCAAATCAGGGATGGTGTCTTTTCGTAAAATCTCTTCACGAACTTTTTGAACTCTTTGTCTAACCCGACAAGAAAGATATGTACTCTTAGTCTTTCAACAGACTTTAACGTCTTGGAATCATGCATAGCTACCTTATCATGATGATCAAGTTCCTAAAATATTTCTGTCAATTCTCCATAGTACTTAGAGAGTGACATTCTGTCTTGTTTGGTAGTAAAAGCCTTTTGATTCAGGTAGAAAATCTGTAATTCATCGCTTCCATCATAGAAAACTTTTGACAATGTGCTCCAAATTTCTCGAGCAGTGGGAATGCGTAGATACCGCTTCATAATCTCTGGAGACATTGATAAGAGCAACCACCTTTTCACTTTTTGATTCACAGGATACCACTTCTCATACTCCTTGGATGACTCTTCAAGTGGTTTTGCATTGCGATGAATGTAAGAATGTTTTTTCCTCTCAGCAAGGTGCATCTCCATAATTTGAGACTAAACATCATAGTTTGTCTCTATAAGAATGATTCTGGCATTAAAAATGCCTTCGGATTGGACAACGACTGGAAGTTATTTCTCTTCTAATGATGTATTTTTTAGTCCGCCATAGTTTCAAAGCGGAGGATGACCTAGGATTATAGAGAATCGTGATAGGATCCTAGAACTTCTACAAACCAGACGTGAACCAGTTGGAAATTGAGTGAATCGACAGGTGGAATGCAAATTTCTTACTGAAGCAGATACAAAATGACTTGTCATTTTATATTGGAAGCACCTAGACACTTATCTTTTCGCTTCAGGCGATGCAGCTTCCAGAGACTAAAACGACATGTCATTTTGTTTACAATAAAAATGACGCAAGACAAAAAACGTCGTTTTTTGTTGTCTTTAATTTCTAACAATGTTTGCAATAAGTGACCCGGCATGTGTTTTCTTTTGGCCGAGGATCTTGCAGCAGTTTTCGGTGACGTTGAAAAAGTAGATTGATCAAAGGATTACGAGGACCTCCATGGTGCAGGCTATTGAGCTTGACAGCAAATGAAACAAATTTGGTTGTTGTTTTTTTTTTACTTGAATTTGTTTAGAATCAAAAACACTTTAACAAACCTGGTTTTTTTAATGGGCTTTTGCTATGCTTTTTTTCGAATTTATTTGGGTATTCTTTTTTCAATGAAAGAAATGTTGCAATTCTGGGGGAAAAAAAAAGAAAAAAAGGAGCAGAGTGTGATGGCTTTGGAGGAAAAATAATGGCAGAACAGTTTTGGTCACCAGGAATGTTAAGCTTTGGTACCATCAAGAAATGCTTTGTTGCATTTCTTGAGTAAGAATGATACAATGTGATCTATTTATAGATCAAAGAAAGACAATAATGAGTTGTTACATAGATGGTACACATGGGATACATGGGATAGTGTACATGGTATGATTTGGAATGAGTTGGAGGAGTAATATGAAGAATTAGTTGGTAGTGTAGGAGCACATGGACAACCTGGATTATTCAACAATAATCGAGTGTTTTGAAAAGATAGTTAAAACAACAAGTTGAAAACAAAATTCTATAACATATGAAAGTTTTATACTATAATAAATTTTTTTTTACACTATAGCAAAACTAAGTTGCTAAACGAAGCCTAATTGACAACAAAGAAATTGAAACTTGATGTCCATATTAGGACAGAAATTATGTGGCGGTTAGGAATCATATTTCTCCTTAAAAGATAATTATTATGGGATAAAAATCAAATTTTGCTTTTAGTAGTTTTGAATAAACTAAATTAGCAATTTTATACTTAGAAAAGTTTCCTTTATAATAAATTAATCTAAAAAAGTCAAAATTATTTTTGTTAGGATACAATGTTTCCATAGTTTTTCCAACAATTTTACCTTCGACACCATAGACTTAATTTCATAATTACTATATATATATATATATATATATATATATATATAGTTTTTTTTGTCAGTACAGCAGACACGTTCTCTGCTGAGGCATGCATATATGAAGAATTGTGTCGTATTGTTGTTATTTTCCTTCACTAGGCTACACATCCTCCGCGAGCTAATGCATGCAAAGCTCTCAACACTTTTGGAGCTAGTATTTCTGTTTGACTTTGTTCATTACATCATCAAAAAATTTCCTCTTTATTTAATGTCGTTTTTTTTTTTTGTCTCCTCTTGTTTTTTTGTTGTCTCTCTCATTTTGTGTGGTTTTTCCTTTGTTTTCTTTAACAATTATTTGTCGTTTTCCAATTTGGTATCGTTTTTCATTTCTTCATTTTACCATCGTTTTTGGTCTCTAAGCGTATTTCCTGTCATGTTTCCTATGGACTAGTAACAATAAATTTCTCTACCACTGTTTTTATTGATAAGAATTTCTCACCTCCAGAGACCAAAAAAAAAAAAGAATCCTTATCGATCTTTTAAATAACCAGGGTTGCTTCTTTATTTATTGTACCATCAATCCAACATTTTCAGCACACAATAATATTATTTGTTCGTTGAAAGTATAAGCTAGTGATAAATTCACACTCGATTTTAGACGAAGAGCTTGAATATCTTACCTTTTTAAGTTCAAAAAGAAAAGAAAGAAAATTAACCATTGACATTAACCATTCGTCAAACTAACGGAAAATGATCCTTAATCGCATTAGTTTGGCTTGCTAACTTCAAAGCTTAAAATCATCCAAGGATGATGCCCGGTCAACTCCTTTCGAATTAAAACGGAGAATATATTCCCTCACGGTGGTTTCCCTGTATTTCGGAGGATTGCTTTCCGACAACAACTCCTTGATGGGTCCATATATTTTCAACGTTGGCAAATAACCGGTGCAGAAGAAGCTCGCAACAGATACTCTCGGACCTACACGGTTTGCCACTACTCTATGCTCAACACTTACGAATCTGTCATTTGACATAAGCTGAAGAAACAGAAAAGGATGTGAGCTCTATTTGCTCTGTTTACAAATAATGTGTCCGTTACATCATAATAATCACAAGTGACTAGATTGTTGCCAGCATGTTATTACTCTTTTTTAAACAGAACTAAGAAACTAAACAACAAAATAAGATCATAAAGCAATAAACACTTGCCTGCAGAAGAGCTCCGATATTTACCACCAGAGCGCTGGGCTGAGGAGACACGTCAGAACTTGGAGACCACCAATGTCGTCTTGTAGAAGGACAGTGAGGAAGTCATTGTCAGTGTGCTTGGTAGCTCCCATAGTTAGTTCTGGCTGCGGACATGCAGGATAGTAATGGCACAAAACCGTTAGGCCTTCAGCGCAATCTATGTCATTTAAGTGATTCGGATTCAGCCCGAGAGCCTCAGAAATCAGCTCAAACAATAGAATTCCCACTTCCATCATTTGCTTTGAGTACTCCATAAGTATGTCTCTGAAAAAGTGTAAAAATACACAACATATTAAATTTCATAAAAAATTCTCAATGAACAAGTCATTTTAGCCGTGTACTTAATAGAGTTGGAGGAAAGGGAATATTACTAATAATTTCGTTAAACTAATATTGCACATAATAACAGAATAAACAAAGTAGAAAAAATTCAAAGTAATCGCTCATGCATACCAAAAAATCAGGTAAATCAGGTAAGTTTTGTTTCTTTTTTTTTTTTTTCCTTATTTTCTTAGCCCTTTTAACATTCAAATGCAAGAGCCTTTTTTCAAATTTTCATTGTGCTTTCTAACATCCAATTCAATCCAGCTTGATGTTGCTGTCGGAAGTGCTCTATATATGCCCCTGTTTTTTTTTATTGGTTTGTTTATAGATTTTTTTTTTACTGAACACCATTTTCCGATCGCTATTGTATGATCATGGTTGGTGTCTTGTTGTCTTTATAGACAAGACAGTTCTAATTGCCAATGTAAAATATTATCTTAATTCATGACCCTCCCCTGAAAAAAATTTTTGGCTCCGGCGCTGCATTAAACTTCATCGGCCTAATCTTATCTCTATACAAACTTGTCCTTCTTGTTTCTACTAGGATAACTCTTTTTGCATCCTTTTTTGCATTTTAAAATTCGACGAACAAGATCAGTACAGTTGATCTTCTTAAAATAGAGAACTCTGATCACATGTCAAATTGGCCTTTTAGCTTCTATCAAAAATACTAAAGATGACGTTGTTTTATGCACTTCTTCTCAAAAGTTGAAGATAATCGATTAGGTATAGAATTTAAATCACAAATATGTCAAAAATAATATGACAGACAGAAACTCACCACAAAAAATATGGTCGCCCACTACTTAGCTAGTTTTGCTTGTTTGTGAACGGTAGATTT
This sequence comes from Artocarpus heterophyllus, assembly GCA_025403435.1. NCBI lineage: Eukaryota > Viridiplantae > Streptophyta > Magnoliopsida > Rosales > Moraceae > Artocarpus > Artocarpus heterophyllus. The sequence continues at coordinate 7,682,210 of CM046341.1, forward strand.
CTATTGGCTTGATTCGGTTCTGTTGTTTATTTCTCCGTTTGTAAAAGCAGACCTTTTTCTTTGATTAATGAAGTTCTTTCCTCAAGATATATATATATTTTCTACAGGTACAAATAAGGGATACTTAAAGGTTGGTAAAGACATACCTACATGCTATGGGCAAGTCTTCAGCTTTTGGAGGATGAGGAGCCACATGACACAGAAACGTGTCCCTCCAATTCGCTGAGATCCCACTATACAGATCAAAGTTGCTGTTATACAACACTGGCTTTGTAGGGTCTCTGGTGTAATACCCTTTCTTCACCTCGGTTTCTTGCTCGTAAAACCGACGAATCCCTTCTTTCATCTCCTCAAGAATACTCTCTGGAATTCCATGGTTGACTATTTGGAAGAACCCCCACTTCTCAGATGCTTCTCTAACTCTCTCAACAATCTCCTTTCGCTTTCCTGAATCTTCAGTAATTAGTCCTCTGAGGTCTATGACCGGAATACTGAACTTGGAACCATCTCCTGATGAAACAGAGTTGATTTCCTCCAAGTGTTCAAATGGATGATGAAAAATACGAGGAATCTCAGAAACACCAGAATCAACAAGTCCTTTAACACCAGCCTTAGTTTCATCGAACGCTTTTAGTTCACTTGCTCTGTCATATTCAGCCTTGACTTTGGCTTGAACAATAAGATCTTTGTTTGTGTCAGCCATTTTTGTTTCTTCTTCTTCTTCTTCTTCTTCTTCTTTTAATTTTTAATTTTTATTTTTTTACTGATAATCAAGCCTTGATGAAGAACCAATATACATCTTATATACTAAAGATCCCATAGGTCAACTGTACTAGATCAGAAGACATTGATAAGACACAAATGTTGATAAGACAAGAAAACTAATAGTATATAGATTTTTTGTTTATTTTTTATGTTATAGATCAACGTCGTTTACATATTTAATTTGCACTAGATTTGTCGTTTTCTCGTAGCTGATAAGACAATCCACCATGTAAACATTTGAACTTTTCTGGAAAATAAATAATATTTACTTAGTTCTATTAAATTTTGGCGGCGTATTGAACAAACCACCTCCTTGTCGTTTCCGTTTAACAATTTCTAAACAATAGAATAGAAGAAATGGTTTATTGCATATCTTGAGAAAGAATGATACAATGTTATCTATTTATTGATCAAAGAAATACAGCAATGAGTTGTTATACACATGAGAGACATGGATAGTGCACATGGTATGTTTTAGAATGAGTCGGAGGAGTAATACGAAGAATTAGCTGGTAGTGTCGGTGTACATGGAAACACTCTCCGTCAAGTTGGTGCATAAATATCTTGCATGTCCAACTTGTCTAGAAAATTTTTGAATACCCGAATTGAACAAGAAGATCATAATAAAAGAGTTACAAGCAAAAATGCTGATTAGGTAGCAAACAAGGAGATTCAACCCCGAACATACATCAATATTTTTTAAATGAAAATGCTTAGAGATGAGAAACGTGTACCTAGTTCTGATAATGAAAAAATTCAACAGACATACCAAACATCGATTACACATATGACTCTTAACACTATTGTTAGAATTGATGGAGACTTTCAATCAAACAAAATCAAGAAACCGGTAGCATAAAGGCCACTCACAACACAATATATAAGTACATCTAACAAACTAAACACAAAAAGAATCTCAAAGAGTGAGGAGACCGCCTTACAGGGTATTCAAAATCAAGCTTTGCAGTAGAAGGTTTCTCCTATATGCTAGAATGATGTCCCGTTATTAACTCTTTTCTTTTTTTTTAACAAGAAGATCTTTGTTTGTGTCCACCATCTTTGTTTCTTCTTCTTCTTCTTTTATTTATTTTTTTTATTTTTATTTTTTACTGATAATCAAGCGTTGAAGAAGAACTAATATATCTTATATATATACTAAAGATCACATAGGTCAACTGTAATAGATCAGAAGACCAAAAAATGTTGACAAGACACAAATGTTACTTTTATTTGCTAGTTTTTCAAACTAATACATATAGACGTTTTTAGTTATTTTTTATGTTATGGATCGACGTCGTCTACATTTTTCATTTGCACTAGATTTTGTCGTCTTCTCGTAGCTGATAAGACGATCCACCAAGAAACATTTGAACTTTTCAGGAAAATAAATAATATTCCGTTTAGCATTTTCCAAACAGTACAGTTTAAGAAATGGTTTATTGCATTTCCCGAGTAAGAATGATATAATGTGATCTATTTAAAGATCAAAGAAAGACAACAATGAGTTGTTACACACAGGGGATACATGGGATAGTTTACAATGAATGGTTTGGAATGAGTTGAAAGAGCAATATGAAGAATTAGTTGGTGGTGTCAGTGTATATGGACAACTTGGATTATTTAACACTCCCCCTCAAGTTGGTGCATAAATATCTTGCATGCCCAACATGACTAGAAAATTTTTGAACGCTCAACTTGAGAGAGCTTTTGTGAGAATATCTACAAGTTGATTTTCTGAACAAATTTTGGGCAACTCCACAATTTTTCCTTCTATTTTTTCTTTGATGAAGAATCTGTCCACCTTGACATGTTTTGTACGGTCATGTTGAACTGAATTGTGAGCAATATCACAAATAACTTTTTTGTCACAATACAATTAAATTGGTTGTTAAGGTGGATAGCCTAAATCTTGAAAGAGAAATTTTAGTCATGCTTCGCACAATCCCAGGGCTAGTCCTTGGTATTCAGCTTCTGCACTTGAAGGTGGAACAACATATTATTTCTTACTCCTTCATGTAACAATATTACCTCCAACAAAGGTGAAGTAGCCTGAAGTAGAACGTCTATCATCAATTGCCCCAGCCCAGTCAACATCAGTATACACGTCTATACTTTGAAATTCTGTATTTTTGGAGAATAAAATTCTCTTTCCAAGAGCAGACTTAAGGTATCTCATAATACACGCCACTGTCTTCATATGTTGTTCTCCAGTATTATGCATGAACTGGCTGACAACACTCAATGCATGGGCTAGATCTGGTTTGGTGTGAGCCAAGTATTATAGCCTCCCAATAAGTCTTTGATATCTTCCTTTGCCCGGCCAAACCTAATCAGTCCTAATACATAGCTTCAGTCCCTCTTCTATTGGGGTGTCAGTAGGTTAACATGCTGACATACTAGTCTCCTGTAACAAATCCAAGGCATACTTCCTTTGAGAAAGAAAGATACCTTCCTTAGATCGAGAAACTTTGATCCCAAGAAAATACTTCAAAGGTCCCAAATCCTTCATCTTGAATTCTTGTGATAAGTATCTTTGAAGAGCTTCCCTTTCCTCCTCATCATTTCCTGTCACCACCATGTCATCACATATACATTGAGGGCAGTGAGTTTACCTTGTTTTTTCTTGAGGAATAAAGTGTGATCAGAGTTGCTCTGATGATAACCAAAGTCTTTCATTGACTTTGTGAATCTCCCAAATAAGCTCTGGGAGATTGCTTCAATCCATATAGAGATTTCTTTAGTCTACACACCTTTTGATTTTTCTTTTTTGGTATCGTGAATCCTGGTGGGACCTTCATATACACTTCTTCGAATAAGGCTCTATGAAGAAATGCATTCTTTACATCAAACTGATGCAGCAGCTAATCCAGATTTGTAGTTAAAGACAACAGAACACGTATTGTGTCAATTTTAGCTACTTGCGTAAATATATCAGTGTAGTCTATTCCATAAGTCTAAGTATATCCTTTTGCCACTAGCCTTGTTTTGAATGTTCAATGGAACTATCTATCTTGTATTTCACAGTGTAAATCCACATGCAACCAACTGGATTCTTTCTTGGAGAAAGATCAACAAGTTTCCATGTCTCATTATCTTGAAGGGGTTTCCTCTCCTTGTTCATGGCAACTTTCCACATAGGGTCATTTAAATTTTCCTGCACACTAATAGGACTAAATAAAGTAGACAATCAATTTACAAATGACTAATTTGATATTGACAAGTGACAGTTAGACACATAGTAACTCATGGGATATTTGGCTTTGCTAGTGAGGTCAACTTCGTATGTGGCTTTAGGGATACCTCTATTTTGTCATGGAAGAAGAATTTTTCTGATTGAATCCAATGTTGTCGTGGAAACATCCTCTGCAAATGATTGACTATCATTTTGTGGTATGAGGGACTTAAATTTGACGAGGATGGAATCACTTCTACATCTAGGATTTCTTGACTACTTTGATTGCTTGATTCATCTTCTCTTGTTTCCTGGTCACACATTTTAGCTTGAGAATCATTGCCATCCTCACTTAAAGTCTTGTCACCCTCATTTTGATGAATTTTAGCCTCAACAGATTGTTGACGTTCCTCTAAGGGATAATCATAAGTGAGGTTTGAATTTTTTACACATTATACTCCCCAAAAAATTTAGGCTTAGATGGGAAATACATCGTATCTTCATGAAAAACAACATCTATGGTAATGACCATTCGCTTTGATGGAGGATGATAACATCGATACCCCTTTTGATGCATAGCGTGTCCTGCAAAAACTATAACATAGTGCTCAAGGATCTAGATTTTTTTTTTTATGTATGTATACAAATACCACACAACTAAATACATGAGGAGGTAAATTAGGAACATTTGGAGCAACAATTGCTTCATTTAGAACCTAGAAGGGCTTAGGATTTCCTGACAACATTGATTGCTTGATTCATCCTCTCTTGTCTCATGGTCACACAATTCAGTGTGGGAATCATTACTATCATCACTTAAAGTCTTGTTACCCTCATTTGATGAATTTTAGCCTCAACAGATTGTTGACCTTCCTCTAAGGGAAAATCAAATATAACTATTTGAATTTTTGACTCATTATACTCCCCTGAAATTTATGTTCAAATGGGAAATACATCATATCTTCATGAAAAACAACATCCATGGTAACGAACATTCGCTTTCATGGAGGATGATAACATCGACACCCCTTTTGATGCATAGCTTACACTACAAAAAACACAACATAGTGCCCAAAGAGCTTGCTTGTTTTGTTTATATAGGTGTGCAAATGCTACACAAGCAAATACATGAGGAGGTAAATTAGGTACATTTGGAGCAGCAATTGCTTCATTTAGAACCTAGAAGGGGGTCTGGAAGCCAATAGAAGTAGAAGGTACCTGGTTAATCAAGTATGCTATAGAGGTAAATGCACCTCCTCCTCCCCCCCCCCCCCCAATGGGACAATGGCATATAGCTTCAATCAATGATGCCTAAACAACCCAAACAAGTGGCGATGTTTTCATTCAGTAACACTATTTTGTTGTGGTGTATCGACACGAGTAGTTTAATGGATAATACCTTGTAATTCCAGATATTTTTGAAGCTTTGAACTTTTGTATTCTCCTCCATTATCGCTATGTAAAACCCAGATTTCGTGCATTGAACTGAGTACTAATCATTTTATGAAACGTTTGAAATAATGAGTTTGCCTCTTTTTGGACTTCATCAAACAAACCTAAGTTATTCTACTACAATCATCAATAAATGTAACAAACCAACGCAACCCTCCAATAGATGGAACTTTTGATGCACCCATACATTAGAGTGTGTAACCTTAAAAGGAACTAGACTTTTATACAAGATTAATGAAAAGGAATTCTATGACTTTTTGCCAGTTCACAAACATCACACTTTAAACTAGAAATACCAAGGTTTGTAAATAAATTTGGAAACAATTTTTTGAGATAACCAAATGATGCATAACCTAGACGCCTATGCCATGACCAAATTTCTAATTTCTTCTTTTCTCCAAACCCGTTTGCCATTAAAGCTTGACCTAACTTGTCAAAGTTTGTTGATGCCAAGTCTAGGTAATGCAAGTTCCCTTGCCTAATACCACAACCAATCATTTGCCTTATTCGGATGTCCTCAAATTCACAATGATCAAGCCAAAAAATTACAACACAAGATATGGTAGTGGTTATTTGGGAAATAGATAAAAGATTATAATTTAATGAAGGAACAACAAATACAAAATCTAATTTTAATGTACTAATAAGAGATAAAGATCCTTCCCCAATAAATAAGGTCGAGGTGCCATTGCCAGTGGAAACATTTTTTTATAAAGATGATTTTAAGGGCGAAACTTGTCTCGAATTAAAAGTCATATAGTCAGTTGCACCAAAATTAACTATCCATGTACTACTAATAACAGGCATAAAAGTTTTTAGAGCCTTACCTGTATTTTCAAAGGTTGCAATTAGTGCTGACGAACTTTTAACAAGATTCGCATCTGGCTTTGTCTCAACAATAGTGGCTGTGAATCCTTGTTTATGGCTCTTCATTCGAGTATCCTAGAAATTTGGATATCCGATGATTTCAAGGCCTTGATCTTTAGTATGACCCTTTTTCGAGACTGGATGTACTAGATAAAGGACTTATTAACCGGTTTCTTTTGATTTTGCTGATTCTAAGTAGGTTTCTTTCAAGCCACCATGATAGAACTATCAAAGTCTTCGGCTTTCTCCTTTAGAGTGATTCTTGTTGTAGATGTGGAGCCAAATCAAGTCAACACCCCAGCAAAAAGGAAGAAAAAAGGGAGAAACGAGTGCTCGGAGGCAGAGAACCAGCGTCGCGGCTCTGCTAAGAGAGCGCCTAGGTGTTGGGGCAAGAGCGCCTAGGCGCTAGGAGCATAATGTCTAGGCGTTGAGTGAATGGCGCCTAGGCGCCAGGTGCATGGCGCCTAGGCGCTGCAGGGGAACGCCGCGGCGCCTAGGGGCTACAGGGGAACGCCGCAGCGCTCGTTTCGAGCACCGCGGCGCTAACGCACTATGTTGCACGATATTTTTTGAGTCAGAGTCAAACTCAAAGGCCCTAAAAAAATAGGAAACTACTAGGGTTTTTCATTAGTTGCTATTTTTCTCTTCCTTTGGTTATAAATAGAAATAAGGTGGCTAGGGTTGTGTGTGTGTGACATTGAGAGTGGCATTATTTTGTGAAAGGCATAATTCTTGAGAGCTCAATCCTTGAGAGAGAAAAATTCTCATAGGGTGCTAGATATAAGAGAGTTTTGGTAAGCATAATGTGAGAGTGTGTAAGAAACTTCTCTTGTAATCTGTAATCTCCTTCATCATAGTGGAATCTGCAAGCGGCAGAAACAGGACGTAGTCTCAATTTTGGACGAACCTGTATAGAATTTGGTGTCTCTCTTTTCTTCTTTTCTCCTATTTATTTTCTATAATTATTTGTTCTTGCAATCCTTGGAATTAAGAGTCGACTAATTTCCCAACAAGTGGTATCAGAGCGGAGGTTTTGATCAAGAACGATGACGGGAGAAGAAGGTTCGGCAGCCGGTATCAACAAATTTGACGGTTCAGATTTTTTCTATTAGAGGATGCAAGTTGAAGACTACCTTTATAGCAGGAAACAGCACTTGCCCTTGGGTAATAAGCCCAAAGGCATGAAGGATGAGGAGTGGAATTTCCTTGATAGACAGGTGCTCAGTGTGATCTGTTTGACCTTGTCAAAGAACGTTGCCCACAACGTTGCAAAGGAGACTACTACAGCAGGGATGAGGAAGGCTCTGTCAGAGATGTATGAGAAGCCCTCAACCAATAACAAGGTACATCTCATGAAGAAGCTTTTTAATTTAAAGATGCTTGAAGGTGCCTCGGTGGTAAAGCATCTGAACAGTTTCAACACCGTCCTGAACCAATTGATCTTGGTAGAGATTAAATTCGATGATGAGATCAATGCCCTAATCCTCTTGGCCTCGTTACCGAACAGTTGGGAACCCATGAGGGTGGCCATTACAAATTCTCTTGGAAATGCAAAATTGAAGTTTGTTGATGTCAGAAACTCTATTCTGGAGGAAGAAGTTCACAGGAAGGACTCAGGTGAAGCCTCATTGTCGAACTCAGCCCTTAATGTTGATAATAGGGGAAGGAAACTTGAGAGGCATTCCAACAGGGATAATGGCAAGAGAGGCAAGTCGAGGAATGGGAGAAGCAAGTCAAGGAACGGTAGGAGTATGGAATGCTGGAACTGTGGAAAGACTAGCCACTTAAAGAAGAACTGCAGGGCTCCAAGGAAGAACCAAGACAAGAATAATGACGCAGCTAACACCGCCACTGAAGAGCAACAGGATGCCTTAATCTTGTCAGTTTACAGTTCTTTTGATTCGTGGGTGATAGATTCAGGAGTATCATTCCACACCACTGCACACCGCCATGTCCTAGAGAATTGTGTTGCTAGAAATCATGGTAAGGTTTATCTTGCTAATAGAGAAACTTTGGATATTGTTGGCATTGGAGATGTCAGTTTAAAAATGCCTAATGGGTCTGTGTGGAAGATTCATAAGGTGAGACATGTTCCTAAACTAATGCGCAACTCGATTTCGGTGGGCAACTGGATGACGAAGGACATAAAGTGACCTTCAATTGTGGAGGTTGGAAATTCATGAAAAGAGCGATGGTTGTTGCTCGAGGATGCAAGGCCGGAACTCTCTACATGAACTCTAGTTGCAGAGATACCATAGCAGTTGCTGATTCTGCTGCTAATACCGAGCTATGGCATTATAGGCTCGGTCACATGAGTGAGAAGGGTATGAAGGTGCTTCACTGCAAAGGAAAACTGTCGGGTTTGAAAACTGTTGATCACAGTTTGTGTGAAGCCTGCATCTTTGGTAAACAGAAGAGAGTCAGTTTCTCAAAGATGGGTAAAGAGCCTAAGTCTAGGAAATTGGAGCTAGTTCACACTGATGTGTGAGGGCCTGCGCCGGTGACTTCCCTTGGTGGCGTAAATTACTATGTGACATTCATAGATGACTCAAGCAGGAAGGTATGGGTTTACTTTCTGAAAAACAAATCTGATGTCTTTGATGCTTTCAAGAGATGGAAAGCCATGGTGGAGAACGAGACAGATTTGAAGGTGAAGTGCTTACAGTCTGACAATAGGGGAGAGTATTTAGATGAAGATTTCAAGTGATACTGTACTGAGAATGGAATAAAGATGAGAAAAACCATTCCAGGAAAACCACAACAAAATGGGGTAGCTGAGAGGATGAACAGGACTTTAAACGAGGGTGCCAGAAGCATGAGGTTGCATGCGGGGCTGCCAAAGATGTTCTGAGCTGAGGCAATTAATACAGCTGCTCATCTGATTAACAGAAGTCCATAAACACCGCTAAAGTTCAAGCCATCGGATGAAGTCTGGAGCCATAAAAAGGTTGATCTCTCTTACTTGAGAGTGTTTGGGTGTGTTTCCTATGTTTACATTGATTCTGCTGCTAGAAGTAAACTGGATGCCAAGTCAAATAAGTGTTTTCTGGTTGGCTATGGTGGACTTGAGTTTGATTATCGTCTCTAGGATGACCAAAGTCAGAAGATTATCAGAAGCAAGGATGTGATCTTCAATGAAGGTATTCTGTACAAGGACAGAGACAATACTGACTCCAGGGGTTCAGGTTCTGAAGACAAGAAGCCTGAGGTGATTCCATTTAAGGATCTTCCTAAAATGGAGGTGCAAAATCCAGAGGTTGAAGACCAAGAAGACATAGCTCCAGAAGGAAACCAGAGGACTCATGCCACACCAGTCAGGAGGTCTAGCAGGACCATCAGACCACCGCAGAGATACTCCTCTTCTCTGCATTACATCTTGTTGACCGACAAAGGAGAGCCAGAGAGCCGTGGAGGCTAAAGATTCGATCAAGTGGGAGTTAGCCATAAGGGATGAGATGGATTCGTTAATGTCCAATCAGACATGACAATTGATAAAGTTACCACAGGGCAAAAAGGCCTTGCACAATAAGTGGGTATACAGGATTAAAGATGAATCTGACGGCAGCAAACGGTATAAAGCAAGGTTGGTAGTAAAAGGCTTTCAGCAGAAAGAAGGCATCGACTTCAATGAGATTTTTTCTCCGGTGGTGAAGCTAACCACGATTAGAACGGTACTTGCGCTTGTGGCAAATGAGGACTTGTTCTTGGAACAGTTGGATGTGAAGACAGCTTTTCTCCATGGTGATTTGGGGGAGAAGATCTACATGAAGCAGCCACAAGGGTTCAAAGTATCGGGTAAGGAGAACTTAGTGTGCAAACTTTAGAAGAGCTTGTATGGCCTCAAACAAGCTCCCAGGTAGTGGTACAAGAAGTTTGACAGGTTCATGTGCAGCAACGGTTTCTTGAGGTGTCAGGGAGATCATTGTTGTTATGTGAAGATTTTTGGTGAATCTTACATCATACTGTTGCTATATGTCGATGACATGCTGATAGCAGGAGGTTGCAAATAGGAGATCGACAAGCTGAAGAAGGAGCTGTCTAAGGAGTTTGCAATGAAGGATTTGGGTGCTGCAAAACAAATCCTTAGGATGAGAATAATGAGGAATCGTAATAATCTGAAACTGTCACAGGAAGAATATGTTGAAAAGGTGCTGAGCAGATTCAACATGGGTAATGTGAAGCCTATGAATACTCCTTTGGCCAGTCACTTCAAGTTATCAAAGGAGCAATCACCGACCACGGAGCAGGAACGAGACCACATGGCCAAGGTGCCTTATGCTTCCGCTATAGGTAGCCCTATGTATGCCATGGTTTATACCAGACCGAACATTGCACATGCAGTGGGAGCTGTGAGTAGGTACATGAGCAATCCAAGAAAGCAGCATTGGGAAGCAGTGAAGTGGATTCTCAGATATCTGAGAGGTACTGCAGGTTTAGCATTGTGTTTCAAGAAGTCAACTTGGGACTACAGGGCTATGTTGATGCTGATATGGCTGGAGACATTGATGGCAGAAAAAGTACCATTGGTTATGTCTACACTTTGGGTGGCACTGCAATTAGTTGGGTCTCGAAGCTGTAAAAGATAGTTGCACTCTCTACAACAGAAACAGAGTATGTGGCAATGACAGAAGCGAGCAAGGAGATGATTTGTTTGCGGTCGTTTCTGGATGAACTGGGTCACAAGCAGGAAAGGAGTGCATTACATAGTGACAGTCAGAGCGCCATTCACTTGGAAAAAAATCTCGCATTTTATGCTAGGACGAAGCATATACAACTGCGGTATCACTTCATCAGGTCGGCTTTGGAAGATGGAGTGTTGAAGCTTGAGAAGATTCTTGGGAGTCAGAATCCAGTAGATATGCTCACCAAGACAGTTCCGATTGAGAAACTGAAGTTGTGCGCAACTTCAGTTAGACTTCTCCAAGAGGCGTGAGAAGTCGTTGCCACTGCAGTTGGAGACATGGTGATTGATTAGTCTCCAAGTGGGAGATTGTTGCAGATGTGGCGCTAAATCAAGTCGACACCCCAACAAAAAGGAAGAAACAAGGGAGAAACGAGTGCTCGGAGGCAGAGAACCAACGCTGCGGCTCTGCCAAGAGAGCGCCGCGGCGTTGGGGCAAGAGCGCCTAGGCGCCAAGTGGAGAGCGCCTAGGCGCTAGGAGCATTATGTCTAGGCGTCGAGTGAATGGCGCCTAGGCGCTGCAGGGGAGCGCCGCAACGCTGCGCTGACGCGCTGTGTTACACGATATTTTTTGAGTCAGAGTCAAACTCAAAGACCCTAAAAAAATAAGAAACTACTAGAGTTTCCTATTAGTTGCTATTTTTCTCTTCCTTTGGTTATAAATAGACATAAGGTGGCTAGGGTTGTGTGTGTGGCATTGAGAGTGGCATTATTTTGTGAGAGGCATAATTCTTGAGAGCTCAATCCTTGAGAGAGAAAAATTCCCATAGGGTGCTAGATAGAGAGTTTTGATAAGCACAATTTGAGAGTGTGTGAGAAACTTCTCTTGTAATCTGTAATCTCCTTCATCATAGTATAATCTGCAAGCGGCAGAAACATGACGTAGTCTTAATTTTGGACGAACCTATATAAAATTTGGTGTCTCTCTTTTCTTCTTTTCTCCTATTTATTTTCTGCAATTATTCGTTCTTGCGATTCTTGGAATTAGGAGTTGACTAATTCTCCAACAATCCTTTGTATGGCCTTTTGTCGAATCAGAGAGTAACACTCCTCCAAATCATGATGGTGTCTTTTCATAGAATCTCTCCACGAACTTGTTTGAACTCTTTGTCTAACCTGGCAAGAAAGATGTGCACCTATTAGTCTTTCAACAGACTTTTTATACAATGTAACATCATTGGGATCATGCATAGCTGCCTTATCACGATGATCAAGTTCCTGAAATATTTCTATCAATTCTTTATAGTACTCAAAGAGTGACCTTCCATCTTGTTTGGCAGCAGAGGCCTTTTGATTCAAGTAGAAAATCTGCACTCGAAATTTCTCGAGCCATGGGAATTCGTAGGTAATGCTTCATAATCTCTGGAGACATTGATAAGAGCAACCATCTTTTCACTTTCTAATTCTTAGCATATCACTTCTCGTGCTCCTTAGATTACTTTTTAGGTGGTTTTGTACTGTCATAGATGTAAAAGAGTTTTTTCCTCTTAGCAAGGAGCATCCCCATAATTTGACACCAAACATCATAATTTGTCTCTGTAAAATGGATCCCGGCATTAAAAACTCCTTCTAATTGGACAATTACTAGAAGCGATTTCTCTTCTGAAGGGTGTATTTTTTTGGCCCGCCATAGTTTCAAAGCAGAGGATAACCTCGGATTATAGAGAATCGTGATAGGATCCCAGAACCTGTACGAACTAGACGTGAATTGGTCAGAAACTGAGTGAACCGACAGGTGGAATGTAAATTTCTTACTAAACTGGATGGAAAATGACTTGTCCTTTCATGTTGGGAGCACCTAAACGACTTGTTGTTTCCCTTCAAGGGGTGGATTTTTAGAGACTAAAACGACACGTCGTTTTTCTTAAAATAAAATAACACAAGACAAAAAACGACTTGTCGTTTTGTGTTATCTTCAACCTCTAGCAATGCATGCAAAGAGTGACCTGACGCGTGTTTTTTCTAGCAAGGAGCTTGCAACGGTTTTTTATTACATTGAAAATGCAGATTGATCAAAGGATTCTGAGGACCTCAATGGTGCAGGCTATTGAGCTTGAATTTAGTTGCAAGCAAATATGTTTTTTTTTTTTTTTTTGAATCTATTCAAAATCAAAAATAGTTTACGAAACCTGGTTTTTTTTTTTAATGGGCTTTTGCTATGCCTTTTTTTTCGAATTTGTTTGGGTGTCCTTTTTTCAACGAAAGAAATGGTTGTAGTGGTGGAAAGAAAAAAAAGAAAAAAAGGAACGGAGTAATGATAGTTTTGGAGGAAAAATAATGGCAGAACAGTTTTGGTCACCAAGAATGTTAAGCTCTAGTACCATGAAGAAAGGGTTTATTGTATTCTTGAGTAAGAATGATACAATATGATCTATTTATAGATTAAAGAAAGACAACAATGAGTTGTTACACACATGTGACACATGGGATACATGAAATAGTGCACATGGTATGGTTTGGAATGAGTTCGATGAGTAATATGAAGAATTAGTTGGTAGTGTATGGACAACCTAGACTATTCAACAATAATTAAGTGTTTCAAAAAGATACTTGAAACTATAAATTGGAAACAAAATATTATAACACATGAGAGTTTTATACTATAATAAATTTTTTCTTTGCACCGTAGCAAAACTAAGTTACTAAATGAAGTCTAATTGACAACAAAGAAATTGAAACTTGATGACCATATTAGGAAAGAAATTATGTGGCGGTTAGGAATCAAATTTCTACTTAAAAGATAATTATTAAGGGATAAAAATCAAATTTTATTTTTAGTAGTTTTTAATAAACTAAACTAGCAATTTTACAATAAGAAAAGTTTCCTTTATAATATATTAATCTAAAAAAGTCAAAATTATTTTTGTAAGAATACAACGTTTCCCTAGTTTTTCCAACAATTTTACATTCGACACCAAAGACTTAATTTCAGAAGCAATATATATATATATATATATATATATATATGGTTTTTTATCAGTTAAGCAGACACGTTCTCTGCTGAGGCATGCATATATGAAGAATTGTGTCATATTGTTGTTATTTTCCTTCACCAGGCTACACATCCTCAACGAGCTAAAGCATACAAAGCTCTCAACACTTTTGGAGCTAGTATTTCAGTTTGACTTTATTCATCCCTCTTAGTTACATCGTCACAAAAATTTCCTCTTTATTTAATGTCGTTTTTTTCTCTCCACTTTTTCTTTTTGCCGACTCTCTCATTTTGTGTGGTTTTTCCATTGTTTTCTTTAACAATTGTTTGTCGTTTTTTTCCCTTTGTCGTTTTCATTTCTTCATTTTACAATCGTTTTTGGTCTACAAGCATATTTCCTGTCATTTTTCCTATGAACTAGTAACATGGATTTCTCTACCATTGTTTTTATTGATAAGAATTTCTCACCTCCAGAAAAAAAAAATAAATAAATAAATAACACCTTATCGATCTTTTAAATAACCAGGGTAGCTTCTTTATTTATTGTACTATCAATCCAACATTTTCGGCACACAATAATATTACTTGTTCGTTGAAAGTATAAGCTAGGGATAAATTTGCTTTTCTTTAAGTTCAAAAAGAAAAGAAAATTAACCATTGACGTAAACCATTCGTCAAACTAACATAAAATGATCCTTAATCCCATTAGTTTGTCTTGCCAACTTCAAAGCTTAAAATCTTCCAAAGATGATGTCCGGCCAAGGCCTTTCGAATTAAAATGGAGAACATAGTCCCTCACTGTGGTTTCCCTGTATCTCGGAGGATTGCTTTCCGATAACAACTCCTTGATGGGTCCATATATTTTCAATGTTGGCAAATAACCAGTGCAGAAGAAGCTCGCAACAGATACTCTCGGACCTACACGGTTTGCCACTACCCTATGCTCAACACTTATGAATCTGTCATTTGACATAAGCTGAAGAAACAGAAAAGGATGTGAGCTCTGTTTGCTCTGTTTACAAAAAATGTGTCCATTGCGTCATAATAATCACAAGTGACTAGATTGTTGCTAGCATGTTATTACTCTTTTTCAAACAGAACAAAGAAACTAAACAACAAAATAAGATCATAAAACAATAAACACTTGCCTGCAGAAGATCTCCGATATTTACCGCCAGAGCGCCGGGCTGAGGAGACACGTCGATCCACTTGTTGTCGTACAGAACTTGGAGACCACCAATGTCGTCTTGTAGAAGGACAGTGAGGAAGTCATTGTCAGTGTGCTTGGTAACTCCCATAGTTAGTTCTGGCTGCGGACATACAGGATAGTAATGGCACAAAACCGTTAGGCCTTCAGCGCAATCTATGTCATTTAAGTGATTCGGATTCAGCCCGAGAGCCTCAGAAATCAGCTCAAACAATAGAATTCCCACTTCCATCATTTGCTTTGAGTACTCCATAAGTATGTCTCTGGAAAAGTGTAAAAATACACAACATATTAAAATTTATAAAAAATTCTCAATGAACAAGTCATTTTAGCCGTGTACTTAATAGAGTTGGAGGAAAGGAAATATTACTAATAATTTCGTTAAACTAATATTGCACATAATAATAGAATAAACAAAGTAGAAAAAATTCAAAGTAATCCCTCATGCATACCAAAAAATCAGGGAAGTTTTTTTCTTTTTTTTTTCTCTTTCCCTAATTTCTCAGCCCTTTTAACATGCAAATGCAAGAGCCTTTGTTCTAATTTTCTTTGCACTTTCTAACATCCAATTTAATCCAGTTTGATGTTGTTGTCCGAAGTGTTCTATGACAGACAGAAGCTCTCCAAAAAAATATGGTAGCCCACTACTTAGTTAATTTTGCTTGTTTGCGATCAATAGATTTCTATTGGTTTGATTCGGTTCTGTTGTTTATTTCTCCGTTTGTAAAAGTAAATCTTTTTCTTTGATTAATGAAGTTCTTTCCTCAAAAAAAATATATATGTATATATATAAATTATCTACAGGTACAAATAAGGGAAACTTAAAGGTTGGTAAAGACATACCTACATGCTATGGGCAAGTCTTCAGGTTTTGGAGGATGAGGAGCCATATGACACATGAACGTGTCTCTCCAATTTGTTGAAATCCCACTATACAGATCAAAGTTGCTGTTATACAACACTGGCTTTGTAGGGTCTCTGGTGTAATACCCTTTCTTCACCTCGGTTTCTTGCTCGTAAAACCGACGAATCCCTTCTTTCATCTCCTCAAGAATACTCTCTGGAATTCCATGGTTGACTATTTGGAAGAACCCCCACTTCTCAGATGCTTCTCTAACTCTCTCAACAATCTCCTTTCGCTTTCCTGAATCTTCGGTATTTAGTCCTCCGAGGTCTATGACCGGAATACTGAACTTGGAACCATCTCCTAATGAAACAGAGTTAATTTCCTCCAAGTGTTCAAATGGATGATGAAAAATACGAGGAATCTCAGAAACCCCGGAATCAGCAAGTCCTTTAACACCAGCCTTAGTTTCATCGAACGCCTTTAGTTCACTTGCTCTGTCATATTCAGCCTTAAATTTGGCTTGAGCAAGAAGATCTTTGTTTGTGTCCACCATTTTTGTTTCTCCTTCTTTTTTTTTTTTTTTTTTACTGATAATTGAGCCCTGATGAAGGACTAATATACATGTCATACTAGAGATTCCGTAGGTGAACTGTCTAGATGAGAAGACTAGAAACAGTTGATAAGTAAGACACAAATGTCTCAACTTTTAATTGCTTGTTTTTCAAACTAAATTGTAAATAGTATATAGAATCTTTTTAGTTGTTTTGTGAGAGGTTATTAACACTAATAATCTTTAAACCTTAGAATTTTTTCTATTTTATCTCTTCAATTTTTAAAATTACTGCTTTACTCTTTAAACGTTAAAAATCATTACTCTATCCCTTAAACCTTTAAAACTTCTGTACTTTTGAAATTACTACTTTGATCCTTGAAATTTTAAAGCACCTCACTTTATTCCTCCTAAACTTTTTTCGTTCAAATAGATAAAATTATGCCGCATGATTCATATATGGGTTATCTTTAAGGGTAAAAATAGGATTTTATCACTCTTAAATGTAAATTACGTGAGTTTAATTCCATCTATTTCAACGAAAAATAAAAGTTTAAACGATAAAGTGAGGAGCTGAGCAAAGTGATGATTTTTAAAATTTAGAAACAAAATGAAAAGATTTAAAAGTTTAGAAAATAAAATGATAATTTGTAAAGTTAAGAGAAAAATAAAAGAAACTTTAAAATTTAGAGGTCATTAATGTTAATAAATTTACCCTAGATTTTGTCGTTTTGTCGTAGCTGAAGACAATCCACCAAGAAACATTTGACTTTTCAGGAAAATATTGATTCAGTGCTGTTAATGTCTGGCGGCGTGTTCAAACGAATGCCTCCTTGTCGTTTCCGTGTAAAAATTTCTAAACTTGATAGCAAAGAAATTGAAACCTGATGTCCACATTAGAGAAGAAATTATGTGGCAACTGGGAATCATATTTCTCGTTCGAAGGTAATTACTATGGAGTACTAAAAATCAAATTTTGTATTTAGAAGTTTTTAATTATAATTTAATCAGCAATTTTATAATTAGAAAAGTTTTCATTTATAATAATTTGAGCTAAGAAAGTCAAATTTTCATTTTGGCTTAATTCTTCAATCAAATATAATTTAGTTTCTTTTTATTTTTATTTTTCAGAATTATTTATTCTCAATTTTATTGGTTGCTGATAGGTTTATTTTCTAGACAATTTAGTACATAAATATGTTAGTCTCATTGTATATATAGGAGGGATAAATTTTTATGAGTGAAAGTATTTATTCTTCTTATTTAAATTCGCTCGGTATTTTATAAAATCAACAAGTTATTGATGCTTTTTTTTTTTTTTGATATTATCCCGTTGTTAGAATTGATCTATTATTGTTTTTCGTTACGCAAACGCTTTCTTTATTTTTGTCAGTTAGGACTCAGGCCACCAAATAATTCTAGAGGTTCAAGATTTCGTGTGATGGCAATGGGATTTTCTTGTGGTTTTAGTTTGTACACAACCATGAAAAAAAGCCATGAATAGAGACAAATAACATAGGAACAAAATGGACTAAGAAAACGACAAAGCAACCCCATGGCTTTCTTCAGCTCATAAAGCAACCAAGTTTGACTTGGCCTCAAAAATCTAGATTTTAATACTCAATTATCAAGCCGTTATGCATTGTAGTGAAAAAGATAATAAAATTAGGAAGAAAAGTAAAATAATAAAAATGAGAATTATTTATTTTTGTAGTGTTTCTTTATTTATTTAATGGTGCAATAGTAAACCGTTTAATTTTGATGTTTATTTACTTAATAATAGAGATCTTATTTAATATAACTACTAAAGTGTATATTCTTTTTATATAACTAAATAACCATTAAATCATAACATTTGAATATAGACATTAATGTAAATTTAACATTCATTTCTTTTGATAGGGAACCAATACTAAGAGAAATATGAAGATTGACATTCACTTTCCTTATTTCTTATATTCAATGGGATCTACAAAACTCTTATTATTGGTTTTACAAGTAAATACATTATTAAAAGGGAAAGAAAATTACTCATATTTTCTCTTTTTCTTTGATGCAAAGCAAACACGCAAAGTATAGAACCTAGGAATTTCCAACTTACTTTTGTTAGTGATGAAATGAATGAACAAATTTATAAGAAAAATCGTACATCACTCAACTCTTTATGTTTTTCTCCAACTTCTCTAGTAATCGCTAACCGACATCCTCTTTAGATAAAAAATAAAAAATAAAAAATAAAAAATAAAAGACAATCAAACTCTACAAGTGTCACTTTCTTCCATGAGTTGTACTACGTCATTAATTCATTTAATTTATGAAAACTCATTTACAGGATCATACTCATGGTTTAAATTTAAACCCGCTTGTTTTTCTCCTGTTTGTCGCTCAAAAACATTTTCAAATGAATATCTTTCTTTCTTAAATCATCAACCTGGTCAAAATCATCTTCTATCTAAATTGTTCCGTTGTTCTTTAACATTCCTATTGACAAGATTTTCTTCTCGTAAAATGGCCAAAGAATTGAAAATTTTGCATGGTACCTCTATTGGGCCATAGACCGGCGGAGTTTTGGCATCAGCAGCAGGTTGCTTGTCTTTCTTGGCCAAGCTTGCTTTTTTTTCTTTTTTTTTCTTTTTCATCTAATCATCTGAATCATCCAAATTCTATCTATATATTTACCCATATACGTACATATTCGTGTGTTTATATAGGATTATTTATATTTCTACGATGTGTTTAGGTTTATTCAAACATTATACATTTGATTTTTATCTTATTGAATTTATATTCTTAGATTAGATTTAATATATAAATTTATACATTTTTTTAGTCAATTTTTAATTTTAACTTTTAAAATTAACCAAAATACCCTCAAATAGAAAAATAAAAAATACTTAAAAAACTTTAAAATAAGCGTTTTGACCTAAAAATGTCTAGAATACTCTCAAATCGGGTTTTTTTGTTTTTTCTTTTTTTTAAGTTTGTTTTTTTCTCTATTTTACTCAAAAATAATTCAATTGTTTAAAGGTCAAAATCAATCATCGACTAAGGTAACTTACATATTTATGTGTTAATTTTAATATAAAGGTATAAATTCGATAAGATAAAAAATTGAATATATACTTTTTAAATAAACCTAGAACAGAAGGTATAAAAATGTTAATATCCCTTTAATATATTTAAAATTTTGTTAATTGTTATGTACTTTTAGTACAAAACGGATTCCAGTAGTTTATAAACATTCCCTTTCAAAGTTTATGTTTTCCTATAAGGGCATTTGGTACAATGCGATGATGATAGGAATCATGTTACCGGGAAAGTGTTATCCGACTCCTAGGAAACATACCTTACCACGTTTGGTTATATGGTAAGAAGAACACAAGGTACAGTACTGATCACTAACTGATTAATTTGATGTTTTATCGTAGAATTACATGTAGATCCAATGAAACTTAGGCAAACGTTTGGTTCATCCAACTAATTTTGGTGGGAATGATCTATATGGTTCAGTGGCGGATTATTTCTTGACATCTCCTAAATTACAGATAGCAAAGGTTAGACTACGGTCTTTTGTGATCCGTCAATCAACACTTTACCCCTAAACTTTTAAAACTCCTAACTTTGTCTCTTGAACTTTAATTCCATATATTTGAACGGAAAATCAGAAGTTCAAAAGGAAAAGTACGGAGCTTTGAAAGTTCAGAGAACAAAGTTAAAAGTTTTAAAAATTCAATGGACAAACTGATGATTTTTAAAGTTCACAAGGCTAAGTAGCAGTGACCTAAAGTTTAAGGGCTAATAACCCTTTAATTAAAGACGGACCAATTTTCCTCGAGTTTTAGCTACTGCTACTTTCTTGTTTTGTTCTCTAAACATACATTTTAGGTTTTCCTTTTTAGGACTCTATTGATCATGTGTTCAAAGTTCTCAGGTGTTTAGAAAGCATGTCTTGTTAATTTTTCATGACATTATGAAAAATAAAGTATTGTGCTTTATTAATAAATGATGTTTCTTTTTTTATTATGTATCTATGCATATTTGTTTAAATACATAAAGGTTCCAGAACTTGTTTAAAGTCCTTCATTACGTATATGCAGTATTCATATATTGAAAGTATACATTCTAAGGAATTAGTCTAAAATAAGAGTTTACAATTGATAGATAAAGTTAAATATTTTATCTTGAGAAGATTGCCGTGTTGTTTATATTCAAATTAGCCTGACCATCTCATCTAGATTATAATAATGATAATTACTAAATAGAGACACCGGTTTGTTCAAAATACATTGAATTATACTACGATAGAACTATAATTCCAATGTAATTTGGTGATAAAAATCAAATTCTATCAAATTCTATCAATAATCTTGAGTGATTAGTAAACTCGTATCCATTTAGTTCATCTTTTAACTTGCCAATGAATGAGATCAATTTAATGTGTATTTATTAGTAGCTCAGTAAGTTCGAGATCTAATATCGTAAATTGCCAGCAACACTACTTCATAGATATGAAATCTACAACTATGCCAAGAAGAAATTGTCTTTTTAAATTGAGGGTAAATTCACATGGCAAATGGTTAAAAACTATGGACGACATAAAATTTTTTTTTAGTTTTTTATAATTGTTACAGTTTAAGAGTGTAGCTCTGATCAAATTGCCGCACAAATGAAAGCTAATAATTATATTAATTTAATTAAGAGCATAATCAAATTCTAAATAATTGTAGAAGCTTAAATTAAATTATATATGTCCATACAGTACCCTGACTTGCTCATATGTATAAGCTTAACATACAATCTCACGTTTTTAAGGTGGTTCAAGGAATTCCAGGTTTAATTACAACTATTTATGGTAATACGTAACAAAAGGGTTAATTGTCTAAATGTGTGCAACACAAAATTTGGTTTCAATTGCATTCTCAAACGGACTATTAACTAAATGCGCTAAATAATTTAGAAATAGCTTTTGTAACCAGTTCTAAGAGCATTCTTAGCAAGTTCACAGTAATGCAGTTTTGTGCCAAGTACTTCAGAGCCTAAAATGTGATAGCACAGACGTGCCATCGAGGCCTTGCGAAGTATAGCGATCGACAAAATCTTTCATTGTGGTTTTTCTGTACTTTGGAGGATTTTCTTCCGTTAACAACTCCTTGATGGGTCCATAAGTTTTCGTGGATGGCTCATGACGATCTGTCCTAAAAAAGCAGACAACCGACACCCTCGAACCTTTACGGTTTGCCAGTACTCTGTGCTCAACACTTTTGAACCTGTCGTTGGACATATGCTGGAAAGAGGCCAACAAAATCTTTCAACAATCAAGGATTATTCACTGGGAAGGAAAAATGAAGTGCGTCAAAGATCTTAGTAAGTAGAGCAAGAATAACGTTAAAACCTTACTTGTAATAGATCTCCTATGTTAACAACGAAAGCCCCGGCTATTCGGAGTATGTCGATCGATCGATTTTTGTGAAGAACTTGAAGGCCACCGATATGGTCTTGAAGAAGCACGGTGAGGAAGCAACCATCAGTGTGCTTGCTTGTGCCTAAAGTTAGTTCTGGCTCCGGACATGGAGGATAGTAATGGCAAAGAAAAACATGACCTTCGGCGCAATCCAGGTCTTTCAAGTAGTTCCTGTTGAGCCCAAGAGCCCCTGACAACAGCTCCAACAATGAGATGTCCAATTCTCCACTTGCTTTGAGTATTCCACTAGTATATCTCTAGTGTATTACAAGCAAATAATAGGAAGAGAAAAAAAAAGGTTCGATTCACACAACATAAAACATTAAGGAAAATTCTCTTCTTTTGAAGCACTATTAACTAGTTTTCAAGATGCATAGACAATAATTGAATGATATAGTATCTACACGTGCCTTGATCGCAACATGAACAAATCAAAAAACCTTGTTCAATCAAAATCAAAGAGAAAAGGATTTCATGATGAGTTAATAGGAAAAATTCCAAAACAAAAAGGTTATAGATGGACAGGTTTTGCCTGTCAAATCAAAGGGATGGACATATGAATAATTGCCCTCTTCTTTATGTGTATTTGAAGAATGCCTGGCGTTTCGATTTAGCGAGCAATGCCTGGCGTGGAGATTTGTGTGGTGGTGGCCGTGGATGGATGGAGAGAGAGATATCAAAAAGGTTAGAAGGAAAAGAATTAATTAGAGTTATTTGAGGGATAATTTTGGTATTTTAAATTCCAAACCAATACTTTTTTAAAAAAAGGAATTTGGGGTATTACTTATACAACAATATCAGAATTTGTATTTTCCTGATAGACCTCTTAATATACAGCCCTTTAAAATGGAAGCTGAAGTCATTAGTAAGTCTAATTTTCATCATTTCAAGAGCATAGATCAAAAATTGCCTTTTTTATATTAAAAAAAAAATCCACAAAAATAGATAGGAAAAAAGATCGCAGGATAAATTGTTGAATGAGATTTACTTTTTCCCTTTTTTTGGTACAGAAATATTTGAATGTAACTTGAATTCATTCAAAGAGACCATAATTTTCAGGATAAAAGCTATGAATTCTCTTTAAATTATGTCACTTGTATCAATATTCTTTCAGACTTTAAAACATAAATATTTTACCCCTTAAATTAATTATAATAATTCTTTAGATTCACCTCCAAGCTTTGAAACATATTTATTGTTGGACAAAATTGTTGAGCTTTTGTTTGATTTAATATTACATGCAATAATTAAGGGTTAATATGAATATCTTTCGCTCCAAATACTCTAAAGTCTATCTTTGTAGTAGCTGCTCATATGCAAGAAAAGATGGAGGAAATCTAGATTATGAGCCTAAATCAATTGGTTTCGTCAAGATGGAAAGAAACTAATGAATTTGTGTTTTTAATGTGCATAAAAGGTGTTATTTCGTCCAAAAACAATACATTTCAAAATTTAGGATAACATGAATAAATACTATAGTTCAAAGGCTATAATAAGTTGGTTTCAAAATTTGAGTAGTATGTTGACATAAATAACATGGTTTAGGGAGGATACGTAAAATTTTTAAGGACAAAAGCTTCAATATTGTCACGTGATGGTTCATTAAATAGTCATTTCTGCCGAGTATATTGCCACGTCAGCAAGAATAGTTTATTGAGGACAACTGGAATTAGTTACAAGTATATAATTCTTAATTGGTTGTTGCATTGCAGGTGTATTAGTAAAAGTCGGTTATATGTATATGTACTGAGATGTAATATATGTTGATAAAAATACTCTTAGATTTTTAAATTTTTAGTTCGAGTATTTGAATAGAATATTTGAATAAAGATTTAAATTTTTATAAAAAAAAATACTGTAACAAAATAATTTAAACCTTGATTCAAACCACGAAATAAACAAACTCTAAGTCAAAGAGAGAGAAATTGGGTGTAACGTGGGTCGTAGGAAAATAGGCTAGAGAGAGAAACAAAAGGAGCTTCATCTTCTTAAGAGAAATTGCGCCTAGTGTAAAGTATTTCCAAGAGTGTTCAAGAAGATTGTAGAAGTGCTTTGTACTCTCATATTGTTTCTAGTGGATTTTGATTACTGTCTTGGTCCCTGTAGATGCAGGAATTGTCATGATCCAAACCACGTTAAAATTTCCTTGTGTTAGTGTTTTCTTTGTTCTAAGTGCATTTACTAATTTTTGTGTGTTCTCTAAGAGCTGTTCTTGATTACGTTGTGTTCAGTTGTGTGCTTGAATCCGATTGTGTGGCTTAACATCTGGTATTAGAGCTAAAGATCAAGAACCAGAGAAGACAATGGTGAATCAGAAGTATGACATTGAGAAGTTAACAAACAAGAGCGATTTTGGTTTGTGGAAGATGAAAATGGAAGCAGTCCCTATCTCACAAGGTCTTGATAAAGCCCTGCATCTAGACATTGAAATCCCTCATGATCTCTCTGATAAAAACAAAAGGAGGATTTCATCAGGCAGCAGAAAGAAATTTCAAGAAAGGCTCACAATACGATTGTCCTTAGCCTTTTCTGATTAGGTGCTTCGAAAAGTATCTCATCAGAAACCAGTTGCAAAAATCTGGCAGAAACTTGAAGAAATCTATCGAGCTCGATCCCTTGCAAATCGCATTTACTTGAGGGAAATTTTTTATGGGTTTAATGGATGAATCGAAACCATTAAAGAGAGCCTTGACGACTTCAACAAATTCGTTCTTGATCTCGAAAACCTAGAAGTCAAGATTGAAGACGAAGAAAAAGCAGTAATACTCCTAAACTCCTTACCCAAATCCTTGAAGACTTTCAAAGAAATACTAAAATATGGGAGAACATTTATAGCAATAGGAGAAGTTCAAAATTTATTGTGTTCTAAGATTCTTGATTTGAAAAATCTATTGATAAGGGAAATTCTGGTGAGAGTTTGAGTGTAAGAGGGAGGACACGGAAGAGACTCTTTCAAGAAGAGGAGGAGATAGTTTTCAAGATCAAAATCTAGAGGCAAAGAGGACTATTAACCTTGTGTTTGGCAAAAATGGTCCACACCATTTTTTTCAGTTTTAAACCGTATAAAGCTCTTACATGCTACAGAGAATAAAAAAAAATTATTATACTGTAAAACTCTTACATGCTACAGTGAAAACAGTTCTAACCTATAGTTCTCATCATCCTGCCAAAAACCTTATTAAAACATGAAATGTTTTCATTGTAATAAGCTTACCATATTCAAAGATTTTTCCCTGAATGGAAGGCCAAAAACTCTATAAAACTTTCAGGAGATGCAGCATTGGTTGATGAAGGTTATAATGCTGAGGTCCTAACGATTTCTTCCTCTCAGACTTCCCAAGATTGGATCTTGGATTCCGAGTGCAGCTTTCACATGACCCCAAAGAAAGACTGGCTTGATTCTTTTCAAGAGATTGAGAGGAGAAAGGTTGTGACGGATGACAATTATTCTTGCAAAATAATAGGGATTGAGACAGTATCCATCAAAAGGCATGACGGTATTGTTAGGGCTCTTAAAAAGGTTAGATATGTGCCAGAATTAAAAAGAAATTTAATCTCTCTTGGTACTCTTGATGAAGATGGGTATACTTTCAAAACTCAAAGTGGAGCACTAAAGGTTCTAAAGGGCTCTATAGTGGTGATGAAAGGGATAAAGCATCAAGATCTTTATGTTCTCCAAGGCACTAATACAAAGGAGTGGATGTTCAGAGGTCCACAAATAATACTTTCTTGTGGAATAGAAGGCTTAGTCACTAGTGTGATAAGGAACTCAAAAAACTGAATAAACAGGGCTTGCTTGGAAAGGAAAACCTTGGAAAGATTGACTTCGGTGAGCATTGCATTCTAGGAAAACAACACAGACTGGTTTTCAAGTCCTTTACAGATGGAACAAAATCAATTCTTGAGGATTGTACTCAGATCTCTAGGGTCTTGTTAAGATTCAAACCCATGGAGGAAACAGGTATTTTCTATCTCTAATTAATGATTATTCACAAAAAGTTTGGGTTTACTTACTTAAGTCTAAAGATAAGAAAACCGTCTTATCTAAAATTAAATATTAGAAGGCTTTAGTAGAAATCCAAATAGATAGAAAGGTTAAGTTTTTAGAATTAATAATGGGCTTGAATTTTGTAATAAGAATATAGCTTTGTCGTGCAAAGTAGTAGGTATTTTGAAACATTATACTGTTAGAAAGACTTCTCAACAAAATGGCTTAGCAGAGTGTGTTAATAGGATAATTCTTGATAGAGTGAGGTGTATGCTGTTTAGCTTTGGGCTGTCTAAATTGTTTTGGGGGGAATCTGTTATGACAGCTTGTTATTTGATTAACAGGATACCATCTAGTGCAATAGGTTTTAAAACCCCCTGAGGAAATGTGGTTTGGTAAGCCAACCAATTATAGTTTTCTAAAAGTTTTTGGATGTGTTGCTTCTGTTCAACCAAATAAAAGAAAACTAGAACCTAAATCTATAAAATGCATATTTTTGGGATATCCTGATGGTGTAAAATGTTATAGACTTTGGGTTGAAGATTCACCATGTATTAAGATAATAACTAGTAGAGATGTGGTGTTTAATGAAAATGAAACTTTTTTTTGAAGTTATTAACCATGCAAGTACAGATCAAAGCCTTAAACTCAAAATCCAACATGGCAAGAAAAGCTATGACAAGGAATATTTTGAGTTTGAAGTGAAGCCACCTAGAGCTTAAGATTATCAGGATCAAAACAGTCTAGAAGACCTGGTTAGTGCTGAAGAAGGTCCAAGACATACATTGCTTCTCAACATCCTGAATATGACTCACCAGGATTTGATGAAGCTAGAAGTGAAGGGACAGTCCCTGAACCCAAGGCCAGCTATCAGCTTACAATGGACAGAATCAAGAGAAATGTGAAGCCACCAGAACATTGCGGTTATACAGATCTAATTGCTTATGCATTAGCCACAGCTGCTGAGTATGAGGAAAGTGAACCAATTTCTTATACTGAAGCTATAGAATGCAAATAGATAAATGGCTTAGTGCAATGACTGAAGAATTTGAATCACTGCAAAAGAACAACAGATGGATCTTGGTGGATAATAGCCAAAGCAGAAAGTTGTCTCCTGCAAATGGATGTTTAAGCTAAAGGAAGGAACCACAAAAAATGAACCTATCAGGAATAAGGCCAGATTGGTTGCTAGACGATATGCACGACATGAAGGCACAGACTACAATGAGGTTTTTTCACCAGTTGTGAAACGTGCCTCAATACGAGTCCTAATGGCACTTATTGCTTACCATGACTGAGAATTAGAACAACTTGATGTAAATTTGGAAGAGAAGATCATGATGTCTCAGCCATAAGCAGGTTTTGAGTTCTGAATTTCATATGAAGGATTTAGGAAAAGCCAAAAAAAAAATTCTTGGAATGGAGATTGTAAAGAACAGAAAGGGGCTTGAGCTTTTCTTATCTCAGGAAGGGTATTTGAAGAAAATACTAGAGTGATTTTCGATGAGTAATGCAAAAGCTGTTGGTGTACCTTTGGGAGCACATTTTAGGTTGTCATCTACTCAATCACCTGTGACAAAAGAACAGCAAGCTGACATGGCGTTGGTCCCTTATGCTAATACAATTGGCTTTCTTATGTATACTATGGTCTGCTCGAGGCCTGATATAGCGTATATAGTAAGTGTACTAAATAGACTCATGGCTAATTCTTAAAGAGATCATTGGAAAATGGTTATGTGGCTTCTGAGCTATATAAGAGGATCACTGAAAGTTGGATTGAAATATAAGAAGACAGATGGTATGCTAGGGCTTGCTAGTTATGTTGACTCAGATTATACAGGGGATTTAGATAAGAGAAGATCCGCAACTGGTTAGATCTTTACTTTGTGTGGAGGACCTGTTAATGGAAATCTCAATTGCAATCTGTTGTAGCACTTTCAACAACTGAAGCGGAGTATATTGCTGCCGTTGAGGCTATTAAAGAAGGATTATGACTCAAAGGTATATTGGGATAACTTAAAAGTATTGAGTGGCGATGTTGTACTCGATTCTGATAGTCAAAGTAGGATTCAGTTGAGCAAGAACTCAGTTTTCTATGAGAGGACAAAGCATGTTGAAGAAAAGTATCAATTCATTCGAGAAGTGATAAGCTCGGGGAAGATAAAGTTAGAAAAAATTGCTACACTGAGATAGCTACAAGTCGTGCCTTTAACCAAGTCAAGTATTGTCTGGACTTGTTTAATATGTCTGTGAAGTAGCATTCCCTAGAACTATTTGTTGAACTAAGGTGAAGGATGTCACGTGATGGTTCATTAAACAGTTATTTCTTCGGAGTGTTATTGCCAGGTCAGCAAGAATAGTCTATTGAGGAAAACTGAAATTAGTTACAAGTAGATAATTCCTGATTTGTTGTTGCATTCGAGGTGTATTAGCAAACTTCGGTTATATGTATGTGTACTGAGATGTAATATATATTGATAAAAAGACTTGAGATTATCAACTCAAAGGGAGAGAAATTGGGTGTAACGTGGGTCCTGGGAAAATAGGCTAGAGAGAGAAACAAAAGAAGCTTCACCTTCTTGAGAGAAATTGTGCCTAGTGTGATGCATTTCTGAGAGTGTTCAAGAAGAGTGTAGAAGTGCTTTGTACTCTCACATTGTTTCTAGTGGATTTTGGCGACTGTCTTGGTCTCCGTAGATGTGGGAATCGTCTTGATCCGAACCATGCTAAAAATTCCATGTGTTATTGGTGTTTTCTTTGTTCTGATTGCATTTACTAATTTGTGTGTATGTTCTCTGAGAGCTGTTCCTGATTACGCTGTGTTCTGACAGCTGTTCTTGATTATGCTTTGTTCTGTTGTGTGCTTGAATCGGACTGTGTGGCTTAACAAATATGTGTCCCAATCTTCTGCCCGCTTCTGTATCCCACAATTAGATTACATCATTTGTTTTCAGGGGATAAAAATCCTTGGACTTTCGCTTGCTTAGAATATGGAAAACATGCTGATACATCTATTAAGTAAACCACATACATTATTTATGGTAACATACGAAATTATGCAGTGCAACAAATTAATCCACAATATTTTTCAAAAAAAAAGCCACAATAATGCTTCAAGATTCGGTTCCAAACCATTTCTCAAGATGACGAAAAATTGAGCAATAATTTTATACGTTTTTGTTTGGCTTGCCTACTTCAAAGCCTGAAATGATCCAACCCTGAAGTCTGACCAAGGCCTTTTGCTTTGAAATGCACAAGATAGTCGCTCACTGTGGTTACTCTGTACTTGGGAGGATTCTTTTCCGATAACAACTCCTTGATGGGTCCATAGAGTTTCGATGTCGGTATATAACCGGTGCAGAATATGGTCGCAACAGATACTCTGGGACCGGTGCGGTTCGCCAGTACTCTATGCTGAACACTTTTGAATCTGTCGTTTGATATAAGCTGAAGAAACAGAAAAGAAAAAAAAATTTGAGACAACTTTAAACTTTATTTATTGAAGAATTCAACCTGGCTCCAACCTCAACAAAATTTGTATGGAGCCGTGACTAAGACCAAATCAAGGACTACATATGCAATGAGTTTGGAATGTCGCATTTCGTAGGGCAACATTGAGCTATGTTGGTAAATAATATTGTAACAAGGTAGTCACTTGCATAGTTGCATTTCAGTCTTTGTGAGCACTCTCTTAAAAAGAAAAACAAAAAAAAAAGTCCAGAGGAAAATTCAAAGTTCTAACCTTTCAAAACACCACCTTATATGCAAGCGGTTGGTGACGCACGTATGACCCCAAAAGGCAGGGCAAGCGGTTCGAGTTTTGAGTAACGTCGTCACTAATCTTTTCTTTATATTAACTTTTTTTCTTTTGTTAAAAAAAATCCTTGAGTATGGGGAGCTTAATTATTACCTGGAGTGGAGACAGCTAGTGGATATAGTATGCGGATCAGCCTTTCATTTTTAATTAATGTGGGTAATTTTGACTTTTCAAACATGTATATTTTTGTTAGGGCTACGAGAGAGGAATCAGAGAAAACACGGTGAGGTTGAAAGATGAGTTATAATCTTCTTGTTCATCTTAACAAAATTTGATGGTAGCTGAAAGTAAACATAATTCACGACTATAATAAATTTTGTACATGTTTATTTATTTATTTTCTGAGATTTGGCCGCTACGTATAGTAAAATATTACAACCTCTGATTCTTAATAACAACAACACGAGAATGATAAACACTTGCCTGAAAAAGATCTCCAATG
Organism: Artocarpus heterophyllus; assembly: GCA_025403435.1. Lineage (NCBI taxonomy): Eukaryota > Viridiplantae > Streptophyta > Magnoliopsida > Rosales > Moraceae > Artocarpus > Artocarpus heterophyllus. The sequence continues at coordinate 7,712,391 of CM046341.1, forward strand.
TTAACCACAAGAGCCCCAGGCTCCGGGGCTATGTCGATCCACTTGCTCTGGTGTAACACTTGGAGACCACCAATGTGATCTTGTAGAAGTATTGTGATGAAGTCGGCGTCTGCATGCTCTGTTGTGCCGATGGTTAATTCTGGTTGCGGGCAGGCAGGATAGTAATGGCCTAAAATCCCAATCGCCTCTGCACAGTCTAGATCATTTAAGTGGCTCGGATTCAGGCCTAAAGCCTCCGAGAGCAATTCAAAAAGTAGAATTCCCACTATCCTCACTTGCTTTGAGTACTCCACAAGTATGTCTCTGCAAGTTGAAACATAAATTACAGATAATTATCAATTTGATTGTCTGCAAAAACATGATTGCTTTTGCCCTTTTAAGATTGTTTAGAGGGAAAAGAATACAAAGCTTCAAGCAACGATCTTATTACTATTTTTTTTTTTTTGGGAACAGAACAATCATTTATTAAGGCTCGTTCAAATCTGCTCAATTTGCTAATTCGACCAGGAAGAAATTATAACGCAAAATTCCGTTAGTTGGATGTGAATCTATGATTGGTTGAAAAATACATGTTATTTGCTCCAAAATATTTTGGACTATTAGAATACAAGAAACAACATAGGGGGCTCTTAATACCTTAATATTATGGGCAAGTCTTGAGGATTTGGAGGATTAACGTGAAACATAAGAGCAAAAGTATCCCTCCAATTTGTTGTAGGTGCACTATAAAGATCAAAGTTGCTGTTATAAACCACTGGCTTGGTGGGATCTCGCGTGTAAAACCCCTTCTTCACCTCTGCATCTTGCTCGTGAAAACGACGAACACCGTCTTTCATCTCCTCAAGAACACTTTCCGGGATTCCATGATTGACGATTTGGAAGAACCCCCATTTCTCAGATGCATCTCTTACTTTCTCAACAATCTCCTTTCGCTTACCCGAGTCTTCGGTACTTAGTCCTCCAAGATCTATGACCGGAATACTGAACTGGGAATGATCTCCTGACGAAACAGAGTCAATTTTCTCAAAGTAATCTGATGGATGACGGAAAATACGAGGAATCTCAGTAATTCCACAATCAACAAGTCCTTTAACACCGGCCTTGGTTTCATCAAAAGCTTTAAGTTCACTTGCTCTGTCGTATTCTGCCTTGAATTTGGCTTGAACGGCTACAATATCATCTGTGTTTGCATCCACCATTTTTTTTTTTTTTTTTTTGCTTCTTCTTTTTCTCCTGATAGTTTTAGCCTTTGATCAAGAACCGGTCTAAGTCTTATCCAAGAAATCCCTTTGGTCAACTCTTTAGAAAAGAAAACGACAAATGGTTGGTTAAAAGACTGTAAAATATTTTAAGCGATTTCGGCTTGAATATGGCTTAAACTGCTTCATCTGTTTTTGCATATGTCAAGTACAGTATTCTGTCGCTTGTTTTCCTGATATTGTTCTTATACACTAAAAAAATGCTTAAGAAACAAATGTTTATAAAAAGACTGCAAAGTTTTTAAATGTAGAATTGCCATATTTTTAAACTAAAAATTATTTATTATAGCTTGCCTCTTTTGACTATTTGTTAACTTATCTGTCAATGCGACTTTTATATTAACTACATTCATCACGTGCGTTTATCTCAAGATCCAACGTGGCCTCCACATGGAGGGACCCCACTAATTTAATTCTAAGAATAAAACAAATAATAATAAAACAAGTAAACTGAGAAATTGAACTTTCTCAAAAAAATATAAAAAACATGTCCTTTAAGAAATCATCGATCACGATTCAAAAAAAAAAAAAAAATTCATCGATCACCAACCAGCAACCCTCTAGGTCCTGTTATGTTTTGGCTCTGTGGATCTACCAGGGAAAAAATGCGTTTAAAATTAAAACAAATTATAAAAGTTATGTTATGTTAAAAAATTGAATTATAAAAGTTATGTTTAGTTTAATAAGTTATGTTTTTTTTTTTTTGCTATAATTATATAGTCACTTGATTTTTGTTAGAAAGCTTTTGGACTGAATTGTCTAAATTTTTAAAATAGAGACTTAAGTGTCAAGAAAATAAAAGTTTGGGGATCTAGTTGTTAAAATTTTATTACGAGAACCCAAGTTCCTAAGATCAAAATTCTCGAGGACTGTAGGTGCAAAAAATCCTTGATAAAACATGGGGAACGACAATAAGTGCAAAAGCGACGTCAAAAAAAAATACAGGAAAAAAGGGACAATAAGAAAAGGGCATCATTTAAAAAGAAAAAAAAAAGGGGACATCAACTATAAACAACATTATTTGCAAACAACGACAATGATTAGGAAAAAAAGGATTTGACTGTCGTTTAAAACAATAACGTGAGAGATAAAAACAATGATTGAACGACATCACATTCAGAACGACAACTACATAAAAACACGATATCAGCCCTAAAACATTACATAACGACGACATTGACCTGGGGAACGAAAAGCAAATAAGAAACGACAAAGAGATGTAGCAACGTGAAAATAAAAATAAATAAATAACAGCAACAATCTAAAAACGACATCATCTTGAAATTACGGTTATTTATTAGTCCTTAAAGATCGACATCAAGTCCCGTCCAAAAAATAAAAAGAGATCGATATGAAACGATATGTACCTATTAAATAACAATTAATCAAAGGTCGACATCAACATGGAAAAAATGTTAGAAACATACAAAAGCGACGTCGAGTTTGAAACGACGACAAACACGAGAGGACTTCACCCTTGAAAGCGTGAACAACGACGTTAACGTAGAAAATGACAACAAATTAGAAAACGACATAAAAGACAATAAAACGACATAAAAAGTTTTGAGCATTAAAAAAGGACAAGAATTTAAGAAACGATAGCACCTTGTAGAGATGATATTGATCAGAAAAACACAATAAAAAAGTTAAAATTGGTATGTCCCTTAAGAAAAGAGAAACAATTAACTCCAAAATAACAATACTAATAACAATTATAACTAAAAAAACGACATTAACATGAGAAATGAAAGAAACATTGAAAGAACGCCGTCAAAATGAAGACGACAACAAATAAAAAATGTACGCAGAGAATGAGTGTATTTGGGTAAAACCACTTTTTATTTCTCAAGCAAAATATGGCATTTGAGTTACTAATATAACTCGTCCACAGAACTGGAAAGTACAAACAACATAGATTTGTTTCATTCATGATTACAAAAACGACATTCAAACATTAAAGCATTATAATCCCAATGCTAAAATTGTGATATTTCATTGTTGAATTTGGTTGGTATGTAAATCATATCATTATTCCTCAAACATAAACAAGAATCTAGAAGAACCCTTCTTCTTTTCTTTTTTTTTTTTGAGGCTTTAACTAGTTCAAAGCTTGAAATGATCCAAGGCAGAAGTCCCATCAAGGCCTTTTACATTAGGGTGCTTCTATTTGTCCTGACCGGGCAGTAGCCTGGTCTGTGGGACTCACCCGATGGGATCCACTGTTGTGAGAGGACCGAGCTACTGTCCGATTGGGAGAAAAAAAGTTTTTCTTTGCATTAAAATAGGTAACATAGTCCTTCACTGTCGTTTCCCTGTACTTTGTAGGATTGTCCCCTGATAATAACTCCTTGATGGGTCCATATAATCTTGTCGATGGAAGCAAGTTAGTACTGAAAAAGCTTGCAACAGATACTCTGGTGGGACCTACACGGCTCACCAGTACTCCACGCTCAACGCTCTTGAATTTGTCGTTTGATATAAACTGATAAAAAATCCAACAACTTAAAAAGTTAAGTTAAAATAAGGTTTGATACAAGGATTAATTCCTTTGCTGTCTCTACACTATATTGGATAAACCAAGATTTTTTTATTTAATCAAAAAGGGGATGATTATTGGTCTCATTCCACCCCATTTTAATTGTCTATAGAAGAAATCATGGAGCCCACCAATAGAACTAAAAGGATCTAACTCAATTCTACTTGAAAGGATGAGCCCAGTTTTAGGCAAACTACCTAGCTCCAATGTTACACAACTCATTGTTCGGGCAAGGCTTTCTATATATCAAGGCTGCCAAGATTTAAATCTAGAACACGCTGAGAGGAAAAAAATGAAAGATATCCTTACTGTTCCATCAATCCACTAGTGGTAATCCGAACGAATTAATCCCTATGTCAAAGACTAACTGTGTGGCATTTTTTAAGTTTAAGGGACTAATACTATTGAATCTAAAAATTAAGGACTTACTCACAACATTTGAAATTGAAGAATTAATCCTATCTTTTACAATTGGTAAAAGCAAACCAGAATAAAGAAAAGCAGAAACACTTGCCTGCAGAAGATCTCCAATGTTCACCGCTAGGGTCCCAGGTTGAGGCGTTACATCAGTCCACTCAATGTCATGTAGAACTTGGAGACCACCAATGTGATCTTGTAGAAGCAGCGTGAGGAAGTCGCTGTCGGCATGCTTGGTCGCGCCTAAAGTTAGTTTTGGCTGTGGGCAAGCAGGATAATAATGGCCTAATGTCGTTAGGCCCTCGGCGCAACCAATGACATTTAAGTAATTTGGATCCAACCCTAGAGCCTCCGAGAGCAACTCAAACAGCAAAATTCCTACTTCCATTACTTGCTTTGAGTACTCAATAAGTATGTCTCTGTGCAAGTTAATCAAACAGGAATCGTATATATGAGACTGTGGCAGAGCCAGTCAAGACTTAAATCTCAAAAGTTGAAATTTTTACCCTAAAATTTCCATAAAATGTTTGTTGTGCCCCTACTCAAATCATAAAAACTCGATTTTAATCCTAAAACGTTTACAAAAATTTAGTTATGCTCCCACTTTATGAAAAGATTTATTACCAATTTCCTACACAATAAGTAAAATATATAATTTTTATCCCCTTTGAATATATTGCTAAAATATATAATTTTTATCCCCATTGATTGTAATGACCGGGAAAAATATTCATTAATAAAACATAATATTTAATTAGGTTTAATTAATGAATTTACTTTTAAAAATGTGAATTTTTGTAAAAGCTGTAATTTTTGTAAAAATTACGATAAAGTAGGAATAAACGGCATTGAATGTAAATTATATGACAAATGTGATACAATGTTGGATATTACCGAATACAAATTTTATGAGTTTAATTACTCAAAAATTTGTAAATAATATCCATAAAATGAAATTTATGTCACGATTAATTATAATATTGTGATATAAATAAGTGGGTGATTAGAATGTAAATAGGACATAGAAGTTGTCCAAACCCAAATTAGAGGTAAAAAGGAGGCCGAAGTAGTATGAGTATACTGCTAAATGAAAAACGAAAAACGTTATGATTGGCCTCCAAAAGTAAATGAAAAGTAAGTTAAATATTTTTATACAGTTTAAGGATAGAAAGTACACTGATTTGACCACGACAGTATAGGAAAAATACTGTGTGGTGAAAAATTACACAGTATAAATTTTGAACTCCATAAAGTGGACACTCCTTGATTTTCTATTAGGCCACATGTCAAGAAAAGTGGCCCAATCATCTTGTGACACCTATTGGTGTACTCATGGGTTACCATGAGTCACCAAATGTGATAAGGATGCATTTATGGCAAGTTTATCACAATTTTCTTTTCTTTCCTTTCCTTCCAAGATCCGGCAACCATAACCCAGGTCTCTAAAAAATTTCTCAGCCCCCAAACTTTGCAAAAAATACCCCCACACAAGTTTTACAAGCAAGTACAAGGATTTTCCCACAAGTTTAAGGTAAAATCCTAAACTTTTAATGGGTTTTCAAGGGATTTTTCATGGGAAAAGGACAAGAGATTAATCCATGGTATTTTTGTATGGAAAGGAAGCTTAGGAGGGAGTCTAAAGGGATTTTGAAGGCTTGAAACCAAAAGGGTGTTATTTTGGTAAGTTTTAAGTTTTAAAGTTTGAAATTTTATGGATTTTGTTTTGATTTTTTATTCTTTCAAACCCATGAGGGGTTTTGAGCATGTATTTGATGGAATTTCATGTATATGTGGTGAATGGTAGGTTTGAGTTATGAAATTTTTATTTTTAGTGCAAACCGGCAATTTTTGAAAAAATGATGTTTTTGTAATTTTTGATGTTTAACTTTGCAAAGGTGATGTTTGAGCATGAGAATGTATTGATTAAGGCATGAAATGATTTCTGCAGGGGTAGAATTGCAAGTTTGAAATAGATTTTTGTAAAAATGCCATAGGGACTAAATTGAAAGAAAAAAATTCCTCTCGGCAGAATTGGAAAATAGCCAAAAACACCCTTGTACAGTGATATTTTGGAAAAAGTTAAAACACAAAAGTTGTAGATCTCGATGAAACTGTTAGGCATTATGGACGGTTCATCAAAAAACTGAATCGTTTATGAGATTTTAATTTTTCAAGAATTTATGAAAATTGTGAAAAATTTGTAAAAGGGGCAAAAACGTCATTTCTCAAAGGATTTTGAATATGGTACTTTGAGCAAAAATGATCCTTGAGAAAAATAAAAAATTCTGATGCAAAGAAGTAAATTTTAGTCTCGGGAGTAAAATCGTCAAAATTTTCAGTTCAGGGACTAAACCGCAAAGTTTAATAAAAATGGGGCATAATTGAGAAATAAAGAGATTTGACCCACTAGGGTGTTATTTTAGAATTAATATGTGGTTATTTTTGTAAGAATAACGAAATCGAGCTCGGGTAGGTTAGTAAACCTACGGAGGGCAAAATCGTCATTTTTGCCCAAATAACCCGAACCGCTTTGAAATGTTTCCAATGGGATAAGAAAACGATTAGAAAGGTTTCCATCTTTCGTTAGAAACGATAGGGGGGAAGTTAGATAGAAATAAGAAAAAACAGTGGTTTTTAGAGTTGTACATAGTAATGCAACTCAATTTATTAACTAACAAATGTTTCGTATCGAAACATAGTAAAATTTGGCTAATGGCTTTGTAATTGGCCAACAGGATCCTAGGAGTCTAGAAGAAGGGATATCGAGGTTAAGTTACCCGACAATTGCATCAAGTAAGCACCCATCCCATCTACAGTATGAAATTGTAGGATTATAGTGTAAAATGTATATGTGTATACTTGTATGTATATCAAGGTGTATACTTGTATGTATGCAACAACATGAGTATTTATAAAAAATGAAAGGGTATACTTGTGAGTATATGGAATATATATATATATACTTGAAAGTTTATAATAACACATACCTGAGTGTATATGATAATGTATATCAGTGTGTATATTTTATGTTAAGTACCTGTGAGTACATTATGATATGTATACCTGTGCGTATATTAATGTATACCAGTGTGTATATTTTATGTTAAGTACCTGTGATTACATTACGCTATATACCTGTGTGTATATTAATGTGTACCAGTATGTATATAAAGTATGTACCTGTGTGGTCTATATCGTACAAAAGCATTTATGTATATTATGTTATGTATAACATGTATTCATCACTTCATGCATGTTATGATAACCATAATAAGTGAATTGGTAAATGAATCACCAAAAGTTAAGAAAAGTGTCGTACCGACTCCTGACTCAAGGGGAGTTTAAGGATTACAGGATGGTCACGGTGCTACGTAGACCTAAGTGCGCAATGGTACGAACACTTGGGCTAGTTAAAGATAAGAAACGATAATGATAAAGAAGGATTATAAGAAAGCATAATATGATCATGCATTTTATTGAATGTGCATGTGGGTTTATATGGGACTTACTGGGCGTTAGCTCATTAAATTTTTCATACTGTAGGTATTTCGACGAAAAGGTCAAAATAAATAATAATAATGAGCTGACGGACGGATGATGTGTGCAGACTGGGTATGGTTTCTACCACAGTATGTTTTCCGCTGTATGGTATTTTAAAATATTTTGAAAGTAATATTTGATAAGCTATATTGTAAGAGCAGGATGGTTATGTAAACACAAGTATATGTTTGTATCTCAAAGGTTATTAAACAGTATATGTATAGTATTTGTATAAAAGAAAAAAAAAATTCCTAAATTTTTGCCCTAAAGTAAGTAAGAAAGAGTTTAATCACAGCCCGAAAAGGTAGGTTGTGACATTGAATATATTGCTTCATTTAGTTAAGTATTAAAGATTGATATCAATAGCCCCTCATAACCTTTTTTATTTATTTTTTTTATTTTTTAGATGAATCATATTTAATCAATTTGATACAGCATAAAACTGCATAACGAAGATTGCTCTTTTTTTTTTGCCATACATAATTGGCTGGCTTTTTTTATAATGGATATTTTCTCTATAATATACAGAAAATAAATAAATATACTCCAAGTTTGATCACCAAATGAGCTACGTACCTGCATGCTATGGGCATCTCTTCAGCGTTTGGAGGAGTGGGAGCCATGAAACAAACAAATGTATCCCTCCAGTTCGTTGATGAAGTCTCACTATACAGATCAAAGTTGCTGTTGTAGACCACAAGTGTGACACCCGTTATTCTCCTAACGGGTATTGAGGTAATTAAATTAATTTTTAATGTATAAAAAAAAATTGCATCATTTAAATTTATTTTATAATATTTATTTTTATCTATTTTTAAGTTTTCTAAAATTCTCCTATATTTATTTAGTATGATTACTAAAAAGCCTTAGAACTTCTAATAAATCTCAAAATGTCATATTGGCATTATGTGTGTTAAAGTCTTTAGATGAGACATAAGGATATCTTTTCCAACTACTCTTGACCCTCATTTTCTTTATTTCCTCCGTGACATGCTTCAACATGTCTCCTCTATAATTGTTTCTATCACTTCTCTTCAAAGACTTCATCTTTTCTTCCTTTCTCTTCCACGGTTCCCACACTCTTCTTCATATTTCTTTACTGAAGCAAAATACTTAGAGAACGTCTTCAAGGCAGCCATAAAAATCAGCCACCATCACCTCCATTTGAGCAAGAATTTCAGTCATACCGAAGTAAAGGAACCTGTTTTGAAGCCATTTCAAGCTTCCAACTAACCATAATCCGAGGTTAGAATCTTATGAACAAATTTAGTCTTTCATTTATAAATTTTCTTTTATACTAAAGGATTATTCAAATTTACGTTCTTAAACCTAAGTATATGTTTGTTGCTATTTTGGAGCATATGTATGAAGTCTAAGTGTATATGCCCTAGACAGAAAATTTATATTGTTAAACTTTGTAATACCTCTATGGGCAGTGGTTATTTCTTGAAATTCTAAGATTAAATTAAAATGAATTTTATGAATTGGTTTGCATATTTGAAAAGTAGCATCCTAGGCTTTCTAACGAGCTATCATAAACCTAAATCGGAGTTGTATTTTATTTTCTAAGAATTATTCAATTTTTGTATTGGAAACTAGTAAATCTGCCAGTTTGTTATGGTATACCAGCTGCTAACCTGAACCAAGAACCCATCTTTACTCACCACCTAATTCTTTAATGTCTTGCAACCTTTCCAATATTATCCTAAGTGATTGATGAATCTTATTAGGGACTAAAACATATAGATTACTTGTTCACATTTTATATTGTGTTAAGACAAAAATTGTTTTCTGTGGTATTCAAAAGAGATTTATATAAAAGCTTTAATGGCATACTAGTAAGATAAGTTTACACATGATTTATTTATGAATGTAGTTGTATGTTGTGCTTTAGTTTTAATTGTCCTTATGCACGCCTTAGGATCAAGGGAGTATGGAGCTAACGTTAATTGATTCCAGGATTAAGAGACTGTTGATAAGCTTAAAAGGTAGGGATTCTATTACTCATTTTTGTGAGGTTTTTATAGAATTAAAATTGATTGTTTTGCCGCAATATATATATATCTATGTTGAACTGATATTATATGTGTATCACATATGAAACTATGACATGGACTCGTCTTGTATTGTACGGCGAGGAACATAATGAATTGACACATGTTATAAATTGAGAAGCATGGTTAGGAAAACTAACTCTATTGATAATGATTCAATATAGAGAAATTGTGAGACATGAAGAGGGCGACGGTTACGTCCTTGGGCATGAATACCCTAAAAGGTAAAATAGGGGGAAGGCGATGACGCTTCCTTGGGTTGAAAGTCCCAGAACACACTGTACAGGAATCGACTTGGTGAGGACTCGGGGCTTGATGTCCCCTCACCGGAACACCCTTGGAATGTTTATAGGGTGATCAAGTGCGCCCATTTGGGTTTCGATGAGTTGAGTGATACTCAATTTAACATGGATACCTAGGAACAATGATGATTGGTAATATTTGTATAAATGTGTAATTATGACACTTGGTAATGATTAACTACGGTATCCATAAGATGTGATCATAATAAACCTCATAATCTGGAATATGATGTGACTTACTGACCATGCAGATTTTAATGTGGTAATGATAAAAACCTAAAGGTGAGTAATGGCTTTCTCTACTGAGCATAGTGTTGCTCATACCCTTATGTTTATATCTTTTCAGGACTCACTAAGTGTGAGGTGGCTACGAGAAATATAGTTGAGGAAGCGATGTAACTATATTACATTGGGACTGCTCAATTGTAAAGAATGTTCTTCATGATAATGTAAGCATCAATTGTTACTTTCTGTGACTGTATTACAATGTGTTGAAGGTTAAAATGATGATGACAACAGTTTATATTATTAAATTTAAGGTGCTACATTAAAACTGTGGTTTATTTGTCGTTTATATTTTTATTTTTGAGTTGAGAGTTTTTATTTAAGTCCCGGGCAAATTTTATTTTTAAGGTTTTACTTTTATTATTTATTTTTATTTTATCTCATTAAAAACTGTTAACCCCCATATAGGGGCGTTACAACAGGCTTCAAAGATCTCGCGTGTAAAACCCCTTCTTTACCTCGGTATCTTGCTCATGAAACCGACGAACCCCGTCTTTCATCTCCTCAAGAGCACTCGCTGGGATTCCATGGTTGACAATTTGGAAGAAACCATGTCGCAGATGCCTCTTGTACTTTCTCAACAATCTCCTTTCGCCGAACCAAATCTTTTTGGTGCTAATCAGTCCTCCAAGGTCTATGACCGGAATGCTAAACTTGGCATGATCTCCGAGAAGTGACTTCTGCTTCAAGTTATCAGACGGATGGTAGAAGATACGAGGAATCTCGGTTATCCTGGAATCAACAAGTCCTTCGACACCAGCCTTGCTTTTGTCAAAAGCTTTTAGCTCGCTAAGTCTGTCTTCTTTTGCCTTGTATGTGATTGAAACAGCTTCATCTTTGCCAGTTGCTACCATTTTCTTCTCTTTTTTTTTTTTCCTGTTTACTTCTTTCTTAGCAATTTAAAGTTGTAAGTTAGATGAGATACTGGAAACACAAGCCAGTGTATATATTATACATTTAAAGAAAGGTCTTTTTTTGGGGCAGAAAATGACAAAGACAACGCAAAGTTTGAAATTACTACGTCTACAAGTTGTTAGATAGGCTTCATTGAGTATGGACTAATTATGTTCAAGACTCTATGGCCCAGTTTGTTTTCGTTCTTAAAATTTTTAGAAATGTTTTTGTACGTTTTTTGAGGTAAAATTTTAAAAAATACTCTTAGCATAATTTTTTAAAAATTCTCATTTTTCAAAACAAAAACATTTTCACATATTTTAAAAACAATACCAAACGGCTCCTATGTATGACAAGTCATTTTCCTCTTTAATTTTGGACTAGACATTTACCAACTTAATATAACAAATGACAATATTCTAACGCATGAGTTGAGATGTAGTATAAGAGCTTTGTTTGGTAGAAGCAAAAGGTAGAAGCAGGACGGAGGTGTTGGGAGATTAGTGTAAGGATTTTGGTACCGATGGTTGCCCGGTAGAATAGATAGAGGAAGGAATAGATTGGATGAGAGATTTCAAAGCCTTCAAAAAATTCAAATTTGAAGTATTAGAGGAGAGATCCATGTCAAACACAATAAAGGATAAGTCCTGATTTTCTCTCCATTTTCCTTGCCTATGTTACATGTTAAGAAGTGTAGAATCTAAATTAATGCTCTTACAATTTATCACCTCATGTAGAGGATTATAGGGATCAACCTTAAATAAATAGGAGAAGCTAAAGCTTTTTTGTGTACTTCTCTTATGTAATTCTATAAATAGGGGATGCTAAGGTTTTTTGTATAACTCAGAAAATATCGAGAGCGTGTAATTTTTTTCTTATACGCTTCTTCGCTATCATAGTGAATTATTATAACAGCTGAACGTGAATGTAACTTTCATATCAAGGGTGAATCATTATAAATTTTGTATGTGTTCTTATTTGTTTTAGTTTCGTATATTTTTGCTCTGGTTAGAATTAAGGCTTTTAATTCACAATATTACGTACTTTTTCTTCCTTTTTTTTCTTTCCTTCTTACCAACGTAGCCTAGTAAGAGGGTGAAAAAAAAAAAAAAAAAAAAGGGGAGACCATATTACTTGGATGACGAAAATAGACAAAAGAGGAGAAACTTTCTCCTTTTATGGTTGCTATGGATTACCTCCTCTAATCTTTTTATAATTTTGAGAGGTAAAAATTGGCATTCTTTAAAAAAAAATTGAAATCCATCATTCATGATTTCTGAAATCCTTACTCTAATCCCCTTGTCCGACTCACTCTCTACTTTTTTCTTCTACTAATCAAGCTCCAAACACCTGAGTCAATAATTACAAAAACACAACGGAAATTATAGGGTCTACGATTTTTAGATCCATCACTTTCAGCATCCAATTGAAAATCATAGACGCAAACCAAACTTGTAAAAAATTGAATGTAGCCGTCTAGACCAGAAAAGGAAAGGGCAAAATTGTGGCTGTAAGTGTACGAATAAATACATGGATTTATATGGAACTTCCAACTACCATTGTTAGCTAATTCTAGCACGACAATGAAAATTTTTCTAAATATGTGGAGTATAAACTAGCCTAATTGGGACCAATTTTGGTTTCTAGCGTTTTTCTTTTTCTTTTGAATTGTGGTTGATTTCTTAGTTGCTTAGTCTAAATGAGCACCATAAGATCAAGTTGCGTGCAAACCAGGAAAGGACAGCCTGATTTGAAAAGGAATAGGATCAAATACTTAAGACAATAATTGAGACCACCCAACTATATCTGATACCCTACTTTAACCAAATGCAAAGCTCTGTAAGCCATTTCAAATTTTCAAGTCATGCCACGGAGATTAGGCAAGCAAAAGAGTTTTAGGGGTGAATTTGATCAGTGAGTTTCGTAGACGATCTCCAATGTCGACCGCTAGAGCCCCGGGGCCAGGAGACCACCAATGTGATCTTGTAGAAGTTTTGTGATGAAGTAACCGTCCTCCGCATAAGCTGTTGCACCACGAGGTTTATTCCAGACGCGGACAAGCAGGGGTACTAATGGCCTAAAATGGCAAGCCTCTCAGCGCAGTCTATGCCTGTCACGACCTAAAACCACGGCATAATGTAGAGGCTTGGTTTAAGAAGATGATGTTTGAAAAGATCAAAATTAAATGCCATAAAATTGTATAATTTAGTTTCTTAAAATGTCACAATATAATATTAGAACTTAAGGTATTACTAAGGAAAATAATATTTTGTTTTTAAGTTGAGTGAATTCCTAAGTCTATAATTTTTATATTCTAAAAGGTTTTACCATGTAATCTAATTTAATTATTGAAATACACATCAAGAGAACATAACATCACAACCGCATGAAATTAAAAATTTTGCCTCGGCATCAGTTCAGGGATTCACATCAAAATCCCACCCCAAGCATACAATAAAAATAAACACAAACATCACATTTACGATACAACAGACATCAAACCACAATCCATAAAGTCAAAAGGGAATGGTCCGAAAGTCAAAAGGGAGTAGAAAAGAAAGTCCAAAAGTCTAATTATTACATGCCTTGACTTAAACTTGACTTAAAGGAAAATAAAATAACTGCCACAGGGAAAATGTAACATCACAAAGGAACGTCTCAACCTCGAAAACTGTAACTGCCATGGTTCACTCAATATTGCTCTTAGCACCGCCCTGAAGAGGTTAAGTAAAATAAAAAAAATAAGCGAAAGGTCCAATAGTATATTATTTGACAAATTTTGTGTATCAAATAAATAATTAAAACATGAACATTTAAATAATCAAGCAAAAGAGAGATGAAGCAGTCTAATTCTCAGGTTTCAACAATACATATATCATATATCAACATACTTAGAGTGCTCTTGCCAATCACCCACGTTACAGAGGGCCCCGATCAAGGTTTAAGAGCCTACCCTTGAGGTTATATCTCATAATCCAATCTTTATGGCATATAAAAATCTATCACTAGGAGCTCTACGCCTCCTTTGTGACATTTGAAAACCATTATTCGGGGAATTATTTTTATTCTAAGTGTAAATCACATTTTTAAATTATTTTTGTAAAATATCATAGTATTTACATAAATATACTTTTCACAAACATTTAGTCATAAGATACAACATTTCACAAACAATTTATTTAGAACATACTCATCTCATAAAGCTTAGCAATATGGCCAACAATATCATTCAAAACATGGTTACCAAGGAAAGGATTAAAAATCCTACCTTGGTAGATATTATCTATGGTAGATATTATCTATGGATAGTCTCTAAGTCTCACAAGTCTAATATGTAATAAACATAGGCTTCTAACGTTGTCTCAATCTTAAGAAATTTCCAATAAAATCTGCGGATAACTAAGAAAAATAAAATCAAACTACAATCCCATATTATGTATAAATTGACTATTAGTGTATCTTTTCTGTAAAATGATTATGCAAGTATAATTGAGTCTTAAGGTTTTTAAAACACATTTAAGATGGGTTTAGAAGTTTTAAGGTTTTTAAAACACATTTAAGATGGGTTTAGAAATGTTTATAAACCTCAATAGGTAAGAAAGAGTACCGGCATGTCGGGAGGCCCCAAGGTCTCAAATGAAAACGACAATGGTTTAGGGCACAATTTATAGGTAGTATTCCCAATGGGTGGTATTGTTAATAGGACACTGTTCATATGCATTATTCACAATGAGAGGACTGTTCATGGTGCACTGTTCACACGAACGACTATTCACGATACTGTAGCAGACAGGGAAAGAATGGTTGATCGGCTTTGTAATCAGTTTTTAAGGCAAGAAAATTTTTCAAAACACTTGATTTTAATACCTTAAATCACAACTTTAAGCGTTTATAATTCCATACTAGTATAATCATCAAAATACATACTAGTCCTTAAGATGAACATGCAAGTTAAATGGTTCACATAAGCAGTTTTTAAATCTCGAAAATAAAACGTAAATCTTCATCTCTAAACTCGGATTATTAGAAGAAAAGAAAATTCGTATTATGAGTTTTGGTCACCAACCTTGAAGCTTCGAAGAGAAAGGTTGCTTAGGCTTCAGCAAATCGGAGTTCTTGTTTGCAGATGATTGTGACCTTGCTATATGGTTTTCTGTTTTTTTTAGTATTTAGGGTGATTTCATGGCTGGAGAATTTCTGGGTAAGGAGAGGGAGTGAGAGACAGTGAAAGGCAAAAGAAAGGGGGACTGAGTGTGAGCTGTAAGTCTGAGTAGCCTTTTGTGGGTTGGAAATATACTGATTTGGGCATGTGATTGTGTGTGAGAGTGTGTAAGTGGCTGTGGGCAAGAGTGAAAGAACAAGAGAGAGAGAGAGTTGTTTGATTCTTTTGGTCAGAGCATGCGTGTCTTGAATAAAGTGCAAGTGTGACCGAGTGTTTTAGGCTACGATTGGTTTGAGAATTTGAGTTAAATATTTGGATAAAGATATAAATTTTTATGAGAAAAAATATTATAACAAAATAATTTAAATTGTGATTTAAAAACTAAAACAAACACACTTTTAAAGAAAGAGAGTGTGTGTACGTGGGAATGAGAAAAAATATTATAACAAAATAATTTAAATTGTGATTTGAAAACTGAAACAAACACACTCTTAAAGAAAGAGAGTGTGTGTACGTGGGAAAAAGAGGAAGAAGAGAGAGAGTGTGTGATGAGAATTTCTTTGAGTGATTGCGAGGGAGTTGTGTTAAAAAAAAATGTGGGTATGGAGAAAAGGACCCATGTGGGTCTGGGGAACATTTTGCCTGGTCTCAGACTTTGAGACTTGTAGCTTTAGCATTTGGAGATAAAAAGCCTGAGGCTTCAGGTGGAGCAGAAGGGGAAAGTGAAGTGGCACTTTGGTAGATAGACGGTAAGGGTAAGGGCACAATAATTTAGCAAAACTGACAGGAAAATTTGATACCCTTAAGTAAATGACTGGACTTTTAACTTGTTTTAAAAATTAAAATAATGTGTCTTGAAAATTAAAATAAATACTAATAATAATTGATTAAAGATTAGTACACTAATTAAACACATACAACATAATTAATCTTGATTAAAATTTTGAAGTGCTACAATGCCATTTAATTGATTGGATTCACAATTGCTTTGAATACTCCAATAAGTATGTCTCTGCTAGTTGAAACATAAATCACAAATAACCATCAATTTTTTGTTGTGTGTAGAAACATGATTCCTTTTGCTTGTATTTTCTGGGAAAAGAATGAAGATTGTTCAAGTTCTTCGGAAAATTGTTTGTGCTATTAGTGTCTCAGTACCGGGTTTTAATTAGACTATGAGAGTAGCTTTTAAGCTTGTGTTTTGGATATAATGTGTCAGAATTTCAAACTTTCCTAATTGTTAGCCTGTTTCAACCAGTTGTTAAAACTTGAAATCAGATTACATAGGCAGTTTCTGAGGGCCCAATTGTGGCTTGTGCCCTTTGGAATTGCTTCCTTTTTGTCTTTCCAATGCCTGAAATAAGAATTTAAGATACTTGCAATATTATTACTAAGGGCCTCTGCTATATTTACTAGAATGACTGTAGGAACAAAAACAGATTTCAAACAATATTCCAAACAATTTTTCCCACAAAACAAATTCCATGTTTGGCACAGCATGAAGTTCATGAAATTTTATTTTAAAAAAATCAATGTGCTTTTGATCATGTATAAGTTAGGTCGTTAAAGCCAAGCAGAATGCCTCCAACATTGAGGTCCAAAAAGCTCGAATTTCTCACCTAAAGATAATAAAATAAAATGGTTCATAAAGTTAAAGAACTACCAATAGAAATTCAATATTGGTATTTTTTTCCCCAATCAAAATTCATATTACATTAGTGTTTTTCAAAGCCTAAAACATTTCAGGGGACTAACGATACCATGTTTTACAAAGTAAGAAACATATTCATGAACGGTAGTTTCTCTGTAGATTGGAGGATTATCTTCTGACAATAGCTCCTTAATTGGTCCGTACAGTCTAGAAGATGACTGAAAACTGGTGCTGAAAAAGCATGCTACTGATATTCTTGGCCCCACGCGGTTCGCCAGCACTCTGTGTTCTACGCTTTTGAACTTGTCGTTTGATATAAGCTACAACAATTCAATCCAAAAAAAAAGTCAGAGAAAGCAGTAAGAAATTCTCATACAAAACTGTGCTTGTGTAACAACTTGTCGGCTCTCTGAAATGGTATGCACATTAAAGATTGATAGGAGAAAAAGCATTCCTTAATGGCAACTGACATGTTAAACCCCTGTTTGACAAAAATGGTAGAAACCACTTTTTCAGTTATAAACAGTATAAAACTCTTATATACTATAGTAACAAAAAGATATATCGTTATAGTGTAAAACTCTCATATGTTAAAGTAAAAGCGATTTTAACTAACGGCTCTCACCACCTTTCAAAACAATTTAGAACCTACCACCAATGAAATGAGTAGCGGAAAGGATATCTTTCCTTCTTCAGCTATCAAGACGTGCCCAGGTTAGATTTCCATTAGCCTCAATTAAAGGTCTCACTTGGCCACACAGACTGCGTCTGAAATTGGACTCGTCCTTTAAGTATAATTACATCAAGCCTTTTTGTTTCATTGATTGGTCTCAGAATTTCTTTTATAGTCTATGGAATGGGAGCATGATTTTATTTTAGCAGTGATACGTAAAAAGTATCTTTGTCCGACAAAGAAAAGGAATGTTGTCTTCCTACTTTCTAAAGAACACAAATTGAAAAGTTTAAAGTCCAACCAAAGCAAAGCAAAGCAAAATACTTGCCTGCAAGAGATCTCCAATATTGACCACTAAAGCTCCGGGAATTGGCGGAACATCGAACCACTGGTCGTCATGCAAGACTTGGAGGCCTCCAATGTGGTCTTGTAGAAGGACAGTAAGGAAGTCATTATCAGAGTGCTTGATTGTTCCCATGGTTAGCTCTGGCTCAGGACATGGTGGGTAGTAATGGCTTATGAATGCAAGTCCCTCAGCACACTCTATGTCCTTTAGATGGTTTGAGTCTAGCCCCAAAGCCTCGGACAACAACGCGAACAACGAAATGCCTAATTTCATCACTTCCTTCGAGTACAATATCATCTCATTCCTAGATTTACAACAAATGGATCACAAAAATAAGCTACACTAAAATTTTATTTCAATGAAAAAGAACAAGGAAATATACTCATGCATGACCACAAAATCATGTCTTTCATCTCAGTAATAGAATTCGTGTTTATTTAAGGAAAATGCCATCTCAGTCCTTAAAACTCTCATGAATGAATCATATGAACGAACATGAATCGATCTATTCAGCGCCCGAGTCATATTCTTAGGGGACACGTGCATCCACTAAGATTTTTCAAAATTTCTTCTAATTAAATGTAAATTTTTTAAATGATTCTAATTATGCTTCAACTCAATTAAGAAAACCATGATTATACATACCCTCACTCTATAAAAATAATGAAAAAATTTTTTGTGTCCCTTTTCATAATAGAGAATTCATTTCATACTATACCCCCAACTTACCTCTTTTATGTTTTGTATAGTACTCATCGACGACAATAAACATATTGGATACTCCAAAAATAACGTCATTCTTCACAAAATGACATTAGTGAAATGAATTGACCTTAATTGATCTATGTGTCACTTTAGTCACATACCTGCAAGCCTCAGGCAAATCTTCAGGCTTTGGAGGGTTCGGAGCCATGGCGCAGGAAACGGTGTCCTTCCAAGTAGCCATGTTAGAATTAAACAGCTCAAAATTGCTATTGTAAACCACCTTTCGGGTGACATCTCTGGTGTAGAATTCCTTCTTCAATTCAGTGTCTTGCTCGAAAAACCGACGTGCCCCATTTTCCATCTCCTCCAGAACACTCAAAGGGATTCCGTGGTTGACAACTTGGAAGAAACCCCAACTCTCCGACGCCTTTCTTACTTGTGCAACAATCTCCTTGCGTTGAATTGGATCTTTGGTAAGGCCTTTGAGGTCTATAAAAGGAATACTCAACTGGGATTCTCCGGAAAATGAGCACTTGTTGGTAGTGTCGTTTGATTGGTTATAGAAGAAACGAGGGATCTTAGTTATCCCAGAATCAACGAGTCCTTTGACACCAGCCTTTGTGTCGTCAAAAGCTTTTAGTTCACTTAGTCTATCATAATTGGACTCAGACATTGCTAGAGATTCATCTGTTTTGGTGAAAACCATTTTCTTTTTCTTTTTCTTTTTCTTTTTCTTTTTCTAATGGTTTAGATTTGTTGTGTGCAGATTTATATAGGCAATGGGACCAGAGGGAGAAGTCAGTTGTATATTTGCTTGCCGTCCAAGGAGTCTACTTGGTGCTCAAGGCAATATTCTTGCTGCCCACGTTTTTTCTTGTATTTTTATATACTAGTAAAGTCACGTGCTACCCACGTAGATCACTATATTATTTCTTTTTACAAGGATTGTCAAATCAAAGTTTAGATGGTATATTATTGGGTCAATTGAAATAAAATCTAGTAAAAAAATATTATTTTGTTTGATTGATTTTATAGATTATATAAATGGTCATTGTTGTTATACTTTTTTCATTTTCTCTCACCTCTTGTCCTCGTTTCTCATTATCTGCCGATTAAGGTTTTTAAAAGAATAATTTAAGTCATCATATAGGGTTTGAAAATAGTAAAATATGGGAGCTAACTTTTTACTATAGCATATAAAAATATTTTACTGTTGAAATCGTTGATTTAAACTATTCTTCCAAACACTTATATCCCTTCTTTCTCTTTATCCCCAGCTGTGTATCTCTCACGATCTTTACACTGATTCTCTCTTTAGTGTTGACCTTCTATTTCTCTCATAATTTTTGGTTAATGATTAACTCAATAAATTACTAATAAACGAAATTAGGCGCAAGACCGAAACATCTGTTAGTCCAAGTCCAATAAATCTACCAACCCAAGTCTTTACCCCAAGCCCCGCTGCTTCACTACACCACACAAAGAAAGAAAAAAACCAAACCACGCATACACTGAGTCATACACTTGCAGAAACAAGTTCTCACATTTTCTAAAAATTTATCACCGGACATGGAACCAAAAAAAAAGAAAAAAAAAAAAGCGGCAAATTAAGCATGCAAAGAGGTGCAGATTGAAACTAACACTACGCTTGGTAGAGAGAGATGGAGGGAGAGAAAGGGATAAGAGGAGAGTGGTGGAGGGAGAAGAAAAATCCTTTGTTTAATTGGAGAGAGTAAAAGAGGAAGAGAAGACAAAGAGAGAGAGTTTGTAACGCCCCTATATGGGGGTTAACAGTTTTTAATGAGATAAAATAAAAATAAATAATAAAAGTAAAACCTTAAAAATAAAATTTGCCCGGGACTTAAATGAAAACTCTCAACTAAAAAATAAAAATATAAACGATAAATAAACCACAGTTTAATGTAGCACCTTAAATTTAATAATATAAATTGTTGTCATCATCATTTTAACCCTCAACACATTGTAATACTGTCACAGAAAGTAACAATTGATGCTTACATTATCATGAAGAACATTCTCAACAATTGAAGCAGTCCCAATGTAATATAGCTACATCACTTCCTCAACTATATTTCTCGTAGCCACCTCACACTTAGTGAGTCCTGAAAAGATAAAAACATAAGGGAATGAGCGACACTATGCTCAGTAGAGAAAATCATTACTCACCTTTAGGTTTTTATCATTACCACATTAAAACCTGCATGGTTAGTAAGTTACATCATATTCCTAGATTATGAGGTTTATTATGATCACATCTTATGGATACCGTAGTTAATCATTACCAAGTGTCATAATTACACATTTATACAAATATTACCAATCATCATTGTTCCTAGGTATCCATGTTAAATAGAGTATCACTCAACTCATCGAAACCCAAATGGGCGCACTTGATCACCCTATAAACATTCCAAGGGTGTTCCGGTGAGGGGACATCAAGCCCCGAGTCCTCACCAAATCGATTCCTGTACAGTGTGTTCTGGGACTTTCAACCCAAGGAAGCGTCATCGCCTTCCCCCTATTTTACCTTTTAGGGTATTCATGCCCAAGGACGTAATCGCCGCCCTCTTCATGTCTCACCATTTCTCTATATTAAATCATTATTAATAGAGTCAGTTTTTCTAACCATGCTTCTCAATTTATAACATGTGTCAATTCATTATGTTCCTCGCCGTACAATACAAGACGAGTCCTATGTCATAGTTTCATATGTGATACTCATATAATATCAGTTCAACATAGATATATATATTGCGGCAAAACAATCAATTTTAATTCTATAAAAACCTCACAAAAGATGAGTAATAGAATCCCTACCTTTCAAGCTTATCAACAATCTTTTAATCCTGGAATCAATTAACGTTAGCTCCATACTCCCTTGATCCTAAGGCGTGCATAAGGACAATTAAAACTAAAGCACAACATACAACTACATTCATAAATAAATCATGTGTAAACCTATCTTACTAGTATGCCATTAAAGCTTTTATATAAATCTCTTTTGAATACCACAGTAAACAATTTTTGTCTTAACACAATATAAAATGTGAACAAGTAATCTATATGTTTTAGTCCCTAATAAGATTCATCAATCACTTAGGATAATATTGGAAAGGTTGCAAGACATTAAAGAATTAGGTGGTGAGCAAAGATGGGTTCTTGGTTCAGGTTAGCAGCTGGTATACCATAACAAACTAGGCAGATTTACTAGTTTCAATACAAAAATTGAATAATTCTTAGAAAATAAAATACAACTCCGATTTAGGTTTATGATAGCTCGTTAGAAAGCCTAGGATGCTACTTTTCAAATATGCAAACCAATTCATAAAATTCATTTTAATTTAATCTTAGAATTTCAAGAAATAACCATTGCCCATAGAGGTATTACAAAGTTTAACAATATAAATTTTCTGTCTAGGGCATATACACTTAGACTTCATACATATGCTCCTAAAATAGCAACAAACATATACTTAGGTTTAAGAACGCAAATTTGAATAATCCTTTAGTATAAAAGAAAATTTATAAATGAAAGACTAAATTTGTTCATAAGATTCTAACATCGGATTATGGTTAGTTGGAAGCTTGAAATGGCTTCAAAACAGGTTCATTTACTTCGGTATGACTGAAATTCTTGCTCAAATGGAGGTGATGGTGGCTGATTTTTATGGCTGCCTTGAAGAAGTTCTCTAAGTATTTTGCTTCAGCAAAGAAATAAGAAGAAGAGTGTGGGAACCGTGGAAGAGAAAGGAAGAAAAGATGAAGTCTTTGAAGAGAAGTGATAGAAACAATTATAGAGGAGACATGTTGAAGCATGTCACGGAGGAAATAAAGAAAATGAGGCTCAAGAGTAGTTGGAAAAGATATCCTTATGTCTCATCTAAAGACTTTAACACACATAATGCCAATATGACATTTTTGAGATTTATTAGAAGTTCTAAGGCTTTTTAGTAATCATACTAAATAAATATAGGAGAATTTTAGAAAATTTAAAAATAGATAAAAATAAATATTATAAAATAAATTTAAATGAAGCAATTTTTTTTATACACTAAAAATTAATTTAATTACCTCAATACCCGTTAGGAGAATAACGGGTGTCACAGCTCTACCCCCCTTAAAGAAATTTCGTCCTCGAAATTTCAATTCTAGCAATACTAGTAAAAATTTTAATTCCATTATGATTCCAATTCCGAGTCTAAACCGTTAATGTTGTTTGTCCTCCAAATTTAAGTCATCGTATCTCCACTTATTTACTTGCATAATAAATCTTACTCCTAAATCCCTCAATGAGAGTATTTTTGACAAGTTTCAACTTATAACACCGTATAATAGTCTAAGAATCTGATCAGGCATACATATTGACCATATCATGATTCCAGTCCTTCATTGTCCATGGACTGTGATTTACAATCACATTTAAGGAGATTGCCAGAGAAATTTTATATACTTCATCTTTAGGTTCCTTTTCCTTTTTGAGTAAAGAAAAGTCAAATATATTTGATTTCATACCTCAACTAATAAACTAGAACATAATCATAAAACATATATCACAAACACTTATATTCAAAACCATACATTAAACTTATTCATAGAGATATTAAACGGAATCTCAGAGTTGCAAACATACCCGACATATTTTTCATTAAACAGCTATCCTCATGACACAAACATTCAACCCAAATAATATACTCATATTTCATATGGAATATCCCCATAACTGACTCTGGTACTTCCACATAATATTAACAGAATATTACACATTACAAACATGATACGGATACGTTTCGAGAGTACAAGGCACTCCGTATACCAGCTATCCATATCATGCATGCTTAGAGGATACAAAAACATCGATAAACAAAAGATCAGACCTTAAGAAGGATGCGTTTCGAGAGCATCAAGTACTCCGTATCCAGCCATTCCGGCATTAGGCTCAATGAATCTAAAAGATTTAACAACGACGTACCACAAGAAACACAGAATACAAGGCAAACGGTTATTCGTAACACACGAAATACGGACACGTATGCCTACATGCCAAAGATAAAACAAAAAGATTACAGATGGAGATTCAAATCAATTGGCCGCTCCCGGCTTTCCCTTTCCCATTCAAGCTTGGATGTTGCAGTGTCGGATTCTGGATGTATGATTTGCATTTTATCTATCAATTCCTCAGCTGTTGAAGCAGTAACAAAGATTTGTCTCTCCGATTCTGTAGTGATGTTTTCTTCCACAGCGTAATCTAGAAATTTCAAAAGACCGTCATAAAAACCATTTACATTCAGCAGTCCCAAAGGTTTGGAATAAAAGCCCAACAATTGCCCACAAGCAACTACAAATATTTCCTCAAGAGTACCTAGACCACCAGGTAATGCTATAAAAGCATCAGAATTATAGATTATGTCTTTAAAATTTCTAGGGATACTCCTGACTCCTTCTCCCTTACCTATGGCTTCCTTATAAAGGTTTCCTTCAACTGGAATATGAGGCCAAATTCTTACAACAGTAGCGTCGCTAGACCTAGCTGCTAGTGCCATATTTTCCATCATTTTTATACTACCACCCCCATAGATTATGTTAATCTTCTTGCGTGCTAGGACTTGCCCTAAGTGATTTGCAGCTTCTAAATAAGCTTTATCTTTTCCAAGGCTGGAACCACAAAAGACACAGACATTCTTTATTTTCTTCGTGGACTGGGAGGTAGACGTATTTGGTTTATAGAAGTGGTTGCTTAATGTCTGCTCCACTTAGACTTCGGCTTCTACATGAGATTTTAAAGATGAGAAATATACAAAAAGGGCTAAAGAGATAGACGAGTAGGTAATGAAAAGGTAATCCAAAGATTTAAACAAAATCTTGTGCGGATAAGAAAGTAAGATAAGGTGATTGATAGTTTACAGAAAATCTGATTCACTTTTTGAAAAAGATTAGACTCTAATTATATAACTTTTGACAATTGAGAACAATTTGACAGAAGACCCTCTTGACACAACTGTAGACTTTTTGACAAATATACACCAAGTCTAGAAATTTAATATAAACGACAAATACTGTAGAACTTTTGAAATTTGAGACACAAATCTTGAAATATCTGGATAAGCTTTTCAAAATTCAAACATATTACTGTACCGTATGTAACGTGTCTGATAAGATAATATATTTTATTATATATATATATTTAAGAAAATCATAAATTAAATAAGATATTAACACTTACTGTATCAATCTAATAATCACAATTATTTCAAACACAAAAGCAAATATTATGAGTAAAAGAAAAACACAAACTGTTGAACATCAGCTAAAACTGCTTCAAATAAGTAAAGACTAAATAACCTTTATAGAGCGATGACTTATTCCCCATCCAGTTTTCTTATG
This sequence comes from Artocarpus heterophyllus, assembly GCA_025403435.1. Taxonomy (NCBI): domain Eukaryota; kingdom Viridiplantae; phylum Streptophyta; class Magnoliopsida; order Rosales; family Moraceae; genus Artocarpus; species Artocarpus heterophyllus. The sequence continues at coordinate 7,737,617 of CM046341.1, forward strand.
GCTTGGCAAACAGGATGTAAAAATACCATATTCCTGAGGCGTTGTCTTTCTGTATAAAATTTAGGCCAGTTTAAAAATAGCTCCTTGAACATATCCACTAGGGTGACCGTGGAGAGGAGGATGGATGCTATCCAAGTTCTCCTTTGAAAGTCCATCCCTACAAAACCTTATTTTATCCTCTCTATTCGTAGACATATAACCAGGTGAAGTATATTTACCGTTACAATTTTGTCTTCCACATTTGTTACAAGCGACCACGATGGCACGAGCTCTTCTTTTCATTGCACTACGACTGGTACCCGTTCCTGGTAAACCAACATCTTGACTGAAGTCACTCGGATGGATTTTCTCCTCTATCAACATTCTCACATCACAAGGGATGCCAAAATGCATAAGAATCCACAACCGAGTAATTCTAGCCTTGTATTTCTTTCTGAGAATCTTTTGGGAGAGTGATGGGAAATACTTTCTCAGGTGTTGGTACTTTGGGTCCATGATGAGATGAAAGAAGAGTAAATAGAAAGGAAAAATTAAAATAGTAAATTGCAGAATCCTAGAATTCCTTCTTCTTTTAGAGGAAAAGAAGAATTTTTAATGAAAAAGAAGAGGATTTGCGATTTAGAGAGAAAATAACAAATTAAGAGAGAAAAAGTGAACTCGGAGAAATAAGCTCTTATGCACAGTAAACGTATATGTAAACAATAATTAAACCACTGTATATGACACGTATAGAGACCACGTGGGAGAGACAGTGTGAATCAAACTGATTTAAGATTTGAACTAGGCCCAAATGTTCTAAGTTGAAAATGGTCAGGTTGTTTCGGGCCTTAACACATTCGGAACGAGTTAAATAACAAACATAAAATTGAAAACCAATTTGTATAAATCTTAAATCCAATTTAAAGCCCACTATAGATAAAGTTAATTATGAACAACAAATCTAATTTAACGACAACAAGGATCTTCCTGAATGATCCAGCAACTCAAATAATTTTGTTTTAATCAAAACCTTATTGAACAATGCATACACCCATATGTTATTGATAATACTCAACATCTATCAATGGATTCATCATCATTACTACCAAGGGTTTAGAATGTGACTAACCTTGAAATCAATACGATTTACGTCTTTCAACGTAGACCATATCAACGAACAAAGACACTAGATGTTACTACTTAAGAACATCTACAATCCCCACAATTCTACTTATACAATATATAATTTCCTCATATAACAAAACCTTAGGTAACCAAAAGATTCACATCTAAACATCTAAAACTTAAACATTTTATTGTAATTATCCAAAATTATTATAAGTGCCTTAAGTATTATGATTTACTTAAGGAAACTCCTATTGATCATTTTTCTATTGCATCTATATATAAAGATTCACTGATACACTTAAATACAATGTACGTAACAAAATATTCCAATTTTGAGATTCATGCATTCTAGACTTTACACAGTCTCAACAGACCAAAAGTCTAACATTTATCTCTCTCAAGATTCAATACCATGATTCCCAACTTATATCATATTCCTCAAATAAATAGAACTTTTAAGAAAAGATATTGACACTTATGTGCTCCATCGAATCCACACATAATCATTACTTAGGTTTGAATCAATTACGAAAAATTTGGCATATCTATGTCAAACTTTAAAATCAATAAATCAAGCCTTATATTTCTTATTGTTTTTCACGAGACAAAAGGCTTTTAAATCCTCGTATCTACACGAATTTCTCATCGTTTATACGAATTAGATATGCTTATAGATCCTAATATTATACGAATCTCTCATAAGCATTCTACTTATAAACTCATTCCATATAATTATCATTCCCTCATAACTATTAATACTTTCCTTCTATATAATTATTGTACTCATATAACCATTAGTATTTTCATTCTATAGCCTTTCCATGTTACATCCTTCTAGACTATATAAATCAATGTGAAGGTTCATTTTGATGATGACAATAAAATTCAGCTTCAAAACCATCTCAAAAATATATTTTTTAAAGTGGTGCTACACTCCCTAGGTTAACCGAACCTAGGCTCTGATACCAAAAATTCTGTAACGCCCCTATATGGGGGTTAACAGTTTTTAATGAGATAAAATAAAAATAAATAATAAAAGTAAAACCTTAAAAATAAAATTTGCCCGGGACTTAAATGAAAACTCTCAACTAAAAAATAAAAATATAAACGATAAATAAACCACAGTTTAATGTAGCACCTTAAATTTAATAATATAAACTGTTGTCATCATCATTTTAACCCTCAACACATTGTAATACTGTCACAGAAAGTAACAATTGATGCTTACATTATCATGAAGAACATTCTCAACAATTGAAGCAGTCCCAATGTAATATAGCTACATCACTTCCTCAACTATATTTCTCGTAGCCACCTCACACTTAGTGAGTCCTGAAAAGATAAAAACATAAGGGAATGAGCGACACTATGCTCAGTAGAGAAAGCCATTACTCACCTTTAGGTTTTTATCATTACCACATTAAAACCTGCATGGTTAGTAAGTTACATCATATTCTAGATTATGAGGTTTATTATGATCACATCTTATGGATACCGTAGTTAATCATTACCAAGTGTCATAATTACACATTTATACAAATATTACCAATCATCATTGTTCCTAGGTATCCATGTTAAATAGAGTATCACTCAACTCATCGAAACCCAAATGGGCGCACTTGATCACCCTATAAACATTCCAAGGGTGTTCCGGTGAGGGGACATCAAGCCCCGAGTCCTCACCAAATCGATTCCTGTACAGTGTGTTCTGGGACTTTCAACCCAAGGAAGCGTCATCGCCTTCCCCCTATTTTACCTTTTAGGGTATTCATGCCCAAGGACGTAATCGCCGCCCTCTTCATGTCTCACCATTTCTCTATATTAAATCATTATTAATAGAGTCAGTTTTTCTAACCATGCTTCTCAATTTATAACATGTGTCAATTCATTATGTTCCTCGCCGTACAATACAAGACGAGTCCATGTCATAGTTTCATATGTGATACTCATATAATATCAGTTCAACATAGATATATATATTGCGGCAAAACAATCAATTTTAATTCTATAAAAACCTCACAAAAGATGAGTAATAGAATCCCTACCTTTCAAGCTTATCAACAATCTTTTAATCCTGGAATCAATTAACGTTAGCTCCATACTCCCTTGATCCTAAGGCGTGCATAAGGACAATTAAAACTAAAGCACAACATACAACTACATTCATAAATAAATCATGTGTAAACCTATCTTACTAGTATGCCATTAAAGCTTTTATATAAATCTCTTTTGAATACCACAGTAAACAATTTTTGTCTTAACACAATATAAAATGTGAACAAGTAATCTATATGTTTTAGTCCCTAATAAGATTCATCAATCACTTAGGATAATATTGGAAAGGTTGCAAGACATTAAAGAATTAGGTGGTGAGCAAAGATGGGTTCTTGGTTCAGGTTAGCAGCTGGTATACCATAACAAACTGGCAGATTTACTAGTTTTAATACAAAAATTGAATAATTCTTAGAAAATAAAATACAACTCCGATTTAGGTTTATGATAGCTCGTTAGAAAGCCTAGGATGCTACTTTTCAAATATGCAAACCAATTCATAAAATTCATTTTAATTTAATATTAGAATTTCAAGAAATAACCACTGCCCATAGAGGTATTACAAAGTTTAACAATATAAATTTTCTGTCTAGGGCATATACACTTAGACTTCATACATATGCTCCAAAATAGCAACAAACATATACTTAGGTTTAAGAACGTAAATTTGAATAATCCTTTAGTATAAAAGAAAATTTATAAATGAAAGACTAAATTTGTTCATAAGATTCTAACATCGGATTATGGTTAGTTGGAAGCTTGAAATGGCTTCAAAACAGGTTCATTTACTTCGGTATGACTGAAATTCTTGCTCAAATGGAGGTGATGGTGGCTGATTTTTATGGCTGCCTTGAAGAAGTTCTCTAAGTATTTTGCTTCAGCAAAGAAATAAGAAGAAGAGTGTGGGAACCGTGGAAGAGAAAGGAAGAAAAGATGAAGTCTTTGAAGAGAAGTGATAGAAACAATTATAGAGGAGACATGTTGAAGCATGTCACGGAGGAAATAAAGAAAATGAGGCTCAAGAGTAGTTGGAAAAGATATCCTTATGTCTCATCTAAAGACTTTAACACACATAATGCCAATATGACATTTTTGAGATTTATTAGAAGTTCTAAGGCTTTTTAGTAATCATACTAAATAAATATAGGAGAATTTTAGAAAATTTAAAAATAGATAAAAATAAATATTATAAAATAAATTTAAATGAAGCAATTTTTTTTATACACTAAAAATTAATTTAATTACCTCAATACCCGTTAGGAGAATAACGGGTGTCACAGAGTTTCTCCCTTTAGATCCTTCTATTAATAAAGGATCCAATCAATCTATTCAAATTTAAATAATAAAAAAAATTTATCCTCTAAAATATATTATTAACAAATAGTATAATGTATAGTATAATAATTAGACAAAAAAACTATTATCCATCATTCTAACTATTTCTCCTTCTAATCAAACAACATAAAAGATTACTATAATTTTCTTCATCTTTCATATTCTTTGTCCCTCTAACTCACTCTGTCCTTCCTGTTATCCTTCGTACCAAACGAAGTGTAAAGCTTACATTTAGCCATGTCTATTGAAACTCAAGCTAGCGTTTAGCCGTGTCTATTGTCCCCTATATATAGAGCCAGCAATTTCGGACACGGTAAGATAACACGATATGAAAATGACACGATATTAACGGGTTTGGAATGCACGTATATTAATTGGGCCATAAATAGGTTTGCACGAATAACACGAAAATAAATGTGTTGGATTCGTACTAACACGTTAACACGCTTAATTAAACATGCACTTAATGTGTTAACACAACACAATATGACCCGCATGTTTATAGCCATTCTTTCTATTAATTATTATTAGAATATATACCTAGGATATGTAACCTTAATTTTTAATTTAAGCCAATTAAGAAAAACCCTTTTTTAAGTTTTTTAAGTAAAATGATTATACTAAAAATACAATTATACAAAAAATATGCTAATTTTGGACCTATGTTTCTACTGAAATATCAATAAAAGCAATCAAGAAATATATATTTATATATTAAATAACATAAGCCTAAAACAAAAAAGAAATATATATTTATATATTAAATAATATAAGCCTAAAACAAAAAAAAAAATCCAATTTTTCAGGTTCAAAGATTCAAACCTTGCACCTCAAGGTATGTTGTTGTTCTTGTTACGGCTACACTAGATAAGTATCCAAAATCAAATAATAGACTTTTTTTTTTATTTATTATGGTTCTTTTACTCTTTTAACCAGCGGCGTAAAAGTCCCACATCAAGAGGAAAATAGAATTCTCTTACAACTCCTTTCTATATAAAGACTCAGCTTCCCCTATTGTTTTACATGTGTTGCCAATGAAGCCATATGACTTTAAAATAATTGTTCTTCAATTTGAGCTCTTTAGAATATTGGCACTTTAAAATAGTGGAGAAAAAATTCAATTTAAAATATTTAATAAAATATTTAATTTTAAGGAAAAGGAGCAGGAAGCAGTGGAGCAAAAAAAACAAAAAAAAGAGAAACCAAATCTAATTTGCAACATATTTCTGCATTCAAAAAACAGCATTATTAAAAATATATATATATTAAGAGCATGGTGGGTGAGTGAGAGTTTAGAGTTTCATACCTTTGTTGATTGGAAGTGTCTCCACGTTGAGGCCACTTTTAAGACAAAATTACTAAAAAGGACTGCAGCTTCTTTGTTAATTTTCTTATTATTTAAGGGTATAAGAGTCTTTGTACTTGTCCGTTATATCCACTAAACGGGCCTATGGGGTACAAAATCATCACTGTGAGAACCTTGTGAGATTGGTTTTATGTGTTTTTCCGTAAAGTGTGTCTGTGAGTGTTTGTTTCCTGAGAAACCAAGAGAGAACCGAAACACTCAGTGGTTGAGAGAGAAATTCTTCAGACTTGCTAATTGTTGGAGATTGTAGCTTGTTTTTTTTTTCCTTTAATGGTGAATTAGACTAGAGGTTTTTCACCTTTGCCCTTGGACGAAAACCAAGTAATCTCCTGTGTTCTTTGTTCTTTTCTTTTCTTCGCATTTATATTCTTGATTCTTGTTGGCTGGGTTCTGTTGTTGTTCTCGATTTGAAATTGTAGGGTCGAAAGGTGATTCCTTAACACTCTCTTATTTGTTTTCTTTTTTAAAGCGCACTTCGAGCGTGTTGGGGTTTATGTTTTGAGATTTTTTTTTTGACACAAGGGGAAGTGAGAATGTCAGCACATTTAAGTGAAATTTAAGGTGACTTGAAACCTCAATCTATAGTTAACATAGAGAGACTTACAACCAACTAAGCTGCCCTCATTTATCAGTTTTGAGGATATTATACACAGTTTTGTAATCTTTTTGCTTTTTTGATTAAAAAATTTCCTAGTCAACTTCGCCTGTAAACATAAGCCAAAAGCCAAACCATGTAAAATCTCTGCGACCGACATTGATGTCTACAGTTCAAATCCCCATAAAAAATGGATTCTAAGTTTAGAATACCGCCAATAGAAATCAAACCAAGTGGTTGTTACATTATTGTGCTCTAAACGAGCCTTCTTGAATCTCAAAACATCAAGCCAAACCGATGTTCCTCCAAGTCACATTCAAGTAATTGGAGCTTATAAAACGCTTTAAGGGATAATTTCTATAAAGGGCATGAGCTATGATCCAAATTCACAGCCTAAAACGTTGTAGAGGACTATCAATACCGTGTGTTGCAAGGTATGAAACATATTCATGAACTGTTGTTTCTCTGTAGATTGGAGGATTGTCCTCTGACAATAGCTCCTTAATTGGTCCGTACAATCTTGTAGATGGCTGAAAACTAGTGCTGAAAAAGCATGCCACTGATATTCTTGGCCCTACACGGTTCGCCATCACTCTGTGTTCTACGCTTTTGAACTTGTCATTTGATATAAGCTGCAACATTTCAATCCCACAAAATATATACATATATATACACACACACGCACACACTTTTAGTAACCAGTAGAAATTCCTATAGAAAATTGTGCTTGTGTCCATGTGTAATAACCTTGTAGGCTCTAAAATGATATGTAAATTTATAATCGACTAAAAACCTAGTCTAATAAATGTCATTAAATCATCGGCAGAAATGCAAAGAGAAAAGGGAGTCCTTAATCGAAACTGATGTTATGAAACTACCACCAATAGAGTGGTGTAGTAGTAAGGATCTTTACTTCTTCTGATCTCAAGATGAGCCTAGGCTAGATAGACTCGTAGTTGTGCTTGTAAAACTAGACTCATCATTTTAGTAAAATTAGATCATGTCCTTTTTGTTCCAATGACGGGCCTTGGAATTTCTTTGTAGATGATGGAAATGGGAGAAAGGATATAAAAAAAAGATATGTAAAGAAGTATCTTTGTCCAACAATGAAAAGGGAGGTTGCTCTCCTACTTTCTAAAGAACACAAATTGAAAAGTTTAAAGTCCAACCAAAGCAAGGCAAAGCAAAGTACTTGCCTGCAGGAGATCTCCAATGTTGACCGCTAAAGCTCCGGGAATTGGCGGAACATCAAACCACTGGTTGTCATGCAAGACTTGGAGGCCTCCAATGTGGTCTTGTAGAAGGACAGTAAGGAAGTCATTATCAGTGTGGTTGCTTGTTCCCATGGTTAGTTCTGGCTCAGGACATGGTGGATAGTAATGGCTTATAAACGCAAGTCCCTCAGCACACTCTATGTCCTTTAGGTAGTTTGAGTCTAGCCCCAGAGCCTCGGACAACAACTCAAACAAAGAAATGCCCAACTTCATCACTTCCTTTGAGTACAATATCATTTCATTCCTAGAATTTTAACAAATGAATCCCACAAATAAGCTGCATGACAATTGTACATTAAGGAAAAGAGAACAAGGAACCATATAATCATATGTCTTTCATTTATGTGAAAGGATTCGGAGTTGTTAGCAAAACAGGCAAAAACATGAATAAAGAAGAGCCTATCTGATCATTTTAATTGGTGAAACCGTCCTCTCCTTCCTTGAACTCTAATTAATAAATCATAAAAACAAACATGAATTGATATATTGTATACTCTCGACAGAATCACATTCTTAGGGGCACGTGCTCTTACTGAAATTTTCAAATTTCTTCTAACATGTAAATTTTAAAAATTCTAATTATGCCCACAACCAATTAAGAAAATCATAAGTATACCCTCACTCAATTAAAAATAATTAGTGCTCAAAAATAAAAAATGATTATGGTTATGCTCCTGTTTAACGAAAAAGTATTCTTATTATGCCCTCATTGGTGTCTTTTACATTTCATAGTCTGAAAAAATTTCCTGCCTCCCGGATTGGTTAATGGTTATACTACCATGGGACGAAGAACATACAGTGAAAACCATAATCATAAAAGAAACTTCACTCTTCACAAAGTAACATAACTGAAATGAATTGACCATTAATTTATGTGTCACAATAATCACATACCTGCAAGCCTTAGGCAATTCTTCTGGCTTTGGAGGATTAGGAGCCATGAAGCTGAAAAAGGTGTCCCTCCAAGTAGCACTGGTAGAATTAAACAGATCAAAATTGCTATTGTAGACCACCTTTCTAGTAACATCCCGGGTGTAGAATTCCTTCTTCAATTCGGTGTCTTGCTCGAAAAACCGACGTACCCCATTTTCCACCTCCTCCATTACACTCAAAGAAATTCCATGATTGACAACTTGGAAGAAGCCCCAAGTCTCCGACGCCTTTCTGACTCGTTCAACAATCTCCTTGCGTTGAATCGGATCTTTGGTGAGGCCTTTGAGGTCTATAACCGGAATGCTCAACTGGGATTCTCTGGAAACTGAGCGGTTGTAATTGTTGTCGTTTGATTGGTTGCAAAAGAAACGAGGGATCTTAGTTATCCCAGAATCAACAAGTCCTTTAACACCAGCCTTTGTGTCATCAAAAGCTTTTAGTTCACTTAGTCTATCATAATTGGACTCAGATTTTGCTAGAGATTCATCTGTGTTGGTAAACACCATTTTCTTTTTCTTGTTTTTTTTTTTTTTTTTGGGGTTCCTTTTCCTAATGGATTAGATTAGTTGTTACTTGTTATGTGTAGCTTTTGTATGGGCAATGGGACCATAGAGAGAAGTCAACTTTGTAGTGCTGAGAATAACAACAAAAGTATTTTAGAAGAGAGCAATTTTGCAGCCATTATTGAGGCAAGTTGCTCCTTTCAATTTCTAATCATTTGGGACATTTGAAACGGTGGTTTTAACTATTAGTTATAATTATAAATAGATAAAGCATTTAATGTTAGAGTAAAAAAATTATAATATAAAGCTCTCATTTATTTCAGTTCTCAAATTAAAACCGTTGGTCTGACAGTTTTTTCAAATTTCCAAATAGTATACAATTGTCACTTACCAGAAATAGTACCGCTGACATTTTTCATTCATTTTTTATACATCTTCTGGTTTGATTTATATTGTGCGGAGGGCAAGACGCCCAAGCAACCAAATCATCTCCCATTTATGTCCAAAAAAACTTTGAGAAAATCTGTCTGCGTATTTTTATTATGGTTGTCAATTTGTTATTAAATGAAAGTGATGTATAAAAAAAATTGCATTTTATCCAAAAAAAAATATCTGTTGTTCGTTTTTACTTTTTTTTTAAACAAAATGAAAAATATTACATAATTCATCCTTGGTGTTTCAGGAATTAGCAAAATTCATCCCTTGTACTTAAAAACTAGATCCACCTATTTAGCTCCAACTCAAACATGCTTTTTGAATAAGATGGGGGCGAAATGGTCTTTTTAACCTAAACGAATTTGCAGCAAGGGTGACGTTGACGCCAGATGTTGACGAGTGCCCGTGTAGAATTTTTCAAGAATAGAGAATTGATTTTACTAAAAACGTGATACTAGGAGGTGAATTTTATATTGTTTTTATTCTAAAATTATTTGTAAATTTTTTTTTCTTATGTCCATTTGTTGTAGCCTGTGTGGTGAACCTATGGTTTATCAGCTTTATTATTTTTTTTTTTTTGAAATGAGCTTTATTAAGATAATGGTTATTTACCTTTTTATAATATGTATTTTAATTTTATTTAAATAATATAATTTTGGTTTTGATTTTTGATCTAATCAAATGTATACCTTCATATTAAAAATATATATTTTTATATATTTACTCCCCAATCTTCAATTTTAACCTAAAAATTGTCTAAAATACTCTCAAATTGAAAATAAGAGAACTTTAAAATTTTTAAAAAATTTATACTAACGTTTTTTACTTCAAAAATAAACAAAATACCCTAAAAATAGGTGACTTGTCTGCTTTTGTTTTTGTTTTCTACTTATCTTTTGAACGTTTTAATTTTTTTACTTTTACTTGATCATAATTTAGTCGTTATAAAAGTCAAAATCAACTATTAACTAAAGTAAGGTATAGATTTATTCATTAAATTTAGTCTGAAGATATACATTAAGGAAAGACGTGTATATATAATGTTAGATATTGACTAGGTATATCATGAACTAAAGATATATCTAATTTACGCTACCATATGTAAATTTATATAGATTTCAAAGAAAGTCCTTTTGTGTTTGTTTATAATTTTGAATTTAATATTGAATGAATTTAAATCACACAAAAAAAAAAAAAAGAATTCAAAGAATGATTTGGAAGAAAAAAAAAGAAAGAAATGGAAAAACAAAAGTGGCACGGATTCATAAAATTATGTGGATAGCAACTAAAAAAAGAGGGAGAGTCATCAAAGTGGTTATGATATTTCAAGAATATTGTTATTTCAATTCTGGGTTCTTAGTTACTTTGACTGAATAAATTTTATCGATGGAATAAGTAAGTCATAATTCATTGGTTCATTGTATTATTAACTATTTCTTTATTTTTTTTTTGTTTTGGTGCGAGGAACTTATCATGAATCCACTGATTTCTGCCGCTTCCGTTATTGCTGCTGGATTGGCCGTAGGGCTTGCTTCTATTGGACCTGGAGTTGGTCAAGGTACTGCTGCGGGACAAGCTGTAGAAGGGATCGCCAGACAACCAGAGGCAGAGGGAAAAATACGAGGTACTTTATTGCTTAGTCTGGCTTTTATGGAAGCTTTAACAATTTATGGACTCGTTGTGGCATTAGCACTTTTATTTGCGAATCCCTTTGTTTAATCCTACAAATAAAGATCCATATATATTTATTTTTTTATTTCCTTGGATTTGCTGCTCTTGCTTTTTTCGAATTCTATTCAGATTTCAATTTCGTTCGGACAACAACCCATGTAAAGGACTTATTGGGGGAAAAGGAATTGGCATACCAATTCGCTTTCTTCCTTTAATTCAATGGAATTTTAAGAAGTATTGGAACAAACGAGATATTTCGAAACTCACATAACATGAGACCCGATACTTAACTCTGATAAGTATCATTCTTATCTTGGAAATTTACAATTGAAAAAAAAAAAATAAATTTCTAAATCAATATTATTTTTTACTCTATTTAGTAGTATTTAGAAAAAAAAAAATATGAGGAAAAATACTAACATAAATAAAAATTTATTGCTAATTAGTCTATCTATAAGAATAAGAAAGAGGAGATCATATGAAAAATGTAACCGATCCTTTCCCTTCCTTGAGTTCGGCCATTCACCAATTATTGCTAAGTAGCCTATTTATAAGAATAATAATGAGAAGATGGTATGAAAAATGTAATTGATCCTTTCTGTTCCTTCAGTTTGGCCATCCGCCCAAAGTTTCAAGTTTAATACCATATTTTAGCGACAAACCCAATAAATCTAAGTGTAGTGCTAGGTGTATTGATTTCTTTCTTTCTTTTTGTTGAAAGGGAATGTGTGTGAGTTGTTTATTTCAAGAATAAGCTGGATCCAACCAATTGCATTTTATATTTATAACAACCCTACTTACGTAGTCGTTATTTAACTATATAATCTTATAATTAAATATATCTTATCATAAAATACTTAGATTTGTAGAATAATTTTTTCAAAAATTAATAATAAATTCTTAAAACATTTTCTTTTAAAACATTTCTTGATTTAATATAAAACTTTTTAAAATACTTCTAAAATTAAATATCGTTATAATTTTCTTGTTTGAAATTGACATATATTTGTTATAGTATCTGTTGCAACATTTTAATCTTAACAGTTTCTAAATTAAAGTTGTGCAACTTGTAACGCCCCTATATGGGGGTTAACAGTTTTTAATGAGATAAAATAAAAATAAATAATAAAAGTAAAACCTTAAAAATAAAATTTGCCCGGGACTTAAATGAAAACTCTCAACTCAAAAATAAAAATATAAACGACAAATAAACCACAGTTTTAATGTAGCACCTTAAATTTAATAATATAAACTGTTGTCATCATCATTTTAACCCTCAACACATTATAATACAGTCACAGAAAGTAACAATTGATGCTTACATTATCATGAAGAACATTCTTTACAATTGAGCAGTCCCAATGTAATATAGTCACATCACTTCCTCAACTATATTCCTCGTAGCCACCTCACACTTAGTGAGTCCTGAAAAGATATAAACATAAGGGAATGAGCAACACTATGCTCAGTAGAGAAAGCCATTACTCACCTTTAGGTTTTTATCATTACCACATTAAAATCTGCATGGTTAGTAAGTCACATCATATTCCAGATTATGAGGTTTATTATGATCACATCTTATGGATACCGTAGTTAATCATTACCAAGTGTCATAATTACACATTTATACAAATATTATCAATCATCATTGTTCCTAGGTATCCATGTTAAATTGAGTATCACTCAACTCATCGAAACCCAAATGGGCGCACTTGATCACCCTATAAACATTCCAAGGGTGTTCCGGTGAGGGGACATCAAGCCCCGAGTCCTCACCAAATCAATTCCTGTACAGTGTGTTCTGGGACTTTCAACCCAAGGAAGCGTCATCACCTTCCCCCTATTTTACCTTTTAGGGTATTTATGCCCAAGGACGTAACCGTCGCCCTTTTCATGTCTCACAATTTCTCTATATTAAATCATTATTAATAGAGTTAATTTTCCTAACCATGCTTCTCAATTTATAACATGTGTCAATTCATTATGTTCCTCGCCGTACAATACAAGACGAGTCCATGTCATAGTTTCATATGTGATACACATATAATATCAGTTCAACATAGATATATATATATTGCAGCAAAACAATCAATTTTAATTCTATAAAAACCTCACAAAAGATGAGTAAGAGAATCCCTACCTTTCAAGCTTATCAACAGTCTCTTAATCCTGGAATCAATTAACGTTAGCTCCATACTCCCTTGATCTTGAACTCCAAGCAAAACAGATCCAGTTGTATCTCGCTGTATCTACGAAGCATCCTCTGTAGTGCTCCTCGAGCGACTATGAATGGCTAGGAATGCTTCCTGGAGATCATACATTCTTGAAAACATCATTCTAGACTCCGATACTGCTGTTTGAATCGCCTCGATTCGCGTGCAGTCGGTACCGGATGATTTTCATCGGAGTGGAATTTGCTCAAACGGAGGTCACCATTGCATCCAGAGCATCGAAACGAGTCGGGAGGCGGTCTCGGATCTTCGATCGGAGGTCCGGATCACAAAATCCCATTTTGGCCTTTGACCGGCCGTTGACCGGCGTTGACCACCGTTGACCGGCGTTGACCGACTTTGACCGTCGTTGACCGGCGTCAATCGGGGTCCGTTGGCAGCTGGGCTCGGGCCTACCCCCCCTAAATCGACCCTTCTGAGTCCAATGGCAGGGTCAATTTCACCCAATTCTGCCTCTAACATAGCGGGTCGTGAAGTACAACGTCGGTAGAAATGGATGAGATCCGATCTTGATTCTCCGACGATGGAAACCTGAAATTGGCTGAGGGCTTTTGCTACCCATCCTCCTATGAGCATTTCCCCTCATCCAATTTGAAGAAACGTGGCTGGGAAGAGCCAAAACGGAGGCTCCCGCGGCGGTTGACGGCGGCGTTGGCCGTTCTCCGGCGAAACCGGCTCCTTCCGTGCAATTGATCGAGGGGTTTTACTCCCCTTGATCCTCTGAACTCATTGGGAGGGGTGGTGTCAGTCACCTCCTCCGGCAAGGCGGAGTTCCACCATGGGGGCGGCGGTGCACGGCGGTAATAGACGGGCGGAGCAATCCGGCGGTTGTTGAGCTACCACCAAGGGTGGGTTTTGTTCCTCTCATCACGGTGGTCGTGTAGGAACAAGAATCACGTCGATCGGACGTCGGACGGTGAAGATATCTCGTCGGAAAGAAATGGGTTTTGCCGCCACTTTGGGCGGCGCGTGTGGTCTCCTCCGGCGGCGTTTTGGGCGGCGCGGCAGCTCGTTGGACTCAGCTCGTCGAGAGCTTTCCATTGGTGCGGGAGGTGTCGAAAACGGATGCCGAAATCTCAGACGATCTTTGAGGAGAGAGAGAGAGAATTTTTAGAGAGAGAAAGTAGAGAGAGAGAGAGTTTCGAATTATGAGAGATTTTCTGATTTTTTTTTTTATATATATACTAGGTAATTAATCTAATTACCTTAATACCCTTAGGAGAATAACGGGTGTCACAGCTCTACCCCCCTTAAAGAAATTTCGTCCTCGAAATTTCAATTCTAGTAATACTAGTAAAAATTATGATTCCAATTCCGAGTCTAAACCGTTAATGTTGTTTGTCCTCCAAATTTAAGTTATCGTATCTCCACTTATTTACTTGCATAATAAATCTTACTCTAAATTCTAAATCCCTCAATGAGAGTATTTCTGACAAGTTTCAACTTATAACACCGTATAATAGTCTAAGAATCTGATCAGGCATACATATTGACCATACCATGATTCCAGTCCTTCATTGTCCATGGACTGTGATTTACAATCACATTTAAGGAGATTGCTAGAGAAATTTTATATACTTCATCTTTAGGTTCCTTTTCCTTTTTGAGTAAGGAAAAGTCAAATATATTTGATTTCATACCTCAACTAATAAACTAAAACATAATCATAAAACATATATCACAAACACTTTTATTCAAAACTATACATTAAACTTACTCATAGAGATATTAAACAGAATCTCAGAGTTGCAGACAAACCCGACATATTTTTCATTAAACAGCTATCCTCATGACACAAATATTCAACCCAAATAATATACTCATATTTCATATGGAATATCCCCATAACTGACTCTGGTACTTCCACATAATATTAACAGAATATTACACATTACAAACATAATACGGATACGTTTCGAGAGTACAAGGCACTCCGTATACCAGCTATCCATATCATGCATGCTTATAGAATACAAAAACATCGATAAACAAAAGATCGGACCTTAAGAAGGATGCGTTTCGAGAGCATCAAGTACTCTGTATCCAGCCATCCCGGCATTAGGCTCAATGAATCTAAAAGATTTAACAACGACGTACCACAAGAAACACAGAATACAAGGCAAACGGTTATTCGTAACACACGAAATACGGACACACATGCCTACATGCCAAAGATAAAACAAAAAGATTACAGATGGAGATTCAAATCAATTGGCCGCTCCCGGCTTTCCCTTTCCCATTCAAGCTTGGATGTTGCAGTGTCGGATTCTGGATGTATGATTTGCATTTTATCTATCAATTCCTCAGCTGTTGAAGCAGTGACAAAGATTTGTCTCTCCGATTCTGTAGTGATGTTTTCTTCCACAGCGTAATCTAGAAATTTCAAAAGACCGTCATAAAAACCCTTTACGTTCAGCAGTCCCAAAGGTTTGGAATAAAAGCCCAACAATTGCCCACAAGCAACTATAAATATTTCCTCAAGAGTACCTAGACCACCAGGTAATGCTATAAAAGCATCAGAATTATAGATTATGTCTTTAAAATTTTTAGGGATACTCCTGACTCCTTCTCCCTTACCTATGGCTTCCTTACAAAGGTTTCCTTCAACTGGAATATGAGGCCAAATTCTTACATCAGTAGCGTCGCTAGACCTAGCTGCTAGTGCCATATTTACCATCATTTTTATACTACCACCCCCATAGATTATGTTAATCTTCTTGCGTGCTAGGACTTGCCCTAAGTGATTTGCAGCTTCTAAATAAGCTTTATCTTTTCCAAAGCTGGAACCACAAAAGACACAGACATTTTTTATTTTCTTCGTGGACTGGGAGGTAGACATATTTGGTTTATAGAAGTGGTTGCTTAATGTCTGCTCCACTTAGACTTCGGGTTCTACATGAGATTTTAAAGATGAGAAATATACAAAAAGGGCTAAAGAGATAGACGAGTAGGTAATGAAAAGGTAATCCAAAGATTTAAACAAAATCTTGTGCGGATAAGAAAGTAAGATAAGGTGATTGATAGTTTACAGAAAATCTGATTCACTTTTTGAAAAAGATTAGACTCTAATTGTATAACTTTTGACAATTGAGAACAATTTGACAGAAGACCCTCATGACACAACTGTAGACTTTTTGACAAATATACACAAAGTCTAGAAATTTAATATAAACGACAAATACTGTAGAACTTTTGAAATTTGAGACACAAATCTTGAAATATCTGGATAAGCTTTTCAAAATTCAAACATATTACTGTACCGTATGTAACGTGTCTGATAAGATAATATATTTTATTATATATATATTTAAGAAAATCATAAATTAAATAAGATATTAACACTTACTGTATCAATCTAATAATCACAATTATTTCAAACACAAAAGCAAATATTCTGAGTAAAAGAAAAACACAAACTGTTGAACATCAGCTAAAACTGCTTCAAATAAGTAAAGACTAAATAACCTTTATAGAGCGATGACTTATTCCCCATCCAGTTTTCTTATGGCTTGACAAACAGGATCTAGAAATACCATATTCCTGAGGCGTTGTCTTTCTGTATAAAATTTAGGCCAGAGTTTAAAAATAGCTCCTTGAACATATCCACTAGGGTGACCGTGGAGAGGAGGATGGATGCTATCCAAGTTCTCCTTTGAAAGTCCATCCCTACAAAACCTTATTTTATCCTCTCTATTCGTAGACATATAACCAGGTGAAGTACATTTACCGTTACAATTTTGTCTTCCACATTTGTTACAAGTGACCACGATGGCACGAGCTCTTCTTTTCATTGCACTACGACTGGTACCTGTTCCTGGTAAACCGACATCTTGACTAAAGTCACTCGGACGGATTTTCCCCTCTATCAACATTCTCACATCACAAGGGATGCCAAAACGCATAAGAATCCACAACCGAGTAATTCTAGCCTTGTATTTCTTTCTGAGAATCTTTTGGGAGAGTGATGGAAAATACTTTCTCAGGTGTTGGTACTTTGAGTCCATGATGAGATGAAAGAAGAGTAAATAGAAAGGAAAAATTAAGATAGTAAATTGCAGAATCCTAGAATTCCTTCTTCTTTTAGAGGAAAAGAAGAATTTTTAATGAAAAAGAAGAGGATTTGCGATTTAGAGAGAAAATAACAAATTAAGAGAGAAAAAGTGAACTCGGAGAAATAAGCTCCTATGCACAGTAAACGTATATGTAAACAATGATTAAACCACTGTATATGACACGTATAGAAACCACGTGGGAGAGACAGTGTGAATCAAACTGATTTAAGATTTAAACTAGGCCCAAATGTTCTTAGTTGAAAATGGTCAGGTTGTTTCGGGCCTTAACACATTTAGAACGAGTTAAATAACAAACATAAAATTGAAAACCAATTTGTATAAATCTTAAACCCAATTCAAAGCCCACTATAGATAAAGTTAACTATAAACAACAAATCTAATTTAACGACAACAAGGATCTTCCTGAATGATATTTAAAATCATTTCATAACAACATAATCTTCCAGCAACTCAAATAATTTTGTTTTAATCAAAACCTTATAGAACAATGCATACACCCATATGTTATTCATAATACTTAACATCTATCAATGGATTCATCATCATTACTACCAAGGGTTTAGAATGTGACTAACCTTGAAATCAATACGATTTACGTCTTTCAACGTAGACCATATCAACGAACAAAGACACTAGATGTTACTACTTAGGAACATCTACAATCTCCACAATTCTACTTATACAATATATAATTTCCTCATATAACAAAACCTTAGGTAACCAAAAGATTCACTGATACACTTAAATACAATGTACGTAACAAAATATTCTAATTTTGAGATTCATGCATTCTAGACTTTACACAGTCTCAACAGACCAAAAGTCTAACATTTATCTCTCTCAAGATTCAATACCATGATTCCCAACTTATATCATATTCCTCAAATAAATAGAACTTTCAAGAAAAGTTATTGACACTTATGTGCTCCATCGAATCCACACATAATCATTACTTAGGTTTGAATCAATTACGAAAAATTTGGCATATCTATGCCAAACTTTAAAATCAATAAATCAAGCCTTATATTTTTTTTTATTGTTTTTCAAGAGACAAAAGGCTCTTAAATCCTCGTATCTACACGAATTTCTCATCGTTTATACGAATTAGATATGCTTATAGATCCTAATATTATACGAATCTCTCATAAGCATTCTACTTATAAACTCATTCCATATAATTATCATTCCCTTATAACTATTAATACTTTCCTTCTATATAATTATTGTACTCATATAACCATAAGTATTTTCATTCTATGGCCTTTCCATGTTACATCCTTCTAGACTGTATAAATCAATGTGAAGGTTCATTTTGATGATGACAATGAAAATTCAGCTTCAAAACCATCTCAAAAATATATTTTTTAAAGTGGTGCTACACTCCCTAGGTTAACCGAACCTAGGCTCTGATACCAAAAATTCTGTAACGCCCCTATATGGGGGTTAACAGTTTTTAATGAGATAAAATAAAAATAAATAATAAAAGTAAAACCTTAAAAATAAAATTTGCCCGGGACTTAAATGAAAACTCTCAACTCAAAAATAAAAATATAAACGACAAATAAACCACAGTTTTAATGTAGCACCTTAAATTTAATAATATAAACTGTTGTCATCATCATTTTAACCCTCAACACATTATAATACAGTCACAGAAAGTAACAATTGATGCTTACATTATCATGAAGAACATTCTTTACAATTGAGCAGTCCCAATGTAATATAGTCACATCACTTCCTCAACTATATTCCTCGTAGCCACCTCACACTTAGTGAGTCCTGAAAAGATATAAACATAAGGGAATGAGCAACACTATGCTCAGTAGAGAAAGCCATTACTCACCTTTAGGTTTTTATCATTACCACATTAAAATCTGCATGGTTAGTAAGTCACATCATATTCCAGATTATGAGGTTTATTATGATCACATCTTATGGATACCGTAGTTAATCATTACCAAGTGTCATAATTACACATTTATACAAATATTATCAATCATCATTGTTCCTAGGTATCCATGTTAAATTGAGTATCACTCAACTCATCGAAACCCAAATGGGCGCACTTGATCACCCTATAAACATTCCAAGGGTGTTCCGGTGAGGGGACATCAAGCCCCGAGTCCTCACCAAATCAATTCCTGTACAGTGTGTTCTGGGACTTTCAACCCAAGGAAGCGTCATCACCTTCCCCCTATTTTACCTTTTAGGGTATTTATGCCCAAGGACGTAACCGTCGCCCTTTTCATGTCTCACAATTTCTCTATATTAAATCATTATTAATAGAGTTAATTTTCCTAACCATGCTTCTCAATTTATAACATGTGTCAATTCATTATGTTCCTCGCCGTACAATACAAGACGAGTCCATGTCATAGTTTCATATGTGATACACATATAATATCAGTTCAACATAGATATATATATATTGCAGCAAAACAATCAATTTTAATTCTATAAAAACCTCACAAAAGATGAGTAAGAGAATCCCTACCTTTCAAGCTTATCAACAGTCTCTTAATCCTGGAATCAATTAACGTTAGCTCCATACTCCCTTGATCTTGAACTCCAAGCAAAACAGATCCAGTTGTATCTCGCTGTATCTACGAAGCATCCTCTGTAGTGCTCCTCGAGCGACTATGAATGGCTAGGAATGCTTCCTGGAGATCATACATTCTTGAAAACGTCATTCTGGACTCCGATACTGCTGTTTGAATCGCCTCGATTCGCGTGCAGTCGGTACCGGATGATTTTCATCGGAGTGGAATTTGCTCAAACGGAGGTCACCATTGCATCCAGAGCATCGAAACGAGTCGGGAGGCGGTCTCGGATCTTCGATCGGAGGTCCGGATCACAAAATCCCATTTTGGCCTTTGACCGGCCGTTGACCGGCGTTGACCACCGTTGACCGGCGTTGACCGACTTTGACCGTCGTTGACCGGCGTCAATCGGGGTCCGTTGGCAGCTGGGCTCGGGCCTACCCCCCCTAAATCGACCCTTCTGAGTCCAATGGCGGGGTCAATTTCACCCAATTCTGCCTCTAACATAGCGGGTCGTGAAGTACAACGTCGGTAGAAATGGATGAGATCCGATCTTGATTCTCCGACGATGGAAACCTGAAATTGGCTGAGGGCTTTTGCTACCCATCCTCCTATGAGCATTTCCCCTCATCCAATTTGAAGAAACGTGGCTGGGAAGAGCCAAAACGGAGGCTCCCGCGGCGGTTGACGGCGGCGTTGGCCGTTCTCCGGCGAAACCGGCTCCTTCCGTGCAATTGATCGAGGGGTTTTACTCCCCTTGATCCTCTGAACTCATTGGGAGGGGTGGTGTCAGTCACCTCCTCCGGCAAGGCGGAGTTCCACCATGGGGGCGGCGGTGCACGGCGGTAATAGACGGGCGGAGCAATCCGGCGGTTGTTGAGCTACCACCAAGGGTGGGTTTTGTTCCTCTCATCACGGTGGTCGTGTAGGAACAAGAATCACGTCGATCGGACGTCGGACGGTGAAGATATCTCGTCGGAAAGAAATGGGTTTTGCCGCCACTTTGGGCGGCGCGTGTGGTCTCCTCCGGCGGCGTTTTGGGCGGCGCGGCAGCTCGTTGGACTCAGCTCGTCGAGAGCTTTCCATTGGTGCGGGAGGTGTCGAAAACGGATGCCGAAATCTCAGACGATCTTTGAGGAGAGAGAGAGAGAATTTTTAGAGAGAGAAAGTAGAGAGAGAGAGAGTTTCGAATTATGAGAGATTTTCTGATTTTTTTTTTTATATATATACTAGGTAATTAATCTAATTACCTTAATACCCTTAGGAGAATAACGGGTGTCACACAACTATAACCTCGGTCTTCAAGACATACTTGCATAATATCATTTGAACATTTATATATACATAATTTATAGAAACCATACTATGGAAATTACATTTGTTTAATAAGTATCAATTCTCATCTTCGCTATTCACCCACCACTTGGCACCACCCATCAACCATTGCTATAGGTTTCTTACCTACAACATCAACATACTTGAATAAGCTTTCGCTAAACAAATAGAAAATTATGCTTACAAAACATAGTTAAAGACATTTAATAAAAACATGCATAAACAATTTATGCTTGCTTATGGACATATTTTATGCTTAATTATATAAGCCTTATCTTGTATATGGACCCAAAGTGTTCATACCAATTACACGAGATCTCGAGAGGTTAGGGTTCGTGAGATCTCCAACAACTTTTAGATCATAAATTTAAACGGATGCCTTACCGTAGGTCAGGAGGTCTTTAATCCTCACCATAGGTCAAGAGGGTGGT
This sequence comes from Artocarpus heterophyllus, assembly GCA_025403435.1. NCBI lineage: Eukaryota > Viridiplantae > Streptophyta > Magnoliopsida > Rosales > Moraceae > Artocarpus > Artocarpus heterophyllus. The sequence continues at coordinate 7,759,498 of CM046341.1, forward strand.
ACGTCACACTTGACTTAGCTTATATTATTCATTTCACTTGACTTATAGTGTTTATATAGTAAGACATATTACTACATAGCTTCGCATATATATATATATATATATATATAACATAGTTATACTTAACAAAGGTGTGTATGTAGTATAATTTAATACCTTATGACATCACACATTACATAAAACAAAACGTAAGGATGACATAAACATAACAAAACATAAACATAGTATTAATTAACATAGAATATCATGATATAACGTAACATGGTATGCCATGGCATGACAAAACAAAATAATACATATCATAACATAGCATGGCATGGCATATCATTGATTATGCATTTCATAATTTTCATAAATAATATAAAAATATTTAAACATGAAAACCGTAGTTTTCATGTTGTAGGCAAGACTCCTATTTACCTAGATTCCAAGCTAAACGGTTCCAATTATGTCTTGTCGGTCCTACGGATTAGAAAGCATCCTCGAGAATGGTCCTAGAAGAACTATGAATGGCTAGGAATGATCATTGTTGGAGATTTCCAAATGCTGAAAATGTCATTTTGGACTCTGTTTCTCCAATATGCCTCGCCTTGATCAGCATGAAGTTGATATGGATGATTTCTAGTAGAGTACAATTTATCTAAACGGAGGGCACTATTGTGTTCAAAATATTAAAACAAGTCAGAAACTAGTCAATCATAAAAGGCCCAGAGCATGACATTTGAGACTCGCCAAGTACCAGCCACCTACGGCGGCGCGTGTGGTGCATACATCCACTTCGATGACTAGACAATGGCGGTATTTCTACTCCTTACAATTCTTAACATCCCTAGTTCATCGACAATGTCAATTTCACTTAGTTTGGCCTTGAACACAGCAAATCTAATTTAGAAGTTGTAGCCAAAAGGAGCACATGGATATAGATGTTTCAACGGTAGTGGCCTAAAATTGGTCAAGGGCATTTAACCCATTCCTTTCTAAGTGTCACGCTTTCGTCAATTTAAGTCTATGTCACTAGAATTGGCGAAGTTAAAGCATCACTAGGCAAGGAACGATGACAAGCGTGGATCTTCAGTAAGCAACAATTATATCGTGAAATTGGACGAGGCGTTTCGCTCCCAGTTGAGTTCTAGTTTAAATGGCATCAGTGGTGTGCCATGTCGTGGCATGGATCATCGGAACAGAGTGGCTTGTGATGGTTACCAGCAGCGCTTCTTGTTCTCCAATAATCAGCAGTTGTCTGGTGCAATTCGTTGAGGGCTTTCACTCATTGAGTTTTGAGTCTTTTGGCACTAAAGGTGCACCTCATCGCCTCCAAAGATAGCGGCATCGATGGTAGTGCAACAATTGGAGACAAGTGGCTCTACCAAGGTTGTTCCGACTGAAATTGACTAGAATAATCATGTGGTTTTCTTTCTCTCGTCGATCTAAAAATAGACATTGAAATCATGTCAATTAGTACTTGGACGACGAAGAAATTACGTACAAAAAAAAAGAAGGTTTTTTTTACTTTTTTTTGGTGATTATAGTGGCTATTGGTTGAATCATCATCGGTACAACATGTCATTGAATTCAGCTCATCCAAAGCTTTCCAACGACACCAGTTGCTTCAAAAACAGGTACAGGAATCTTGATTAGAATTCTTAACCAGATATGGAGATGAGAGAAAGTGGGAGAAAGAAAGCTAATTAGTAGAGTGATTTTTTTTTTCCACACTTATTGTAGGTCCTCAAAGTCTAACTTGTGTCATGTTTTGAGTTAATCAAATTTTTTATTTGTAAACTTTAAAATTTCTGCACACATGATCATACTTTTATAACTATAACATTCTTGGCCTTTTTAAAAATAATTAAATAAATCAATAAATACTAAGTCTTTCAATATATTATCATCTTATTAACATCTCTAGACTGTCATCAAATCACTTTCATGAATCTATCTTTATTTTCTAAATTTCCTGATTTTGTTCTAAAATGCTGAACCTTTACACTTTAGCTCTTTAAAATCAATGGTTACCTATATCACCATTTGATTTAAATCTTCTAAGAAAAGTAAATTACACTTAAGAAATTTGATCAAATCTTGAAATTCAATCTTCTATCCTTATAAAATATTCTCTTTGATCAAAATGGTCTTCAGCCAATTTTAAAATTTGAAACTCTAAAATAATAACTAAAGCTAACATTCCTCATTCTTATAAAAAGAGACCGAATCTCTTTCTCTACTTTTTTTTTTTTTTTTTGTCTTTTAATTCAATTGAGCATCACTCTCCATACATCATTAATTATATCACTTTTTTTTTTTTTTATCTCGAAAGGACTATTTCTTACACCACCTAAACATAACATTAACTTCTATTTTCTATCATAAAAAGAGTGGTCATAAATTATAAAAAATTTCGTAAATTAAATTGATTGCATGTAAGTCAATTTAAGTCAAGTTCTAAACTTGACAAAATTTGTACTTTATGGGTATAATCCAAACTACCCATAGAAAAAAGTCGCTTTTGGGTTCGTGTCCAAATTATGGATGCTTTTAAACTTTTCTTAATCATAATATGGAAGTAAAATCAATCCTTTTGTGATATTGAGTTGCCTTAGAGGCTCATGCAACATCTTTAGACTCTAATAGTGCTTTTATTATAATTATGAACTTTATGTAACTACCAACACATGTAAAACATTGACATACACATATAGGATATTGTAATTTCTAAAATTTCCAATAGTCCTTATGGCTTAGAAAATGCTTGTCATGCCTTGTGATTTTGATTAAAAATTGAGATCGATCTTGCATTCATGAACTTTATGCTCGTCATTCTTGAATCATGGTGTTGAATTGTTAATGAGACTGTAAACTTGTATATTTCTTAAGGTTAAAATCATTCATTTATGCTTTTAATTATAGTTAAATCTTCTAACTAAAAGCATTTTTGTGTTTAATAGTGTTTTAGTGTCTTAATATGTAAATATGTTTAATTATGTGTTTTTATTTAAGAATATTTTTTGTAATTTTTTGAGTCATCTTTGTATGTTTAATAATTAGTGTGAAATTAATTAAAGCAGTAAAAATGATATTTTGTGAATTTATGTCTAATCTTAATGAGATGTAAAATATGTTTTTAGTTTGTAAATATGTTCTATTCTGTTTTTAGTAAATTCTAAAAGTATTTTTATGCCTTTAGTAATGTTTTCGGTACAACCGAATTAGCTTTGTGTCATATTTTATATTAATAAGTTTTGAGATTATTTTTATTTTGACTATTATAAATATTTTTATAATTATTATAAATATTAAATTTGTAAAATAATTAATTTTAGTGTTTTTTTTAGATTTAAAATCTGAAAGAAAAAAGAGCAAAACAACGCAAAAAGGGACAAAAACTGACAACAAATGTAAATAGTGTCTGCATCAGCATGACATCAGCCAAAAAAACAGTTCAACTTGCTGCAACTTGATAAGCATGTTGAAAAAATATAAACAATGAATTTTAATTCACTATAAAAAAGGGTGCACCCCTTCCCCCTTCATTCAGTACCCTAGCAGCTCTAAGCTGCTTTCTTTTCTTTCCCTCCCTTTTGGAGGAAATGCTTCTATAACATTCCTCCAACCCTCACCTTAGTATAAAATTATGTTTTTAGTAGTGTAGAGAGTCTAGTGAGGTAAAGAAATGATCTTATATATGTAATATTCCGGTATAGTTTTTAACTCTATATTTTGTACTTTAATGTTGTAATGTTGCCCAATTTTTGCATAAATTCAATCATGCTTTTTATGTAATTTAATTGTTGCATAATTAATATTAATAATGATGAAATCATGCTTGTTTATTAAGTTGAGTCTTTGCTGCATTATAAACATGAACTGGAGTAATATATGCTTAGTTATGCTTAATTTATTATCGACAAAGAATAGCATAGTGTATTATTAAGCCATTTAATAAGATGAGGTTCTGCCAGAATTAATGCAATAATTTATTTCATTAAAATATATTAATTTTGATTTGTTATTATTTTTATCTTAAAATTATATTAATTATAATTGTAGTGACAGCGGTTATAATTGTCATAGTTAGTGCACTAAATCGCTAGTGAGAGGTGGTTATGTTGCTACTTTTTATTGAAAAACCCTTTCTGTATTATAGCTTGCTATGTTATCACTTTAGGTTGAATTATAAAAATAGGAAATGTGCTTATTATTAATGGGAAAAGACATAATAAATCAAATGCTTCAGATAATTATTATTCAAAGTTAAACTCCATATCAGTTATGAAATATACAAGAGATTCTCGAAACCTTAGCAAGTTAATTTTATGTTTTAAATTTTAAATAAAAAATCACAAAAATATTTCTATTTTTAAAACTTTGTTTTGAAAAACCACTTGCTTTTTTGAATGTTTAATTTTATCAATTTCCCAAGTTATAAATTTTTCACCTTCCTATGGATACGACAACCTTTTCTATACTACAAATGTTCGTGTTCAAAAAAGATTTTGAGCAACAACCCTTTCTATACTACAAATGTTTGTGTTGATCATTATTGATCTATATTTTATTTTTTGTAAAACTGACATCATATACAGAATTGGGAATTCCGTATAGTTATACTGAATTGGAAATTCTGTTTTATTAATTAATTTCAATTTAGATATTTTTATTGATATTCTTATAGAGCCTATTATTTTAACTCACACATGAGATTCATAAAACATTAGTCTAGCCCATTAAATAATTATATTTAATTAACGAAGTATGCTATCATAATATCACATTTCGTTATGCGTTTCATAGAATGAGCACATAAAATTTTGCATTCATAACATTAATTATTATTTATCATTAAAGCCTTATAGTTATTAAGACTTTCAAAATGCGCGTTAATTAGGAAGATTCATAATTATAAATCATGATTAAATCACTATTTAAACTTATGAATTTTCTAGACATTACAGAAAGTTTCTAACCTTGAATTGAATTCTCATAGCTTCTCATAACACTTAGCAGTATTATATACTATCAAATTTAGTTTAATTATAAAACATAGAATTTAAGTTGAAATTTTGCAAATCTTTATGTACGATAAGCGTTCAGGTTTTTACGAAAAACCATTTGACTTAAATACTTAAATTTCTTCGAATATAATCAATCGAGTACTCAATTATCAGACCAAAAACCTACTAGGACTATTAAAGATGTATTGACTTATCTCAAGTCAACCATTTTCTTAAACTTTCGCACTCTTCCATGACCATTTGTCTTGATGTCTTCATTTTACTATTAAGCCTTCTAACTAAAGGCTCGCAATTATTTCTAAACTTGCTCAACATACATAATATGACTGAGCTTGCCGTACTATTGTCGTTTTTGATCATTTAACAGAAACTTGTGCTTATAAGCTTTAAACTCTTACTTTCTTATGAACTCAATGATATAGTGATGGTAAAATCCTTAATTACTTATACTGAAACTTGAATGTTTTGGTATAACTAGGAAAAAAAAGTGGATGATTTCGTGAATTACTTCTGTATAAATTAAGAAAAAATATTTAAAAATCAAAGCATTTCATGAGTTATTGGTAAATCTACTTTGATTCCCTATCAACCAATAATTTTGCCGACACTTATTTATTTAGTTAAAAGAGTCATCAAAATATTACTTTCTTAGATTAGTAATCACTTTCAATATTTTTCTATGTGAATGCAGTATTCCTAGAATAAATGCACAACTTTCTTTTTTATTTTTTTGTGAATCATTCAAAAAAAAAAATTAATAAAATGCTTTCTACTAGGATGGATATCTCATATATGAAAACTAGCCATTTGCCCTGTTAATCCTTTAGGACCCAAATAACTCACTTTTCTTACATGAACCATTTGTGTCAAAAGATTAGTTCGATCCGAAACTTGAGGTAATGGGTGTAATCCGAAAAAAGATTCATCAGTAGTTATTAATGTAGTGGAAGTTATCAAATTTTGAAGAGTCGGTATCAATTTATACCTAATTGCTCCAGTACACAGTTCCTCTAACTATATTTTCTAAGCAAACCAAGGCCAATCCAAATTAATCTTGTAAGAGATCCGCCACCCAATGTTAGATACGGAAGCGCATTATAGATCGATGTGAACATTTGAGCTATCTTGTAATACAACCGGTTGTTAATGATACTTTTTTAATGAGATCAAAAATTCAAAGATATAGTTTTTGAATTAACCTACAACAGAGGTATAAATATCCCTTAAGATAATTGGTGATTTACTTGAGTAAACCAATGCTTTACCATCAGTAAATCAATAGTTTACTGAGAATGGTCATAGATCAGAAGAAGAAATTATAACAATTTTTATCAATTTTTGCAAATAACCTAATGCACCGTCTGCCTTATAATTACACAAAGATTACCAAAAAGTAATTATAGCGGTTACATTGAAGCCGCTACATCAACTATGACCGTATTACCATAATCTCAATTATTAGTAGTTCTCGGCTCACTTACTTCAATGTCAATTATTGTAACGTTGTCGTGGTTAATTAGCATTTAGCAATTGAGAATTTGTTATGTGCCATTAATAATAGCATGAAATGATGACGATTGTAATATAAGAAATAAAACTATGACTTCATTACCAAGATTTGTTTGTGCTCAAAATGATTTGGTGAAATTAGATAGAATTTATGATACAAAAGCTTTATACCATCTTTAACGCAAATATCCTTTATTTTATATTTGTCACTAAAAAATATAAAAATAACATATTTAATAAATTATTTTACTCTATGTTTCAATACATAATAATATTTAAAATATCATATTTACTCAAAGACTGGCTCAAGGGTAAGGCAACTGAGGCAACAGTAGCGTCACCTACAGCGCAAGGCCCAAATGATTCCCACTCACATAGCGTGCAAATATAATATTTTTAACAAATAGCATAGGATTTCCTGAAAGGGAAAAAAAAGTGAACGTTAAGCATTTTTTTTTTTTTAAGGATTGAGTAAGCCTTATATTAGGTGGGCCTATTTTGCTTTTTAACAGCTTTTTACGTACCATTTAATTTTTTTTTTAAAAAAGTCCAAATTTTGTACTAAATAGCACCAAATTTCAAATAAAAAATGAATTTACTTTTGTTTTTATCTTCTTCTAAGAAAAAACAACATTCATAAAAACGTCTAGTTCTTTTCAAAAAAATAAAAAAGGTCCAGTTTCTATTTGTGTGTTGGACTCATTCTAATTGTCTTTTTCATCTTTTCTTTAAGTTTTCTAATTTAAAAAAAAAAAGAAGAAAAAAGAAAAATGGTATGTCATTATCTTCTGTGTCGTTTATTCTCAACCATTTCTTTACTCATCATCTTCTCACTTTCTGCTCTAAAGCTTCTTCCCAAATTTGTTGGCAAAAACACTCCCAAAGTTTCTTCAAAGTAATTTTGCATAGAGCTTGGAAATGCAAGAAAAAAGCTTATAGCATTTCCTATGATTCCAGATGTTATTGTTTCTTTTATTATCTCTTTAATAAATTATATTTTCTTCTTAATTATTTGTACTTGTTTGGGATATTTCTTGTAGTTTTAGGGTTTGTCTTTGTTTTTTAGTTATAAAATGTCTAGTAGGAAATATGAACCTGGATATGACAAATGCATATATTGTCTGTGGAATATTATTAATTCTAATAATAGTAGTTCCTGCAGAAAGAAGTTTTTCAAGTTAAAATTGATAAAATCTTATTTAAGAGCCACAATGTCACAAAAATATTAAATAGATCAGCTATACTATCTAATAAATATTTTTGGACCTCAAAAAGCTAGAAAGGTTGATCCTAGTCAGTAGAATAAAAGTAATCATAAGGATTAAAAGGCCTCTTTAAAACATTTTGCCTTAGGCCCTCGTTGTCTTGAGTTCGGCCATATATTTACTTTTTGTCGTAATTATTAAACTTTAAAACTTACAAAAATAAACTTTAAAATTAATCTATATCTATACAAAGAGTGCTAAATGCAAGCCCTATTTCACTCTTTATAGATGTTAGTATAATTCTTTAACATGTGTCATTTCAACTTTCTCAAATAAATTTTTGATAATGAGTCAAACATATTTACGCGAATGTGACTCACATTTACTCTCTTTCTAATGACCTTACACATTCCATCAAAAAAAAAAAAAAAAGAAGCGGCAGCAGCAAGACTTTTATCTACAGATGATTTTGTTTTCTTTTATTTTTATTTATTTATTTGCAAATATCTAAAAATGCTAACTCAAGTCCAACTGATTCTCGCTTGTTTTGCGTTACTTAGCGGGGGTTGATGTTGAAATTTGTTGGGTGACTTTTTTTTTTTGGCATTATTTAGCGACTTTTTTTTTTTTTTACGGTGATAGTTTTTTTTTTTTCCTCTTGATTGCCCCTTCTATCTTTGTTATGTTCTGTTATTGATTTCAGAATTATGCTGTATAATTGATTTTAGTTAATGTATTTGGCTCCTTTTTTGTTGCCACTCAAGTAATTGTATTGATTCTTTTTTTTTCCCTTAACTTCTTATAATAATCACGTAAATATAAGGAGACAAAAAAAATAAAATATAGCAAATCCTATTAATTATAGGGGGGAAAAATGGGAAGTGATAAAGGGAGCAATCGAGCGAATTTATGCAAAATATTTGTTTCCATGTTAAAAAAATCACGTAAATAGTAGAGAGAGAATTTAAAAGGGGTGACATTCTGGTAAATAAGTTTAAAAAAGATTTATTATTAGGTAATTTTATTTGAGAAAATCAAGAAGAGAAGTATCAAAAAATTAGGTTATCATCTGTAAAAAAAGTTTAAAGTAGAGTTTGTATTTAGCACTCCTCCTCGTATCTATACATAATTAAAAGAAACAATTTCATTTATTTTCTTACTTTCATATGTTGCCACTTATCATTACATTCTCATCTTTACTCCTTTTTCTTTTCTTTTAGTTTTGCTTCTTTAAAAAAGTTTTTCCCCATGTTTCTCTTTCAAAAATCTTTTATTTACATACATGTATAAAAGTGTCATTGTAATTTCTCTCTCTCTCCCTCCATTTTCCATGGGGCTCTCTTTTTTTCATCTATTTTTCTTTCTTTCTTCGTCAATTTTCTTCCTTTTTTTTCTATTTTTTTGAAGGATTCCTTTTTTTTTTTTCTTTATAAGATATATCCTACTATTTCTCTGTTTTTCTTCTTTCAATCCTAATGACCTTATATATATGTGTGAGTTATAACATGTCTATGTGTCTATTCTACATTATCATACTTGAAAAATTTGACAACTGGAATGTGCACATGCGTAGTATGTGTTTCCAACTAGTATAATTAAAAATAAGAATGTTATAATTATTAAAATAAAAAAGTCAATCTATCAACCAATAGTAATCAAATGTCAAATTCGTTATATGTTAAACTTGGTGGCAAATTTAACCCTAAATTTAATATATAAAAAAATTTAACACTGAAAATAGTATTGCATTGAAGAATATTTTTTACACTCCAATCTCAAATTTGTCGTTACATCAATTTAGCATTATATTGGACTAATTGCTTGATTTTAGGTTATGGGCAGAAGCCGGACATGGGGCATGTGAGGAAGGCAGTGACTCCTCCCTGATGAGAGGGGCGGATGAGTCAGATATGGCATTCATTTTGAACCTAACGCAGTGACGGACAGTTAAGGAGCTACAATCCTTTCTCGGTTATTCTTGCTATTTCGGTTTCTAAAGTTTCATGGCAGTTGCAGCAAAAAAGGGGATAGAAACGCCCATACGTGACATCATTTGAAAGAAGAGATTGAAATTCGAATAACAATTAGAACACGTCTAGGGTCTGATAAACCAGATTCAACTGAAAAAATTGGTTCAAAAATTATAACATCTGAAAGTTTTACACTGTAAATAGTTCAAACCAATGGATTTGAACCGGTTTGCCAAACATTATAATGTCGCATTTGTCATTATTAAGACATTTCCATTCATATTATAACATCATTTATTGGGAAATCTTATGATAGATAAGGCCATTTTGCACCATCGGTGGAGCATAAGTGTTTTTAACGGTCGGATTGACTTCTTAATGATTTGATTTGTAAATAAAAGCAATTTTGTATCACATATTGCAAATGTTTATCATGGACAATTACACGTTAGATTGTTAAAATATTAATCCAATAGCTAAAATAGCCTTCTTTTATCTACAGTGCAAAATTATCTTCTGCAGGATAAAGATTGCCTCGTTCGTTCGGGCCCACTATGCAAGATTTTATCAAATTCAAGGATAATTTTCCACAATCATAAGTTCAAGGATAACTTCTCAATCCATTCAAAATTGAGCTAGCAACAGCACTAAAAACCCTATCATGTTTGCCCCAACTTTTGCAGGCAAAATCTACTGGACCACCACTCCTTCGAAAAGTCATTTGTACTGATTTGTTAAGACTTCTGTGAGGGATCCAAAATTCTGTAATAACGTCGTGAAATTAAGTCAGGTATGGACAACCATAAGCTATTGTTTCAAGAGACACAGCCACCTGGCCCACAGTTAATTAGAGCAAAGCAAGTTTAAGCTTAAAAACTCATTAAGGCCAGTTCAAACTAGTATTTAGGAAGCTAAAAAAAAAAAAAATTGCAAGGCCAGTTCAAACTAGTATTTAGGAAGCTAAAAAAAAATAAAATTGCAAGACTTCACGTTTGGTACGTACACCGTAAGGTCAGTTCAAACTAGTATTTATAGGGTGTTTGGAATAAAATGGTTCGAACCACTTTCTCAGTTATAAAAAATATAAAACTCTTACATACTACAATAAAAAATAAAATAAAATAAACTAAACTAAAATAAAATAAAATTTTCATATGTTACAATAAAAACAATTCTAATCAACGATTCTGACCATCTTGCCAAACACATGCATTTTCAGAAATTGTTTTGAATCCTGATCTGATGTTTGTACCCATGCAAAACCAGTTTATTCTTATAATTTGAATCATTGGAATCATCCAATTCAAAACCACACATTCAAACCACGATCTGTCTCCACCATCAAAGCTAACTCAAAATAATCAGCGTCTATCAAGTGAGGTTTGTGGTTAGTCCAAATTCTCAACGCAGAGTCAACAAAATAAGTGGAAGTATGAGAAAAATAGATTTTAAATGGATCATGGAACTTACTAAACCTCAATTCAATGTCTACAAACTGGCTCAAGAAGAAAAAAAAAATTAAATAAACAAAAACAAAAATAAAATCACACGTCAATAACAAGTAAAATGAGCCCTCTTTCCCGATCATTTTTCCCTATATTTTTTTTTCGAAAAGAACAGTTTCCCCCCATAACGTCACAAGCATACAAAAGTAGTTCCTGAACCAAATTCAGGTGCAAGACGATAGACCGAACGCCTAAATCGTCAAGCGTTATCTTCTCATGTAGTTTTTGCTTTTGGAGCTTTTTTCCTCGGTTGCCGCCTCGGCATGGAGTTCTTCATGCCCATGAAAAAGAGCAAAGCCCCAAACAATGCCATGTTCTGCCAAAACGGAGAAAAAATAAATTCATTTCTCAACAGACTTTGCTTTGTCTCAGCGTACTTATTCATCATTTTTCTTTCACTATATTCAGTAAAATGAAAGGCTAAAGTTAGAATCATTGCATCAAGAAGATTCAATGGAACAACGGTTTTCTTCATTACTCACCTGGGTAAACTTGGAGAAAAGTTGAGCAAATTCTTTCCTTTCGACATCATAGTTGTAAAAGTCATACAATATGGGAGTAAAAATCCACTGATGCAGAAGCTGCAAACAAGACAATGTAGCATAATCAGGTTCATATTCTGATCGACAAGTAAAAAATAAGGGAAACAGAGGGTAAGCTAAGCTAAGTCTGGCTTACTAACCAGAAGATAGGCTCCAAGCGAGCTGCCAAAGATGAAAAATAGGCTTCCGAGGCCCTTCAACACTATGGCAGCAGCCACTAAATATTTACTCTGTCAATAACAACTTTAACATCATTTTCATATTCGGGATTTGCTAGCACAAATTTTGCGTGTACTATGAAAAATGTAAGCTAACACAAATCAAAAGCACTTCTTACTTCAACATCAGGCAGTCTGACCCAAGCTTGAGTTAAAATGTGATTTGAGAAAACTTTGTACTTTGGTTCCAAGGACCTTGCTGCCGGTCCACCATTGGTACCAAATTCATTGAACCTGCAACCACAAAAATCAAGATCAAGCATCTAAACATTTTGCTGAATCACGTCCATTCCACATTGTAACATGTTGCAGGTATCACTCTAAATACTGCCGTTGGTTAATCAATGAAAAATTAAAATAAACTTCATTCCAATGCTACACGAAGCTTTTTTTTATACTAAAAAAAATCCGTTTTCTAGTTTCTAATTTTTTCACTAATTCAGAACTAAATTCCACTTAGACCAACAATGAAACAAAGCTTGTACAAAAGGGCATAGTCATAATATTCAATTTTGACTACATCATTAATTAGCAGTTACATTACGATTAATCCTGTTATAAAGTGAACATAGGCTATGAAATATCAGAACTTAAAGCGTTTTCTTAGGATCACGTAACTTCCCATTATGTATTTGACTTCATTTAGTTCACAAAATTACTTTCAACACTTGAATGCGAAATCGAAGCTGATAGTTTTATATCATCAAAAATTAGCAAAATTTTTGGATGGACAATTTAAAAAAAAAAGCCTAGAAATTAGGAATAGCACAAGTGTACCCCTTTCTAGATCTACGTTAAATAAATTTGAAAATTAAAATTGGCAGCAAAGAATTTCAAAAAAAAAAAAAAAAAAAGAAAGACAAAACAAAAAACCAAAAATGATAGATCTTTAATAAAGTTGCTAATACGCTTGCTTGTAATGATCGACGAGATAAAAAAAAATCTTCAACAAAATAAAAATAAATTAAGAGCACCAGCAACAACGAAACTTACTAACTTGAAAAGGAAACAACAAGCTAACCAAAAAGTTCAAACTTTGTAAAAACAAATCACACCAAATCTTCCAAGTCTGACAGATCCGAAGCTTCAAACAAGCACAAGAAAGTCCAAACCTAAGAAAACTCCATTTTCACCACAATTTTCTTTTTTCTATTTCTCGCGAACCAAACAGCAAAAGAGAGTGGCAGAAAAAACAGAGAAGGAAAGGAGCAGATCTGATCTTACTCTTGCCAAGCGGAGAGAACGAAGACGGAGACGAAGAGAACCCTTCCTACGAAGGAGACGAACGCCATGGCCGTCAATGGAATTGAAACGACGACGAATTTTTAGAGAGGGAGAGACGGAGAGGAGAGAGAGAACGGTGTTTTTTGGGGGCCGGCTGAATCTATTTACGGTATTGCCAAAGGCTGGCGACAGTGGAGCAGACAGCGTTACGACGTCGTAATTCGAGATTCTTTTAAGTCAAAGCGGCGACTGTGTGGGATCTCACGCGCGAGGCCAAGGCAGTGTTATGCAATCGCTGTTTCTCGCGTCCAACACGTACAAGAAGCCAATCGTATTGTTGGAATTTGGTGACGTGGCGTAGGAGAAAGCGAGTGCATTAAATACAGTCGAAGCGTTTTGTGCAGTGTTTTTTTATGGGTTTTTGGGGTTTCGCACAAAGTTGTGGGCCAAGCAAAGGTCATCCGCGTGGTGCCTTGCGTTAGTCTTTTTCTTTTCTTTTTTTTTTTAACCTCTTTCTTTATTTAGATTGGATTGGATAGAGTTTGTTTATAGAATAGTAAATTATGATTAATACGGTGTTAAAAAAATGCTGTTAAAATTAATTTTAGTTTAAAAAATGTATCATAGAAAAATTTTATATTATAGTAATATTTACATTTTACTATAACTATTAAAAATTTTACACTATTTATTAAATATAACTAATTGGTTCTAATTAAGATCCAAACACTATAAAAATAAAAGAACTTCTTTGGAAATCTCTATTGGTAAAAAAATAAAGGAACTTCTTCGATGAAAATCTTTACTGATGGTGCAGTTTTGAAATATGTGGCCAAAATTATTTTTGTATATAGATCTGATGGTTGAAAAACAGATACTCATTGATAGATTTTTTTTCTTGTTTCCTAAATGTTTAGGTTGTGTTTGGTGGAGGGAAAAGGAATGAACCTATACCCTAATGTTTGGTTGGTTTTTAGAATAAGAATAGTCATTCAAAATAGAATAACTTTTTCCATCCAGTGGGTGAATTATCATTCTTTTCTCATATAAGAGGAATATTTATTCCAAGCAGTTTTTTCTTTCTTTCATAATTACACTTGAATATTATAATAAAAATTATAATTATAAACATATTAATAATTACAGTGTAATTAATATAATATAATATAAAAATATGATATAATATAATCTTTTTGTAATATTGTAAATATATTATAATTGAATATTAATGGATTTTTATATTATAACAATAAAAATATATAATTACATTATATAAAATTTTATATATTAACCATTTTCATGATGTTATTATATTTTATATCCTAGTAATATAATATATTATATAATTATAATACTATTATATTATATTACAATTCACATATTATATTGATTGTATTGATATATAAAATATCAGTGGTACAACATAAGGGTGAATTTGTTAACATGAAAATATTCATATTTCATTCTATAGTATTTCTCAAATCACAACCAAACAAATAAATCAACTTTTATTTCCATTCTATTTCATTATCATTCTCATTCCTATTGCCATTATCGTTCTGCCACTATAACCAAATGTACCCTTAGAGAGTGTTTGGAAACCACGTTAGAGCATGAAGTTGAAACTTAAACACTGTAACATGTAAGAGCTTTACATTGTAGTAACTTTTGCTTTTCACTATCGCATGTAGAGCTTTACACGGTAGCAATTGAAACTTAAACTAAGTTGTCAAATTAAGCTTTATTATCTATAGTGTAAAGCTTTCAAATGCTAAAGTATAAAGTGAAGTATATTACAGTGTAAAACTATTACAAATCAGTTATTTAAAAGAGTAGTTTTAACCATCAGTTTGAGTTTGAAAGCAGTAATATACAAGAGTTTTACAATTTTTATAGTTCAAACCATCAGTTTAAACTTCTCTTTTAAATACCCTAATATTATAATGTTTAAATTTTAACTTGAAGTTACAATTTGCTTATCAAACACTCTATTATTCATAAAAACTAAATTGAGGTCATGTGGAGTTGATTGATTAGCGTATAAGATCTAGGAAGTCAAATAGGATAAGATCAAGTACGCTTGACCAAATATTGGTTAAAAAGAAGAAGCCATCAGTGGAGTAGATTGAGATTGTACATGCTGGACATCTCGACGGCAAATAGAATAGAGTAATTTTATGTAAGAGTTGTGTTTGGCAAATGTCATTCCAACTATAGTTTCAATTGCTATAGTATAAAATAAAACAAAAGTAAGCTATAATGTAAAATATTCACGTATTTCAATAAAATCGTTTTAATTTCTAGTTATAAATATATTGTCAAACTACTATAAGTGATGCCCAAATAGTCGGGTCCATCGTAAAGTAAAAAGGTTTTTTCTAATCCAATTTTTGAATAAATTTTGTGGTAAATGTTTATTTTATATCAATTAACATTTGCCACTCTTAAAATGCTTTTGTCATTAATAGATAGTGTAAATAAAATACCTCAAGATTCTTTTAATAATTTCTCGATTTTTTTTCTCACTCTTCTCTCACTTCCCATGCCCTTGCACCACTCCATCATGTGGGGTAGTCTACGTTGAGATACCGCCACACGGGGAATGTGAGATAGAGTCGCCGCCGTGCGCCACCCAGCCGTGGGGGAAGGAAGGATCGCCCTAACACGGGGGAAGATTCTGTAGTGTAATCCTCAGTTGGTGTTATGTTCTCTTTTTCGTGATTTCTTAGGATTCCGAAGTGAACTAGAGTAGCAGCAAGTAATTTTGGGTATTATAGTGCACTACCATCGAGTATTACAGTAGTATACTGTCAACCCTTGGTGACTCCCAAGCGCTATCAATATCTTGGTATAATGCTATCAAAAAAGGCTCAAGAGTATGATATTTGTGTAAATCCCTACTAAATTGTAGAACTTTCACATGAACCGTTAGGATGGGATTTTTTAATGAAAATGACAATTTTTTTCAACTAAAAAAATATAATTGTAGATCTTTAAAAATACCAAGATAAATATAACAAACAATCTATATGAGAAACAAAACAATTTCAAGTAAAGAATTGTGATGGTTTCTTCACAAACCTTTTTCGATTTGCGTGTGTTTAGCGCTATGAAATAGAAAATTTGAGCTCCGCAAGAAATGAATATTCAGCACTTTTAAATGCGTTCCACTTTTGAAGTACATTCCCTAATGGGTTATTTATCTTTCTCATACCCTATATTTTATACTTATTCAAATATTATATCTTTATTTTGGATCTCATTGAATTTATTCCTTCATATTATATTTAATACACAAATTTATACCTTATTTCAGTCAATAGGTGATTTTAGCTTTTAAAATGACCAAATTATCCTTAAGTAAATTAGAGAAAAATTAAAAATTTCAAAAAATAAAGAGAAAACAAAAATAAAGACACACAAAATACCTATTTTTGAAGGTATTTTACACATTTTAAAGTTGAAACCTTAGTCTAAATATTATTAAATTTGTAAAGTTCTCTTATTTTTCAATTTGAAAGTATTTTTGGGCAATTTGTTAAGCCAATATTGAATATTGATTGAAAAAATGTATAAATTTGTGTCTTGAAAACTTTAGTATAAAGATTATTAAATTTGTAAGGTTTTCTTATTTTTCAATTTGAGGGTATTTTGGGCAATTTGTAGGCCGAATTGAATATTGATTAAGAAAATATATAAATTTGTGTATTAAATCAAATCTCAAGATATAAATTCGATGAGATCTAAGAACGAAAGCATAAGTTTTGAATTAATTTAAAATAGATGATTTAAAAAGATAAATACCCTTTTTCTAATTGATATGATAACAAACTTGTCATCCATATTGACATTTGCCTTCTTAAAATCTTCCAGATCTTGCCCTCGAAAGGAGCCACAAATATAACGATAAACCACCAAAAAAAAAAAAACTCAAAACAATTAATAAATAGCTATCTCTGATCATATTAAAGATGCATGTGGAATAAAGTCATCACCTCTATAAGTATTGGTTAAATTAGGAATGAACAAGAGAAGATAAAAAAAAAATCCTTTCTATTTTTTAACAAAAATGTAATTGGCAATAAGTTTGTGAGATCTGAAATTATTGTTATTTTTCAATGGAAGAAAACAGAAAAAAAAATATTAAAGAAAAAAAAGGCAATGTCATGAGCAGTGGAGCACCAACAATGAATTTGCCAACTTAGTGTTCAGAAATCAAAGTCAATTTTGATACAAAAGGAGTATAAGCAAACAACCATTTGCATGTTCCAACTAGATTCCATATTCGACCAGTAAAAAATCCCATTTTCAATTGAGGTTGGCTCATGTCTGACAAAGACACATATTCATACATACAAATATACATACGTATAGATATATATTGCAATTTACAAAGCGTCCATTTGACTCTTTGATTTTAACTCTGACTATTCGTAAAGCTTTCAGCAGCTTTAAACTTAAAACTTTAATTACAACTGAACTACTAAACGACGTAAAGCAAGTCAAACTTTTCCTTCCATTATTTTTCTTCCTTCCGCTGGCTAAGGTTATTGATCACACATGTCTTTGCAGGTAAGTAAACAGCTCTCATGGATTTTAGACCTTTCATTAAAAAAAAAAAAAAATCAGAAGCATATAAACCAGACTTTTCAATGCCATATTATTGTACAGCAACTTTTATTTGGGCTGGCATCTGTCCGTGACATTTTTTAATAACCTTTCCAATTTAGGTTTTTCTGGCTGTAGCAATTAAGAAAATGTTAATGTTGTCTTCACTCATTTAAGACCAATTATTCCAGCTGACACCAGAAAAAAGATGTTTGACGTAACCAAAGATCATGTCACCGGTTCACATGACCTTTTTTTTTTATGAGTAAGAGGTCACATGACTCTTTTTTTTTCCCCCACAGTGAAAGTTCATCTTAAGTCCCATTGGATATTTTGAATTCAGAGGTGTAAATTGTATGTTTATCATAAAGTATAATAAATTCAAAGGCTAAAATATAAGTTAGAGAATGGATATGTTGATGTTGGCGAAGTTTGGCTTTATAATATGAGTGATTTTGAAAGGGCTATTATCATTTTTGGTACTTGTCTTTTAAAGAGACATGACGTTGATATTTTGTTGTCTAAAAAATATCAAAATAATATTCTATAGTTTTTAAAATTGTTATTTTCGTATCTTGAATTTGTATTTTTTGATGTAAAATTTCCTTTTACTTTATAAACCCTAAATTAATTTTGTTAAATTATAATTGAACTTATTCATTTTTGTAATATTATTTGTATTTCTTTTCTTCTATAGTTCTAACAAAATAATTTAAGATTTATTAATAAAATGGTAAGTTGAAAAGTTCATATCATAAAACACGGACTTATGGTATCAACATGATATTTTTAAAAACTACAAGATACCATTTCGATATTTTTTAAATAAGAAGGTACCAATATCACGTTTCCTCAAAATACAAAGTACCAAAATGATAAAAATTGTTTTTTTAATATTTGATCAAAACATTGGAATCATAACTATTACATTTGCTTATAGAGTGTTTGAAAGCATTGGTTAGAACCATTGGTTTGAATAAATTTTGGTTAAAAACACTGTAGCATGTGATAGTTGTATATTATAATATACTTTTTTCTTGACACTGTAGCATGTGAGAGCTTTATACTGTAGGAACTAATAACTTTGATTCTAATTCATATTGTTAAACACCACATTAGTTACTGGTATGGATGTAAATGGGATGAGCAGGATTTTTGTTGCTCCATACTGCTGCTCCGCCTTGCCGTCGTGCCCTGCTTGTTAAGCAGGGCGGAGAGCGAACCCGTCGGGATGCAAAACTTGCCCCACCCATTTGAACTATTTCAAGTTGCCTTTTTCGGAGGTTTTTTCTTGTTAAAAGGAATTACACATCCAAATCCTTGAAATTAAAATTAATCATATAATCACTTTTTTAGGGTAGAGCGTAGTGTAGACTTGGTAGTTATTAAAAAAAAAAAAAACCTACAAGTGCGGTTAAAAGAATATTTTTAACCATTATCGAAGAAGTTAAACACACAACTACATCAAACCAGGCTAATATTACATTTTAAAAAAAGGATAACATTATGCGTTGTGGTGTTGTGTGTGGTTAAGGTCTTAAGCCTCGTCAAATATAAACCAAGGAAAAACCTGCCAAATTTGTGTACATATTGTAATTTTGATTTATGCATATATTTAGATAAAAAAAATACTCATTATATCATAACGAAACACAACCATAAAAAAGTTTACTAATTTATACACAGGGACATCATTTTTTTCTGATAAAATAAATGGTTTTATTCTAGTAGAGGAAAAAACCATACAAGACAATGACTAAATAGTCACCAAAAATTAGTATATTTAAAACCATGGAAGAAATGTTTTCAAAATCACAATGCTAAAGCCTTTGGTGCGGTTTTGTTAATTCTCGTTTTGACCATTTCAAACCACAAACTAAACCGATAAGTACTGATTAGACCCTAAATTCAACAACTAATCGGCTGTTTGGATGAGTGGTGGAAATCACGGTTCCCACCACTTTTTCAATTGTAAACAGAATAAAGCTCTCACATGCTACAGTAATAAAAAAAAATCGCTACAATGTAAAGCTCTCAAATGTCGGTTCCCACCACATTTTCAAACATCCTATAAGAAAAACCATATCTCACCTTATGAAATGGTGTGATTGGGCTATTTGTATAGGGTCATTTCACTCACCCTTTCTTTTTCTTCAAACCCCTTTACCCGGCTTTTGAATAATCAAATTAAAAGTCTAATTGTTGTTCCGAGTAGAAAGGTCCAAGTAAGAATTATATTCAGCTTATCTTTTTCAAGTTGAAAATTGACCGTTCTAAAGAAGGACAAAAATATTGACTTCAGAAAGAAAATATAAAGATTATTCATCGAATAACTTTGTTTGTTGATCAATAATTCTTTGTTCAGAGCAATTCAACAACAAGATACCAAAATACAAAAAGAAAGCGCTTTAAACAATCAAACCTTGGTTTTTTGTTTTTTGTCTTTTTTTTTTTACTGCTGAGACATTCAAGCCTTGTTAGATCTGCAATAATCTAATATATTTCGATGTACAAGACTCGTTGCCTATCAGTACAGGAGTTCATTCTCCTTTCCAAGAGAGAGAGAGGAGTAGATGGTATACTATTCCTTTATTATCATTATTATGCTTCACGACTTATTTTCTATTCATTTGATTAATACTATTTTTTCTAGCCAAAAAGGTGAAAATACCTTTAGATAACATTTATTTGTCTGTCATAATCTGAAATACTTGAAATCAATTACGTCTTTATACTCTTTAAAAACAATATGTTTCAAACTTTCTCATGAAAGTGATGAGACTAAAAAACAATACCACAAAAGTAACATTTCTCTAATTGACCTAAAAAAAAGGTTAGTAAACTTTTAAGCCCAAAAAAGTTTAAAGGAAGAGACAAATTTAAATAGTCATAATGTAAAAAGGAAAACTATGCATGGCACATGCCACAGTTTTCATATGCCTTTAAATTTATGATAATGAAAAAAAAAAATACTGTTATTTAAAATTTTGTTGACCTTTAACCAGACTCTTTGTGCGGTATAAATCCAAGATTCTAATGCCTGTATCACGAATTCGAAGTTAAGAATTTTTTTTTTTTTTTGGTGATGTTGTTCAAAATATCTTTCTTTAAAAGAAAAACTTAACGGTATCTAATAAATCTTATTATGCTACATCATTTAATAAACAAACCAAAAATAAGTAAAAATTTATTCAAAGTATTTTAAAAATTTTCAAATAAAATGGCATAAAAATTGGCTATGAGACTATTTATAACAGCAAAATTAGATTAAAGATCTGAATCTATAAAAATACATGCCAAATAAATTGGAATTTAGATTTCAGATTTGAATTTCCATATTAGATTGCTCCATATGCTTTGTTTTATTATGTGAATTTTAATCTAGAGGAACCACCAAATTGTTTTAAAGAAGGGTTATCAAGATGCTCGTCTGATTTTGGCTTTGATCAACTTAAGCTAAAGGGAGTCTTTAACGCTCTGATTGAGTCAAATATACCTTAAAGTTCTTAAGACATCATGAAAAGATAATCCTTTTGAAATCCTTATGCTCATTACATTCATATTAAATAAAGAAAAATTTAGTTGGGTGACCGATCTTCCATCTAACACAAAATATTTAGCTATAGCTTTTTATTTATTTATTTTAAGCAAATGGTTGTTCTTTTATTTTATTTTTGTGAATTTCCTAATCTAGGTAGAGCATGTTCTTCTTCTTCTTCTTCATTATTCACGTTTTCTTTAGACAAGGTTAGACAACTTGTAAGCTCATTCTCCCCTCAAAGGAGAAGTCTGGGTTGGATATCGGACATGATGGCATTGCAGGTTAACGGCAGAGGGCGACACAGGAGCAAGGTGGGCATTGTGGGGTGCCGTAAAGAAGAGGGAGGGAGAAGAAAACAAGAGGTGGCCCGTTTGATAGTGTTTTCAAAATAGGTTAAAATGGTTTTGTTTTGAAAAAAGAGAATTTTTAGAGAATTGTGCTAAAAAGTATTTTTGAAATTTTTGCCCCAAAAGGCATGCAAAAACATTTCTAAAATTTTCCAAAACAATACCAAATGGGTTTGGTCTCATTAATCACTTTTAGTGTGTTTGGTAGTCTCGGTTTCAACTAAAATTTTTAATTGCTATAGTGTAAAGCTCTCAATTGTTACATTGTCAAGAAAAAGTAAGCTGTAATATAAAGCTCTTGCATGCTATAGTGTTTTAACCAAAATTAGTTCTAATTATTAATTCTAATCATACTTCTCAAACACCTTGTTAATATTGGATTAGTTGACCATTTGCCTAATTTTTTTTAAAAATGGATCATTTACTAAAATTAGGGTAATAAAATTTTCTCCCTAACCCCTTAAATAAATAGGGAATCCATATACGCTGGCGGATTGTATAGAAATAAGGAACTTCAATATGTGCAGTATTCTCTCTCTTTCAATGTGAGATGATATCATATTGTACAAAAATGACCATTTTTTCACTTTTCCAAAACGTTAACCATTTACTTAAAAAAAAGTCATTTACCCCAAATTTTGACGAATATTTTTTTTTTTGGTAGATAAAGCCTCAAGTCGGAGGAAAAAAATTTATTTAAATTAGCTGATATAGGCCAAAACACAACCAAAGGTTCAAGAATTAAGAACAAGGTCTATAAGCAGACTCATAAAAACCTACTTAAGAATCTGTGGTCCAATCGACAAAGCTAAATAAATCCCTACCCTTACACGGAGCTATACTTCTACCACCGGTGGTCCCAATGACCACAAAAAGAGCCATACCTTAAGCCTAGCCTGACTCAAGACACCACCCAACAAACCAAAAGGCATCGGGACACTATTCTTTAAACCAGGCACTGCCCACAACATCACAAAAGCAACAAACACAATCAAGAGGGCATGTGGGGAAACCATTGTAATAAGCACACATAAACAACAAAAAAAGTAAAATAGAATGTTGCCACCAATGCGATCCACGAATCTAAAGTCCCTCAACACCAGCCATCCAAAAGTGTCGGCTACCTGACTCTAGCCACCTGCCCACTGGAGGGCTCCCACGGCCCTTCTTCAATCGATCCCATGGTGAGACCCGAGAAACCGCCACCCACCCTTTCCTAGCAGCACAAACCCACCTCCAGCTAGTGGAAGGCCCCTCAATGCCGGTGTCAAGCAGATGAGGACCTCTCCTGCCCCACCCATGGCAGACCTAAGCTACTGAGCCAACCCCCTTGCCCAACCGCCCTAGCTCGATCCTGGAGGAGATCCTAGCCACCCAAGACTCCATAGACGGCGGTGCCTCCTTTCTCCCCATTCTTGAGACCAGATCGGCAACGGAGTTCATCTCCCTCCCAGTGTCACATTCGACCTCTAGCCCAAGCCAAACTTTTCTTCTCTGGTGGCACAAACCTTAGAACCACAATGATCAGCTAACGACAACCTTCTAGCCGAAGAATGGAGGCCAGTAGACCGACGACAAGTTGACCCGCCAGCCCCAGCGTACACTCTCTCTCTACCTTACCTTTTCTTGTTCTCTCTCTAAAAAGTCGCTAATCAAATAACATACGACGCAAGCCAAAAAAGGAAAAACTAGAAAAAAAAAAATCAAATGGAATGAATGACCAGCGACGCGTTCACAGTCCACCGTATTGCACGCAGCGACTCACTGAGTGGGTGGCACGTTTCTGTTTTCCTCTTTTGCTTTTTTTTTTTTTTTTTTCCTTTTTTCATTTTCTTCGTCGAGAAAATCAAATCTATTTTTTGTTCCCAAAAAAAATCAAATTGAAAAAGAGAAAAGAAAAGAAAAAGAAATTATTATTATTATTATTTTTTTCCATTTTGCGTGTCTGATAGGCTCATAAATACTCCATCCCTTTGCTTTCCTTCAGCGAATCACGATCGCCTCAGAGCTTCCAATAAATTGACCCATAAAACTCCCAACGGCCTCTCTCTTTCTCTTTCTCTCTCTTGTTTGGGAGTTTAAAAGGAGAGTAACAAGAGCTCCCAGCTATACATTCCGCAGAAAAAATCCTCTGACACTCATATTCTTTGCAAGAATTTGAACAACAACAAGAAGAAGGAAGATGGGGTTCTTCTCCTTCCTCGGACGTGTCCTCTTCGCTTCGCTCTTCATCCTCTCCGCTTGGCAAGCGTAAGCTCTATATATATATATATATATATTTTCAGATCTGACTAATATAGGGTTTCGCTGTCGATTTGTGTTTCTTTTCACTGGCACAGTTCTGTTTTCGTCCTTTTGTTGGATTTCAATGAGTGATAAGAGTGTGATGTGAGAATTCTATGGAGAAAAAGTTTGAATTTTGATTTGTGTTTTTTGTATTGGAATTTTGATTTGATCTGTTGTTGGAAAATTTTCGGGTAAATTAGATCTATTTTACATGGTCGGGATATAGTTGACTCTATCATCTCAATCGATATATTTAGACGTAATTTTTATTGAAAATTTCCCTTTTCCCTGTGATTTGGAATTGTAGTTGAGGTGTGGCACTTTGGAAGAAAATTATTATCTCAAATACAATTTTTGGGTCATTTCTTAAATTCAGTTTGTTGGGGCTAAAAAGACTGTTGAATTATGAAAATTAATTGATGTTTTAAACGTCTTAAATGATATGAGATTGAAACAACTTTTTTCAGGTGAACTTAAAGTGGGTCAGACTATATTAAATAATGGTCCATGGTCGCAAATGGCAAGAAGTGCCATGGATGTATGTGTAATAACTGATAATTAGGTGGTGGGTTGTTTGCTGTCCTGGTTTATTATGAGGGTAGACTCTATATTAATCATGCGATATTAAGATGGTCCTTAGTCCCATATGGCTAGAAGTGCTATGACTCTCTCTCTAGCATAATAGGCGGATACTCAGTTTTCCGTTATATATATATATATATATGTATACGTGGACTTGTTTGAGTGATTGCGTTTTCAATGATTATATTTTCAATAAGAGTATATTTTAACAATAATTGGTGATAGGATGTGATAAGAATACAGTTTTATTAATTGTTAGAATATTTTTTTATCAACTATTTACTTTGTTATAACCATTAAGTTTATATTAAACGGCTAATAATAACAGGACTTATTGGAAAGAAACCACATCCCATATATAAAATATATAAAGTTGTCTTCTTTGGGCTATTTAGGTCAAATTGTTTCTTTTTAGAATTTTAGACTGCAAAGACAGTCCAAGAACATCATTTGCACTGGGAATTCAGAAAAGATTCATGTTGGAACGAATTTGCACCTTTTTTTTTTTTTTTTACTTTTATTGTCATATAGCTTTTTGCATGAGTTCTTTCTTGGTGAGCATCAGTCAGAATATGATATGATTAGAGACTTACAAAGATGAAAAGATTTGAGGAAACATATAAATAAAAAATTGATGTAGTCGTTGAAATTAGGCTTCTGTTCCAACTTATAAAATGCAGCTAGTGTGGATGATACCGATGTTTTTATTTTTTTGTTGACATGTTGTCTATGTGCTTAGGTTCAATGAATTTGGTGATGATGGGGGGCCTGCCGCGAAGGAGTTGGTTCCCAAATTTAATGCCTTCAAAAAAAATCTCTCATCCAACCTCCGGGTTACGTTACCAAATATTGATGTAAGACCCTTTTGCTAGCCTTTCTCTTGCTAGTATCTCATCTTGCTCCATGTCTGATCCCGCTTCTACTTTGGAAATGTAACATGCAGCCTAGACAACTAGTGGCAACTGTTGTAACTTCGAAAGCGCTTGGAGGCATCCTCTTTGTATTCGGGAGCTCGTTCGGAGCTTATATCCTGGTTGGAATTCCTGTTCCTTTGGATTTCTCGGTTGATTTCTTAGAAATTTAAAAGGCGTCACAAGTATATCTTGTGTTCTAGCTTTGGCATGAAAACTGATCATTGTTTCTCCCTTCAGCTTTTCTACTTGGCTTTGGTTACTCCCATTCTGTATGATTTCTACAACTACAGCCCCGAGAAGGCTGCATTTGGTGTGCTCTTGAACGATTTCTTACAGGTTTGTGTAACTATATTTTTGATAAGTTCTCGCCTTTCTCTTTTGAAAATGTTTCTAATCGAGTTTGCAATTTCGTTTATTTCTTGGGGGGCAGAACGTGGCGCTTTTTGGTGCACTTGTTTTCTTCATTGGGATGAAGACCTCCATTCCAAAGAGGCAAATTAAGAAGAAGGCTCCAAAATCCAAGACAAATTAGATGCAGCAAAGAAGCAAAAGATCATTGGATTATTTTTCAGGGGTGTTTCAATTTTTAGGTTTAGAAGTGGCTGCTCCTGCAGCATCAACATTACTGCTGGATGTTGAACACTCATTTTTCTACTTTTGTAATTTTTATTCTCCTTTTTTAGGATTTGTTATTTTCTTGTCCCTGTTTTGGGATCAGATATCCGTTTTGGTTTTCTCCAACCGGGTTATTTATATTTAAAGAGAAAAAGAAGAAAGAGGATTTTTTTCTTGAATAGAAATCCATGTGAAGATTTTTCAACTCTTGATTTCTTTTTGCTCGTTTTGATTTATGACGACGGTGGTAGTATTTAGGTTCATGTTTCATTTGAAGAAAACCTTTGTTCAATCTCGTTTGGGATTGCCATTTGCCTTCTGAGTAGATGAATGACAATTCAGTAGGACATGGAAAATATTTGGGTGTTGGTGATCAGGGAATAAAGAGTGTCTTGCAGTCAGGCAACAGTTGCTGTATAGGTTGTTTGAGAGAGTAGTTGAATTGAAAATATTAGTTTGAAAATTGTAGCTTGTAAGTGCTTTACAGTTAACAACTTTTTGTATTTAACTGTAGCTGTTAAGAGCTTTATACTGTTTGTTTGAAACGGTTTTAATCGAGATGTAAAATAAATACTTGAGCATCTCTCTTTGAAGGGTGACTACCATTAGGCCAAGTTTGAATAACTTGGAACAGCTGAAAATTCTATTAGTCCAAAAAGGCATGGGATTCAAATCTTTCACTCATAAATTAAAAAAAATAAATTAATAAGAACGAGACTATATGGCTCGGCTATTAACTTCGTACGTGCGAATTCTCTAACGGGACAGAAAATGAACACATGCAATTACTCAAAATGGGCATTTGCATGAAGGGGCAATCTTTTCCAAAGGAGAAATATTTGAAATGATACTATCTTGTCCTTTATCAAACACGTGATTAAAACATTAAAAAAAGATATTATCATTTTGATACGCTGTGTTTTAGAAAAAATCATATTATTTAAAAAATATCAAAATGGTACCTTATAGTTTTCAAAAATATTATTTTGGTATCCTATGTTTGTATTTTGAGATGTGAAATTTCTAACTTACCTTTTTATTAAAAACTCTAATTTATTTTATGAAAACTATTAAAAAAATAAATACAAATAATACAAAAAAATGAATAATTCCACATATATGTTTTTTTTGATAAGTATTGTATAATCTTTTATTTTGATTTTCTAATATAGTTTTACAAAATTAATTTGAGATTCATTAATGAAAGGATAAAACAAAAATTTCACGTCAAAAAATGTGAACTCATGGTAACGAAATGATATTTTTGAAAACTACTGGGTACTGTTTTGTTATTTTTTAAACAACAAGGTACCAATGTTATTTTTTCTAAAAAAACAAGGTACCAAATGATAATATCCTAAAAAATAATACCCTAGTGAAGAAAGGACTATTTATGCAACAATCATAAACTAAATAAGGTGTTTGAAGAAGGAGTTAGAATTCATAGTTTGAAATCACATTATAGTATAAAAGAACTTCATTGTAACATATTTTTACTTTATTTTGTACTATATAAAAGCTACACAATATTCTCTATAAAAAGTTGGAACTAAAGAGTTTGACTAAATATCTTATTTATAAGTTGCTACATTTTAAGTGACACGCTCAAAATATGCAACTCCTGATTTTTTTTGGTGCCAAAAATAAAACTAATCCTATGGTATATTCACATTATATGAAAAATATTTGCCAAAACAGAATTAAAAAAAAAAAACAAAATAACAACACCAAACCCACATGATTAGACTCTCGTGTACCCATTTCCATGCTCCCTTTTACAATTTTCTGATTGAACCGTTATTTTATCCACTTATATATAATAATTGAAAATCTTAAAAGATTTTTCAGTTTGAAGGGTTGAACTAAACAAAAAAAAAAAAAAAATCCATTCCTTAATGGTCTTTTTAACTATCTGAGCTGTAACGAAAATTTTTAGTTGCTACTGTATAAATTTCTTCATTGTTACAATGTCAAAACTGTAGTAAAATTTTCATATCCTACTATGTCTTCATTTAGTATTATTTTAAAAATTTTAAAAATATTTTTATATTCTTTTAAGGTAAAAATTTCAAAACTAACGTCCATACAATTCTCCAAAAATTCTTATGAAAAATATTTGCCAAAACAGAAGTAAAAAAAATAACAAAATAACAACACCAAACCCACATGATTAGACTCTCGCGTACCCTTTTCCATGCTCCCTTTCACAATTTTGTGATTGAACGGTTATTTTATCCACTTAAATATAATAATTGAAAATATTAAAAGATTTTTCAATTTGAAGGGTTGAATTTAACCAAAAAAAAAAAAAACCTTTCGTTAATGGTCTGTTTAACCATCTGAGGTGTAACAAAAATTTTTATTTGCTACTATATAAATTTCTTCATGTTGCAATATTGAAACGACAAAAAAAATTTTATATTTTACAATGTCTTTATTTGATTGAAAGTTTTAAAAAATATTTTTTATATTTTTTGAGACAAAAATTATATCTCAACAAAATTTTTTAAAAATCATATATTTTTTTTAAAATAAACCATTTTCTCTTATTTTAAAAAAACTACCAAACGATTATAAATAAATTTGAAATCCCGGGAAATTCTCTCCAAAACCCAGCCATGTACCCGAACTTAACGCAGTTTTCTTAAGTTGATACTGGTGGTAATCATCTTCCATGGCTCATGACTGACTGAACTCAAGCTAAGAAAAGAAAAGAAAGAGAAGAAAATCAAAACCAAGCAAACAGAAGGGGAGGAGAAAACAAGCAAAAAGGGCGTTCAATTTCCCATTTCAAATCCCAATCTCCTTCTTCATCTTCAACATGGTAAGAACTTACAAGCTCTGTCCTCCATTAATCTCTTTTTCTCTTTTCTAAGCTCCCGATTTCGTGGTTTTTGATTACCAGGATTACCTAAAATCCATGGTTCCTTCACAGCTCGTCTCCGAACGAGGCTCCAATTTAGTCGTAATCAATCCAGGTTCTCAATTCTTCTCTTCATCAAAAATCGAATCTCTCTGGGATTTTTTTTTTTTTTTTTTTTTTTGCGTTTGGAAAGCTTAATTTTGGTTACTTTCTTCTCTATTATGCCAAGGTTCGGCGAATGTCAGAATTGGGCTTGCTTCGCAGGACGTCCCTTTCAATATTCCTCATTGCATTGCCCGTTATACCACCCAAGTCCCTAATAAAAACGTCCAAGATCAGGTTTTCTTTTATTTTTTCAATAATTGTTTTTTTCAGTTTTTTTTTTCATTTTTGAATAATGGTGTTAATTGGGTTTATGTATAACTTTTGAAATTTGTGTTTTTTGGGGGGATTTAGATGCTTAATTGTCAGATCACTACCGCGCAGCATGTGGAGAGAGAAAGGGCTTATGATGTTGTGAGTTATTAAGTCAATTCAATCTTAGCTCGTTAGTCTTTACCTTGTTCCTTATACTTTATACTTTATAGGGTCATATCTGATCTCGAAAAACTTTTTTGCTGCTTTGAAGGCCGCATCGTTCTTGAAAATACCATTTTTGGATGAAGAGGTTGCCAACAATGCCTTGCCGCGCAAGGTAAGAATTAGGATTGGTTATGTTGATTTTTGGGGTTTAGATAATATTCCAAATTCTTCTAACAAAATCTTTTTCCTAATTGAAAAAGAAATGAGGTCTGTGTTTACTCTTTTTGATGTTTGCAATATTGATGAGAGGAAAAAAGAGAAGAAAAATAGGTATAATTGCAATGCTGTTTTGCAGATGGGACGTGTTGACTGATTTAATCCTCAGAATACCAGGAAGGATACTGCATTCGCATGGATGAATGTGTATGAGAAGAATCTTGCTTCATCGTCAGCAACGGGTGGTAAAGGAGTCTATATGATTTGCTTGGTTTTACATCATTACTTTAATCTCTTCTCATCTGGGTGTACTATTAGAAATTTACCTTTATGCTAGTATGTCCATGGAATGTCTGAAGGAAAACCAACGTAGCGCACTTTCCTGTGTTTGTGTAATTCAGAATTAAAATAATTTGGCTGATTAATCTAGATAGGTGCTTTAGCATGGACTTTGAAGTAACAAAGAACCTAGTTCACTGTGGATTTAATTGATCTTTATCACAAATTATATTATTTAGTTTTAGTTTAACATTTTTTAAAGTGATGTATTTGTTCTGTAGATAGCTTGGCGCGTAAAGGTGTGGATAATGAGTCTGTGGACCAACATCGAGGTGCTGATCCTCAAGAGCCTGGTTCCAGCAAACTTAAACTCAAGCAATCAATTTTCGGTGAGGAAGCTCTAAGAATATCCCCTGTGGAGCCATATTGATTTTATCAGTTTACCAATAGATGAGATAGAGGTTTACTTTTATTATTGACACCAAACATGTGGGTTATTCTCACTTCCAGTCTTGAGATTTTATGAGTGAAGTTAATGACATATATGCATATATGAACACCTTAACATTTACTTGTCAAAAAATATGTATACATGTTGCCTGACTACTTTTTGTTGTATTTCTCTTCATAGTCATGAATGGGACTATGGCTAGTTATTCTGGCCTTATGTGTCTGTTGTTTACTTTTCATGTTAATTCCAGGTACTCGAGGACTTGCAAGCTATCTGGGAGTGGATTTTAATAGAGAAGTTGCATATTCCTCTATCGGAGAGAATCATGTATGCTGCAATTCTTGTTGTCCCAGAGACATTTGATAATCGAGGTACTTAGTACTTACAAGTAACATTTTATCACTGCCAATGTAATCGAAGCTAACATTTGATAATGAAGGTACTTAGTACTTGCAAGTTAAATCTTATCACTAACATTTGATAATCGAAGCTAACCATCTTAATGTAAATATGAAGACAAACTCTTATCACTGCCATGTCTAAGCTTTACACCTTATTCGGCCTACATCTTGGTGTTCTACTATTCCCTCCCGAGGTTATAAAAATAATAATAAAACAAAAAGAAATTGATATGTGTGTGTGTCATTCTCTCTCTCTCTCTCTCTATATATATATATATATATATGCAGTTTATCAAGTGCTTGTTTTGTCACCCTGATTGAAGAAGTGAAACTATTGCGATTTCTATTGTTATTTGTTTAAAGCAGAGATAAAAGAGATGTTGTCTATAGTACTGCGAGACTTGCGCTTTAGCTCAGCAGTAGTACACCAGGTGAGGAACTCTTTGTTGATAGTCTTACATTTTGATTTCAGTTAGGTTCCTTTTGCAGGGATGTGGTTTTTGTACTAAGCTTCAGCCCATTATGTGATTGATGAACGGCATCCTTCTTGATGAGCAGTTCTTTACCATCGATCATCTTACTCTGAATTGATGATGCAGGAAGGTCTAGCTGCAGTTTTCGGAAATGGGTTATCTACTGCATGTGTTGTAAACATAGGCGCTCAGGTGGTGTCAATTATTTGCGTCGAGGTATTAATTATTTCTTTATTTCTTTGTTGTGCTAGTATAATGATTTCTGGACTTTTTGTGGTGAGTATTAGATATGGTTCATACTATACCTGGGCCTTTTCTCTTTCCTTTTGAAAGGGGAGAATAACCATGCACGTGGTCATTACACTACTATAACTTGGGAAACTGCAACCTATGTCACTGATTCCAGTGTTGGTCATCCATCACAAGGTTTATCAATTATCACAGTGCTACTGATTTTATCCCCGTAACAACTTTTACCATTGGCGCCTTTTCTATGTCCCTTGGATCGCTATGAGCAACCGTAAACTGTTAACACCTATGTACTGTGGCTATATGAATGTTCCCCAATACTTTTTTTTTTAAATGCTCCCACATTCCATCACCAATTATTATTTGATTACATTAACTGTTATGAATTCTAGAACCTTCTTTCTTGTTGGAACATATTTTTGGCTGCGTAAGAGAACTTGTATTTCCCTTTGTTACCACCATCACCACACTCTTAAAAGAACATTTCTGTTCAGTGACAACAGAAGTTTCCTTTTCATTGCTTCATGTGTAGAAATGTGAAAAATATAAAACAGAGAAACGAGGAAAATTAATCGCTCTCTTTTGAGGTTTCAGGATGGAGTGGCTTTGCCTACTACTGAGAAGACTTTGCCTTTTGGCGGAGAGGTTTGTTTCACTCTCATTTAACAATAACAACCTCATGGCGTTAATCTTGTTCACTCTCCATTATGTGTTCAAGATTTCATGGTTCCATCTTTTTTAATGTGGTCAAGTCTTGACGTCATGACAACGCTATTACAGGATATATCACGATGCCTTCTTTGGACTCAAAGGCACCATCAGACATGGCCACAGATACGTGCAGATGTTTTGTCCAACTCTATAGACCTTTTAATGCTTAACAGACTAAAAGAGTCGTCCTGTGAAATTAAAGTGAGTTCATTTTTCTATCTCCCATTCAAACCGCTCACCATGGTCCTTTTAATCTCCATTACCGTGATTATGGATTTAGGTCGTTGTTATGATTGTCTGCTAATAAAATATTAATAATTGAGGGGGGTGGTTGCAAAAGAAATAAAAGAACTCGTACCTATTATTTATGTGCATCTTATCTTCCTTTCTGCAGTTATATGCATGCTTAAGACTTGGTGCATGTTGGTTAAGACTCTTAGACACTTGAGCTTTGCTTCTCAGTTCTGCCATACTAAATTATTGAGCTCAGTTACCTATGGCAGGAGGGAGAACTTGAAGCTGTTGCAGTTGTTCATTCTTATGAAGAAAACATGCCAGCGGGATCTCATAAGACAAGACTGACTGCTCTCAACGTGGGTCCATTTTTATGTAGTCTTATTGGCTCTATCTTCTGAAATATACTTTTCGATCAAAAGACTAATTGTTACTGACGTTAAATAGGTTCCTCCAATGGGTGTGTTCTACCCAACGCTTTTGGTTCCAGATGTTTATCCTCCACCACCCCGCTCTTGGTCAGTAAAAGTCTGTGTCAAGTTACCGTGCAAAAGTATCCGCACCATCTTGCACAACTTTTAATTGGTTTACTTCTCCAGGTTTAATGACTATGAGGATATGCTGGAAGATACATGGCAAATGGATTTTCCCGGAAGGACTGAAATGCCGGATGGTTTATTCCCCGGCATTAACATTGGCTTGCCAATGTGGGACAACTATCCAGTTTTTGCAACCAAACCAAACAAAGAAGAGAAAGTTGGCCTTGCAGAAGCCATCACAAGTAGCATTCTTTCAACAGGACGGATTGAACTCCAAAGGAAATTGTTTTGTAGCATACAATTGGTAAGTTTTGCCGCAAAGTTGAATGGCAAGTTTCAACATTTAATTAACACCTTTGAAACGGAAGTGCTTATGATTTGTTGTTGTAGATTGGTGGCGTGGCTTTGACCGCTGGTCTTGTTCCTGCTGTGGAGGAGAGGTTTGTTTTACTCTTACTTTTAACTGAAACTCTATTTTTGGCCATATGACAAAAAAAACATGCGTTGTACTCTTGTCCTAATTTCTTGTGGTCCCGTTATTATCATTATTCATCATTTTTTCCCCTTGTTGCAGGGTCTTGCATGCAATTCCTTCAAATGAGGCAATTGATACTGTTGAGGTTGGCTTCTTTGTCTCAATTATTTCATTTGTTTTTTTTCTTTCTGCTCAATGAAGAGGTGGAGATAAATTTTTAAGTGCCCAATGCACCGTAAGGACGTTGAATAATGTGAAACTGATCTGACTATGCCAAATAGTTCCTTTTCATTTTTAGAACCCTACATATTATTTGACGTTGATCGATGCTCAACAGGTTTTGCATTCGAGAACTAATCCGACTTTTGTATCATGGAAAGGTGGAGCGGTAAGTCGAGCCCCATCTACCACCATAATCACGTTCTTTTTCTTCGTTCTTTCACTTGATTAGCAACGTCATTAATAGTATGATTATTTTGCTGCAACTTATCAACAAAGTTACAAAACTTTTCTCATATGATCGTCCATCTTATTCTCAACAGATTCTGGGAATTCTCGACTTTGGTAGGGATGCTTGGATACACAGGGAGGACTGGATTCGCAACAGGATTCATATAGGAAGCGGCAGAAAGTACAAGGACTCTTATTTCCTGCAAGCACAGGCAATGTGTTACATTAATTCATGATTAAAGGCCTCCAAACACATAATTTTCTTCCTTTCTGTTACTATTATTCGTAGATACGATCATATTCTAACGTTTCCATTCTCAAACTCCGCTCTAAACATGCTTTTGAAGAAATCATAGAATTTAAGACTTTAAAAGTCCCACATCGGAAAGGAAAGGCACGGGCAAGGGAAAGAAGGAATATAAATAAAGGTGGTGGTGGGAAGAAGGTTTTTAAAAGGGTCGGTTGGCTAAATATGCCACGCTCGCCCTTGCAGTGGTGAGTGCTGTATGGCTATCAAGACATATGGCTGACATAATTTGTGTAAACCGAATAGGGTTGGCTCGCTTTGGCCGACCCTCCTATTTTTTATTACAAACATAAAAAAAATTATCAAAACGTTAAATTTTTACTGTTTGTGTTTGAAGGAAATTTCTCGAAAATTTTGTTTAAATAAAATGCTTTCTGTTAATAACTCCTCTAAGAAGCATATTGTACTTTTAAAATATCTCTATTATAAATATTTTAAAATACGTAGTTATCATATTTATAAATATTTTTAAAAAATACTATTTGGGTCTCTCTCACTTAAGCTTTTTCTTAAATAAAAAAGGGTCATTTGGACGCATGCTTCCCAACTCTAGGTTTATTCTTACTTTATCCCTAAAATCATGAATTAATTCCACTTAATTCTCTCTTTTTAGTCTTTTTTAACAAAATTTCTGAAGAGAGGATTAAGTGGAACAAAATATAAAATTCAAGAAGCAACGTGAAAGCTTTTGAAATTCTGACAAAATAATTATGCTTTTAAAATTTAAGGGCAGAATGAGATTGTTTTGAAAAAATAAATGTAATGTTCTATTTGTGTTGTCAATAACCTTTTTGCATTGAGGAAAAATTGGTGGTTTATGGGCCCTGCTTTTGGCGTGCAGTAGTTTTATCTTTTTCTAAAAAATGCATTTTGTGGGCAAAGTTGAGCAATATATTTCCCCTCGAAAAGAGATTTTTTTGAATGTTTGACATGTTTGGAATCTGTCGTTGCAAGAGTCCAGTTGACGGTGCCAAAAATCCCGAAGTCACTTTTTAAAAAAAAAATAAAAAACCCATACATTAATTACCCAACTTTACCCCGCCAATCCAGTCGTTTGCTGCCAGTAACGGTAAAATTACTCAAAAACAAAAAAAAAAAAACAAACAAAAAAAAACAAAAGAAAAACCGTAGACTTGGAGAGTGGCAAATTCTCTTTTGGCGCCAAAATTCGATCCCATTATAAAATCCCAACTCTCCTTCCCCCTTTCATTTCCCCTTCTTTTTCTTCTTTCCTTCTCTGAAACCCCAAAAATTTCTCTACCTTTTTCTGAGCTCCAACAATGGAGACTGATTGCCGGACTCTAGAGGAAGAAGATGAGAAGATCAAGAAGGTTGGGTCCAGTGTCGGCTCCTGAGTCCCGGAGTCAGATATTGACAACGTGCTCTTGCTCTTCCGTGATGATTCGAAGTTTATAATAAGATTATAAATTAACTGTTCATTTGAGAATTATTGAAATTCAAGAATAAAGATGTATTAAGAGAGGTAAATAAAATTGAACCTAGTTCTTATTATGAACTATTTATGAAAGACTGATTTATATGTAATGATTATATCAATGGACTACTTACTAATTTTCTTTGAGTAATTTTCACTATAATCTCAAGAGTTTAGTTTCAGTTTTTTAGTGGAGTAGCAATGAAACTAATAAATTTGATACATTAATTAAAGAGTTTAATTAATTGTCAAAATTTATTAGAGATTGGGTTATAGGATCATAAGTCTCCGATGCCACCTCTATAACACTGTATTGGATTTAATGCATAGAATGAATTATACACATATTTAATTTAGAATTATTAAATTTTAAATTAATTATTTCACACTTGAGATATTAATGTGATACAAAAAAATATTTTTTGTGACATATAATATAATGTGATAAATATTGTTACATTTAACTGAGCGTTAGTTAAATTAATTAATTGATAATATTTGAATAATAAGATTATTTAAATATAATTTTTATTTTGTGTGTGACACATGTGTGGTGGGATTATATTTAGTTTTTTTTCTAACATAGACACAAAAATTCTGTAACGCCCCTATGTGGGGGTTAACAGTTTTTAATGAGATAAAATAAAAATAAATAATAAAAGTAAAACCTTAAAAATAAAATTTGCCCGGGACTTAAATGAAAACTCTCAACTCAAAAAATAAAAATATAAACGACAAATAAACCACAGTTTTAATGTAGCACCTTAAATTTAATAATATAAACTGTTGTCATCATCATTTTAACCCTCAACACATTATAATACAGTCACAGAAAGTAACAATTGATGCTTACATTATCATGAAGAACATTCTTTACAATTGAGCAGTCCCAATGTAATATAGTTACATCGCTTCCTCAACTATATTTCTCGTAGCCACCTCACACTTAGTGAGTCCTGAAAAGATATAAACATAAGGGTATGAGCGACACTATGCTCAGTAGAGAAAGCCATTACTCACCTTTAGGTTTTTATCATTACCACATTAAAATCTGCATGGTTAGTAAGTCACATCATATTCCAGATTATGAGGTTTATTATGATCACATCTTATGGATACCGTAGTTAATCATTACCAAGTGTCATAATTACACATTTATACAAATATTACCAATCATCATTGTTCCTAGGTATCCATGTTAAATTGAGTATCACTCAACTCATCGAAACCCAAATGGGCGCACTTGATCACCCTATAAACATTCCAAGGGTGTTCCGGTGAGGGGACATCAAGCCCCGAGTCCTCACCAAATCAATTCCTGTACAGTGTGTTCTGGGACTTTCAACCCAAGGAAGCGTCATCACCTTCCCCCTATTTTACCTTTTAGGGTATTCATGCCCAAGGACGTAACCGTCGCCCTTTTCATGTCTCACAATTTCTCTATATTAAATCATTATTAATAGAGTTAATTTTCCTAACCATGCTTCTCAATTTATAACATGTGTCAATTCATTATGTTCCTCGCCGTACAATACAAGACGAGTCCATGTCATAGTTTCATGTGTGATATACATATAATATCAGTTCAACATAGATATATATATATTGCGGCAAAACAATCAATTTTAATTCTATAAAAACCTCACAAAAGATGAGTAAGAGAATCCCTACCTTTCAAGCTTATCAACAGTCTCTTAATCCTGGAATCAATTAACGTTAGCTCCATACTCCCTTGATCTTGAACTCCAAGCAAAACAGATCCAGTTGTATCTCGTTGTATCTACGAAGCATCCTCTGTAGTGCTCCTCGAGCGACTATGAATGGCTAGGAATGCTTCCTGGAGATCATACATTCTTGAAAACGTCATTCTGGACTCCGATACTGCTGTTTGAATCGCCTCGATTCGCGTGCAGTCGGTACCGGATGATTTTCATCGGAGTGGAATTTGCTCGAACGGAGGTCACCATTGCATCCAGAGCATCGAAATGAGTCAGGAGGCGGTCTCGGATCTTCGATCGGAGGTCCGGATCACAAAATCCCATTTTGGCCTTTGACTGGCCGTTGACCGGCGTTGACCACCGTTGACCGGCGTTGACCGGCGTCAATCGGGGTCCGTTGGCAGCTGGGCTCGGGCCTACCCCCCCTAAATCGACCCTTCTGAGTCCAATGGCGGGGTCAATTTCACCCAATTCTGCCTCTAACATAGCGGGTCGTGAAGTACAACGTCGGTAGAAATGGATGAGCTCCGATCTTGATTCTCCGACGATGGAAACCTGAAATTGGCTGAGGGCTTTTGCTACCCATCCTCCTATGAGCATTTCCCCTCATCCAATTTGAAGAAACGTGGCTGGGAAGAGCCAAAACGGAGGCTCCCGCGGCGGTTGACGGCGGCGTTAGCCGTTCTCCGGCGAAACCGGCTCCTTCCGTGCAATTGATCGAGGGGTTTTACTCCCCTTGATCCTCTGAACTCATTGGGAGGGGTGGTGTCAGTCACCTCCTCCGGCAAGGCGGAGTTCCACCATGGGGGCGGCGGTGCACGGCGGCAATAGACGGGCGGAGCAATCCGGCGGTTGTTGAGCTGCCACCAAGGGTGGGTTTTGTTCCTCTCATCACGGTGGTCGTGTAGGAACAAGAATCACGTCGATCGGACGTCGGACGGCGAAGATATCTCGTCGGAAAGAAATGGGTTTTGCCGCCACTTTGGGCGGCGCGTGTGGTCTCCTCCGGCGGCGTTTTGGGCGGCGCGGCACCTCGTTGGACTCAGCTCGTCGAGAGCTTTCCATTGGTGCGGGAGGTGTCGAAAACGGATGCCGAAATCTCAGACGATCTTTGAGGAGAGAGAGAGAGAATTTTTAGAGAGAGAAAGTAGAGAGAGAGAGAGTTTCGAATTATGAGAGATTTTTTGATTTTTTTTATATATATACTAGGTAATTGATCTAATTACCTTAATACCCTTAGGAGAATAACGGGTGTCACAACTCTACCCCCCTTAAAGAAATTTCGTCCTCAAAATTTCAATTCTAGCAATACTAGTAAAAATTATGATTCCACTATGATTCTAATTCTGAGTCTAAACCGTTAATGTTGTTTGTCCTCCAAATTTAAGTTATCGTATCTCCACTTATTTACTTGCATAATAAATCTTACTCCTAAATCCCTCAATGAGAGTATTTCTGACAAGTTTCAACTTGTAACACCGTATAATAGTCTAAGAATCTGATCAGGCATACATATTTACCATACCATGATTCCAGTCCTTCATTGTCCATGGACTGTGATTTACAATCACATTTAAGGAGATTGCCAGAGAAATTTTATATACTTCATCTTTAGGTTCCTTTTCCTTTTTGAGTAAGGAAAAGTCAAATATATTTGATTTCATACCTCAACTAATAAACTAAAACATAATCATAAAACATATATCACAAACACTTATATTCAAAACCATACATTAAACTTATTCATAGAGATATTAAACGGAATCTCAGAGTTGCAGACAAACCCGACATATTTTTCATTAAACAGCTATCATCATGACACAAACATTCAACCCAAATAATATATTCATATTTCATATGGAATATCCCCATAACTGACCCTGGTACTTCCACATAATATTAACAGAATATTACACATTACAAACATAATACGGATACGTTTCGAGAGTACAAGGCACTCCGTATACCAGCTATCCATATCATGCATGCTTAGAGGATACAAAAACATCGATAAACAAAAGATCGGACCTTAAGAAGGATGCGTTTCGAGAGCATCAAGTACTCCGTATCCAGCCATCCCGGCATTAGGCTCAATGAATCTAAAAGATTGAACAACAACGTACCACAAGAAACACAGAATACAAGGCAAACGGTTATTCGTAACACACGAAATACTGACACACATGCCTATATGCCAAAGATAAAACAAAAAGATTACAGATGGAGATTCAAATCAATTGGCCGCTCCTTGCTTTCCCTTTCCCATTCAAGCTTGGATGTTGCAGTGTCGGATTCTGGATGTATGATTTGCATTTTATCTATCAATTCCTCAGCTGTTGAAGCAGTGACAAAGATTTGTCTCTCCGATTCTGTAGTGATGTTTTCTTCCACAGCGTAATCTAGAAATTTCAAAAGACCGTCATAAAAACCCTTTACGTTCAGCAGACCCAAAGGTTTGGAATAAAAGCCCAACAATTGCCCACAAGCAACTATAAATATTTCCTCAAGAGTACCTAGACCACCAGGTAATGCTATAAAAGCATCAGAATTATAGATTATGTCTTTAAAATTTTTAGGGATACTCCTGACTCCTTCTCCCTTACCTATGGCTTCCTTACAAAGGTTTCCTTCAACTGGAATATGAGGCCAAATTCTTACATCAGTAGCGTCGCTAGACCTAGCTGCTAGTGCCATATTTACCATCATTTTTATACTACCACCCCCATAGATTATGTTAATCTTCTTGCGTGCTAGGACTTGCCCTAAGTGATTTGCAGCTTCTAAATAAGCTTTATCTTTTCCAAGGCTGGAACCACAAAAGACACAGACATTCTTTATTTTCTTCGTGGACTGGGAGGTAGACATATTTGGTTTATAGAAGTGGTTGCTTAATGTCTGCTCCACTTAGACTTCGGGTTCTACATGAGTTTTTAAAGATGAGAAATACACAAAAAGGGCTAAAGAGATAGACGAGTAGGTAATGAAAAGGTAATCCAAAGATTTAAACAAAATCTTGTGCGGATAAGAAAGTAAGATAAGGTGATTGATAGTTTACAGAAAATCTGATTCACTTTTTGAAAAAGATTAGACTCTAATTGTATAACTTTTGACAATTGAGAACAATTTGACAGAAGACCCTCATGACACAACTGTAGACTTTTTGACAAATATACACCAAG
The DNA here is from genome assembly GCA_025403435.1 of Artocarpus heterophyllus. Classification (NCBI taxonomy): domain Eukaryota; kingdom Viridiplantae; phylum Streptophyta; class Magnoliopsida; order Rosales; family Moraceae; genus Artocarpus; species Artocarpus heterophyllus. Next base: position 7,800,078 of record CM046341.1, read on the forward strand.
TCTAGAAATTTAATATAAACGACAAATACTGTAGAACTTTTGAAATTTGAGACACAAATCTTGAAATATCTGGATAAGCTTTTCAAAATTCAAACATATTACTGTACCGTATGTGACGTGTCTGATAAGATAATATATTTTATTATATATATATTTAAGAAAATCATAAATTAAATAAGATATTAACACTTACTGTATCAATCTAATAATCACAATTATTTCAAACACAAAAGCAAATATTCTGAGTAAAAGAAAAACACAAACTGTTGAACATCAGCTAAAACTGCTTCAAATAAGCAAAGACTAAATAACCTTTATAGAGCGATGACTTATTCCCCATCCAGTTTTCTTATGGCTTGGCAAACAGGATCTAGAAATACCATATTCCTGAGGCGTTGTCTTTCTGTATAAAATTTAGGCCAGAGTTTAAAAATAGCTCCTTGAACATATCCACTAGGGTGACCGTGAAGAGGAGGATGGATGCTATCCAAGTTCTCCTTTGAAAGTCCATCCCTACAAAACCTTATTTTATCCTCTCTATTCGTAGACATATAACCAGGTGAAGTACATTTACCGTTACAATTTTGTCTTCCACATTTGTTACAAGTGACCACGATGGCACGAGCTCTTCTTTTCATTGCACTACGACTGGTACCTGTTCCTGGTAAACCGACATCTTGACTAAAGTCACTCGGACGGATTTTCCCCTCTATCAACATTCTCACATCACAAGGGATGCCAAAATGCATAAGAATCCACAACCGAGTAATTCTAGCCTTGTATTTCTTTCTGAGAATCTTTTGGGAGAGTGATGGGAAATACTTTCTCAGGTGTTGGTACTTTGGGTCCATGATGAGATGAAAGAAGAGTAAATAGAAAGGAAAAATTAAGATAGTAAATTGTAGAATCCTAGAATTCCTTCTTCTTTTAGAGAAAAAGAAGAATTTTTAATGAAAAAGAAGAGGATTTGCGATTTAGAGAGAAAATAACAAATTAAGAGAGAAAAAGTGAACTCGGAGAAATAAGCTCCTATGCACAGTAAACGTATATGTAAACAATGATTAAACCACTGTATATGACACGTATAGAAACCACGTGGGAGAGACAGTGTGAATCAAACTGATTTAGGATTTAAACTAGGCCCAAATGTTCTTAGTTGAAAATGGTCAGGTTGTTTCGGGCCTTAACACATTTAGAACGAGTTAAATAACAAACATAAAATTGAAAACCAATTTGTATGAATCTTAAACCCAATTCAAAGCCCACTATAGATAAAGTTAACTATAAACAACAAATCTAATTTAACGACAACAAGGATCTTCCTGAATGATCCAGCAACTCAAATAATTTTGTTTTAATCAAAACCTTATTGAACAATGCATACACCCATATGTTATTGATAATACTTAACATCTATCAATGGATTCATCATCATTACTACCAAGGGTTTAGAATGCGACTAACCTTGAAATCAATACGATTTACGTCTTTCAACGTAGACCATATCAACGAACAAAGACACTAGATGTTACTACTTAAGAACATCTACAATCCCCACAATTCTACTCATACAATATATAATTTCCTCATATAACAAAACCTTAGGTAACCAAAGGATTCACTGATACACTTAAATACAATGTATGTAACGAAATATTCCAATTTTGAGATTCATGCATTCTAGACTTTACACAGTCTCAACAGACCAAAAGTCTAACATTTATCTCTCTCAAGATTCAATACCATGATTCCCAACTTATATCATATTCCTCAAATATATAGAACTTTTAAGAAAAGATATTGACACTTATGTGCTCCATCGAATCCACACATAATCATTACTTAGGTTTGAATCAATTACGAAAAATTTGGCATATCTATGTCAAACTTTAAAATCAATAAATCAAGCCTTATATTTCTTATTGTTTTTCACGAGACAAAAGGCTTTTAAATCCTCGTATCTATACGAATTTCTCATCGTTTATACGAATTAAATATGCTTATAGATCCAAATATTATACGAATCTCTCATAAGCAATCTACTTATAAACTCATTCCATATAATTATCATTCTCTTATAACTATTAATACTTTCCTTCTATATAATTATTGTACTCATATAACCATAAGTATTTTCATTCTATGGCCTTTCCATGTTACATCCTTCTAGACTGTATAAATCAATGTGAAGGTTCATTTTGATGATGACAATGAAAATTCAGCTTCAAAACCATCTCAAAAATATATTTTTTTAAAGTGGTGCTACACTCCCTAGGTTAACCGAACCTAGGCTCTGATACCAAAAATTCTGTAACGCCCCTATGTGGGGGTTAACAGTTTTTAATGAGATAAAATAAAAATAAATAATAAAAGTAAAACCTTAAAAATAAAATTTGCCCGGGACTTAAATGAAAACTCTCAACTCAAAAAATAAAAATATAAACGACAAATAAACCACAGTTTTAATGTAGCACCTTAAATTTAATAATATAAACTGTTGTCATCATCATTTTAACCCTCAACACATTATAATACAGTCACAGAAAGTAACAATTGATGCTTACATTATCATGAAGAACATTCTTTACAATTGAGCAGTCCCAATGTAATATAGTTACATCGCTTCCTCAACTATATTTCTCGTAGCCACCTCACACTTAGTGAGTCCTGAAAAGATATAAACATAAGGGTATGAGCGACACTATGCTCAGTAGAGAAAGCCATTACTCACCTTTAGGTTTTTATCATTACCACATTAAAATCTGCATGGTTAGTAAGTCACATCATATTCCAGATTATGAGGTTTATTATGATCACATCTTATGGATACCGTAGTTAATCATTACCAAGTGTCATAATTACACATTTATACAAATATTACCAATCATCATTGTTCCTAGGTATCCATGTTAAATTGAGTATCACTCAACTCATCGAAACCCAAATGGGCGCACTTGATCACCCTATAAACATTCCAAGGGTGTTCCGGTGAGGGGACATCAAGCCCCGAGTCCTCACCAAATCAATTCCTGTACAGTGTGTTCTGGGACTTTCAACCCAAGGAAGCGTCATCACCTTCCCCCTATTTTACCTTTTAGGGTATTCATGCCCAAGGACGTAACCGTCGCCCTTTTCATGTCTCACAATTTCTCTATATTAAATCATTATTAATAGAGTTAATTTTCCTAACCATGCTTCTCAATTTATAACATGTGTCAATTCATTATGTTCCTCGCCGTACAATACAAGACGAGTCCATGTCATAGTTTCATGTGTGATATACATATAATATCAGTTCAACATAGATATATATATATTGCGGCAAAACAATCAATTTTAATTCTATAAAAACCTCACAAAAGATGAGTAAGAGAATCCCTACCTTTCAAGCTTATCAACAGTCTCTTAATCCTGGAATCAATTAACGTTAGCTCCATACTCCCTTGATCTTGAACTCCAAGCAAAACAGATCCAGTTGTATCTCGTTGTATCTACGAAGCATCCTCTGTAGTGCTCCTCGAGCGACTATGAATGGCTAGGAATGCTTCCTGGAGATCATACATTCTTGAAAACGTCATTCTGGACTCCGATACTGCTGTTTGAATCGCCTCGATTCGCGTGCAGTCGGTACCGGATGATTTTCATCGGAGTGGAATTTGCTCGAACGGAGGTCACCATTGCATCCAGAGCATCGAAACGAGTCAGGAGGCGGTCTCGGATCTTCGATCGGAGGTCCGGATCACAAAATCCCATTTTGGCCTTTGACTGGCCGTTGACCGGCGTTGACCACCGTTGACCGGCGTTGACCGGCGTCAATCGGGGTCCGTTGGCAGCTGGGCTCGGGCCTACCCCCCCTAAATCGACCCTTCTGAGTCCAATGGCGGGGTCAATTTCACCCAATTCTGCCTCTAACATAGCGGGTCGTGAAGTACAACGTCGGTAGAAATGGATGAGCTCCGATCTTGATTCTCCGACGATGGAAACCTGAAATTGGCTGAGGGCTTTTGCTACCCATCCTCCTATGAGCATTTCCCCTCATCCAATTTGAAGAAACGTGGCTGGGAAGAGCCAAAACGGAGGCTCCCGCGGCAGTTGACGGCGGCGTTAGCCGTTCTCCGGCGAAACCGGCTCCTTCCGTGCAATTGATCGAGGGGTTTTACTCCCCTTGATCCTCTGAACTCATTGGGAGGGGTGGTGTCAGTCACCTCCTCCGGCAAGGCGGAGTTCCACCATGGGGGCGGCGGTGCACGGCGGCAATAGACGGGCGGAGCAATCCGGCGGTTGTTGAGCTGCCACCAAGGGTGGGTTTTGTTCCTCTCATCACGGTGGTCGTGTAGGAACAAGAATCACGTCGATCGGACGTCGGACGGCGAAGATATCTCGTCGGAAAGAAATGGGTTTTGCCGCCACTTTGGGCGGCGCGTGTGGTCTCCTCCGGCGGCGTTTTGGGCGGCGCGGCACCTCGTTGGACTCAGCTCGTCGAGAGCTTTCCATTGGTGCGGGAGGTGTCGAAAACGGATGCCGAAATCTCAGACGATCTTTGAGGAGAGAGAGAGAGAATTTTTAGAGAGAGAAAGTAGAGAGAGAGAGAGTTTCGAATTATGAGAGATTTTTTGATTTTTTTTATATATATACTAGGTAATTAATCTAATTACCTTAATACCCTTAGGAGAATAACGGGTGTCACAATTAAATTATTAATTAATTTAAAATTTTATTATATGATTTATTTTTGAATTTATATATATAAGAATTAATTATATTATATATATATTATATATACGAAACGTGATTCTCCTCTTTGAATAAATAAATATATATATATATATATATATAAAATATTTAGAATCATGTTTATGTGATTCTTTTTTTTTTTTTAACTATGAGCATTTTAGCACATCGTATTATATTATATTGCATTGCATTATATTATATTATATTATATACAAAAAATACAATACAATACAATGGAATATAATACAATACGGTGTGTCAAACAAGCTCTATATATATATATATGTATGGATATCTAGAATCACGTAAATGATCCAAATTAAAAAAAAAAAAGATGTGGAGTATATCTTTTCCCCATATATCAATGGTTATTTTAAATTTAAAATAATTTAAAATTAATTAAAAAATAACTAAATACTCAAATATAAAAAGATAGAGGTGGCATTTATCTCAATATATCTTTTTCACATAACTTTTACAGAATACTCAAAGAGAAAAAATTAAAAGTTCTTTCTCTGAAAAAAGGTATGTTATCTCATGTATTAAGCACATAGCAGATCAAAAAAAATATGAAGTTAATTCATTCTTACAGTTTGACATTCACTCGTCTTTCCATTAGTGTGGAGAGATCCAAAAAAATATGAAGTTAATTCATTCTTACAGTTTAACATTCACTCGTCTTTCCATTTATCTCAATATATCTTTTTCACGTAACTTTTACAGAATACTCAAAGAGAAAAAATTAAAAGTTCTTTCTCTGAAAAAAGGTCTGTTATCTCATGTATTAAGCACATAGCAGATCCAAAAAAATATAAAGTTAATTCATTCTTACAGTTTGACATTCACTCGTCTTTCCATTAGTGTGGAGGCCTAGCTTGTAAGATTGTGGTGTCAAAGAGGAAAGCTGGATACCCTGATAGGTCTAAAAGATGTTTGTAAAAATTCTTCAAGTTTTCTATTATTAATTAAAATTATATTCTTATTCTTGATGAACAAAGTTTTCAAAAAAAATTTATTTGTCAACGATTCGTTTCTTGCGATGAAATTATTTAATCCAACGGTAAGATGAAAATTGTACACAGGGTACAAAAGGAGCGTTATCACTTGAAAAATTAGGGGAAAAAAAACAAAAAGTTTGTTCTACTATGTTGGGAGAATAATTTTTGGCACCGATGTCGGGGTATATATGCGAATTTGAATGTTGGAGTACCTTGAACGGTTCTGGCATTGATGTCGTGAATTACATGAGAGAAATGATATATTTTTTTAGGAGTGAAAAATAATGTACTTGTGAATTTTAAATAATGAAATTATAAAATAGAGTAACACTTATGAACAACATAAATGTCATGAATGCACGCCGGTTCGAACTCCGCCTACAGTGTAAAGCTCTTAGAAACAACAATATAAAGCTAAAAGTAGCTATTATATAAAACTCTTATATACTACAGTTTTTTAAACTTATTTTTTCAGTTTAAACCAGCTTTTCAAACAACTTATTAGACTCTAATATTGTTGAACAGGCTTTGTCATCCAAAAATACACAACTATCAATTATAACTTTGTTACGTAAGTTAGAAGATAATTTTGAATCTTATATATATATATATGTATGTATGTATGTAGAAATTAAATATAAAACGCAGTGAAAAGAATAGATTCTTGACAAACAAATTTTTTTTGAAAACTTTGTTTATTTATATATTTTAATTAATAATAAAAAGTTTTGAGAATCTTTACAAACCTCTTGAAAATCTATTAGGGTATCTCACTTTTCTCTTTGACACTACGATCTTTTAAGCCAAGTGTCTATAACAATAGAAAGACGAGTAGCCGTCAAACAGTAAAAATGAATTAATCTCATATTTTTTTAAATCTACTATATATTCAACACATAAGATAACATATTTTTTCATAAAAAAAAACCTCTTAGTTTTTTTTCGAGTATCCTATAAAAATTACATAAAAAGATGATGATAGATAATTATTATCTTTATTTTTTTTATACCTAAACAATTAGTTATTTTTAAATTAATTTTAATTTTCACTGAACTCTTTAGCGGTGAATCAAATATCCACTCATCAGATGTGGCCACTATCACAAATATGGGGAAGCCAAAGGGAAACAGGAGGAACCAACGGGACGAGCAGTGGCGAATAAGGTTACTTCAACTTCAAGAATGTCATTTGAGGAGTTTCTGAAAGTTACAAACACGAAAGTCATGACGACAGAGGAGTGTCTCCGATCTCAGGCGATAAAACAGCTCGAGATTAAAGAATCTGAAATGAAAGAGTCTCAGTGTGAGGTTGAAGGGTCGGGTTCGAGTGAAAGAGGAGCCTGATGTTTGTTTTGAAGCAAAGGGATTGAACGGGCGTGTTAATTCTGTAGATAAAGGACTTGGTGCGCCGGAAAAACAAGAGGTTCCAAAGGGCTCAGCGGAAGCCAATCTGTGTAAGCAAAAGGATGAACCTGCTATGGGGTTGGGAAGCAAGGTTCCATTTGAAATTCCCAAGGCCCAAGTGAAACAAGAGGCACCAATCGAAGCTGTTTCGATTAGCTGGGCAATGGCCATTGTCCCTGTAAAGGATGAACCCATCGATGTCGATCCAATCAACTGTGCAAAGCCAAATGTCACAGTGAAACAACAAACCTGATTTGGCTTTTGGGCAGGCGCTTGTGGTGAAGGAAGAGCCAGTCAAAGAAATCACACGCGAGAGTTTCATGAAGAAGTTCAATAGAATCCGTGCCAAACGAGTCCAGAATTCAGAAAGTTCATCTGATGCAAAGAAGCGGACTGAGGATCAAAAGCCTTGTCATATTCCGGTGGAGGACGGGGACTTCCCTAAAGAGCCTGACTGGTTCTTGGTGGGCAGGACAATGGTCACCGCGCTTTCGACCACTAAAGGAAGGAAATTGGCGAGCAATGAGATTGTTCATGTCTCACCTTCCACTGAATGGAGGTCTAATTGGATCGTTCGCTTCTCAACCAAACGTTATGGAGAGGTATAAAACTTTGTTCCTTGTTGGTAGACAGTTCCATAGTTTTATCATATGCGTTGAATAATTTTAGGTGATTGTTTTGGAGTTGTTTGTTTATTCGAAGGCTTGAAAGTGATGTGTGTTCGGTTGTTTAAATATTAGATTGGTCAGCTTCCAATGGAGTGGGGAAAATGTGTTGTTCCTCTTGTAAATTCTGGTAAGGTGAAATTTTATGGGCGTTGTATAGCTGCACCACCATGTCTTTCTGTAATGCAAGACATCGTAGGTAAAAGCACTTTGTTTCATCCTTTAGTTTTCTCATTTAACGTAGATTTTTCTTGTTCTCTCTCATTGATAGATTACTCGTATATTTGTTGACATTCATTGCTCAATATTTGCGGATGATGATAATTCTTCATGGGGTTGGAAGCTAGAAGCTGTGCACATTGACTCCACGATTTATCCTCTACTTACTCTCTTCAAGTTGCTGAAGATCAAACCTTATCAGAAGGTACCGTCTGAACTTTAGTTGTTTAACATTTAACAAAAGCAACAGCGATTGAATCCTCTTAGTGTTGTTGTTGTTGTGTGTGTGTGTGTGGTTCCTTTTTTTTAAAAAAGAAAAAACTTTCATTGAGATTGTACTTCCATTTGATTTGGTTCTTTACAGGCTGAGTTCACCCCTGAAGAACTTGATTCACAGAAGCGTCTCTTAAATCTAGAAGTATGTAATAGTTTTTCGTTGATTGTTCTAGATATGCAAGAAAGTAGACATCGATAAGCAGTGTTCACAAAGCATTATTATTATTTTCTTCATTAAAACAGGCTGAACCAAATGCAGCTGAGTCGATGCTGCCTGTTGTGAAGCATAGGAAAGGTTGCCAGCAGTATCCTGAGCAAGGCAAAGATGAACATGCTGTTTCACAATCATCTTTGAATAGCAGTTGATGCATATCATTTGGAGGTTTGTGATGTTTAACTCGGTTTTTTAATAAACTAACTTATGGTGTTATGTTTTGAAGCTCATCACATGTTAAATTGATCTTAGTGCTTTAGGTTATGGAACCACCAAGCACTCTGACGTGTAATCTAAGGACATACCAAAACCAAGCTCTTCACTGGATGTCTGAACTAGAGAAGGGAATTGATGTTAACAAAGCAACAAAGACTCTCCATCCTTGCTGGGCAGCCTATTGTGTAAGTGATGAGTTTGTAGTTCTCTATTAAAGTTTAGAGGAAAAATAAGGAATGAAGAAAAGGTGTTTCATTTGCTATATAAATTATGGCACTTTTTGTCAAATTAATATAGTAGTTAAATTATGAACCTGTTTTGGCAGGAGAGCTTCCTCGATCCATGTGAACCTTTTCTTAGGGGAAGCAACAACCAGGTTTCCAACTGCAACTCAGATGGCAAAAGGAGGAGTGAATACTCAGTCATCACTTTATTTTGGTGTTGTATGGTTTTATGCATCAATATTTTGTAGCAAAATATAGGGCCTCCTTTTGTGCCATGGGTTGTGATTATTAGTTCTCATTCAAAATTCATTTTTGTGCCTTAAGATCCTAGCGGACACAATGGGGCTTGGGCAAACCGTAAGGATAATTGCTTTAATACTTAAAAGTCCTCATCGCAGTAGTCCTGACAGCAAGGACCTGTTAAAAATGCTACTGGTAGTACTGAAATTACGAGGAAAGATTCTCGAATGGATGCGTCATCCAAACCAAAGGGTGGTACTTTCATTATTTGTCCTGTGGCTTTTTTAAGCCAATGGAAGGTAAACCTCCCTTCTTTGCTAATGCTCTGATACAAAAATTGAGGATATTATTAGTTTCATTAAACTTGATAAATCACTTATTGGCTTTTGAAACATTATGAGGATGAGCTTGAAACTCATTCAGAGCAAGGAAGCATTTCTATTTTTGTTCACTATGGTGGGGGAGAGCCCATAATCCCAAGGAGATTGCAGAACATGATGTTGTTTTGACAACATACGGTGTCTTGTCTAATACTTATAAAAGCTTAAGGATTTATTATATTTTGGTTTGCAATCTTTTCTTTTTAATTTTAATCTGTTATTTTCTACAGAATGAAACTTTTTTTTTTTATTCTGATACAGGAGGAAGAGGATAGCATTTTCCGCAGGGTGGTGCTAGATGTAGCTCACACAATTAAATGCTGGAAGACTCAAGGTGCCCGGCCTTCTTTTACTTTATCCCCTCATTGCAGATGGTGCCTGACAGGAACACCTATTCAGGTCTGCCTATTTCTTCACGTTCACATTATCCATTTTGACATGCATATTTGATATATATTATATATAGTTGGTTAGTCTTGAAGTTGAGAACTTTCCTATATTTTCTCGCAATTGTTGAATTTGTTCACTTGCTGCAGAATAATTTGGAGGACCTCTACAGCCTCCCATGCTTCCTGCATGTTGAGCCAGGGTGCAACTGGGCATGGTATGACAAAACATGTTAAATAGCGACTGTATATATGCATATATACTTGTATACTAATTAACCATACGTTTACGTGTTTTCCTCTCTCTCTCTCTCTCTCTCTCGCGCGCGCGCAGATTAGGTCTCAAGTGTGGTTTGTTAGCTCATTAATTCTTTTATTTGTTCAGTCATTCATAATACATCTCCAGCTATTTGCGGGTGGAACAAGTTGATTCAAAAGCCTTATGAGAACGGTGACCCGAGAGTGTTATGGCTAATAAAGGCTATTTTGAGGCCGCTTATGTTGAGAAGAGCAAAGGAATCTAAGGATAAAGAAGGAAGGTGATTATCTTATCTGCTCAGTTCCTGTGCATTCCTTTTTGCCACATTTAATAAACGATTGCATTTTAATATCTGGTAATGGAAAATCAGGCCCATTCTTGTTCTCCCTCCGACCGACATTCAAATCATTGAGTGTGAAATGACAGAGGCCGAGCAAGATTTTTACGATGCCCTGTTTAGAAGGTCTAAGGTAACGTTTTGCTTCAACAATTAGTTTATACTTGAGCATTAATTTTCATTTCTTTTGATTTTCTTTACAGCCAGTATGAGTTTCTCAATTCATTATACAATCAAACACTTCTACATGAACAGGTCCAGTTTGACCAATTTGTGGCCGAAGGCAAAGTTCTATATAACTATGCTAATATCCTCGAGCTGCTTTTACGGCTGAGGCAGTCTTGGATCCACCCTCTCCTTCTTGTGAGGTGAAACGAATAGCAATATTGATAAAGTAACATGGTCCATGCCCTTTTCTTGCTTCTGATTTCTGTGGTTTCTTAACATACAGTCGAGCTGATTCACAAAGTATGCAGACTTGAACAAGCTTTCCAGAAGATTCTTTGAAGCCAACCCTGAATCTGCTTCTTCCGCACCAAATGCCCCCACTAAAGCATACGTTGAAGAGGTCGTCGTGAACATTCAACGTGGTGAAAGCTTGGAGTGTCCCATATGCATGGAGTCTGCAGATAATCATGTAGTAACACGCTGTGCGCACAGAATGTGCAGGGAATGTCTTCTCTCAAGCTGGCCATCCCCAAAGGGCGGCCTACGCCCGTTGCCGTCAAATGATTTGGAAAACTGACCTCATAACATGTCCATCAGAGAGCCGATTCCATATTGATTTTGAGAAGAACTGGAAGGTTTAAAGCCTCTTGAACTGCTTGGAAAGAATCCGCCACTCTGGTTCTGCTGAAAAGATCATTGTTTTCAGTCAGTGGACCACATTTATGGAACTTCTGGAGATCCCTTTGAAGAGGGGGGGAATTGGGTATTTGCGCTACGATGGAGGGCTGACACAGAAGCAAAGAGAGAGGGACTTGTATGAGTTCAATGAGACCAAAGAGAAAACGGTAAAGCACTCCCAAACTACTAATACTTTTGCCACTTATTCTTTGCCGATTTCTTTGGCGGGAACCCTAAAAATACCCACTTGAGGGTATTCTTTTTTTAGCTATCATACTTACAAAAAAAAATAATTTTGATTAGATTTAACGGTTTTAAAATATACGCTCTAGTGGGGTAATATTTTGTTGCTAATCATGTGCGCTGATGTTGTTTTTCAGGTACTGTTAATATCTTTGAGAGCTGGTGGTGTGGGGTTGAATTTAACTGCAGCATCTATAACGTCTTTTTGATGGTACATTTTCCTTTCCATTTTTGCTTATTTTCTTTGCTTTTTTTTTTCAACGTACTAAAAGATGGACCTTTTCATAATTCATATACCAAACCTCTTATGTTGTCTACATAGGATCCATGGTGGAATCCAGCCGTTGAAGAGCAGGCAATCATGCAAATCCACCGCATTGGCCTAGATTCATTGTCAAGGTGAGACATGTTGACTCTAATAGTATGATTGATTGATTCAATTCAAGTTTTTCCACGACGAGTGGGTGGAACGGGTCAAGTTTGACCCGGAATCTCTCATTCACTAACTTGGGTTCCTTAGGATCCCTGGCATATTGACCGGGCCGTGGACCCAACAACAACATGTAGATCCAACAATAATTTGTTTTTCCTTTTTCTTTTTTCTTTTTACAAGTTCAATTATTAAGATACTAAAATATGGTCTAATGTAGTACTTCATAAAAAACAACAAACAAATTATATTGTGATTATTGTCCAATATAAAAAACAAGCATGAATAATTGGACCTAGAGGCCACATAATAGCTGGTCAAAGTTTTAGCCAATTTGATAAACATCACAAAAACGACTTATGGGATGTCCAACCAACATTTTTACATTTTTTTTTATATACTATAGAATTTATTATTTTAACTTGCAGTTTTAATTAGGTTCTCAAACGCCTTAATAATTTTGCCTTAAAATAAAATAATATGTTACAGCTTGTTTGATGAGATGACTAATGTTTGCCAAACAATAAAAATTACCATTTAGGACTCATCTAATAGGGTGTTTAAGAGAGCGGTTGGAACTGAAACTGTTAGTTTGAAAATTATAGTATTTCAAAGCTTACATTGTAGCAAATTTTTTTTTTTTTTACTATAACTATTGAGAGCTTTACACTGTTTGTAATGATTTCAACCGAGATGCTAAACAGATGCTAAATATTCCATCAGCTTTCACTAATCCAACAACTAAATTTCTGTTATCAGCAACACATCACAGATTTTAACTTTGTCATTACTTTTAACTTCGCATTTGTTAAACAATTAGTTAACAAACTGCTGAATTAACACAGGACACTGTGGAGGAACGCATGCAACAAGTTCAAGCCAGGAGGCAGAGGATGATTACTGGGCTCTTACTGATGAGGAGGTTCGCTCTGCTAGGATTGAGGAGCTGAAAATGCTCTTCAGATAAATTTAATTCAATGTTATTTTCTTAATCAAGCAAAAAAAATAAAAAAAAGGACAAACTCTTGAAATCTGTTTCTTTTTTTTTTTTTAATTCTTTGGTTGGTGAGGTTGAATTTTATGGTACATATTTATATACAGCTGGGTTCATTTTTGTATGTGGCTGGGGCTTTTCATGTCTACTCCTGTGGTTTGAAGCAGGGCCCAATTTGTAAATTTTGTCGTTACCAAAGTTAATTCAAAGCAACTGTTCATGATCACGAGTATATCTACAGTTTGACTAGCAACTGTGACTTATTTATTTGCTAAAGAACTCAAAGGTTTTTTTTTTTTTTTTTTTTTTTGTTTTCAAAAAAGAGAGTATATCGCAAAACTTGAAAAAGCATTACAAGCATCAATTCACTTAATTTTCCACGGCAAGAAACAACATTGATGACAATTGGTTTTGCCGGTACACGCAAATGAAACCTTAAAAGGAAAAGATCTTGACTTATGATCCTGCTATTTGTAAAATTATGAGTTTCAGTTTAATATATAATATATTTTTTAGATTGAGCTTTATTGTTTTATTAGTAACAGGGATTGTTTAAAGAAAAATAGTGTTCTACTAGGATTCACAAATGAATACTCGTGTAACAAAGATCTCTCTAAGTCCTCACCAAAACAATCACTCACGAACAAAGTAAATTGAGCAATAAAGGAAATAATAGAAAGGATATAAGAATTTAGAGTGGTTCACCTCAATTGAAGGCTATACCTACTTAAGGTTTTGTCAGGTGTGGGGATTTCACTATGAAAAAATATGAATACAAAAAATTTATGAGGACTTAGGATGCTTTAGAGCAAGACCTTATTTATAGTTTCTTAGGGTTAGTCAAAACCTTACCCTTTAAGTATAATTTAAATTTGAACTCATGATAATCTCCTCTCGTATTGGCTAAATGACATCATCGTGATCTCTTATAAGATCCATCATTTTGAGTATCTTAGATTTAATAAATTATGATGAGTTTGAGTGCTTATCTCTATTTTGGAGATTTCTAGTTTAAAAATGGATGTGATTTGACCATTTTACCAATTTTGGGTATTATCTATTTAACAAGCTTTTGGAATACACCGAGACTATATGTGCCGAGATCCATGTTAGGCCTACCTGGACCCATTAACCGACTTGGACCTTTCTCGTTGATCAACAATACCAGGTATACACAAAAAATTCACAAAAATTCAAATCTATTGAATGCAAAACACAACAAAATACTAAATAAGGAGACAAACATTAACTTCTAGGTGTAAAAATCAATCTCATTATGGGGAAAAAAAAATCCCCTAGTCAAAAACATCAAAACACCAAGGAGCAAGACATCTCAAACACTAGCGTAAGAAAACAATAGAAAAAGCGATTGGTTGGCATTAATGTATCACCGCTAGTTGCTGACACTTGCACCACCAAACAACTCGCCTTCTCCTTCAAAACCAAAGCCTCCAAAGGCCGGATCGAGACAATGATTGAGGATCTGTTTGGTAAATGAATTCAAATTGTGTTAATTTAAATTATTTTTTATTTGAATTATGTGATTTGAATTGTTATTCGAAGTTTGAACATGCGTTTGAAGTGTTAATCTGAAGAGAAAATAAAATTGAAATTTGTGTCTGGATAGACAGTGGAAAAAAGTTTTTGATTTATTTACAAATCTAACAAAATTTTAATATTCATGATATTAAAAAGTATGCAATATGGATATTGATTTATTCCTCTCTTTATTAGGAATGCAATGCAAGAAGAATCGTCTCAATTAGATATTAAATGAAAAAGTTATGCTTTTCTTGTCCACAAAATATGAAATTTTACTGTAGCAAACTGATCCGAGTCCAAAAGAGTTCAATTGTTGAGTAAAACTCTAAAAACTTAAATTTAAAAGATTCATTTAATATGAATTTTAGAGGAAACAAAACATATATCAGAGGATTTTTTGGACTTATAGTCCAAAAAATTAGCTCAATATCTCAAAAAATTCCCCATGACTAAGGACAACCTAATCTCATCCTCGTTTCTTACCCCTCCTCTACAAGCGGCATGAAACCTACTCTTAGAACTCAATATTTGATGAATATTTAGATGAAATTTGGTGCTAGATGTCTAGTGGTATATACCAAACTCGTGTCGGGGAACAAAAGGCTCTTCCTCCCTAGCTCATTATTATTAAGGTGTTTGAAAGAGTGTATAAAGCTTTGTAATTTTTTAAGTCAAATTGATAGTTTAAATTATTTTCTCAAACATTTTATAGATGTTTGATTTATTGATTTGAACAAAAAAAATTTTAATTTAAATTGATTTTATTATAATATTTTATCTTATAAAATTTAAATAAATACAATATTTTTATTGTGAACTAAAAGTTGAAGCTAACGATCCCAACGTTTGTTTTTTCAAAGTATTCTTCTAAACTTTTGTGGCTTCAAGGATTTACATCTACAATTCCGAAAGTTTCAAATGGTGTGTGAAAAAATATTTTCGTCAAATCCAATGATCATTTCTCTCGATCAAAGTATTTTTTTCGTACACGGTTATATAAATTCTTCTGATTATCGAGAAAAAAATTGAAATTTTAAAAAAAGTAACCGGGGATCGGAATATTCCGGAAAAGACGGTTATATCCTTGACTAGTTACCTCGGTTTTGAGTTTGACTAGCTTTAGCCGCATCGTTGATTGGTCGGCGATAGGGTCCACAAAATTCTACAAACGACAATGCTGATAAGGGCAATACGAGCAGACACGTGGCACCCACTTGGTTCTCCAAGGCCTACAATTGACCACGTAAGCAAGGCGTCTACCGTTAGATTCGACGTCATGACGACGGGTGTGATGATGCCACGTGGTAACCGTGGGTTTAAACGTCGACGTTCGTGACGTCTATCATTAGAAGGGTCAAAAACCGGCCGTGAAGGCTGAATCTTGAAAGGGAAGGGGTCATTAAAAAAAAAAATCTCTCGGAAGAAGTCCTCCACGGTTCCAATTGGGTCCCACTAAACTCAGTCTTTGAGTAGGAAATTTGGAACGTGATGCTGTCTGTCTCTTTGTTACTTTTCAGTTGAGGAAGGTGATTAATTCTTGGCTGTTTTCAGCTGGCAGTTTTTGGGCTTTCCTTGTCCTTTTTTGGCTCGGCTTGCAAAAAAAGTGGGATCAAATTGTCCCAAAAACAAAAAGACCTCCTCTTTTAAAGTCTAAAACCAACCAAAATAAAGGGTTATAATTAAAGAATTTAAGAAGTTTGAAGAACAAGGTTTTTTCATGCCACATGCGCAAAATGTGAGGAAATTTTTTTTTGTTGGTCAAGGGTTGAAGCTTGAAAGCAGGGGTGGAACGGAAGGAACAAGTTAGGGTCCATTTTGTTGTTTAAACTTGTTTTTATACTATTATTCAAGGTAATTAAAAGCTGATAGAGTTTTTCTCTTCCGCAATCTCTTGACTTAAAAAGAAGAAATGTATACTAATTTTCAATGTTTGTAAATGTAGCAACTAGAACAATATGAACAAGGATTGGAAACGCAAGAAAAACTATAATTGATCTTAAGAGCTAACTAGTCCTTAGTAGTAAATTTGGAGTCTCGAATAATTGAGATTTGGATCTCGTCCAATTACATGAGAAACACTAATTTACTCTAATTTGATTAGAAGCAATTAAGTTTAGTAGGGCTCTTTCTATTTTTCCTTATAAGAACAACGATAATATGTGGTAATATAAGTACAGTATAAAGATATACATCATTCTAATTTATCATATGAGTCGTGAAATCATAAATTTAAGACTACGATTAATGAGGTTTATGAGTTGGCTTAGTAGTTTTGGAAAAAAAATAAAACAATTACAATGTCACCTTTTGATTTTGTAATGTTATAGTAATTATCCCTTGCTGAACTTAATTATAACTATACCACACGATTTCAATTTTTTCAATCCGATACCGTCAATTGTAGGATGGAAAGGATGGAAAGAGTTAGAAGGATAAAATAATTATGAAAGATGAAGGGACTTTATAATAATTTTTCATGTTATTTTGTAAGAGGGATGAAGAGTTTAACGAATTGATTATGTATTTGCCCTCTCGCCTCTCCCTCCAACCAAACGCATTCTAATGCAATGTTTGGCAGAAGTGAAAAGTGAGAGGAAAGAAAAGAGTGTATGAATTTTTAAAGAGAAAACAAAAATATTGTAAGTTGTTTGATAGAAGAAAAAAAAGACAAGATGAGAAAATTAGAAAGGTAAAGAGCTCATGGGTTTCACTATGTTTTATCCTTCCTAAAGTCCAGAGAATTTTATTTCAAAAACTTGTATACTATTCAAAATAGTTAAATTACCTTTTTGGTTATAACTTTAAACTAAAATAATATAAATAATTTACAAATAGTAATTTAATTAAACATTTATTTTCTCTCCTCGTTATAGCAAATAAGACATATAGAGTAAAAGGCCGTTTGAGAAACTTATTTTTGCTTCATGGAATATAATTCACTTTCAAAATGCCTTGGTTGTGAAATAGTAGACACGTCATAATATTTTTTCTCATAAAATTTCAATTACTATAGTATAAATTTAAACTTTATTAGTTAAAACTCACTTCACAAGTGGCCTCTATAATGTTCAAGAGCTTAATCGCCAAAATGGTCATTTAATTAATTCAGAGAATTTGAACGCAAAAAAAATTACCCAAAAAAACAAAAAAGAAGAAAGAAGAAAGATTTCCGTAGCTAGAAGGCAGCCAAGCCGAAGCCGTGTGGGATCTTAGAAGAGATGCCAGCTCAACTTCATTCGGCCTTTTCTCACTGATGAACCGTGCGCACCACATGCCCTCCCCCCCCCTCTCTCTCCTCTCTTTCTCTCTCCTCTTTCATACATATAAAAATCCTCACTCTTCCCCGTTTTCTCTCCCAAACCAAACACCAAAAACCACTCTTGTACACCCAACCAGCAAACTCTCTCTCTAAATCCAAACATTTCACAGCAACTCTATCTCTTCTGCTCAAATCCATGGCAGAGATCTCCAGACCGATCTCCGTCCCCGCCGCCGCCGCCGCCTCCCGCCGCCAGCCCAGCCGCCTCCAGCGTCGCGCCCCGGCATCGCTTCAGATCAGTCCCGTCTCCGACTGGAACGTCGCCATCCCTCTCCTCTCTCCGCTCACTTCTCCTTCTTCGGCTCCTCCGCCGGCATCGGCGCTGGCGTCGATGACGAGGCCTCACGATCGTACTGCCGACGCTAAATCTCGCGACGCCGACTCCGACAAGCCGCCGGTCGTCGCCTTCAAGAAGTGGCAGCACCCGGCCGCTCCCTTGTCCTACGAGCCGCCGCCGCCGCTCGTCCGCCCCTTCGTGCCGGTGTAGAAAATATTCAGTAGATCTAACGGTGTATGTTTGACCTAATTTATCAATCTAACATGCGCGAATTTTGCGAATTGTACACACATAACAGTTTCTTTTCCTTTATTTTGTTTTATTTTTCTAATTTTGTTCTCCATGTTAATATAAATGGAAATAGTGCCTTTTATTAGGAATATTGTATTTGCAAATTATTTCCAAATTATAATCTTTTTCCTTCTTGTAATGAAAAAAATTCCTTTTTTTTTTTCCCTCTCTCTATCCAACAATAGAGAGAGAAAAGGCTTATCCCGGTAAGTTAAAGAATTCTAAATACCCCATATGACTAGTCACAAATTAATAAAATATCAATTACAGCAAAAACAATAGTCTGAATTTTTATTGTTAATTAATTGTGTTAATTATTAAGTAATGACGAGCTCAATGATATATGTATTGTTTAATTCTCAACGAGTCCATAGTTGATAGGATTTGATTTGAATGGTCACATAACATCATACATTTGGATATTGAATATGGGTATGAAAACGTAGAAGGCGAAATGTGAAAAGAAGATCTTTAATTATTATATTATTTCGACTAGAAAGCTACCGTTATTGAGAAAACAAAGACAAATGTAAAAAAATTTGGGTGCTTGCATAAGAGAAAAAGACGTTTGATGGGCATTTTATATGGTTTTAAATAAACCCACAAATCTCCAACAATGGTCCTTGGTCTATGCATTAGCTAAACGTATTGGCACTTTCATTTGAATAAAAAAGAGATTTAATATATGTTTCTGAACTTTAAATAAATTTAGTGTTTGTTTGATGCGCATGCTTTAAATTGTATGGATTTAGTGTTTGTTTGGTGCACGAGTTTTAAATTATATAGTTTTGGAATTTGTGGTAAATTTAGTGTTTGTTTGACGTGCAAGTTTTAAATGGTATGGTTTTAAAATTTGAGGTTTGAACTAATAGTTTGAATCTATAACTCGTGTTTTTCTTCTCATCTTGAGATTGTAGGTCTTGAGATTGTGTTGATGGTTTACTCGGGATAACTCAGACGTCATGTCATGGTTATTGAGACCCATTCTATTGCTACAAATGTTTAGAAACTAAGTTGAGTGCTAGAACTTGGGTCACACGATTGTGGCCTGCATAGGGCAGGAAAATCTCAAGCACTTTCATTAGCTAAACGTATTGGCACTTTCATTTGAATAAAAAAGAGATTTAATATATGCTTGTGAACCTTAAATAAATTTCGTGTTTGTTTGGTGTGCGAGCTTTAAATCATATGGCTTTGGAATTTGTGGTAGATTTAGTGTTTGTTTGGTGCACGAGCTTTGAATGGCATGATTTTGAAATTTATGATTTGAACTGATAGTTTGGAACTATGTGTTATGATTTTAAATTGATGTTTAGAATGTAAATGTTTAAAATGAAAAGGAAACATCATATCATATCAGCCTTAAAACAAGAATAAATGTTTGAAAAACTATGGATTATGGAGAAAAACAAAAATGATAACGGTTTTTATTGTACAATATAGTTCAAATCGGTTTTAACTTTAGAGCATCAAGTTCTCTCTATCTCTTTTTTTTTTCTTTTTTTTCTTTTTTGAGGAAAAGGGGGTCAAGCCCTTAAAACTAACAGTTTAGTCCATTTTAAATGGTCCTCATTGTTTTAAAGATTTAAAACTTACGTCTACCAAATGCCCGTTCTCGTGAGCTGGGAGGTTCAAAACCACTTAAAACGTTCTAAACACGCGCATAAACGGTTTTACTTTATAGAGTGTTTGGAGATTGATTGAACCAATTGGTTTTGAATTTAAATAGTATAAAATTGTTATATTACAGTGTAAAACAAAAATATGCTACAGTGTTTTGAACTAATTGATTCACACCTATATTATCAAACACCAAATTAATTGAAATCACATCACTTATAACTTCAAATATAGTGCTTTATCGATAAAACATTTTTAGTTTTTACACGCCTTATTAAAAAAAAAAATGCTCGGATAAAAAAATACCAAAATAGTTTTGAGTTCTATGGGAAAAAAAAAAGGAAACAGAAGGTACTCCTTCTAAACAGATTGAGCGGCAAGAACACACAGTCAAATATTCTGTGACGTAAAAAGGTTTCAGGAACTAAGACACTTTTGAGTCAGATTTGCGGTAGATTAAGAATTAATCAACCCTTGGTATCAGAGGCTGTTATTGTTTTTGGACCACATTTCAGAACCTGCAGATTAGGTGACGAGCTAAGTTGTCGTATCTTCACAACATTTTCCATTTTGTCGTCAGTTTTTGAGAAATAGAAGGAGAAAAAAAGAAGTCTCTTCAATGTTTTTCATTGAAGCGGTTGATTTTTTTTTTTCACCTTTAAAAAAAGAGAGAGAGAAATTATATATATCTTCAATGCTATTCATTGTGCTGGTTGATAATGTTATGCTATCATGATGGTTTTTAGCAGTTAGTGTGACTCATTTTAATGTGAATGATATTGAGAAAACGACAATAGCAATTCTTCCTAATCAATTTGTATATAATACATAAAATAAATAGGGTGTTTGGAAGGGTGGTGAGAACCAGTGGTGGGAACCACTTTTATTATAGCATGTGAGAGTTTTATACTGTAGCACATTTTTTTATTGTTACTGTAGCATGTGAGAGCTTTATACTGTTTATAATTGAGATTGTGGTGGGAACCAGTGGTGGGAACCACTTTTATTATAGCATGTGAGAGTTTTATACTGTAGCATATTTTTTTATTGTTACTGTAGCATGTGAGAGCTTTATACTGTTTATAATTGAGATTATGGTGAGAATTGAGTGGTTTCCACCATTGCCAAACACCCTCAAAATCTAAAGAATATAAAAGAAAAAATAGTTGTTGGGTAGATCTACACTTAACTCTACTTTAGATGTAGAGCTCAGATGTAACACCCGTATTTTTAACGGGCATGATTTTGTAAAATTTAATGAATAAAATGTGACTATTTAAAATTACTAAGTTGTTTACGATCATTAAAAAAAAAATACCACTTTAGTATTTTCTTACCAAGTCTTCCTAAGAAACATTCAAAATTTACCAACACTTCTACCAATCTTGTCTCCCTAAATTATTGCTCAATTATATAGCCTTCTTCTTATTTTGCTAAAGGTATCCGAAGGGGACATTGAATTATTTTCCCTCAATTCATAAAAGACATGGAGATATTTTCTCAACCACCTCTTTAATTATTTCCTTATCTTCTTCTATAATTCACTCCAATTGTCCCCTCAATTATGTTAGCATGATTTGCTAAAAATCTTCATGGGAGACAAGATGATATTTTCCTTTAAGACTCTTTTGTTTCTTCTTACAACTTTCCCCCGTAAACATCCCATTCCTCTTAAGCATTTTGATATCTTTTTTATTTAACTATCACCACCTTCTTCTCTAGTTCTCATTCTCTCCCTTTCTCACTTCAAATTTCTAACTAAAGACATAGAGCACAAAGCTCTCTTTGTGGCCAAGACAATTATAATTCCCAACCATGATCGAGGCGGTTTTAGAGTTAATTCAAGCTTGATTGTTAACCCAAACTTTGGTGCTTTTCAAAGAAGTTTTGAGGTAGGTTTTCTTTAATCTAAACTTAGTTTTTAGTATGTATTTTCTCCATGTTTAATGCATAATTTTCGTGTTCAAAATTCATGCAAATTTCTAGTTATGTTAACATGCATCCTTAAACATTTATGAACAAAAACTTGAGTCTTGAGTTACAACCCACAACCAACTTTTATTTTGGTTTGATGACAATGTTAGAAACATGTTAGGAATGTTTAAAACCGGTTTCCATAACTTTAAGATTGATGTTCTAATGTTTTGAGCTTAAAGAGCAAATTTAAGCATGTTTTCATCATTATTTACAAGAAAGGCTAGAGATATAATTTGATAATGATTTTGGTATAAAACTCATGAGAATATGTTTATTCTGATTATATAATGCATGTTGCATATTTTGGAATGGTTTTGAGATTTTAAACAAGGATAATATGCTTTAAGTTAAAGAAAAATTTGACATCCCATAAACTTTATAATACCTCTATGGGCAGTGGCTATTTCTTAAAATTCTGGAGTTAAATGAAAATGAATTTTGTAAATTGGTTTGCATATTTAAAAAGTAGACATCCTAAGCTTTCCAATGAGCTATCATGAGCCTAAATCGGAGTTGTATTTTAATTTCTATGAATTTTTCAATTTTCAGATTAGAAACTAGTAAACCTGCCAGTGGTAATAAACCACCCGTCTATCTTAAGTAAACCACCTGTTAACCCGTGTGTTAATTGTAGATAGTGAACCCGTCTTTTTACAAAAGTATACCACCAAGTTGCCATGGTATACTAGCTGTTAACTTGAACCAAAAACCCAACTTTGCTCACCTTCTAGTCTCTTAATGTCTTACAACCTTTCCAATACTACCCTAAATGATTTATGAATTCTTATTAGAGACTAAAACATAAAAATTGCTTGTATGTATTTTATATTGCGTTTAAGATAAAAATTGTTTACTTGGTATTTAAAGAACAATTGCATAAAAATACTTTAATGGCACTAGTAGACGGGTTTACACATAATTCACTTATGAATGTGATTATACGTTGTGCTTTAGTTTTAATTGTCCTTATGCATGCCTTAGGGTCAAGGATGTGTGGAGCTAACGTTGATTAATTCCGAGAATAAAAGTTTGTTGTTAAGCTTTGAAGGTAGGGATTCTATTACTCATCTTTTGTGAGGTTTTGGTAAATTAAATTTGATTGTTTTATATTGTAAAATATGTATATTGTATAGCGATAAATATAATGATTTGACATATGTTATAAATTGAGAAGCATGGTTAGGAAATTGACTCTATAAATATAAATTGAATACAAAGGAATAGTGAGATGTAAAAAGGGCGACGGTTACGTCCTTGGGCACGAATACCCTAAAAGGAAAAATAGGGGGAAGGTGATGACGCTTCCTTGGGTTGAAAGTCCCAGAACACACTGTACAGGAATCGATTTGGTGAGGACTCGGGGCTTGATGTCCCCTCACCGGAACACCCTTGAAATGTTTATAGGGTGATCAAGTACGCCCATTTGGGTTTCGATGAGTTGAGTGATACTCAATTTAACATGGATACCTAGGAACAATGATGATTGGTAATATTTGTATAAATGTGTAATTATGACACTTGGTAATGATTAACTACGGTATCCATAAGATGTGATCATAATAAACCTCATAATCTGGAATATGATGTAACCTACTAACCATGCAGTTTTTAATGTGGTAATGGATAAACCATAAGGTGAGTCATGATTTCCCTACTGGGCATGTCGATGCTCATCCCTATCATATCTTCATATCTCAGGTGGAACTCAGTGCGACATATTTGAAGAGGAATAAGCGAAAACAATCTTGCTGTTTTCGTGTTAGAAGACCCTGTTTAATTACAATTTATCTACAACATGTAAGAGTTGTATTATTTTTTTTATGGCTGTGTTAAGTTATTTGGGAATTGTACTATGGTGATGATGACTGTAATTATATATATTTGGTGCTACACTAAAAACTGTGGTTTGTATTTAAAACGTTTATTTTTATTTTTCTTGTTGTTTAAAGACCCATGGGCATTATTTAATTGATTTAAATAATTTAAAATTTAAAATTATTTTTATTTATTTAAAACTGTTAACCCCCACATAGGGGTGTTACAGAATTTTTGGTATCAGAGCCTAGGTTCGATTAACCTAGGGGGTATAGCACCACCTTAAAAATTAATCTTTGGGAATGGTTTTAAAGTTAGGTGTTAATGTCATCATCATTTGGTACTGATCCTAGTTAAATTTTCGCAGCCAGTAGAAACTATGCCACCAAGACGTCAAATGCAATCGTCTGAGCTGTCACAACCGGTTGAACATGCTCAAGAAGTTGAGCAACCGGAACCGATGGAACAAGCTCAAGAAGATGAGCAACTACGACATGCAACACAATCCCCGCCAGCTGCACCAGAAGTAAATAATTTAGGACAAATTCTTCAAGCATTACAAAATGTGCAAAGACCTGTGGAGGTTCGTGATCCCGAACAACGACATCTAACTCTGTTGAAGGAGTTTATGAAGCAGAAACCACCCACATTTAGTGGAGAACCTAACCCGGTCATAGCAGAACAATGGCTAAAGGCAGTCAAAAAGAAGTTGGACACCTTGAGGATTCCACGGGAGTATTGGGTTAGCTTTTCAACATATATATTTGAGGGTAAAGCCGAAGAATGGTGGGATCTTCAGAAAGACGACTATGACGTGCCGAATCTTACATGGGAGCAGTTCGAAACCATTTTTCGCAACACCTATATTCCTCAGAGCCATAGGCAAGCAATGATGCGAGAATTTGAAAACCTGGTGCAGGGAGATACAACAGTTGCTGAATACCATGCTCGATTTATAGAATTGTCTCGCTACAATCCCGGGGCTGTATCGGATCCAATGGCGAGATGCGAAAAATTTAGAAATAACCTGAGGCCGAAAATCAGACAAATGATAGCTGCTGTTCCATCAACAGATTTTCTTGATCTTGTAGCTGCGGCACAGCGGGCAGAGACAGAACTAAATAACTCCTATGGAGAGTATAAGGGTTCTGGTGGGCATCAAAGGAAAATAAGTAAGAAAGAGAAGTCACAAGGGCAAGTCATTCAGCATAGTGGAGTGACTATTGGTGGTGGATCTTCTGGTAGTGGTCGTTTCCAACCGTATGCTTGTCATAACTGTGGACAAGTGGGACATCTGAGGAGAAATTGCCCTAACCGCCCTACACAATCATCCTTTGCACCAAGGCCACAAGGAAGTCATTTTGGCTCCACTGTTTGGGGAGGGAGTCAAAATCGTGGAGCGCCTCAGCAAAACACTCCAGCTTCCCAAGTCTCAGTAACTCAACCTCGAGGGTTCCAGCCTCAGTACAACTATCAACAGCGGCCACAGGGTTCCAATTTTTATGCTAATCAGAACTTCCAACCGACTCCACAAGGCTCAGTGAATCAAAGGCCATATTTTTCTGGGAGAAATAATAATAAGGCTAGTAGTAGCCAAGGAAACCGAGGAAAAAGTGATAAA
Organism: Artocarpus heterophyllus; assembly: GCA_025403435.1. Taxonomy (NCBI): domain Eukaryota; kingdom Viridiplantae; phylum Streptophyta; class Magnoliopsida; order Rosales; family Moraceae; genus Artocarpus; species Artocarpus heterophyllus. Next base: position 7,825,605 of record CM046341.1, read on the forward strand.
GGAAAAGCACCAGCACAAGCTTATGCAATTACGGCTACAGCTGGACAAGCAAAACAGGCTGATCACTCAGTTGTAGACGGTATGATTCACGTGTCTCATTCTTGGGCTCATGTATTATTTGACACTGGTGCCACTCATTCATTTATATCTATGTTATTTGCTTCCGTACTACAATTAGAAACTGAGACATGTAGTTCATCATTAACCCTTAGTACACCAATGGGCGGGATATCTGAAGTATCCATAATTTGTAAATCAGTGTGTATTGTTATAGGAGAACATAAACTATCGGCTGACCTATATGTAATAACTATGACAGAGTTTGATGTAATCTTAGGAATGGATTGGCTAACTAAATACCAGGCAATAGTAGATTGTCATAGGAAACGTGTCTCTTTATTCACCAAGAATGGACAAGTCATCGAATTTCAGGCAAAAATAGGAACAGTGACACCAGCCCCGGTGCTAAAGGCTTGTATTGGAGGACGAAGGAATTTCACCAATCTTGGGACGATCTTTGCTTCAAATGGAGAACTAAAGAAGAGTGACCTATCCTCTCACACTCCTGTGGTGGACGAATTTTCAGATGTTTTTCCAGATGAATTGCCCGGACTTCCGCCTAATAGAGAAATTGAGTTTGTCATCGACCTAACTCAAGGAGCAGCGCCTGTTTCTATTGCTCCGTATCGAATGGCACCTGCTGAGAAAGTGGAATTGAGGAAGCAGTTGGACGAATTACTGGAAAAAGGATTTATTCGACCAAGTACATCACCTTGGGGAGCTCCAGTACTTTTTGTGAAGAAACATGACGGATCGTTGAGGCTCTGTGTCGATTATCGCCAGCTTAATCGATTGACTATCAAGAACAAGTACCCTCTACCCCGAATTGATGAGTTGTTCGATCAGTTAGGAGGATCTTGCTATTTCTCAAAGATTGACTTACGATCCGGATATCACCAACTGAAGATAAGAGAAGAGGACATTCCAAAGACAGCTTTTCGGACTCGCTACGGTCATTTTGAGTTTCTTGTCATGCCTTTCGGGTTGACTAATGCACCAGCGGCTTTCATGGACTTGATGAACCGTGTCTTTCGACCGTACTTAGATCAATTTATCATTGTCTTCATAGATGATATCTTGATCTATTCTAAAAATGAAGAAGAACATGCTGAGCATTTGAGGATCGCTCTACAAACGTTGAGAGAACATGGTCTTTATGCAAAAAGAGAAAAATGTGATTTCTGGATGACGAAGGTCAAGTTCCTTGGACACGTTGTCTCTGAAGAAGGCATCTCAGTGGACCCCTCCAAAATTGAAGCAGTGCTAAATTGGGAACGACCAAAGAACGTGTCAGAGATTCGAAGTTTCCTCGGACTAGCTGGATACTATCGACGCTTCGTAGAGAATTTTTCAAAGATTGCTTCTCCATTAACAAAACTCACAAGGAAGAATGTCAAGTTCGTGTGGGATGATAAATGTGAAGAAGCATTTGAGGAACTGAAGCGAAGACTCACTAGTGCACCTGTGCTAATCATACCTAACAACGAGGAGCCTTACACAGTATACACTGATGCCTCAGGAAACGGTTTGGGTTGTGTGTTAATGCAGCATGGACGAGTAGTTGCCTACGCCTCACGCCAGTTGAAACCCCATGAGAGGAACTACCCCACACATGATCTTGAGTTAGCTGCTGTGGTTTTCGCACTCAAAATTTGGAGATGTTATCTATATGGCGCAAAGTTCGAGCTATATTCAGATCATCAAAGTCTGAAATATTTGTTTACTCAAAAGGATCTCAATCTAAGGCAACGAAGATGGACTGAGTACATGGTGGACTATGACTTTAGTATCCAATATCATCCTGGAAAAGCAAATGCCGTGGCAGATGCTCTAAGTCGTAAGAACAACGGACGTATAGCCAGTTTAGCATTGGAAGATTGGAGACGAGTCACCATCGCCGACTTCAACTTGCAATATTATGAAGATGACGAGAGAGCTTTCCTATTCAATGTGATAGCAACTCCTACGTTAATTCAGAAAGTAAAACAAGGACAATGGCACGATGAAGGATTACGTAGGGTTTGGGAGCAAATACAAAATGGAGAACAACTGGATGGATGGCAGATTGAGCCAGAAGGATTTTTACTTTACAAAGGAAGATTAGTTATTCCAGAGGATCCATATCTCAGGCATGCGGTGCTAAATGAGGCTCACCGTTCAAAGTTTGCTATTCATCCTGGAAGCACAAAAATGTATATGGATCTAAAACGACAATACTGGTGGCGAGGAATGAAACGAGATGTAGCAACCTTTGTCTCTAAGTGCATGACGTGCCAACAGGTTAAAGCGGAACATCAAAAGCCTGGAGGCGAGTTGAGGAGCTTACCTATTCCAGAATGGAAGTGGGATCATGTGACAATGGACTTTGTTACCGGATTTCCTAAGACTCAAATAGGGCATGACGCCGTTTGGGTAATTGTAGATCGTTTAACTAAGACAGCCCACTTCATCCCAATCAGAACTAATTATAGTGTCTCAAAATTATGTCAATTGTACGTGGAAAAGGTAGTGACATTGCATGGAGTGCCAATGTCAATAGTTTCCGATAGAGATACACGTTTCACGTCGAAATTTTGGAGAGGATTGCAGAGGGCCTTGGGAACTCAATTGAATTTTAGTACAGCTTTTCATCCTCAAACAGATGGACAATCTGAACGTGTCATTCAGATTCTCGAGGATATGCTTCGGGCTTGTGTGCTGGACTTTGGAACAAATTGGGCTGCACAGCTGCCATATGTTGAATTCGCATATAACAACAGTTACCAAGCAAGTATTAGAATGGCTCCATATGAGGCCTTATATGGTAGACCTTGTAGATCTCCATTGTGTTGGGCTGAAAAGGAAGAGCGTCTTGAACTTGGGCCTCAGTTTATCAGAGAAACAACGGACAAGATCCAGATTATTCGCGAACGTCTTCAGACAGCTCAAAGTCGACAAAAGAGTTATGCAGATAAGAGGAGGCGACCTTTAGAGTTCATGATTGGAGACTTTGTGTTCTTAAAAGTGAAACCAAAACGAGGTGTATCTCGATTTGGTGTTAAAGGAAAGTTAGCACCAAGGTATACAGGACCGTTTGAGATTGTGGAACGCATTGGAACGTTGGCATACCGTTTAGACCTACCACCACAATTGTCTCATGTACATAATGTGTTTCATGTATCGATGTTGAGAAAGTATGAACCCGACCCTTCACATGTGATCATGTGGACAGATATGCCGATTCAAGGAGATACGAATTATGAAGAAATTCCAGTTCAAATACTGGATCATGAAATAAAAATATTACGTCGTCGTGAAATTCCTCTGGTGAAAGTGATGTGGCAACACCATGATGTGGAGGAAGCCACATGGGAACTTGAATCTGAAATGAGAGAAAAGTATCCACATTTGTTTTAACATTGTAATCAGTGTAAGAAATTTCGAGGACGAAATTTTTTATAGGAGGGGAGAGCTGTAACACCCGTATTTTTAACGGGCATGATTTTGTAAAATTTAATGAATAAAATGTGACTATTTAAAATTACTAAGTTGTTTACGATCATTAAAAAAAAAATACCACTTTAGTATTTTCTTACCAAGTCTTCCTAAGAAACATTCAAAATTTACCAACACTTCTACCAATCTTGTCTCCCTAAATTATTGCTCAATTATATAGCCTTCTTCTTATTTTGCTAAAGGTATCCGAAGGGGACATTGAATTATTTTCCCTCAATTCATAAAAGACATGGAGATATTTTCTCAACCACCTCTTTAATTATTTCCTTATCTTCTTCTATAATTCACTCCAATTGTCCCCTCAATTATGTTAGCATGATTTGCTAAAAATCTTCATGGGAGACAAGATGATATTTTCCTTTAAGACTCTTTTGTTTCTTCTTACAACTTTCCCCCGTAAACATCCCATTCCTCTTAAGCATTTTGATATCTTTTTATTTAACTATCACCACCTTCTTCTCTAGTTCTCATTCTCTCCCTTTCTCACTTCAAATTTCTAACTAAAGACATAGAGCACAAAGCTCTCTTTGTGGCCAAGACAATTATAATTCCCAACCATGATCGAGGCGGTTTTAGAGTTAATTCAAGCTTGATTGTTAACCCAAACTTTGGTGCTTTTCAAAGAAGTTTTGAGGTAGGTTTTCTTTAATCTAAACTTAGTTTTTAGTATGTATTTTCTCCATGTTTAATGCATAATTTTCGTGTTCAAAATTCATGCAAATTTCTAGTTATGTTAACATGCATCCTTAAACATTTATGAACAAAAACTTGAGTCTTGAGTTACAACCCACAACCAACTTTTATTTTGGTTTGATGACAATGTTAGAAACATGTTAGGAATGTTTAAAACCGGTTTCCATAACTTTAAGATTGATGTTCTAATGTTTTGAGCTTAAAGAGCAAATTTAAGCATGTTTTCATCATTATTTACAAGAAAGGCTAGAGATATAATTTGATAATGATTTTGGTATAAAACTCATGAGAATATGTTTATTCTGATTATATAATGCATGTTGCATATTTTGGAATGGTTTTGAGATTTTAAACAAGGATAATATGCTTTAAGTTAAAGAAAAATTTGACATCCCATAAACTTTATAATACCTCTATGGGCAGTGGCTATTTCTTAAAATTCTGGAGTTAAATGAAAATGAATTTTGTAAATTGGTTTGCATATTTAAAAAGTAGACATCCTAAGCTTTCCAATGAGCTATCATGAGCCTAAATCGGAGTTGTATTTTAATTTCTATGAATTTTTCAATTTTCAGATTAGAAACTAGTAAACCTGCCAGTGGTAATAAACCACCCGTCTATCTTAAGTAAACCACCTGTTAACCCGTGTGTTAATTGTAGATAGTGAACCCGTCTTTTTACAAAAGTATACCACCAAGTTGCCATGGTATACTAGCTGTTAACTTGAACCAAAAACCCAACTTTGCTCACCTTCTAGTCTCTTAATGTCTTACAACCTTTCCAATACTACCCTAAATGATTTATGAATTCTTATTAGAGACTAAAACATAAAAATTGCTTGTATGTATTTTATATTGCGTTTAAGATAAAAATTGTTTACTTGGTATTTAAAGAACAATTGCATAAAAATACTTTAATGGCACTAGTAGACGGGTTTACACATAATTCACTTATGAATGTGATTATACGTTGTGCTTTAGTTTTAATTGTCCTTATGCATGCCTTAGGGTCAAGGATGTGTGGAGCTAACGTTGATTAATTCCGAGAATAAAAGTTTGTTGTTAAGCTTTGAAGGTAGGGATTCTATTACTCATCTTTTGTGAGGTTTTGGTAAATTAAATTTGATTGTTTTATATTGTAAAATATGTATATTGTATAGCGATAAATATAATGATTTGACATATGTTATAAATTGAGAAGCATGGTTAGGAAATTGACTCTATAAATATAAATTGAATACAAAGGAATAGTGAGATGTAAAAAGGGCGACGGTTACGTCCTTGGGCACGAATACCCTAAAAGGAAAAATAGGGGGAAGGTGATGACGCTTCCTTGGGTTGAAAGTCCCAGAACACACTGTACAGGAATCGATTTGGTGAGGACTCGGGGCTTGATGTCCCCTCACCGGAACACCCTTGAAATGTTTATAGGGTGATCAAGTACGCCCATTTGGGTTTCGATGAGTTGAGTGATACTCAATTTAACATGGATACCTAGGAACAATGATGATTGGTAATATTTGTATAAATGTGTAATTATGACACTTGGTAATGATTAACTACGGTATCCATAAGATGTGATCATAATAAACCTCATAATCTGGAATATGATGTAACCTACTAACCATGCAGTTTTTAATGTGGTAATGGATAAACCATAAGGTGAGTCATGATTTCCCTACTGGGCATATCGATGCTCATCCCTATCATATCTTCATATCTCAGGTGGAACTCAGTGCGACATATTTGAAGAGGAATAAGCGAAAACAATCTTGCTGTTTTCGTGTTAGAAGACCCTGTTTAATTACAACTTATCTACAACATGTAAGAGTTGTATTATTTTTTTTTATGGCTGTGTTAAGTTATTTGGGAATTGTACTATGGTGATGATGACTGTAATTATATATATTTGGTGCTACACTAAAAACTGTGGTTTGTATTTAAAACGTTTATTTTTATTTTTCTTGTTGTTTAAAGACCCATGGGCATTATTTAATTGATTTAAATAATTTAAAATTTAAAATTATTTTTATTTATTTAAAACTGTTAACCCCCACATAGGGGTGTTACATCAGATCTTTACCCGGGTTTTTTTCTATTATTTTTAATTTTTTTTGAGTGAATTCGAATTTAGTTTCTATAAGTCTATGTGCAGTGAACTTTAGTTCTTCCACTTTCATCATTTTCTCAAAAAAAAAAAAAGGTAAATTAAAATTAAAAAAAAAATCCTTTCACACATCATGTTGCATGTTTTTGGTTCATTGTGTTCTTTTTATTATGAATATTCATGTTATACTTTAATTTTTACCGGCCAAGGTCAATTATCCACGTCATCAAGGTAGAAGCAAGTAGCTTGATTTTACCATTTTTTCAAGACATTTAAGATACTTTAGTGACTATAAGCGATTCAAACATCTTTAAAGGCCATCATACCTTTAAAGGTGAGTACATTATGGAGTTAGGAATTAGTTAAGAGCTTTTAGGAGACGGATGGGCCCAAGGTTAAACAAGTCATGTTATTTCTCAACATATTAGTAAGGTCATGTCTCTCCTTAAGATGAGAGTAAGGCCTTCCATGCTAGCGGGGTCACGTCGCTCCTTAACATAAGATTAAGGCCATGTCTTTTTTTAACACAAGAGTAAGGCCATGCCTGTCTTTAATATGAGAGCACAATCATATACCTTCTCAACATGAGATTAGCAAGGCCATGTCCTTTTTCAACATGCAAGTAAGACCATGTATATCTGTAACGCCCCGAAATTTATTTAATATTAATGTAATATAAATGATGAATTAGTGTGCCATAATTAAAGTTTTAACTTTAATTAGATTATTTGGTTGGATTTTTAGTTTTTGGTTGTTTTGTTAAATTGATGTGTTCAAAAGATTCCTTGTTGATTTAAAATGATGTTTTGAGTTTTAAAACACAACAATTTGTAAAATGTTAAAAATACTCTGTTTTGCAAAACCGTGGGCGGCACATGGTTTTCGCACAGTAAAACCGCCCACCGATTTTCTCTATTTATTTCTCTCTTCTCTCTCTCTCTCTTCACTCTCACGAGCTCTCTCTCTCTCCTCTCTCTTGGTCTCTCGGCAGCCTCTCTCTCTCTCTTTAATTTCTTCACAAATTTTGATTTCCATTCGAATCCAAGCTTCGGAACAGCAAGGAGAAAGCTCGGGGACGTGATTCGGCGACCGAGATCGCGGATTGAAGCTTCGATTCGAGGTTAGATTCGAAATTTCTAAACTTTTTACAAAATTTTTGATTTTGTGTGTTTTTGAAATCTAAGTTTGTTTTAGCTTAGAAAACCGTGGATTTGTGTTAAATGAGCTTAGAACAACTAGAATCTAAACCTAGATTGAAGAAAAACGGATTGGATTCAAGATTTTCATTTTTCTCCTCTTTTTCTCATTTTCGGATTTTTGAGGATTTCGAGTTCAAATGTTGTTTAAATGATCCCAAACATGTTCTAGAATGTTTTTCTATCAATTATAGTTGTTTTTCATGCCTGGGATTTGAGAAAAACAGGTTAGAAACAAGATTTGGATTTTGGGGATCGAGAAACCCGTGGCTGGGATTTCTGGATCTTCCCAGTTCGGCAGGCCGAAGTTCATGTTCGGCAGGCCGGAGTGATGATCGGCAGGCCGGTGTTCTTCCGACCGGCAGGCCGAATCTGGGAAATGTTCGGCAGGCCGAACTTTGCTTCCGGCAGGCCGAACTGTACAGTTCGGCAGGCCGAAGCAGGGCGTCCGGCAGGCCGACCGAGGCATGGAAAAATTTTGTGATTTTTACCCGATTTCATTGTTTTGAACCCTGATTTAAATCCCAACCTTATAGGATGATTTTAATGATACAAATGGCACACTAGGACATCATGAAGTGATTTAGTAACATAGAATGTTCGAACTAGATATTGATCGCCTTAGTTTGTATCTAGGATTGTTCGTGGTTCCGTGGAGCTAACATATAGCGGATCGGGATTACGGTGTGGGGTACCGGCACGAGTACTGAGGTAGGACTTCTATCCTATTTCTTTGGTAGCCTGGTTTTGAAATGATTTGGCTTTGAAAATGATTTCTATCAAAATGTTTTCAACGGTTGTTTGAAAATGGCTTTATCGGTTATATTTTTATATACCGTGACATGAAATGAATTTCATAATGAATGTAATTGACAACACTCGGTAATTGGGTTTTGAATGATAATGATAATAAACACATGGGCATGATGCCATATCAGAGATCGGGTCGTGATCGACCTTGGGGGCAGGTCCCGAAACCCAGCTGGGCCACTACGGTGGTGATATCATGGTTTGCCTAGGTAAAAGTAAACTGGTGTTTTGATTTGACGAGTAGACTGTTCTGTGTCAGAACGGTTCTACTCAATTTATTTATTTATTTATTCAAGTTTCCTTTCTGTATAACTCCTGATAATGTTATGTTTCTTTGCATTAAATTATTTTATAAAACATAGTCCTACTGAGCCTTTCGCTCACGTTTTATTGTTTTAAATTTCCCCCCTTCTAGGTGGTTTCCCATTTAGGTTTGGAGAAGATTCTTCGGACCGAACTCAGGAGCAATAGGAATTTATTTACATTCTGTATTTATTAAACAAGGCATGTAAGACTTAACTTTATTTGTACTTGGACTGTAATTGTATTTGTGATATTGTCAGATCCATGTGTGTGCACAAGTTGTGGGTTGTGGAACCCATATTCGCGGTTTTTATTCAATTACTGTTATTTGTTTAATGATTTTAAATTCTTTATCAAATGTGGTGGAAAAATCTCTTTATTTCTTGCTTAATTGGATTTTTAAACCCTTAATTTCAATTAAATTCTCTTTTAATTAATCTAAATATTCTGCCACGTCACCTCCCGTACTCCGGGGCGTGACAGAATGGTATCAGAGCTCAAGGTTATGAACCTTGGGAATTGTGCACACATAGGTTTGACAATGAAATACCTCTAACAGTCTAAATTTTGTTTTCAGAAGTGAGAGAATGGCACCTAGACGTCATTCGACTGCTGACGCCGAGTTCAGAAATGATGAGAGCATGATGAGGTCTATGTTTGCGGCTTTCCGGCAGATGGCAACCAGGGCTAGACCGGAAGACTCCAGTGTTGGTAGTCGGCATGCTTTCTTTAAGGAATTTCGGCGGGCGTCAATTCTGACTTTTGATGGCAATGGGGATCCGTAGTTAGCAGAGTATTGGTTGGATTTGATCTTGAAGCATCTGGATACTCTTGGTGTGCCTGAGGAGTATTGTGTGGAGCTTGCGGCGTATAAGCTCGAGGGTGACGCCAACACCTGGTGGAAACAAACTAAGCGTCTGGAGCGCAGTGGCGATATCAGTTGGGACAAGTTCGAGGAGCTGTTCTATGATCGGTATTTTCTGCAGGGATATAGAGACCAGAAGGTAGCTGAGTTTTATAGATTGCAGCAGGGTGATATGTCAGTTCGGGAGTATGAGGCAAAATTTAACGAGTTGGCTAGGTTTGCTCCATCAGCTGTGGCATCGGAGCGTGAGAAATGTATTAAGTTTCAGGAAGGGCTCAAGGCTCCTATTCGGCGGCAGTTGGTTGCTCTACGGCTTAGGAGTTTCGGAGAGCTTGTGTCGTCGGCGATCTCCGTGGAGAATGATTACGTGCAGTATTGTGAGGACCGAGCCAAGGCTTCAGGAGGACTGCAGAGGAGTGGCAGGAAGAGCATTAGTAGTCGTCCAGCTCCGGGGAAAGGCAAGCAAGGCGGTGCGACCAGTGGCAGTAGCAGTTCGTCTGGCAGCGGGCGCAGCAACCCCTACAGCTTTCATTGTCATTTCTGTCAGCAGCCCGGACACATCAAGAGGAATTGCCCGATCAGGAGTGCTCGTCTTGGATCTTAGACCGGGGAGGATGCCAGTCGTTCATCTCAGCCTCAGCCTCAGACCCTACCTCCGCCTCTGCAGTACCCGCAGTTGCAGTATCCGCAGTTTTCTCCTCAGCAATTCTCATATCCGGCACGGGGGTAGCAGCCGTAGTATTTTTAGCGCAGTGTTCCTCAGTATAGAGCTCCGAGTACAGGTAGTGTGCAGTCGTCTCCATCTCAGCAGCATCGACCGAGTAATCCAGGACCCAGTAATGTCGGTAGAGGAAAAGGAAAGCGCCAGTGCAGGTTCATGCAATGGCATCTGGAGGGTCAGATTCTCAGACTGGTAACGCGGTTGTCGATGGTATGATTTTGGTTTCTAGATCTCTAGCTCGCGTTTTATTTGATACCGGTGCCTCTCATTCTCTCATTTCGAGTTCTTTTGTACATGCCTTGGGATTAGAGATAGAAGAGTTTAATGAACCCCTAGTCATAACTTCTCCCTTGGGGCGGGTGTGTGTAAATTGTATGTGTAAATCCTGTAAAATAAAGATTGGGGATGAGATTTTGAAAAGTGATTTGATTGTACTCCCCATGAGTTCCTATGATGTGATTTTAGGGATGGACTGGTTGTCCAGGTATAGTGTAGTTGTGGACTGCCAACTTAGAAAAGTGACCCTAGTGTCTGATAGGGGAACGGTGATCACTTACCAGGGTGGTGGTGATTGGCTAATGAGTGAGCGTCTCATGAAGTCATGTCTAGGAGGGCGAAGGAATCTAGATTGTTTCGCTTTTCTTGCCAATCTAGATTGCGAGCCCTATGTTCCGAGTAGTAGTGTAGCGATTCCAGTGGTTGATGAGTTCGAGGATGTCTTCCCCGACGAGTTGCCAGGATTACCACCGCATCGGGAGATTGAGTTCGGTATCGAGTTGTTTCCAGGGACATCACCAATTTCTATGGCACCTTATCGGATGGCGCCGGCAGAAATGAAGGAATTGAGGAAGCAACTTCAGGAGCTTGCTGATAAAGGGTTATATTCGAATAGCACATCTCCGTGGGGAGCACCTGTTTTGTTTGCTAAGAAGCACGATGGGACTCTCAGGTTATGTGTGGATTATCGGCAGCTGAATCGTGTTACGGTGAAGAACAAGTATCCTTTGCCTAGGATTGATGAGCTATTTGATCAGTTGGGAGGTTCGCAATACTTCTCGAAGATTGATTTGCGTTCAGGTTATCATTAGCTCAGGATCAAGGAAGAGGACATTCCCAAGACAGCTTTTAGGACTCGGTATGGGCACTTCGAGTTTCTGGTTATGTCTTTCGGGTTGACGAATGCTCCAGCAGCTTTTATGGATTTGATGAACAGGATATTTCGGCCGTATCTGGATCAGTTTGTGATCGTGTTCATCGATGATATTCTTGTGTATTCTAAGACTTGGGAGGAGCATGAGCAGCATCTTCGGATCGTGCTTCAGACTCTGCGGGAGCACCAGTTGTATGCTAAGAGGGAAAAGTGTGAGTTCTGGTTGACTGAGGTCAAATTTCTGGGTCATGTCATTTCAGAGCATGGTATTTCAGTGGATCCGTCCAAGATCGAAGCTATATTGGAGTGGGAACGACCAAGGAATGTAGCGGAGATTCGCAGCTTCTTAGGTCTTGCTGGATATTACAGGAAATTTGTAAAGGATTTTTCGAAGATTGCAGCTCCGTTGACGAGGTTGATCAGGAAAAACGTCAGGTTTGAGTGGGATGAAGACTGTGAGTCTGCTTTTCAGGAATTGAAGAACCGGTTGACTTCAGCTCCAGTATTAGTTATTCCTAGCAGTGATGAGCCGTATGAGGTTTATGCTGATGCTTCAGGGCGCGGACTTGGATGCGTGTTGATGCAGCATGGTCGTGTGGTTGCGTACGGATCGAGACAGCTACGACCTCACGAGCGAAATTATCCTACTCACGATTTAGAGCTTGCAGCGGTGATCTACGCGCTGAAGATTTGGAGATGTTACTTGTATGGAGCATCGTTTCAGGTCTTCTCCGATCATAAGAGTTTGAGGCATTTGTTCACTCAGAGGGATCTCAACTTGAGGCAGCGCAGATGGGTGGAGTACATGGAGGATTATGATTTCGCGTTGCAGTATCATCCCAGGAAAGCTAATGTGGTAGCGGACGCGCTTAGCAGGAAGTCTTCAGGGATTCTCGCTTGTTTGATCTTTGAGGACTGGAGCAGGGATGCGACAGTGAGTGAGTATCGGCTACAGTATCATGACGACGGTGATCGAGTTTTGTTGTATCATGTGGAAGCGACTCCAGCTCTTGTTCGGACAGTGAAGCAAAGCCAGTGGCAGGATCGGCATTTGCAGGGGATTTGGTCGCGGATTCAGAACGGGGAGCAGTTTGAAGAATGGAGCGTGCATGCAGATGGATCATTGTACTTTCGAGAGCGTCTTGCAGTTCCAGTTATCGCCGAGGTGACGAAAGCCGTTCTAGACGAAGCTCATAGGTCTCAGTTTGCTATTCATCCGGGGAGCACCAAGATGTATCGTGATTTGAAGAGGCAGTATTGGTGGAGAGGCATGAAGAAAGATGTTCGAGAGTACGTGGCCAAGTGTTCGACGTGTCTCCAGGTGAAAGCTGAGCATCAGAAGCCTGCAGGTCAGCTTCAGCCGCTTCCTATTCGAGGATGGAAATGGGAGCATGTGACGATGGATTTTCTCACAGGTTTGCCGAGGACGGAGCAGCGGCATGATGCAGTTTGGGTTGTGGTCGATAGGTTGACGAAATCGATGCATTTCATTCCGTTTAGGTCGACGTGTTCGAGGAAGATTCTCGGGGAGTTGTATATGCAGAACATTGTGAGGTTGCATGGAGTTCCTTTGTCCATCACCTCTGATCGAGACACCAGGTTTAATGCTAAGTACTGGAGGAGTTTTCAGGAGGCTTTGGGTACGGATTTGAACTTCAGTACGGCGTTTCATCCTCAGACTGATGGGCAGTCTGAGCGGGTCATTCAGGTTCTCGAGGATATGTTGCGTGCTTGTGCGCTGGACTTCGGCGGGAATTGGAAGCAATGTTTGCATTTGGCGGAGTTTGCGTACAACAACAGTTATCAGGCGAGTATCGGTATGGCACCATTTGAGGCATTGTATGGGCGACCGTGTCGGTCACCTGTGTGTTGGGCCGAGCCGGAGGATAGAGTTATTCTTGGGCCAGATGAGATTCGTGACAGCAACGAGAAAGTCGCGGTGATTCGGGATCGGTTGAGAGCAGCTCAGAGTCGGCAGAAGAGCTACGCGGATAGGAGACGTAGACCTTTAGAGTTCGCGGTTGGAGATTTTGTTCTCTTGAGGGTGTCACCTCGTAAGGGAACTATGCGGTTCGGAGTGAGTGGGAAACTCGCGCCGAGGTATATTGGGCCGTTCGAGATCACTCAGCGTGTTGGTGTGGTCGCTTATCGGCTTGATCTTCCGCCCGAACTTTCTCATGTGCACGATGTGTTTCATGTGTCTATGCTTAGGAAGTGTCCACCTGAGCAGGGTAAGATAGTATCGTTTCGCGATGTGCAGGTTCAGGAGGATACGACGTACGAAGAAGTGCCGATTCGGATCATCGACCGGAAAGTGATTAGCTTGCGTCGTCGTGAGATACCGTTGGTAAAGGTCGTGTGGCAGCATCACGGGGTTGATGAAGCCACTTGGGAGTTAGAGTCGAGTATGCGGGAATTGTATCCGCATTTGTTTTGTTTTTGAGATGAGTTGTAAATTTCGAGGACGAAATTTCTTTAAGGGGTGGAGAGCTGTAACGTCCCGAAATTTATTTAATATTAATGTAATGTAAATGATGAATTAGTGTGCCATAATTAAAGTTTTAACTTTAATTAGATTATTTGGTTGGATTTTTAGTTTTTGGTTGTTTTGTTAAATTGATGTGTTCAAAAGATTCCTTGTTGATTTAAAATGATGTTTTGAGTTTTAAAACACAACAATTTGTAAAATGTTAAAAATACTCTGTTTTGCAAAACCGTGGGCGGCACATGATTTTCGCACAGTAAAACCGCCCACCGATTTTCTCTATTTATTTCTCTCTTCTCTCTCTCTCTCTTCACTCTCACGAGCTCTCTCTCTCTCCTCTCTCTTGGTCTCTCAGCAGCCTCTCTCTCTCTCTCTCTAATTTCTTCACAAATTTTGATTTCCATTCGAATCCAAGCTTCGGAACAACAAGGAGAAAGCTCGGGGACGTGATTCGGCGACCGAGAACGCGGATTGAAGCTTCGATTCGAGGTTAGATTCGAAATTTCTAAACTTTTTACAAAATTTTTGATTTTGTGTGTTTTTGAAATCTAAGTTTGTTTTAGCTTAGAAAACCGTGGATTTGTGTTAAATGAGCTTAGAACAACTAGAATCTAAACCTAGATTGAAGAAAAACGGATTGGATTCAAGATTTTCATTTTTCTCCTCTTTTTCTCATTTTCGGATTTTTGAGGATTTCGAGTTCAAATGTTGTTTAAATGATTCCAAACATGTTCTAGAATGTTTTTCTATCAATTATAGTTGTTTTTCATGCCTGGGATTTGAGAAAAACAGGTTAGAAACAAGATTTAGATTTTGGGGATCGAGAAACCCGTGGCTGGGATTTCTGGATCTTCCCAGTTCGGCAGGCCGAAGTTCATGTTCGGCAGGCCGGAGTGATGATCGGCAGGCCGGTGTTCTTCCGACCGGCAGGCCGAATCTGGGAAATGTTCGGCAGGCCGAACTTTGCTTCCGGCAGGCCGAACTGTACAGTTCGGCAGGCCGAAGCAGGGCGTCCGGCAGGCCGACCGAGGCATGGAAAAATTTTGTGATTTTTACCCGATTTCATTGTTTTGAACCCTGATTTAAATCCCAACCTTATAGGATGATTTTAATGATACAAATGGCACACTAGGACATCATGAAGTGATTTAGTAACATAGAATGTTTCGAACTAGATATTGATCGCCTTAGTTTGTATCTAGGATTGTTCGTGGTTCCGTGGAGCTAACGTATAGCGGATCGGGATTACGGTGTGGGGTACCGGCACGAGTACTGAGGTAGGACTTCTATCCTATTTCTTTGGTAGCCTGGTTTTGAAATGATTTGGCTTTGAAAATGATTTCTATCAAAATGTTTTCAACGGTTGTTTGAAAATGGCTTTATCGGTTATATTTTTATATACCGTGACATGAAATGAATTTCATAATGAATGTAATTGACAACACTCGGTAATTGGGTTTTGAATGATAATGATAATAAACACATGGGCATGATGCCATATCAGAGATCGGGTCGTGATCGACCTTGGGGGCAGGTCCCGAAACCCAGCTGGGCCACTACGGTGGTGATATCATGGTTTGCCTAGGTAAAAGTAAACTGGTGTTTTGATTTGACGAGTAGACTGTTCTGTGTCAGAACGGTTCTACTCAATTTATTTATTTATTTATTCAAGTTCCCTTTCTGTATAACTCCTGATAATGTTATGTTTCTTTGCATTAAATTATTTTATAAAACATAGTCCTACTGAGCCTTTCGCTCACGTTTTATTGTTTTAAATTTCCCCCCTTCTAGGTGGTTTCCCATTTAGGTTTGGAGAAGATTCTTCGGACCGAACTCAGGAGCAATAGGAATTTATTTACATTCTGTATTTATTAAACAAGGCATGTAAGACTTAACTTTATTTGTACTTGGACTGTAATTGTATTTGTGATATTGTCAGATCCATGTGTGTGCACAAGTTGTGGGTTGTGGAACCCATATTCGCGGTTTTTATTCAATTACTGTTATTTGTTTAATGATTTTAAATTCTTTATCAAATGTGGTGGAAAAATCTCTTTATTTCTTGCTTAATTGGATTTTTAAACCCTTAATTTCAATTAAATTCTCTTTTAATTAATCTAAATATTCCGCCACGTCACCTCCCGTACTCCGGGGCGTGACAATATCCTTTCTCAACGTACCAATGAGGTCGTGCCCTTGTCATCATGCTTGAGATTTTCCTGCCCTATGCAGGCCACAATCGTATGACCATAGTTCTAGCAATCAACTTATTTTCTAAACATTTGTAGCCATAGAATGGGCCTTAATCACCATGACATGACGTTTGAGTTATCCCGAGTAACCATTCACACAATCTGAAGACCCACAATCACAAGATGATAACAACAATACGAGTTATGGATTCAAAGATGGAGGACATGGGGAGAACTATGTTCAATGATTATCAAAGTTGGAAGTCCTACAAGTGGAAAAAATATATGACTGAGCAATCAATTAGATTCTTTCCCTTCTATAAGACTTCATATTTTTCTTGCTTACATTCTATATTGAGAGAGCATATAAGAGAAAATTCGAGTGTGTAATCTTAGAAATTTAATGAAAAGCTCAACAATTATGGTAGACATAGGTTACGTTGAGCCGAACTACTCTAAACATTTATATCTTTTTGTTATCATATTTCGTATGTTTGTAGTTATTTGATCTTTTTAAATCAAATCTCAATCTAGAGATTTAGTTGTTTCAAAGATTGATGAATTTTGGACACCAAAAATCTCCATGCAAGTTCATATGTTAACGCTACAATGACAAAAAAAAAAAAAAAGTAGTGAAAATAACATATTTGTTATGTTATTTTCATTATACTTGAATATATAATGCCATTTCGCATGCTATTCTTATTTTTTTATACTTAAAAAGTTTTAAAAATTATAAAAGTAAACTTTAATTTTAAAATAATTAAAATGTTAATGTTGCAATCACTAAATGGTAAAATATAGGATTAATTACACGAATTTATCTTTAATTATAATTTTTGTAACATTTTATCCATCGAACTTCAAAATGTAATATGCGTCCCCTTAAAATATGACCTATTAACAAAAATGGTCATTTTGTTAAAGTTTTAACGAAAAATTGACAAATGATTTTAAAGTTAGGGATATTTTGAAATTTCTGTTATAAAAATAACCCTAATTTAAAATCATCTGTCAATTTACCATTAAAATTCTAACAAAAAGTTTATTTTTGTTAACAGTTCATACGTCAAGGGGAACACATGTTACGCTTTGAAGCTCGGGAGACAAAGTGCTACAAATGCTATAGTTCAAAGTGAATTTTTATAATTAATCCTAAAATTTTACACATCAACTAATAATAATTAATTATCAAAATTAAACATATACTATATTTGTCACCAAATTTACCACCAAGCATAATATATGCTAGATTTAACACCAAGATGCTGCATTCGAGGGTGATTTTCCATCACAAATGTTAAGATTTAGCATTTGCGCTCAAATTTACCTCTACATTCAGCTCTAAATGAAACCAAATAATACGGTGCCACAACCTAGGCACCAACAGGGTGAGCCCACATACCAACATATACACGAGATCTAGAAGTAAATATTCTCTCATATCTGATAATGCTACATGACTTTTGTGGCCAGATATGGTTTACTCGTTCAACCACAAAATGTTGGATCTCACTGAAAACCAAAACCAAAACCAAATAAGCAATGCCAGGATATAGCTGTCTCAAGATCATACATAGTTTGACAACTTTGACCGTGTGACAAATCTACATCACAGGTTTCTTGTGCTATTGAATTCAAAACCATGATGATAGGTCTACCTCTCCAAGTTAGGTCCCCTAACTAACCTAAGTTGAGCCTTTTCTTTTTAATCACAATAAATATTTCATCCCTCGAAATAAAATCTATGATGATTTTTCCAGTGAAAAGTTGCATCTTCTTAAGACAGATGAATAGCATTAATTAGTGCAACAAGAACTTTGACAACTCAATCTGCAAAACCAACCTATTTTAAACAAAGTTTTTACTTGATTTTAGTTGGAGCTGAAGTTGATAAGGAAAAAAGAAAAGGTTTCTAAAAATAAATTATCAATAGGTTTGATTTTTTATTAGTGGAGGAAACATATCAAGGGCACCTTCTATATTTGCTGGTGTATAGAAAAACTTGCACACACCAATTACAAAAAATAAAACAGAAATTCAGCAAGTTAGCCATGTTAATATGTGCCTTGTCTAAAAACCCAAGGCGTATGCTTTGGAAGAAACTTGGACAGTTTGTTTGCTTGTTTATTTATTTATTTATTTATATATATATATATATATATATATAAAGGTATCAGGTGGTCCCCATTTCGTCCCATTCTTATCAGCTATAGTAGCAATTCAAAGACCATTGAAAGAGCAGTGAGGACCGCATAATAGGTTCTCTATTTTGTCAGCCTAGGCTCACCACTTGCACTCACTATTTCAATGCATCCATAGCCAAAGTTAAAGTGGGGGCTTTACAAGAAGCTATGTAATTCTAATCTAAGTGGACAAAGACATACGCTTAGCAAAGGCTTGCCAACCACTAGACTATAACCTTCGATGGTAAAACTTGAAGAGTTGGGGAAGGAGTTTTGATTAATCAAAAGAACAATTTAATTCAACCAATATGTTCTTGGACCAGGCAATATATAACAGAGAAATCATATTTGGAAAGGGCAAAGTTGAATCCACCAATCTTTAGAAAATGCAAATAATCATAAGAAGTGGAAAGGGCAAAGTTAAATCCACCAATCTTTAGAAAATGCAAATAATCATAAGAAGCCAATTTATGTCGAGATCAAAGTCTTATCATTGAAAAAGACTCCATATGTAGAAAGAAAATAGAAAATAAATAGGAAATACTAAGGTGGAGATTTTTTCCCCTTTCATTCGCAGGGGACAAATTTTAACCATTAAATTAGACATATAATTATTGGAATAATTGATGGAGACTCAAACGGTGGATATGCGAACATGATTATTTATATGTTGTTCTACATCTCCATAAATCTAGAAACTTTTACATATATTGTATCATTAGTCTATGTACCATAACTTATAATATTCGAGATTTTGCAAATTATACACAAAAGAATTTTTTTTGTTTGTTTGTTTCGGCACTTTAAGGTTTGAACTCACTTTTGGGTTTGAAAATGTGTTTAGATGTACAAAGTAGAAACCCACATCTAAAAACATTTCCAGTCTTTTGAACCAAAAAGCCAATGGAACTCAAAATTAGCCTCCCCTAATTTCAAGTTTTTGAGCTCATTTTCTCATATATATCTAAACATAATTTTAAATTTTATTCTCTTTTTAAACTCAAAATCAACTATACATCCAAACAACTATATAAATTCCAATTCAAACTAAAATTTTCAAACTCATCTCAAACTCAACTAGATAGTTTGGCTCTCACTTTAGCCCTATGTCTCTTAACCTTCGGAGGTGTTCCTTCACTAGCATTTTTTTTTTTTTGGGAAAACTTCATTTATTCTTGTGTCTATATTTGTTGGTTTCAATAGAACTCTTTACGAATGTTGTTTCTATCTATTATCATCTAAAGATAATTAAATTATTAATGACTGAAAAAAACCCTACGTGTGCAATATTATAGAAGATCCCCTTAAATATCAAACAATTCCATCAAATTGAGTATGATTTTGTGTGTGATAGCATCTATTATACTAAGAATATTAATGAACTCAATTATTGATTTAGCTTCTAGAACTTATTTTTTAGTTCAAGATCCCTCTTGCTAACTGCAATCAAAGAATTAGTAGATTTGTTCTACCTATTATTATCTTAGAGTTATATATTGGCGTATGAATATCTTATATGCATACTATTAATATAACTTTGAATCGTTTATATTCTCTAATAATTACACAACTATTAAAGTATAATTACTATTTACAACAATCATTAAAGTAAAAATATTAGCGAGATCATTTCAGCCCCAAGCGGTTCCTCGCCTCTGGTACTCTCAATTGTCGGTGATTAGAACAAGGAAGAGTTCTTATTTTCTTAAGTTAGTTACGTAAAATAAAAAAAAATGGAGAATTTGTAGCAGAGTGAAAGTTTTATATTGTAAATTATTTTTATTTCAAACTATAACATGTAAAAGATTTATAGTGTGAATAATTTAAATTCATGAGCTCAAACTGTTTTGTCAGACATTAAATTAATTGTGACATCTTCGTCAAATTCTATGAAAAACCACACAATCTTTTTCGTAATATATCATTCATTCTATAGTTAGAAACTATGCCAAAAAGAAAAAGAGAAAGATATTCAAATAGAAAGTGGAGTGGTGAGAGCTTTGATTTCCGCATCAGATGGGTGACTCCATTGCTTTCATTTCCACAATTACAAGTTGAAATGGGCAGGTTCTGCTCAGACCACAGTTAGGTATTTGGGGATGGTTTGGATTCTGTAGGCCCAGGATGAGTTTTCTCGGCCCACAACAAGCCTCACGCCCAGAAGCTCATTACATGTACAAAACTACCACAAAGCAGAAAATTTTAGTCATAGGACATAGCTTAGTAATCCCACAAATAACTTCATTATAAGGAGTGGAATCTCTGTTGGAGAATTTGGCTATATAGAGAAGAGAATGGAGATTGAATTTTTGGAAAAAGAGAGTATGTTTGAAGTATGTATGAACACTTTGTTTGAAGGTTTTTTTTGCTTACTTATTCAAGTTTGCTAATGACTTAACGTGCAAATTACCCATAAAATACAACAAACACTTAAATATAATATCTAGCAATAATATTGCATTCCAGAATATCAAAAAAACTGTAAATTTTTTGAAGATATGATAAATGAAAGAGGTGTCATTTCATAAACCGATACCAATCATTGCAAGTCATGAAAAGATTTACGTGCAGAGGTACCTTTACATTGTAAAGGTATTTCTTCACATAACATCACATCTATTATAACAGACATATCCGTTGCTAATAGGGACTCAGGTTTATATGAAAAGATACAACCAATGAATACACCGCTTCAAAACAACTCAAAGAACACATTATTTCACTATGTATCAACTCGGGAGGGTGGCGCGGCGGCGCTAGGTGCACTATACCAATTTTCGTGTAAAAATCTAACACCTAGCTACATCACAGCTTTCTTGGGCTTATTGAATTCAAAACCATTATGATAGATCTACCTCTCCAAGTTAGGTCCTCTAACTAACCTACGTTGAGCCTTTTCTTTTTATTCACAATAAATTTTTCATTCCTTAAAATAAAATCCTTGAAGATTTTTCCAGTGAAAAGTTGCATCTTGTTAAGGCACATGAATAGCATTAATTAGTGCAACAAGAACTTTGACAACTCAATGTGCAAAACCAACCTATTTTAAACAAAGTTTTTACTTGATTTTAGTTGGAGCTGAAGTTGATAAGGAAAAAAGAAAAGGTTTCTAAAAATAAATTTTCAAAAGGTTTGATTTATAATAAGTGGAAGAAGCATAAAGGTTAAAGGGTCACAATCTAAATTTGCTCGTCTATAGAAAACTTGTACATAACAATTACAAAAAAAAAAGAAAAAAAAAAAAGAAAAAAAAAAGGTGAAACAGAGATAGATATCTTACTTGGAAAGGGCAAAGTTCAACCCACCAATCTCTAGCAAATGCAAATAATCAGAAGAAGCCAATTTTCATTGGTTGAAAAGTTTAGCAATGAAATCCATATAGATAAACAAAACAGAAAATAAATGGGAAATTCTGAGGTGGAGACTTCTTTTCCATTCCATTTGCAGGGGATAAATTTTAGTCTTAAAATGCAAACTAAATGTTACTTGTAGAATTGTCCCACAATAACAAAGTTCACCTTACCAGGTTTTCTTAGTCTTCTCCTTTTTTTTTTTTTTTTTTTTGCTCTCTCCCTTCCTCCCTTGTTTTTCATCAAATAGCAAATGAAGTCCCTTCATAGATACATTTCTCCTTTTAATCTACAGCTGAATTCCTTTGGATATATATACACACAATCGAAATATCTATTAGGTTTTATCATTTGGTAATGTTAGTCTAAACTATAACATTTTAGAGTTATATGTTCGTGTATGAAGATCACATATACAAAATATTACTATAAGTTTGAATCTGTTATCGTCTCTAATAATTATACAATCTCATTAAAGTAAGTAGGACTTTATTATAGAGCAATCCTATTAAACCATGGAGTAATAACCCTATGACTAACAAAACAGTAGGACCCAGTCTAAAAGATACACTACATGCTAGATTAGGGCTTACAATTTTGTGAGCAACCGGTTATAACCTTATGAGGATAAAAAGGATTTTCCTTTATGATATGAAGTAAATAACTTTTATCACAAAACAAATATCAGCTATTAAACATATGATAAGTAGGTCCCCTCGTTTTTGTTTTTTTTTTTTCAACAAAGCTCCTCGAACTCTTAAAAATATTGCTAAAGGAGCAATCTACATGGATTTTCATTGATAACCTTAATTTATTTCAAAAAGACAGGGCCAGTTTGGTTCGAGTATTTGAATAGAGTATTTGAATGAAAATTTAAATTTTTGTGAGAGAAAATACTGTAGCAAAATGATTCGAACCGTGATTCGAGTATTGAAACAAACGGGCCCTTAAGCACTCTTAAAGCCACGTTTGTGCCTTCTTGCGCGAGCTAGCCTTGTGCAAGGCTACACCAATGCAATTTTTGCAACCATCACGATCTCTTTCAGTGATAAGTTTGGCTAAGGATCTACTTTAGCATGACCTGACCTTGCACATAGTGACAAGCTCAACTCGTGAGCTATTGAGGTAACTAGATCTAGCCGTGGGCTAGTGATGACTCAATGACATGAGCTAGCGAGGCCATCGTCACAGCTGGTCTCTGCGGATCATGGTTTCATGATATTGCCTTGCATTGGTGATACCATTAACCACCAAGCTAGTGAGACCATTTCCAGATATGGCTTCATTAGCCTCACTGCTCTCAAGTAGGTTTTCTCGCCTTTGGTGGTCTCAATTGTTGGTGATCAAAATAAGGGATTGTTTTTATTGTTTAAGTTAGGTAAAAAAAATTGGAAAATTTATGGTAAAATGTGATAAATTCCTTACTGACATGACATAATTCTTAACTGTGAGATCATTGTCAAGTTTAATTAAAACAACTCAATTTTTTTTGAATTATGTGATATGATTTGTAGTTAAAAGCTATACCAAAAATAGATTTTCAATTAGAAAGTATATCGGTGAGAGCTTTAAATCCCGTATTAGATGGGTGAATTGTATATTTATGCTGCATGCTATCTTTTTTAGGTGTAGATTGATTTGTGCCACACACTACAAAACTATTTGATTCAATGCCATAAACAAAAGGAAAAAGACTAATTACCCTCGTCTTCATATTCGGTGTTTTTCCTCTCTCTCTCTTTTTCCTCATCTTTCTCCTCCACCCTCCCCTTTTCTTCTTTTCACTCTTGTCTAGATGCTCACTCCTGCTACAAAGACAAGACCGCTAGATCTGTTGAGCCTAGTGGTGGACATCGGGTGGGTTGGGTGGATTTTAGGGATTTTTTAACCCACCCAATCAAAATTCAGATTGGTTAATGTTAAATCTAATCCACCCAATGAACCCAAACTTTAAAAGCAACCCACCCAATTAAAGTTTGGGTGGATTGGATGTGTTATTTTGATTGAGTACTATGAAGAGAAAAATTCAAACTAATAATTTACCAAAATAAAAAATATATAAAGAAAAAAACTAAAATTCATCATATATTAGATGTCTAACAAAACTCAAATACATAAGTCAGATCTAGCAAACAAAACATAATAAAAACTAAGAAAACAAACACCTAAGATCCAACAATGCAGGCGAGAAGAAGACTACGTGTAAGAAAGGCGTGGATATAGAGGTTAGCAGTGATCAAATGAGAGAGAGAGAGAGAGGGTTTTTTTGACTTTGAAGTGAAGAAATAGATATTAAGATAGATAGGATTGTGAACAAAATGCAAACATGATGTTAGATGTATATACTGGAATAGACAATGGTAAAGTTCTTTTTCTATTCTTTTTAAGGGATTATGTAGTGCACTTTGTAGTATGTATTAGAAACTAGAAATTAAAAAGTAAAAAGTAGAAGTCAGGAACGAAAGAGAAGAAGTCTTTATAAATTATGTTACGATTTTTTTAAGAGAACAAAGTTTTTTTTAAGTAGAAGATTATATTAAAATTACAATATTAAATATATAAAATAAATAATATATATGGATATTTTACATTGGGTGGTTCCAATTATTTTAGAGTTTCAAAAACTAAACACAAACCCACCCAATGAAAAATTAGATTGGATAGGTTAATAGAAATTCTTATTGAGATTCATCGGATTTGGATTATTTCAATTTTTATTAGGTGGATTAGATCGAATTTGTGAGATTGTCAAATTTTTTATTTACCCTTAGTTGTGCCTCCACCTCTATGATCTACAAAATCCATCGCCAGATGCGTTTGTTCGACCGCACGACAACCAGCCATGGTTGAAGTCTGGGAGCCTCACGACGAGTACGGACTCGCCAAGGCCAAAGTTCGACCCACCCAGGCGCTGTAGCCGACAAAACCATGAGATTAGTCCTCCATAATCATTCTCCATTTCTATTTCCTCTCTCTCGTCGGAGCCATCATACACCATAGACGAAGTTGCATGAGGATTATTGATGGCCACAACTATCTTGCCATCATAGGAATGACAACCTTCTAATTTCGTCACAAGATTGACAAGAAGTGTAACTCTATTTTTTTGTTTGGTTATTTGTTGAGTTTTGTTATGGTCATTGTGTTTATGATTTTTATGATTTTTTTTGCATATTTGTAATTTTTTAGTGTCAAAAATGACCATGATGTCATCGGTCTTAGCAATTACAGGATAGTAATTGTGCATATACTGACAGCATCTGTGACAAATCCTGGATTTCGATCAGTAACCACGGCGGTAGCCACAGTAGATACCAGGGTATATTTTGATTACTAAATATAATGTGATAATGTGACTTTTTTTTGTATGTCATAAATCAATTTAAGCTTTGTTTTTGTGGCAATTGTGTAAAGAGCCCAAGTGAACTCTCACCCCACATTTAAGTACATGGTCAATTTGAGAGACACTACTTATGTGATATTGTTTTTCAATTTTAACGCTTCTATAAAAAAGTTTATAACACACTGCTTTCAATGAATATAAATACATTATTATTCTAAAGCATTTTAGTTTAAGGTTAGGTAAATATATGTTATCTAAAAGTGTTCTAGCTTTTTTAGCTAAAAAAAAATATGGATTAAAAAACAAAGAAAAAATGATAGAATACAATAATGATAATAAGAAAATGGGATATCACCTAATTTATTTTTAAAGTACATATGGACTTGTCCATACTTTTAGGCCAGAAATGGGTCAAGTTCAACTTAGCCCATACTTTTGAATTTGGCATTTGTGAAGGGGGAATTTTGTAGGCCCAAGATGAATTTTCTCAGCCGGCAACTATCTTCACACTCTGAAGCTCAGCATCATGAGTTCTAATCATAGGTATCTCGTAGAAATAATTCAACAGTGTAAATTTAATCTTTCCAACCGTATGTTAAAAACAAAAAGAAGAAATTAGGAAACCTTTTGGCTCATTTTTTGTGTTTAATTTTATGCATCTTTTAGAGTTACATCCATCATAATTTATCTTACAAAGGAATAAATGAATTAAAAAAAAATTAGTGTTTATAAAAGCGTATAAATTTTTATGCTTCCTTATTAGAAAGGCACATCTCTACATTTTTATGCTTCCTACTTGTTTAAATGGTTTATGTATTTTCTTGAATATTATAATATTTTTATTTAGGGCAGAGCACAAAATTAAATACTTGAGTTAAACATGGGTAGATTTCCTAATTTTCCATATGATTTTGTCCATCCAACAATTCCACAATTTTCCAACTGGTCACATTTTTGCTTGATACTACATGACCAAAAAGTTAACCAAGTCAACAAAACAAGCTTCCGTGTAGATTAAGGCCTTGGTTGAGAGGTTGCAATTTGTTGAACTAATTTGATCATATCTATATCAAATTTGGCCATGTCAAATAGTCAAAAAGGGCAAAAACTCCTAAAATCCACCCCCAAAACAGACACCACCTCCTCCATGAAAGTGACATCCAATGACGTACCAATATTGGGAGAGAGACATATATGGGAAAGTGGGATCAAAGTGCTACACTCTCTTATATTATTCTGCACATTAAAGTGTATCCAAACACAAACTTACATGCAAACGGCGGAAATTTGTGAACATCATCAACCAGTCCCATTTGGGCTTTCTTTTTCTACTTTCCAATGTATACTAATCCTCCACTTACTCATGAGAAATTTCTTTTTCTTCCTTTTTTTTTAATTTAAATATATACCATTTATTTAGCCTTGGACTTGTGACAGGGAAGTGAACTGTGGACCCCGTATGATTGCCAAGACATCAGACTCTAGTTCT
Organism: Artocarpus heterophyllus; assembly: GCA_025403435.1. Taxonomy (NCBI): domain Eukaryota; kingdom Viridiplantae; phylum Streptophyta; class Magnoliopsida; order Rosales; family Moraceae; genus Artocarpus; species Artocarpus heterophyllus. The sequence continues at coordinate 7,852,049 of CM046341.1, forward strand.
TGTGCAGACAGTTTCTTTAAAATAATAGTTTTTTTTTCCTTTTTTTTTTTCGTTTTATTTTTTCTAGTGACATGTATAACTGGCATTTTTGCAAGAAAAAAAATTCTTGGGACATAATCGGAGTTAACCACTACAATTAATAAAATGTGAGTTCTATTTGTGGCTCTTATATCATAGGACTCACCTTCTATTAGCGTGTAAATATTCAACACCATCAATATATTATTTTTTTTGGGCAACATTAATTTTCGTATTTATCTATAGATCATGATATTACCTTTCAGGTTTTTGATTAATTTGCCCATAACTTTGTATATTTTTCTTCTAAATGTTTTATCAATAAAAGAATTATTTTCAGTTTGAATGAATTTATACCCATATGAATTTCCATGTTATTTGCCATTTTTAACAATAAGGAAAGTGCATTTTCTCTTTTCTGCGTCTGTTTTGCTTTTGGCTATGAGGTGGATTAGTTTTTGTAAGAAAGGTGAAAAGACAAGTCAATTCAAAGAAGATTCCATTATTATAACGTTTTCTCATTGTAATGCATCTTTAAACAGGGATTTGGACAATAAAGGGCATGCAGATTATGGGTCAAAGAAAATGTCCAAAACGATGGGCAAAGTAAAGGTGCACAAATGATAGAGTCGAGAAAACGTGGTCCCAAGGCCCTTTTGGATGCCATAAGCACTTTCCTCATGGACTAAAGTACAACAAATCCATTATATCCCGAGTTTGAAAACTGCTAAACAATATTTTCGGGGAAAAAAATATGCTAACAATATGTGCCGCCAAAAAGGCTAAGCCTTTGATCAAATTTTTAGTTCAAAATATTATAACATGTAAGAGTTTTATACTGTTTTAATTTTTATTTTTTTACTATAGCATATGAAAGCTTTACAATATTTTATAACTAAAAAGTTGATTTTAACCAACTTTGCACAACACTAACGTGTCTAGGAAGTGATTTGAACTAAAATTTTTAGTTCAAATACTAGAGCTTGTGAAAGCTTTGTATTGAAACTTTTTTTTTTGATATTGTAGCACGTGAGAGCTCATTGTATCAACTAAAAGTTTTGGTTTAAATTAAAGTAGTCAAACACACTAGAAACATAGAGAAAGCGAAAAAAAAAAAAAAAAAGCACAAGCATGACCTTATTGACAAGCATGCCTTTTTGGTGGGCACCATATTTTGTGACACTTTAGCTCGACGTGATTTATGTCCAAGTGGAACGAAACGTGGGGTGGGTTTTCATAGCCTTTGATTCTACCACTTCCACATGAATGCTTGCCATGTTTATTGCGAGTTGCAAATGGAGATATCTTTGACAACATCGTTAATGAAGGAGTTATTCTAGAACCAATTTATGCAAGATAAGTCTTAGATTTTTGTAAGATTTTGTGGAAACTCAACCATTGCGATATATAGTACAAGTGAGATTTTTGAATTACAAGTAACCAAAATACAAGGTTTAAGAAAAAAGCATCAAATTTTTGTTTTAAATCCAGTAGGATGTGAAGAAATATAACATATCTATAAAATACAATTCTAAACCATCATATTACTCTAAGAACTTAAGAACTTGATGTATATCTGATCAGAACTGTATTGTGTGTGTATATATATATTGATGTATATCTGATTAGAACTGTATTATTATATATATATATATATATATTTAGTTTTATGGATTGTTTAGAAGAATTTAAACCAATAGTTTGAACCATTTTTTATTCAAAACACTGTAGCTATTTAGAGATTTATACTGTAGCCGTTGAGAACTTTATACTGTGAATGGTTTGAACATGTTCGAACTAGAGAATTTGAATAGTATACTAAATTGAAAGGTTGAACTTTTGTTACAAGAGATGGTTAAGTATCCTATGATTTTACATGGGTGTACGAGAAAGACAATAAAACACAACTAAACACAATGACAAGTACTGAGTTAATATGCAAGAATGCAAAGACAAGGTATTTAGTAAAATTAGTTCTAACAAAAACTTTTGATTGTTATAGTATAAAGCTCTCATATGCTACAGTGATAAAAAAAGTGAGCTATAGTGGTTTCATTTAAAAGTTTTAGTTTTAACCATATTTTGTAAACACCTATAAAAGTCTCACGTCTTGTTTGTTACATGGGATTAGGACTAAGATAAGGATAAATAATCTCACTCTCTCGGTGCCGATATTTGACTCGACAACAATTCTTTGACCTAAAAATAATCTCCCAAATGGGGGATAACTTATCCAACAAAAAACCATGGGATTAATATAATTTGGTGCCCTGTTTGTTGCAAATCTCACTCCCATGTTTGGATATAATTTGTAGATATAATTTGTAATTTTTTTAATAAATATAAATTGGGATTAATATAATAATTTTTTATAGATATAATTTTGTATATCTACAAAATTATAATAAACCAAATATCTATAGATATAATTTGTAATTTTTTTAAGAAATATAATTGTAATAATCAAATTAACATAATCCAATTCAACTAGATACCAAACACAAAATAGGGTTAAACATAATCTAATTCAATCTTATCTAATTCAATCCTAAATTTATTATTAAATCCAATCCAATCCAATATACCAAACAGATTCGAAAAGAATTGGGTGGGAGAAAAAGCTTCAAACTTTACCCTACCAAATGTTCAAACGAGGCATGCATGCCCTAGTTCTTCATTTTTTTTTAACATGCCTAGTTCTTCAATTTAGATATGGGCAATGTTCAAATCACTATCAGCTACAGTGAGAAGGTAATTTTTTGGAAGAAAGATTAAAAAAAAAAGCAATAACACCAAAAGTTTGTATCTATGATGAACCAAACCCAATAATTGCTAGTGCAAAGCTCGAGAGGTATTGGCTGGCCATCTTTCTCTTTGTCATCATTTGGTTGCTCTTTTGTAGAATGAATGCCCCATGTGGGGCTGCGTCCATAGCCCTCAAGCAAGAGTAATGTCCCAAATAAAAAGAATCTACCAACTCCCACTATGTCTAACTTTTTTGACAAAATAACCCTAAACAAGTTTGGTCAGATTCACTAACATATTTTTTTCTCATCCTAATGACAAATGCAATCCAAAGTCACACACTGCAGGCTAGACTTTTGGAAGGAACTTTAGATAAGGGAATTTTGTTGCCTTCCTTCTTTCACATCATCTTGAAGTATTCCAAGATTTGGAGCCTTCTCAGCTTCTTATCTTTTTCTATGATAAAAGGAACACAAAGTAAAAGAAGAAAACGACAGAGATAAATATATAAAAAAAAACCCAAAGAAAAAGGGAGGTGAATCATTTAGGGGGTTGAGATCATAGACGGAGTTCCAACACACCCAAATTGTTCTTTTTTTTTTTTTTTTAAAGGCAAGAGGCAATATTAAGAATATCATTTAGAGGAGCAGGTAACACCTAAAATCAGATTAACCATAACAAATTTGGATGCTTTTTTCCCCCTTTTTTTTTAATTTTAAATATAAATCACAACAAATGAAATTGCTAGGAATAGAAGCTTTTACTAGGACCATAATATGCAGGGTCAGCAGGCAACCATATGGGAACTTTGCTCCAATAGAAGTTAGCCTTGCATTTTCACAAGATATGCAAATCTTGACTTTGGAAACCCTTAGAAACCTACAATTTGACACTGAGCACCCTTTACTTCAAGAAAGACAGACAAAATCTAACCTTTTGAAATTTTGTAACTAAGTTCCGAATTATAAGTTGCATATCCCATAAGGCCATAACTAAAATGTGAACATATAATCATATGTTGCCTTTTACTCGGATCTGCATGTGAAATCTGTACAAATTGGATTTACAAATTGTACTGTTTGAGTTGAGGTGAGGTCAGAGACATGAGATCAGAGTGCTATTATAGAAAGCATGTCGTTTTCAAAGCCACTTTTTTCTCTAGAATTCAAATAATATCTACACAAAAAAGGTAGACCTGACCCCTCCAAGTTCCAACAATGAATGCCCTTTAACAAGTTCACCCGTACCAAATCACCCACCCCACCATTCCAAATAGGAAATTACTAATCCAAGTACAAGAAAGCCAATTTCATTTTAAGTATGATTCTACGGTGGGGTGCCTTCTTTATAGGCCTTGTTGGTACCCTCGTTCATTGGAATTATAAATAGGGTGTTTAGCTTTCGACAACAAATAATGTAAAACTTTTAAGAATTACAGTAAAAAGTAAAAAGTTGTTACAGTGTAAAGTCTCACATGTTACAATATGTTTAACCAATTGGTTCTAACCAATACTTCCAAATACTTTATAAACTCAAATACATGGAGAAGAATTTTTTTGGCTACACCGTTACATTCACTACATAAGTTTTTACCATATCACCAATTCAAGAATGACATTATTAGTTCCTATAATATACATTGTTCCTGCTATAGAAGTCCTCTTTATTTTCCCCCTGTTTGGCATTGTGGTGGGAACCGAACTCAGTTATAAACAATGTAAAGCTCTCACATGCTACAGTAACAATTTAAAAATTACTACAGTGTAAAGCTTTCACGTGCTACAGTTATAATTTAAATTGCACCATATGCGTGACGGTTTTCGTCATTTGCAAGTTATATCTCAAATTTATTATTTTGATATTTAGAAACTTAAACATGACAATCTTTGACAATGAAGGCGAGTCGATAAAAAGGTTAAATTAGGGTCCAAACGATAAAATTAACCATGTTTTTGGACTGTCAATAGTGTAAAGCTCTTAATAGTCATAGCAAAAATTAAAAAAAAAATGACTACAATATAAAATTCTCACATGCTAAGGTTCTTAAACTTTTAAGTTCTAACCAATTTGTTTAATTGCAAGTAAAAAGCTTTAGGTGTATTTATGCCAAAATTTGAGACATTCTCGTCTATTAACCGACGCCATTAGTTTTAGACCATATTTAGAACAAATTTCAAATATAGCGTTTTACATATCTACAAATTTCAAATATTATTTTGTAGTTTGAATCACGGTTTAAATTATTTTGCTACAACATTTTCTCTCATAAAAATTAAATCTTTATTTAAATACTTTAACCAAACAAGCTCTTAGAATCTAGATCGTCACACGGAAAATTCTTAAGGCCGATTTAGTGCAATCAACCCCGTTTATTTTATTTGATTTATGTTTGACCTTCTTCGCTCGTCCGATAATACATATCCCCAAAATAATACTCTGTGGAGGACAGTTTGGTAAAACCAGCGGTTAACAGAAAGTCGCAAACGAAACCTAAAATACAATTCAAAAAATTCTGAAAAATCCTTTTCTCAGCCAGAGAGAGGCCAATTTCAAATACCGATCCCCCATTTTGAGGCTCAAGCCATCTCTACTACTACTACAACTTCCTCCACTAAAGTAAAACAACAACTTGAACAAGGCTAAACAAAAGGGGAAAAAAAAAAGCCAAAGGAAAAAAGGCTTGCTCTTTTTCCTCTCCAATCCATCATTACGCATTCTGCTTCACACTCTTTAGCACGCGAAGATTGAAGAAGCTTCTCTGTCTGCGCTTTGTGCTTTTTGTCGTCTCAAATCCCATGCCCAGGTAACAACACTAATCAATGTCAATGATTTTTTTTTTTGAATTAGTGAAATTTGGATTAATGGGTATTTTTGTTTTGCTCAAATGGCTAATGGGTATTTCTCAGATGCGTCTGAATCCTCAAAAATCTGTGAAAAGTCTCGTCCTTGGCGAAAACCCAGTTCTCATTTTCACTTCCTGATCTTTTGTAATTATTGTTGTTGTTATTATTAGCGGCCATTGTTCAAGAAGCAATGGTTGCTGAGCCTTGGATTGTGAAGATGGGAAGCCAAGTAAGTACAAATCTCAAGCACGCTTTTCTTCTCCAACCTTCAAAGAGCAAGAACAACCTCAGGAACTTAGAAAACATCGACAAGAACAAGAACAAGAACAAGAACCAGACAATCGGAATTCTCTCCTTTGAAGTCGCCAATGTTATGTCTAAAACCGTTTATCTCCACAAGTCCTTGACTGACTCTGAGATCTCCAAGCTCAAAAACGACATCTTTAACTCAGAAGGAGTCCAAACCCTTGTCTCCTCCGACCAGTCTTATCTTCTCGAGCTTGCTCTTGCAGAAAAGCTAGATGATTTGAACAGGGTTGCTTCTGTGGTTTCAAGGCTTGGAAAGAAGTGTTCTGAACCGGCCTTACAAGGTTTTGAGCATGTTTATGGTGATATTGTTGGTGGGGTTATTGAGGTGAAGGAATTGGGGTTTTTAGTTAAGGATATGGATGGTATGGTGAGGAAAATGGAGAGGTATGTTAATGTGACGTCGAAGTTGTATAGCGAAATGGAGGTTTTGAATGAGCTTGAACAGGCCACTAAGAAGTTTCAGAACAACCAGCATGAGGAAAGCAAGAGGGCTTTTGAGCAGAAACTGGCCTGGCAGAAGCAGGATGTAAGGCATCTCAAGGACATTTCGCTTTGGAACATGACTTACGATAAGGTCGTAGAGCTTTTGGCGAGGACGGTTTGCACAATTTATGCGAGGATTTGGGCTGTTTTTGGCGGAGACTTTGGTGGGTTGAGAAAGGATGAGCCTTTGCCATTGAAGAGGGTTTTGAGCAAGAAGACGGAGTTTCATTCAGGGAAAGTCGAGAAGGCCGTGGTGCTGAAAAGGGGGTCTAGTGTTAGGCCTCCTTCTCAAGTTGGTGATTCAAGGAAGGGTGAATTGGGTATGTTCAGACCGGAGGATTTGGTTTTCCCTTGTGGGACTAGCCCCGGGAGGCTTTTCATGGAGTGTCTTAGTTTGAGCAGTTCGGTCTCGGTGTTGGAAGATAATAGTGTTGATTATGAGGAAAGGGGAAGCCAAGTTTCTGCTTGTTGTAGCATTGCAAATAGTGGGTCAAGGAGAGAGCAAAGGAACTACTCTAGTTGTTTTAATAGGTCACAAATCGGTGCCAATTCTGGAGTTGTGAATGGTGTGAGATTTGGTCCCAAGAGTAGGTTAGTTTGTTATGTTCCTCCTTCAACCATTGGAGGTTCTGCTCTGGCTTTGCACTATGCAAATGTTTTAATTGTGATCGAAAAGTTGCTTCGTTATCCTCACTTGGTTGGCGAGGAAGCAAGAGATGATCTGTATCAGATGTTGCCAACTAGCCTAAGATTGTCACTTAGGACTAAACTCAAGTCCTATGTGAAGAACTTGGCGATATACGATGCACCTCTTGCGCACGATTGGAAAGAGACCCTAGATGGCATTTTAAAGTGGCTAGCCCCATTGGCACATAACATGATCAGATGGCAAAGCGAGCGCAATTTCGAACAGCAGCAGATTGTTACACGCACAAACGTTCTTCTGCTTCAGACTTTGTACTTTGCAGATCGCCAAAAGACCGAGGCAGCTATATGCCAACTTCTTGTTGGTCTGAATTATATATGTCGTTACGAGCATCAGCAAAACGCATTGTTGGATTGTGCTAGCAGCTTCGATTTTGAAGATTGCATGGAGTGGCAATTGCAATGCAGAGCTGCATATGTTGATTGACGACATTCTTAATTGGAGTTCCTGAACATCGTATTTAAGCATTTTTTTTTTCTTTTCCTTATTTCCCAATTTTTACATGAAGAAATAGATGATGATAGCTCAACCGGAGGTGAATATTTGGGCCTTATCACTCGTACTGAAGACTTCAGTTGATTAATGTAATTCATTTTCAAGGTATGGGAAGCTTTGACTTCAGGAGTACTCACTTCCAAATATTTATGAAAAAATAATTTCTATCTTCTGCAGAATTGTATATACGTTTATCAGCTCCTGTATAGTTCGTGTTTTTTCTTTAAAATTCTGCTCAGAATTTGAAGTACACAACTGTATGCAAAGTCAGATATAAATGATAGTGTCTAAATGTTTGTTTCAGCAAATCACAACCACTTTTGTAAAGGGACTAGCATAATCTAAACTGATTTTGTTGCCAACTTGTACAGTTTGTTATGTTCTTATTTGACCAAATCAATGATAGAAGAAACTGAAAAAAGAGAATAACAGGCTTGTGAATTTTGTGACATGTTTTGGTTTGGGGACTTTCCTATCTATTAACAATGAGATGCTTTGGAAATGAAAGTGTGATGAACTTTTCAGTAGTCCTTTAACAGAGTATAAAGTTCAGGGAGAGCATAAAATTCTTCAGTTTCAAGCATTCTTTGTGCTATGCCTATATATATTTTTCTGCACAAATCCCTTTTGATTAAAATTTTGGCTTTGTGAACAAGTACATAAGGATTTTCTTTTTTAATTTGTAATTTATTGTTCAATTCTCAACGCTACCTGAAACGCACTCATGTAGTGAAAGTATACAAGGAGGGAACTTGAGGATATTTGAAACTTGAGGATTTTTTTTTCCTCTTTCGAAGTGTTACTGCTTTTCCATCTTTTCCCTGTTTATGTATACAAGGAGGGAAGCATAATAATATACCTCCATGTTCTCATGGAGGTATAATAAACAAAGAAAAGAAAGGAAAGGAAAAGAAAAGAAAATGGTCAATTCCTCCATAATTGAACCTTACTATTTTTCCTTTTTTTTTGTTGGTTGAACAGGTAATGGTAATTGTGAATTTAGAAATTCTAATAGGCTTTCTTTTATTAATAGGATGTTTGGGAAGTGAATTGAAGGTTAAAAATAAAAGGATTATAGCATGTGAGAGTTTTATTTTGTAGCATACTTGTGCTTTATACTATAACGTATGAGAATTTTATACTATTAGAGTTAAAACTGATAAGTTATAACTGAATTCACCAAATACCAGAGAGTTTATTATTGCCCAGGTTTGACTATGCAAATTTTTTATGATGAATTCGCCAAACAACAGATGGTTTATTATTGCCCAGCGCTGACTATGCAGATTTTCTATAATGTTATGTATTCCAACGCTTCTGATGTAATGCCTCTCGTCCACTGACACCAGCTAAATGACTTTAAAAAAAAGTCATTTTGGACAAATAATTTTTTTTGGACAATTTTTTAGCGTAAAAAAACACGTTTTTTAGGCATGAACACTGTTTTAATTTTTTTTTTCTTTCTACTATGTTGAGGTTTCTTTACTCGTTATAATTATTTTCATCTTTTTAAAAAAAAAAATTAAAACAGTTTTACTGTTTAAAAAATTATATTTTTTTGTGTAAAAAAAAATAGAGACCATTTCCTCAATTAGAATTTGTTTTGGGCTCTTTGTTTCAAATTCTTCCCACCACCGCCAAGGTTTGCTGCGCGGCATAATGGGCAATAATTGAAGGTTGCTATATTTGTTGGGCCAACGTTTTGCCAGACTACCGTGAGCTTGAGGCCTTCTGATTGATTGCAAAACATCACGTGCTTGTGCCTTTAAACTTGAATCATGACTCACATTTATGCATCCGTTTTTAGTCGCGAGGTCCTAAAGCTCTAATTCCCTTAACCTAAAGTCATCTATTTATTTATTCATTTTCAAAATAGTAGAAGTTGAAAGAGTAGAGTTGGCATATCCTAAAAGACAACACATTCTTGCAAGATGTGAATATATATTCATATATAAGTTTTGTTCCGTGGATATGGATAGACTAACTTGAATTTAAAATCTTAATGAGGTAAATAGATTGTCTTATTACTTCACTGAATGATCGCTGATTCCAAAATTTGACTTATACGTAATTCAACATGCCACTGCAACGCATACTAAATAATTGCATTACGACACATGCCAAGTTATTGCATTACGATTATTGGCCTATTAAAACCCCTTGTTGTGCATACACGCATAACTGAAAGTTTTGCTTACGAGGATTGCTTTTGGTAAGAAACTATTCATGCATTATATATAACTTAACGATAATTCTACGCTAAAGTACAAAAATCAAATCTTTATTTGAACCATTGGATCTGTATAAAATTATATCATAAACATGCGCTACTGGTATGACATCCGTACTATACAAAGCCTGTAAACCTTATTGCAGCTTCTATGGGGTTAAGGGAAGGATAAAATCGTACATTTCAACTTTCTTTGTGTCATTATAGTCCTTTCATTGGTTAAGCTGTCAAGGCAGAGATATTGATCCAGTTTCATTAGTAATACATTTCAACTTTCTTTGTGTCATTATAGTCCTTTCATTGGTTAAGCTGTCAAGGCAGAGATATTGATCCAGTTTCATTAGTAAACAGTACCCATATTTACAGAAGGCAAGTGTTAATATTATTAATAATGGAGGGATGTGTACACTGCACTTCCTTGCAACAATCAATATGGACTATGAACAAGGAAGGCAGGTGACACCATGTGGGCATTTAATTGATGGGAACACACAAAAGGGCATTTAGATTCAATGTTGACATTGAAGAGGTCTTGAATTTTTTTAATGGATGTTGTTGGCCATCATTGGACTTAAAAAGCAAAGTGACATCAAAGCCACCCTTCTCCTTCCATTATTGAATTTGCAGTCATAAGTGAGTCTTTATAATTAAACACCAACAGAAACAACCAAACTTCGTACTGTGGAATGAAACAGCTGATTTTGTTAGATCAGTTTGTAGGGACTTCCCTGGTCTAAATGCCTCCTGTTACACAACATCACGTGGCCAACGTCATAGAGAAGTAAATTAAAGAAAAATTATAATTTTCTTTAAAGATTGGGAGATGATGGGGAGTGAAATGTATCTTGATTATGTTTAATTTTTCAGGGATAAACAAGGATGTATGGTTAGGGATGGGAGTACTCCCAAGGGGACGGGTCCCGTGGGTAAGTGCCTTGAAAGGAGCAAGGATGGAGGATAATATTTGGAGATTTGGATAGGAATAGGGAGAAGGTCTTGTCCTTGAATTGAGGGCGGGGCGGGGACAGGCGGGGACAAGAGAAGCACTCCTCGTCCCACCTCCTCCTTGATATACATTTTATTAATTTGTTAAAAATATATTTATTATTATTCTTAAGATTATTTTTTTCTCAACATCTATTACATTTTATTAATTTGTTAAAAATATATTTATTATTATTCTTAAGATTATTTTTTTCCTCAACATCTATATTTTATTAAAATTCGGTATGTTTTGTTAAAATATTGAATTTGGATTATATCGACTATGAATTTTATCTCACCTTTTGTTTATAATTATTATTGAAATTTTGATCAACAATAAACATCATTGTAGGGAGTGGAATTCTAATATCCAAGAAAATTTCATTAATTTAAGTCTATAGCTAAGACAAGATTTAAACAATGAGGTTCATTAGGAACTTCATGTAAATATGAAGTTTTGTAATCAATGTGAAATGTGTGTAATTTTTATGAATTATGATGTAGTTTATGCAAACAAATTTTATGAGTCAACTAAATTTTTTTTTAAGTGCTTAAATAGTGATTTTAATATCACAAGGATTTTTGTTAAATCCAAATTTTATGACAAAGATTCATGAGTGAGTATTTAAAGACATTAAGATAAAAGTTAAATGATAAGTAGGTAACAAGAAAGCTAGAAGTAAAACTATCAAAGAATCTAACATAACAGATTCTATAACAAAAATACAACATAGAAATTATACTGTATAAAATAATACAATATAGGAATTTAATTGAATAAAAAGTATGGATAATCATGGAAAAATATGGAAGCTAGCGGAAGGTTACAGGAGGGATACTGACAATATAGAAAAATTTTATACAGTATAAATTTAGAATAAAAAGTCAAAATAAAAGTTTGACTTTTCTACTTCAAAAGTGTGGAAAATTCCATATTTTTCTTAAAAAATTCGTGGGCCTTAGGTGGGGTAAGAATTCATACCATTTTATTTACAAAAATGCCACTAGATTTAGCCTACAAATATCCCAGCACTTGGTGAAAATCAAGACCTTACTTTCTCCATCATTTCTCTTCAAATCCTTCACTTTAAAACCCTAATTCTCTCAGCACTTTGCCAAGTTCCAGCCATTAATTATCCTTAGAATTAAGGCACATCACTATATAGAAGATTTCGAGAAAATCCTAAGGTAAAAACCCTAACTTTCGTTAAGTATATTTTATAGAATTTGAAGTTTAAAGAAGGAGTTTTTATTGGCCAAGTATTATTAAAGTGTGTTGTGAACCTGTTTTTCACCGAGAATAACAGGTTTATGATTGTTGAAGAGGATACAAGTGTTTTGGGAACTTTTGAATACAAGCCCTAAGAAAGGTTATGTTCTGAGAAGCCATACATACCAAGTGACAAATGTTATGGATTATGGTATAAAAGGAAAACTATATGATGTGGTTGAGTCATCTTTCATATGTTTGATGGTATGTTAAAAATATTAAAGTTAAAATATAAACAGGCAAAAGTAAATGAGTTAAACTATTACACTTTTATTGTAACAAAAAGTACAACAGATTTCAAATCTTTGTGTTTTTGATATTTTTAAAGGCTGAATTGGTTTTGAGTTTAACCTAAGTCTTGTTAGAAACATTGAAACAAATAACTTTGATGAAGAAGCTTTCTACAACTTCTAAACGAATCAAGTGGTAAAACAATGATTTTCAAATAAGCTATTTAAGGAATTAGTTTAAAACATCTTCAAATGTGTTTATTTTTGAAAGAGTTTAGAACATGAAAATTGTAGTTTTCATTGAGACTATTATGGTTGTGAAAGAGATTTATAATAAACTATACAAATTTTAAGTTTTGAAATTCAACTACAAAGTTTAGAAACAACTAAAAACGAGCCTCGAACTCGTTAAAGAAAAAATGCTTTATGCTATGATAAATGAAAAACTAATGTAAGATTCGACAATAGTTTGTCAAAGTTAGATGCATAAAGTAGTTAAAATATTAGCTAACGATTGAGCATCACTCTAATAGGACATAGAGAAGGCTCATGTCTTATAAAGGGAAAGGTTTAGTTGAAACATTAGTGTGAGGAGCAAGTAAGTTATAGTCTCACCTATGGCATAAGGTTATGAATATTAATGCTTGATGGTTGATTGAAAATGTTTGCATTTGAAATGCTTTTCAATAAAAAATGCATGTAAGTATGTCAAGTCATGACATAAAGAATGTTCACTACGATTACATTGTTGGTAATCCAAACATGAGAGAAAAGATAAAGAAGTGCTGTACTGGTCTCCTTGATGTGAGGCATTTAAAGTTAAAGTTTATTCCTCCAGACCTAAAAAGTAGATTGAGAAAGTGTAGATCCCTGCCTAAAGGGAGGTGATGAGATTATAAAAGTGTATATTTTACAAGGCTTAAATCATTTATTTATGCTTTTATTTCTCATTAAATCCTCTAATTAATAGCATTTTTGTGTTAATCAATATTTTTGTGTCTTAGTATGAAAATATGTTTAAAAATGTGTTTTTAGTGTGTTTTTATGTTTAATAATATTTTGGTAATTTTTAGAGTCGTTTCGGTGTGTTAAATAAGCGTTTAGTTTGTAAATAGTTAAAATCATAAAAATAATGTGTCGTTATTTTATTTTGAGTTTTAATGTGTTTGATAGTGTGTTTTAAGTTTGTAAATATGTCCTACTATATTTTTAGTAATTTCTAAAAATATTTTCAAGTCATAAAAATCATATTTGTGCTAAACTAAAAAAGACTGGAAATTTTATAAGTTCTTATCTATTTTTAATTAATTTTGTGTGTTTTAATGTAAAATAAATATTTTAATATTTTTATAAATATTTTGTTTGTAAAATAATTAATTTTAGTGTGTTTGTGAATTTTAGATTAAAATCTGGAGGAAAAACGGAGTAAAACGACATCAAAACGGGCAAAATTGGACATCAAATGCATAAAAAAATGAATTAAAATTCAAATTTCAAAATCATGGGACACATGGCAAGATTTAGACCATCGGATGCGCTGCCAATCGATCTCGTCCGTCCATCTGTGTACCAGACGTCGGCCCTGCCAGGCCACGCGTTAGCCGAACAGCGGGCGTCAACACTGACGCGTCAGCGGGCCCCACGTGCATTTAGAAGCTATCCAATCGCATGCGGTCATGTTCACGTGTTTCCATCCTTTCATCCGTCAGATCTGATTACCAAGATTGATCGAACTGTTTTTAATCCTGGTCCCACCGGTCCCACTTGGGCCCAATTCAAAGCTTGTTTGTTGATCGTTGGATCGCAAAAAGAACGTGTCAGATCATCCTGTTTCAGTGCTTATCATCGCCGTGCAACAACAAATTTCAATCTCAAATTCCCATATCCAAGGGCAAATCTCAACGTGGAAAAGAGGAGAAAATGGATCAACATGATCCAATTATTGAACAATAAAATATAATAAAAATAATAATTAAAAAAAAGTAGAAACAGTAATTTTCAAGGCTATAAATAGCCTTGCATTCTCCCATCTTTGGGCATCACTTCGGGCCTTTGGCCCTCTTTTTCCTTCTTTTCCTTTCTGTTGAGTTAGACTCAGCAGTATCTCCCTAGGTAAAAATAATAAAATAATATCTAAATTAGAGTAAAAACTCTGGTGAGGCAGAGAGATGATCTTGTATGCATAGTACTTTGGTATGAATTTTGTTTCTATATCTGTTTTGTAATGTTTATATTTTTGTGGAATAAATTATATCTTTATGTCTTTAATAATTATCATTAATGTTGTTATGCTGTCCAATTCTCGCATAAATTCAGTCATGCTTTTTTTATATAATTTAATTGTGTTGCATAATTAATATTAATAATACTGAAGTCATGCTCGTTTATTCAGTTGAGTTTTTGCTGCATTATAGACATGGACTGGCACAATAAATACTTGGTAATTCTTGATTTATTATAGACAGAGGATGACATAGTGTATTCTTAAACCATTTAATAAAACGAGGTGCTGCCGAAATTAACGCAATAATTTATTTCATAAAAATATATTAATTTTGATTTGTTATTATCTTTTATATCTTAAAATTATGTTATTTATAATTGAGTGACAACGATTATAATTTTCATAATTAGTGCATCAAATCATTAGTGAGAGATGATTATTTTGCTAGTTTTTATAGGAAAACCCTTACTGTATTATGGCTTGCTATATTTTTGCTCTCGGTTGACTTGTAAAAATAGTAAAAGTGCTTGCAATTAACAAGAAAAGATATAATAAATCAAATGTTTTAGATAATTATTAATTATAGTTAAAATTTCACACCAGTTGCGAAACATACAAAGGATTCTCAAAGCTTCACCACTCTAATTTTATGTTTTAAATTTTGAATAAAAAAAATCACAAAAATATTTCTTTTACTTTTAAACTTTGCTTTCAAAAACTGCTTGCCTCTTTGACCGTTTATATTTATCAATCTCCTGAGTTACAAATTTTCATCTCCCTGTAGATACGACAACCTTTCTTTACTACAAACATCCGTCGTTTAAAGAGAAACATTTTTGGGTGTTACCCGGAGGATCAAGTTATGTTATGGCCTCGTTGTTCAATAGTCTTACGCAAACAGTACGTACACTTGGGCCCATATTTGAAAATAAAGTAAACTAAAACAAAGTTCATAAGAAAGCATAAATGGAGTCATGCATTGTAATGATGTTTGTATATGTTTAAAATGTTTTATGAGACATGTTAGAACTTGCTGAGCGAAAGCTCAATTAGTTCCCTCATGCTGTAGGGAATCCTACCAAGAGACCAACATAAGAAATGATGAATTGGACCTAGTGTGTGGACAGTATATGAAGATTAGGTTATAGATATTGCTGGGACCTAATTCCGTTATTGTTTTAAAAGGAGGTTTTGTAGTATAGTAGAAAATAAGAATGGTTTTGGTTTAAGTTGTTAAATATGTACTATATTATAAAAGCATGATTGATATAAAATATTTTAAATAATGTAGATCAGTCATTGTTTTTGTTGTATTAAAAGTTTTGATGAAAGTTTGTATGTTTTAAAGAGAATTTTTTTTTCACATTTTCACGTACAAGTTTACTACGTAAAAATGTTTATAAGTAAGTTAAGAAGAGTTTTTAGATGACTTGGAAAGCTGGGTAGTCACAAGAATGGGCATGTAGAAGGCTCTTCTAATTGGGATTTTCTAACTTTATCGCCGCCTTTCTTTAGTGGGGATAGGACAGAGAAGTAGATGGTTTTAAGGAATAAGGATGAGGATAGAAAAGCATTCCTTAGCCTTACTTCTCTCTTTTGCCATCCCGATATTATGTATTATAAGGCTATAGGGGTTAAAATTATGTTAGAAAAATGGCAATTGGATGAATGAGAAATTGATGCTCATTGGTGGAGATTAATGGAGGTCATAAACCCCATGTTGTAACACCCAAAGGTATGGATTAATAGGTGATTATGAGCTTCATAATCATGGAAAATAGAGGGTTACAACCAATGGTTTAATGGGAGATAATGAGCACCATTATCATGGAAAATGGAGGGTTACAACCAATGGTTTAATGGGAGATAATGAGCACCATTATCATGGAAAATGGAAGGTTGCAACCAATGTCATTATGCACATAAATTCTGAATAATGCTCATTATAATGTGGATTGTAACATCTATTTTCTAAGCCTATATAATGAACTCTCCTCCACATGTTTGAGAGACACACAATTGCATAGAATTTGCACTCACTAAGTCATAGAGTTTTTCCTTTGTTTTTCAAGTTCCATCTAGTTTTTGTTGTAGTCATTTTTGGTGATAGAAGAAAAACAGTTTCAAGTTCGCCGAAAACGGTATCCAATAGTGCTTATGATTCCGTTGGTAGTCGTTGTATCCTGGGAGACAGACGTCCGTAGAATCCTCGTGCACAACCGGAGGGGACGAATCTGTTTTAAGGAAAGCGTGACCTACACGTGCCTCGACCATTTTTCGTCTAATTTTCACGTTGCGTTGCTTCCATTGAAGTTGAAGTTGAAGGTTTTGTTATACCTATTTGTTATTTTCATTTTTGAAAAATTTGTAACTTGTTTGTTTTATTCATGCAATATATTGTTTGCAATTCCTTTATCCATATTCTATGTTATAATTACTAACAATCTTAAAACAGATTATCCTTTGAAGACGAACAGGTTACTGAATGAAGGAATAAACCGTATAAATTTCTTTTTGTATTTTGGTTGCTTGTTAGCATATATTACAAATCCATTGTTTATTCTAGTCAGATTTTAATATTCTGCTAATTTGAGTACAACCATCTTTTTATAGATTCTTTGCTTGCATATTTGTTTGTAAGAACATTATTGCATTTTAACTTTGATAAGTTTGGTTTTCTTTTGATATTGGTTTTGTTATTGTTATAAATGTATACTTTTGTTATGAATGTTTGGAATTGTTACATTGAGGTTGTTTTAGTTATTTGTAATACTAATTTAGTATGTCATGTTGTCACATATAGTAAACTTGTTTTAGTTGTTTGCATGGGATTTGTTTGGTCAAATTCACATATTATATTCATGTATTATAACATTTATTTTATGTTATTCATATATTAAAGATTGAGTATTATATGATATTTTGTTATGGACTTTATTGTCTATCTCATTTATTGATATCAGTTTAGAAAACATACAAACTAAATGAATATCAATATCTCATTTATTATAAACGTTCATTTTCGTTGATTATAAATAGATGTTGCATTGTATTGTTATTGTTTCCTCATTAATGTAAATTGTTGCTTCATTTCCATGTGTATGTGTGCGCACTATTTTGATTAAAATATGTATAAATTGTTTGATACATTAACGTTGGTGCATGTCCAATATGCATAAATTGTTTGAAACATTAACGTTGGTGCATATCCTTTTCTTTAATATATGTTTGTTTTGGCTTTTATTATTTAGCTTGTAATTCATCTTAAATGTTTGTTTGCAGACTTCGATTATATATATATATATATATGTAGTAAGTTTACTGTTTCTAACAGTTTTATTTCAAAACATGTATACATATCATAAAGTTATATTACGATTTCTATAAGCAATCTTATATAATTTTTTTTGTTTTGATTTGTTGTTAATAACAGATTGTTTAACATTTTGTTGTTATCAATATGTTTCTTTTATTTTAAAGGAAACTAATATTTGGTTCTATTTTCAGAAATGGGTGATAACATGAATGTTGTTCCAACTGAGAATGTTCCAACTGGGAGCACTTTTGAGACACCGATGCCATCTCCTAGGGTCCATGCTTCAACCTCGACGCAACCTTTGTCGGTTACAGTTCCTGTGAACCACAATGAAAAACCTGAAAAATTTAATGGACTAAATTTTAAAACTTGGCAACAAAAGATGTTGTTCTATTTGACAACACTGAATCTTGCGAGATTCTTGAAAGAGGATCCTCCTACTGTTAGAGAGGATGAAACAGATGCTCAGACCTTGCTTGCTGTTGAAGCATGGAAGCATTCTGACTTCTTGTGCAAGAATTATATTCTGAATGGCTTGACTGATGCACTTTATAATGTGTACAGTCCGAAAAAAAACGGCCAAAGAAGTATGGGAGTCTTTGGACCATAAATACAAAATAGAAGATGCTGGTGCTAAGAAGTTCATAGTTGGACGGTTCATGAACTACAGAATGGTGGATTCTAAGACTGTAATTAGTCAAGTACAAGAACTGCAATTACTCATTCATGAAATTCATGCTGAAGGAATGGTAATTAGTGAGTCTTTCCAGGTAGCTGCAATCATAGAGATGCTACCCCCGACGTGGAATGACTTCAAGAACTATCTGAAGCACAAGCGTAAAGAGATGAGCGTTGAAGATCTTATTGTTCGACTTCGCATTGAGGAAGACAATAGAAGATCTGAGAAAAAGCTTTTTAACAAGTCTGTTGCCAAAGCAAATGTGGTGGAGCATGATAAAAGCTCCAAGAACAAGAAAACCAAGTCGGGGTTCAAGCTGGGGCCTAAGGGATGAATTTCAAAGAAGCATAAATTCTAAGGAAAATGTTTCAACAGTGACAAGATGGGTCACAAGTCGGCAGATTGTAGGCTGCCAAAGAGAAACAAGAAGAAAGAGGCTAATGTGGTGGACACCATCACACAAGAAGTGTCAGACATCAGTCTCTCTGCCGTGGTCTCTGAAGTCAACATGGTGAACTCCAACCCAAAGGAGTGGTGGCTAGACACTGGGGCCATATGCCATGTTTGCTGTGATAGAGCTGCCTTTACTAAACTTGTACTGCTAGATTTTGGAGAGAAGCTATATATGGGCAACTCTACCATACTGAGATCAAGGACCAAGGGATGGTATTTCCAAAATTGACATCAGTCAGGGATGTCAAGCTACAAAATGTGTTGTATATGCCTAATATCTAGAAGAATCTCATTTTTGGAACTCTGTTGAGTTCACATGGCTTCAAGATGGTTTTTGAGGCTGATAAAATAATTTTGTCTAAACATGGGATGTATGTGGGAAAGGATTATGTAAAAATGGGATGTGGAAAATGAATGTAATGTCTGTTAAGCCCAATTCCATTAAAAAAAATAAAAATTCTTCCACTTTTATGATTGAGTCTTCTAATTTATGGCATGGTAGATTAGCTCATGTTAATTATGATACTTTGCATAGACTAATTAACTTGAATCACATACCCACATTTAATATTGATCCCAAACACAAATGTGAAATATGTGTAGAGGCAAAACTAACGAGATCTTCATACCAAATGATTGATAGAAATACTGAGCCACTTGATTTGATACATAGCGATGTTTGTGACTTAAAATTTATTCAAACTAGAGGTGGGAATAAATATTTTGTTACATTCATAGATGATAGCACAAAATATTGCTATGTATATTTGCTTAAAAGCAAAGATGAAGTTATAGAGAAGTTTGCTCTCTATAAGCAAGAAGTTGAAAACCAACTTAATAAGAAAATTAAGATGGTAAGAAGTGACCGTGGTGGTGAATATGTAGAACCATTTAGTGAATTTTGTGCACAACATGGTATTATCCACGAGGTTACGCCACCCTATTCACCTAGTCAAATGGTGTGGCTGAGCGCAAAAATCGTACCTTAAAGGATATGATGAATGCGATGCTGATAAGTTCTGGATTGCCACAGAACATGTGGGGAGAAGCCATTTTATCGGCTAATTACCTTTTAAATAAGGTACCCCGAAAGAAAGAAGACAAGACCCCTTATGAATTGTGGAAAGCTAGAAAGCCTTCTTACAAATACTTGAGAGTGTGGGGGTGTCTTGCAAAGGTAATGGTACCTACACCAAAGAAGATGAGAATAGGTCCAAAAATAGTTGATTGCATCTTCATTGGTTATGCCCACAACAGTAGTGCTTATCGGTTTCTTGTGTATGAATCTAAAAACCCAGAGATTCACAGGAACACGATAATGGAATCTAGGAATGCATCATTTTTTGAACATGTATTTCCTTGCAAATCCAAAGAGGATGGTCCAAGTTCATCTAAACGAACGTTTAAGACTATTGAAGAGAATAGTCAGGATCATCAAGAAGTTGAAACCGAATATGAAGAGGAAGAGCCTAGACGAAGCAAAAGGGCACGAACAGAAAAATCATTTGGACCTGACTTTCTGATCTACATGCTAGAGGCTGAACCTCAAACTTTCAAAGAAGCTGTAAGCTCATCGGAGGGTCCTTTATGGAAAGAAGCCATAAAGAGTGAAATTGATTCCATCATGCAGAATCATACTTGGGAATTAGTGGACCTTCCTCCAGGAAGTAAACCGCTAGGTTCTAAATGGATTTTCAAACGTAAAATGAAAGCTGATGGAACAATTGACAAGTATAAGGCTAGACTTGTTATAAAAGGTTATAGACAAAAAGAAGGCCTTGATTACTTTGATACTTATTCTCCTGTAACGAGAATAACCTCCATAAGAATGATCATAGCGATTGCCGCTTTGCGGAATCTTGAAGTACATCAGATGGATGTAAAGACTACTTTTCTTAATGGAGACCTTGAAGAGGAAATTTATATGGAACAACCAGAAGGTTGTATTGCTCCAGGACAAGAAAAGAAAGTCTGCAAATTGGTGAAGTCTTTGTATGGGCTTAAACAAGCACCAAAGCAATGGCATGAGAAATTTGACAATGTTATGATGTCAAATGGGTTCAAAATTAATGAGTGTGACAAGTGTGTTTATGTCAAAGGAACAGACGATGGATATGTTATTCTTTGTCTGTATGTAGATGACATGCTAATCGTGGGTAGCAATGATCGGATGATCAAATCAACTAAAGATATGTTGAACTCTAGGTTTGACATGAAAGACATGGGACTTGCCGATGTGATTTTAGGAATCAAAATCAAAAGGTCGCCTGATGGACTCATCTTGAGCCAGTCACACTATGTGGACAAGATACTTGACAAATTTAGTAAAAATGACACTGGTGTGACCAGAACACCAATTGATACTAGTCAACATATGTCCAAAAATAGAGGAGCAAGTATATCCCAGGTGGAATATGCTAGAGTGATAGGCAGTTTAATGTACTTAATGAATTGTACAAGACCAGATATTGCCTATGCTGTAAGTAGTCTGAGTAGATTCACGAGTAATCCAGGAGATGATCACTGGAAAGCGATTGTTAGAGTACTCAGATACTTACGGTATACACGTAGTTATGGGCTACATTATACAAGAGATCCTGCAGTTCTTGAAGGGTATTCTGACGCAAGTTGGATATCTGATATACAGGATTCTAAAGTTACAAGTGGATACGTATTCACTTTGGGAGGCGCAGCAGTTTCATGGAAGTCTTCAAAGCAGACGGTAATAACCAGATCTACTATGGAATCTGAATTTGTAGCTTTGGATAAAAGCGGTGAAGAAGCTGAATGGCTAAGGAATTTCTTGGAGGATATCCCTGAATGGCCTAAACCTATGCATGCAATATGCATACATTGTGATAATCAGTCTGCTATTGGCAGGGCACAGAATGTGATGTACAATGGTAAGTCGAGGCATATACGTCGTCGACATAATACCGTTAGACAACTAATCTCAACTGGAGTCATGACAATAGACTATGTAAGGTCTAAAGAAAATATTGCGGATCCGTTAACCAAAGGACTGAATAGAGATCAAGTTGAGAAAACATCAAGAGGAATGGGACTTAAGCCCATAAAGAATAGGTCGAAACAGTGGAAACCCAACCTTGTTGACTGGAGATCCCAAGATCTAGGTTCAATGGGATAACTAAGCTGAATAGACTGAGTAAGATCACTGTGGGGGTTACCCCAACCCATTCCTATAATAAAACAGTGATACCCGTAGGGAAAGGTTAAGCAGTTTGCTTTTAATGATTCTTACGCGTCGAATATGTTGAGAATTCGAGCGGAGTAATACGGGTTACTCATAAGTAAGAAATCACCTATGTGAGAGAGAAGTGGGGCCGCTTCAAAGGAGAATTGCTAGGGCTCAATTCTTTAGAAGCTTTTGCAGAACCAGGGAGATGTTCATGGCCAAAATGAACATAACTATGAGAACTGAAACTGTGTTAGGAAAATATCTGTGTGAGGTATGTTATCGTTTACACAAATGGCAAAACAGTTCAAGGACATCGCGTCTACTAGTCAGCCAGTAAAGTAAACATACTTTCACAAGGGAAGGTTCAAGAGTTAACGCCTACCTATCCTATGCAGATATTAACCGTAGAACTCTATCATCGTGTAGTGTCATTGTTTTTCCTCTGTAGTTTGTCAATTTCATTCATGTGGGGGAATGTTAGAAAAATGGCAATTGGATGAATGAGAAATTGATGCTCATTGGTGGAGATTAATGGAGGTCATAAACCTCATGTTGTAACACCCAAAGGTATGGATTAATAGGTGATTATGAGCTTCATAATCATGGAAAATAGAGGGTTACAACCAATGGTTTAATGGGAGATAATGAGCACCATTATCATGGAAAATGGAGGGTTACAACCAATGGTTTAATGGGAGATAATGAGCACCATTATCATGGAAAATAGAAGGTTGCAACCAATGTCTTTATGCACATAAATTCTGAATAATGCTCATTATAATGTGGATTGTAACATCTATTTTCTAAGCCTATATAATGAACTCTCCTCCACATGTTTGAGAGACACACAATTGCATAGAATTTGCACTCACTAAGTCATAGAGTTTTTCCTTTGTTTTTCAAGTTCCATCTAGTTTTTGTTGTAGTCATTTTTGGTGATAGAAGAAAAACAGTTTCAAGTTCGCCGAAAACGGTATCCAATAGTGCTTAAGATTCCGTTGGTAGTCGTTGTATCCTGAGAGACAGACGTCCGTAGAATCCTCGTGCACAACCGGAGGGGACGAATCTGTTTTAAGGAAAGCGTGACCTACACGTGCCTCGACCATTTTTCGTCTAATTTTCACGTTGCGTTGCTTCCATTGAAGTTGAAGTTGAAGGTTTTGTTATACCTATTTGTTATTTTCATTTTTGAAAAATTTGTAACTTGTTTGTTTTATTCATGCAATATATTGTTTGCAATTCCTTTATCCATATTCTATGTTATAATTACTAACAAATTAACCACTGATTATGGACATATATATATATATATATATATATATATATATATTAGTGTTTATGCTTTATTTTTTCCATTTTTGAATTGAATTTTAGGCATTTAGTCTTTACATTGTTGGGGTTTTGATGTAGTTTTGAGACTTTGGTTTCTAATTGTTAGAGTTTGAATTTAGTTCTAAGATTTTGGTTTGTCGTCGTGAAACACTATTAGCTAAGTTAATGAATTATATATTCAATTTAATGGAATTTCTTTTGAGTTTTGACAATTTTGCTAGAAGTTTTTTAACTATTAATGGGTAATTAGATAAGATATATGGATTGAGCACCGGTGGGAATTTTTTCCGATCCCTACCCTGCCTTAAGTTAAGTGTGTATGAGGGCAAAAGTTGTAGGGAAGCACAAGTTCCTATTATGGATTTGTGTGGAAACTTGTGGTTCTCACAATGACAAAAAGCTTATGTTTTACATTCATGCTATTGACGGGTGCATTTAGCATTTATCCTTTAATGTTTCCTTTATTTTCTTTTCCCTTAATTTATGCGACAATTTTACTCCTTACCATAAAAGGTTATGAATTAAAGTAAAAAATAGTTATCATAAGAAACTCATTTATTAAGATTTTTTATATACTGTTTAAGCTACTAGCAAATTGTAAAAGATGAAGTCTACAACTGAATCAGTACTAAGGGCTAGTGACCAAATTCGAACATCATTTGGACTTCTAGTCAATAGTCTCGAGTCGATGCAATGTAAGAATAAGAAAGTAAAAGGCAAGAAAATAAATAAGGGGAGATTTATAGCATTTCACATTCGATGTGCAGGTGACATTGGGGGTTTACTATAATGAAGGAAAGATACAAGTTTGAGCTTAATGAATGTGCATGTAAACAAGTTTGATAGGAATATCAATTTGGATATTTACACATACAATATCATTTGAAGCTTAGGAGAGGTAATGAGGTGAATTTAGCACTCCAGATTAATGAATTAGATAGAATGAAGTCAACAATCGTGAAATAAAAAAAGCATAGGAAGAATCGAGCTAAACCAAGTTCCTAGATATATTATGACATAGATTGTCCATATTGTAAATAATCTCCTTTGTTCATAGTTTTGTTTAATCAGTTTTATTAGTTTTGTTTTACTTTAATTTTTTTCCTCCAATTTCCAATTACCTAAATAAAGCCCGATCATTGTAGATGTAGTAATTAGCTAGCCTTTAAGAATTCAATCATCGTGGGATCGACGTCTATACTCGGATGCACTTTATTACTTGTACGACCTGTATACTCACAGAATTTTTGCAACAATGGATCATTGCTGACATATATGGGCTCAGATGATCCTGGGATATAATTAGGCACTACCTGGTTATCATCATCATCGTCTATGTCCATAAGGTAGTCATCAATTGGCATTAGCAACTGCTCCAACACTGCTATAAAGTCGTCAAGGCTAGGAAAGTCACGTAGATATAATACCAACATCTAGATCTCATCAGGAACGCTGCTCTATATAAGATCACATACTTGATGTATTAGCATCCTGACGGTACTGTAGGTAACAATATGTCAAAACCTTATGATGTAATTCTTCAGAGACTTCCCAGGGCATCTATCCCTAATGGCCTACATATGCTGAAGTATTGTCGCTGCTAATCTCCCCATATAAAGGGATCAATCATCATTGGGACATGGTTGGCATGTGGGGTTAGTGGTGGTGTAAATTCCACAGAGATCTGGTCCCAGAAGCCTTGTTATTCCTCATGCTATCCATTATTAGGTCCTAACACTATCCACCAGGCTAACGCTTCCCCTTGTAGTATTCCTAAAGCCAGTAGATCCTAGAGATGTGGTGATGTATGGCAGGATTCAAAAATGACCTCAATGGTGTTAAACCATTTGGTAAGCACCATTGGTTGCCTATTTCCGTCGAAGCAGGACATTATTATATCTTGAAATGCCCCACTTGCCCTTCTATTAGCGTTAAAAAGATGGTCGTCGGGTGGAGCAGCTATTGACTATTGTTATTTCGATTTAGTGTTATAATTTATAGACCAGAAACTTCCTATTACTACACATAAAAAAAATAAACTATATTACTTCACCTGTGATTGTACTATATATAGCAATGTGTAGTAGGATGGCAAGATATCAGCTTTGATGTCAACTGCCACGAGCCAACTTTTCAGACTGCTACTAAACATTCCTTTAGGCTTTATTATCTTTATTAAAGTCATGAAAAATACAAATATTTTTTTCAAAAGATTGTAAATTCATATATGCATATTTTATAGTCTCTAGTTGTCTACAAAAAAGTTTATCACACATACTTATCATATATTACAAGCCATGTCACAAGCCATGTCATGCTTAACATTTTTTTTCAAGACAACATATCTAAAATACTTAATATACAGCAACGGTATCCATACTGTTGACTATACATTTACTCATCCACCATTGCCAACTCCACAATAATTCTATTTCGGCCTCCTGGCTGGATTGCCTACACTATAAAATAACTAGGTGAACTATTGCTCAATAAGTCTAAACATAACCCACAAAATAATTCTCTACTATATGCATGATCTATTTATGCTCATTTATGAACTTAATTATGTCATATCCTTAACTTAGCTAAGGCCCAAGTGTTCGTACCAAATGCACATATTGGTTATCATAACACCAAGACCGTAACATAACTATGTAAGTCCCTTGTGTCAAGAGGTTGGTACGACACTTTTTATCTCATCTGATATATCATTTACTAATTCTTTAAATTATGGTGGCATACCATTCGTGATACTTAAATAACTTAAAATAGGTGCATTATCAATGCATTTGATTAGATGATACAATAGTACTTTTTGAAAATCTTTTATCAACACTGTAGGTGGGGTTCCAAACTTACTTGGAAGCTTCACCGTGCTTAACCAATTTTCTTAATTCCCTTCACACTTTGTCTAAGTGTCTAAAGGCTTTTGTGAGCTTATGAGCTTCTACAAAGTTTTTTGTTCTTGGCAAACTTCAAAATTGAGAATTCTTGGACTAGGAATCTTGAACTTATCCTAGAGCTTGCTTAAAAGATGTTTTCTTGAGAAAGTTTTCGCAATTTTTTTTGGAGAAATGCTTTAAGATGCTACCAGTTCTAGTGGAGGAAAAATTGAGGTTTTTTTTTTTTTTTTTAATTCAATACTTGTATGGAAATGATTACACATTTTGGGATATTTTTTCCAACTTTTATGACTCATCACCCTTAGGCATTTTGTGGTAAAAATCATACCTATTTGCATGGTAAAATGGACCACACAAGGGGGATAAGGTGGCCCAATTCCATTCTTTTGAGTGTCCAAATACTGAGTCTTATTAATTTTTACAAAGTGTAATATTACACTACATTGTATTTTTCCTATACTGAAAAGATATTATCTTTAAAAGTCTGAAATTACACTTATTGACTTTTTCACCCATAGTGACTAATTTCCAACACAGTGTTTCATATATCTGCATTTGTACTTTATCCGTACAATTACATTGTACTATGTACCCTTTTCACTTTTGTGTGTCTTTTTACATTGTATTTCATCAACTGATGAATTGTAAACATAGAAATTTTTACAGTTTATCTAACTAGCAACTAACCATTTTTTATATTGTTTTGGACTTTTGGCATGATTATCTACTTTAATTATGTAACACACGTTATTTTAACGGGTGTGATTTTTGTAAAATTTAATGAATAAAAGGTGAAAATTTAAAATTTTGTAGCATTGAAAATTACCAAGTTTGTCTTTGTTGTTTTAATTGTAAAAAAAAAAAAATTGCAACTTTGGCAATTCCCCACAAAGTCTTCGAAGGAGAAATGGAATTAACTCACCTCAATTAATAGAAGACATAGAATTAATGCTAGGAGACATCAATATATTTTCTCAACCACCTTTTTAATGCTTCCTTCATTTTCTTCCACAACTTACTCCATTTGTCCTCTCTATGATGTTGGCACTGCTTGCTAAAAGTCTCCGTGGGAGACATGATGATATTTTCTATTAATGCTCCTTATTTCTTCTTACAAGTTTTCCTGTAAACTTCCCCTTCCTCTCAATTATTTTGATATGTTTTATTCAGCCTTCACCACCTTCATTTCTAATTTCTCATCCTCTCCCTTTCTCACTTCAATTTCTACCTAAAGACACAAGGCACAAAGCTATCTTTGTAGCCAAGACAACTATAATTCCTAGCCATGTTTGAAGCCATTTAAGAGTCAATTCAAGCTTGTTTTTTTATCCCAAACTTTGGTGCTTTTCAAAGAAGTTTTGAGGTGGATTATCTTTAATCTAAACTTGGTTTTTAGTATGTGTTTTCTCCATGTTTAATGCATAATTTTCGTGTTCAAAATTCATGCAAATTTCTAGTTATGTTAACATGCATCTTTGAGCAATTATGAAAAAAAACTTGAGTCTTGAGTTGAAACCAATAACCAACCTTTATTTTGGTTTGATAACAATATTACAAACATGCTAGGAATGTTTAAAACCGGTTTCCATAACTTTAAGATTCATGTTCTAATGTTTTGAGCTTGAAGAGCAAACTTAAGCATGTTTTCCTCATTAATTGCAAGAAAGGCTAGAGATATGATTTGATGATGATTTTGGTATAAAACTCATGAGAATATGTTTATTGTGATTATAGAATGCATGTTGCACATTTTGGAATGGTTTTGAGATTTTGCACAAGGATAATATGCTTTGGGTTAAAGAAAAAACTTGACATTCCATGAACTTTGTAATATCTCTATGGGTAATGGCTCTTTCTTAAAATTCTGGGGTTAAATGAAAATGAATTTTGTAAATTGGTTTGCATATTTAAAAAGTAAACATCCTAAGCTTTCCAACGAGCTATCATGAGCCTAAATTGGAGTTGTATTTTATTTTCTATGAATTTTTTAATTTTCGGATTGGAAACTAGTAAACCTGCCAGTAGGAGTAAACCGCCCGTCTACCTTAACTAAACCACCCGTTAACCCGTGTGTTAATTGTACATAGTAAACCCGCCTTTTTGCAAAAGTATACTACCAGTTTGCCATGGTATACCAGCTGCTAACCTGAACCAAGAACCCAACTTTGCTCACTTTCTAATTCCTTAATGTCTTGCAACCTTTCTGACACTATCCTAAGTGATTTATGAATCTTATTAGAGACTAAAACATATAAATTACTTGCATATATTTTATATTGTGTTTAAGACAAAAATTGTTTACTTTGGTATCTAAAAGAGAGTTGCATAAAAACTTGAATGGCACACTAGTGAGATGGGTTTACACATAATTCATTTGTGGATGTGGTTATATGTTGTACTTTAGTTTTGTCCTTGTGCACGCCTTAGGGTCAAGGATGTGTGGAGCTAACGTTAATTAATTCCGAGATTAAAAGATTGTTGATAAGCTTGGAAGGTAGAGATTCTATTACTCATCTTTTGTGAGGTTTTGGTAAATTAAAATTTGGTTGTTTTATGTTGTAAAATATGTATATTGTACTGCGAGAAACATAATGATTTGACATATGTTAGAAATTGAGAAGCATGGTTAGGAAAATTGATACTATAAATAAAATTGAATATAGAGGAATGGTAAGATGTGAAAAGGGCGACGGTTACGTCCTTGGGGATGAATACCCTAAAAAGTAAAATAGGGGGAAGGTGATGACGCTTCCTTGGATCGAAAGTCCCAGAACACACTGTACAAGAATCGACTTGGTGAGGACTCGGGGCTTAATCTTCCCTCATCGGAACACCCTTGGAATGTTTAGAGGGTGGCCAAGCGCACCCATTTAGGTTTCAATGAGTTGAGTGATACTCTATTTAATATGGATACCTAGGAACAATGATGAACGGT
This sequence comes from Artocarpus heterophyllus, assembly GCA_025403435.1. Taxonomy (NCBI): domain Eukaryota; kingdom Viridiplantae; phylum Streptophyta; class Magnoliopsida; order Rosales; family Moraceae; genus Artocarpus; species Artocarpus heterophyllus. The sequence continues at coordinate 7,881,403 of CM046341.1, forward strand.
AATATTTGTATAAATGTATAATTATGAAACTTGGTAATGATTAACTATGGTATCCACGAGATGTGATCATAATAAATCTCATAATTTGAAATATGACATAACTTAACTAACCATGCAGTTTTAATGTGATAATGGATAAACCATAAGGTGAGTCATGATTTTTCCTACTAGGTATGTCGATGCTCATCCTTATCATATCTTCATCTCCCAGGTGGAACTTAGTGCAACATATCTGAAGAGGAATAGGCAACAACAACCTACTGTTTTCGTGTTAGAAAATCTTGTTTATTTGTAACTTGTCTAGAACATGCAAGATTTGTATTTTTTTTTTATGATGGCTGTGTTAATTTTTTTGGGAATTGTACTATGGTGATGATGACTGTACTATATATATTTGGTGCTATACTAAAAACTGTGGTTTGTATTTAAACATTTATTTTTATTTTTGTTTAAAGACCTATGGGCATTGTTTAATTGATTTACATAACATTGAATTTAAAATTATTTTTATTTATTCAATACTGTTAACCCCCACATAGGAGCGTTACAAATTAACATAGTTTTCCTTTATTAATTTATACCACAAAATTCATAATTAATGTGATAAAATTTTCACCTTAAGAGTATTTTACAAATTTTTTAGTTCTTAAACTCACAAAATTTGCATATTAAAATACTCTAAATTGCACAAAATTTACAGACATAATACACATTAATGTTATTCGTAAATAATTTCATTTTATTGTAGTTTTATAAAACACGATTTATCAAGAAAAATTTATTATTTAAATCTAAATTAATTCTAGATTTAAATTAATGAATTTTCTTGGACATTACACTGATGGGGATCAATGTTGGCGAGGTTAGGGTAATAGAACTGTAGCCGGTTGTGGTAGATCTAAAGGTTGATGTGTTCAAGGAGGGTCATGGGTGGTCTATTTGGGTAGGCATTAAGGGTGTCAAGGTAGGGGGTGATCTTTGGCATGGTGGAAACGACGGGGAAGCCAGTGGAGCGTTGGATATGACCGAGGATGGAAGCAGGAGATAGGGGAGAGCCGAAGTTGTCCTTGTAGCCCTCTGAGTTGAACAGTCTTATTGCTCTAGATCTGAGTTTGGAGTTGACTGGGTCTTGGGTAGAAAGGCAGGATTGTCAGAGTTTTAACTAGATCGCGGATTGCCAGGAGTAGGATAAACAATGGAGCCAGTGGACTCTCTTTTGCTATTACATTATCTCCATTTTTTTTTCAGTCTTGGCTGTGTTTTGTTTTGCTTTGTTTTTTTCTTATTTTTAGTGTGTAATAAAAAAGGTGATTTTCCCTCCTTTGGTCCCTGTTGTATTTCACACTTGTTGATTTGCAACGTTATGTGTGATGATTGGCGGCTGGATCTAAATCTATGTTGGGTTGCATGTGCCATCATTAGAATACATTTGATTTTAGTTGATTAGTTTCGTCCATCAACAACAATGATTTACTGTAACGAGTCGTCGATAAACTCCATTTAAGATGTTGAGCGGGTTTTTCTCTTATCTGTCTCAATGCCGTCTTTTGTTCATGTGCTTCATTTATGTTTTACTGTTGATCTAGTGTTTGTCTGTGATTATTTATGCCTATAATGAGTGGTCATATGCAACTTTGTTATACTATTTTCAGTTGAATAAAGTTTATATTTTAAAAAATATATATAACAATGATAATTATATTTAACTTTTATTATAAATAATGATATATTTTTATCAATTTACTTTGACAGTCTAGAAGATGTAATTTTAAAAATGAGTTGTATAAAGGAAAATAAGGGATATTTTTTCCTCCAAAAAATAGGGGATATTTTGACATCTATGATATATTTCGATTTACATTTCTTTGAGTGTGTTTGGTAGGAGGAAGAGATGGAGGGAGAGGGGTTGAAGGAGAGAGGTGAAGGGATAGACTCAATCCCTTGTCTAGTTAGAGGGAAGATAGGAAGGAGAGGAGAGGTCAAGGACCTCTTATGCCCACAAAAACTACTCTCTTCAAAAATGAAAGAATCTAAAAAATCTATCATATATAAATTTACAAGACTATTTTACCCTTGTAAAAAATTATTAGTTAAACAATAACAATGAACAATATAATAATTAGGTAAAAACTATAATCCATTCTTGTAACTCCCAATTCCTCCTATCAAACAACTTAAAAAATTATTATAATCTTTTTCATCTTTTACAAACTTTATTTATTCAACTTTCTTCATCCTCCTTACTTTTCATCATTCGCACCAAACAAGAGCCTTAAAAAAAGAAAACTCCCTCACAAAAAAAAAAGACGGTGTATTTTTTGTATACACTTAAAAAAAAAAAAAATTTGTTTACCCTTCTTTTTAATTTGTTTATTTTTATTTCTTTTCCCAACTGGAACTCACAACGCACATGGCTTTCCTACGTTTTCCCAGCAATGAAACGCGGCATTAACCATTCAAAGCCTGCACCTTTACTCCCCTCAATACCATTTCTTCGGAAAATTTTCGAAATTGGAGCTCTCAGAGGTTTAAACCAGCGCTGAATCTGTCTGATCTCACGGCCAATGAATTACAGAAGGTGACCTGTACTTACATCAATCTAACGTTTGTGCGACTGTATTCAACATTAGGTCCGAATTTCGCAAAATTTTTTGTATTTCTCTGTTTAATTGTTTCATCGTTATCGATTCTTCTTTTTTCAAAGATGAATCTTGTAGTATGTTTTGGGTAAAATTGCTTTTTTTTTTGGTCTTCGGAAATGGTGATAATTGTGATTAACTATGAAGTTAGGTTTTACCTATGCAATGAGGGCAAAAATTGAGGATTGGATTTAATTGGGATTCAAGGATGAAATGCTATATTGGCACATAGATTATGTGTTTATATAGTCAATTTTACGAATTTATATGCAATTTGAATCAGAACTTTGAGATGAATATAAGTCATACATTGGGGTTTGAAGTTCTTAGCAATTAGTATTTTGTTTTCACTTTTTTCTTCCCCTCATCGGTGGAGTTCTCTATATGTTTATTTTGAAATTTGGACGAGTTTAAAAGTGGAAAGATAGAGTTTAGTATTCCCAGAAAGTATGAGGAAAGAGTATATGAGAAAGTGCATGTGCGAATTCTGGAGCATCACAGAAGAAGCTTTTTTATTTTTTATTTTTATTATTTATTTATTTATTTATTTATTTTTTCTAGTTCTTAGAAAACGAAAGATTAGGATCACGTTGATGGTTGGCTTCGAGCTATAGTGTCCATTGTTGAAATGAACATTCCGAAAAGGAACCGAAAAAGGAGCGAATTCCCGTGATAGCTTGAAACTGGAGTTGAGTTTGGAAATTCTGATTCCTGTATGCAATTTGAAACTTTGATCTCTTGAATTTGTGTTTAATTATTTTAAGCAAAGAGGACTTGTTCCAATGTCTGGTCGTTATAATTTCATGTATGTAACTTGTGCTTGCTTTTGAAATCATATTGTCATATTGCGTTCATAATGTTTGATTATTCACTCTGTGTGTGTGTGTGTGTGTGTCTGAATTTTTTTCTAGGTTTTACAAAATGTCATTAGTCCTAGTGCTATCATGATGGGATATCCTGTTTCCTGTTTGCAGGGATCACCGTTCCTCCAGGACATCTCTCTTTAATGACCTCGAGGAAGGTAGTCTTAGGGCGTCTTCATCGTATTCTCACGACGTTGATGAGCATGACAATGACAAAGCTGTTGAAAGTTTGCAAGATAAAGTTGTTTTTCTAAAACGAGTGAGTTTTACCTCAGATAATTCCTTGAACACTCGATTATATATTTGCACCTATTGTTTAAAAGTACCTACATATGCTTTTAGTTGTAATTATTTGATTCTGTGCAGAATCGTTATCTTCTTGTGAATATGGACAGGGTTCTGGCTATCATTTGTTTGAGTTTTTAAGACTTGCGGGTTATTTGGGAGTCACACTAGCATTATAAATTAGGACATTCAAATATTGCTAGAAATCATATTGTTAAAAGCAGGGTATGCACTCTTGATGGTGCCTACTGTCTAGGGCGTCAGGGCTTTGCTTTTAGTTTGAGGGTTGCCCTTCATGGTCAAATGCTGGACCTAGTATGTTTATAAGACAGGTTTTTTTTTTTTTTAATAAGTAGAATTATTATTATTTTTTATTTTTATCAACATTATACCAGTGCAAATATGCAAGGTAGTTGAATTCCTGGGGCAGATTTTTCCCCGGAACGTACATATGAACAATAGTCTTAAGAGGTGTCCTCAGAACATGTGTAACATGTTCAAACTCACTGGTGTGGTACACGAACAATAGTGTCTGCTCCTGCATAGATATTGACATCCTAATGGATCTGTTGGATACATTTATATGAAACTCTTCTAGAAATTGTGTATGCTATTGGAAATGAATTTGGAGTTGCAGTAAAAATTCGATGCATTGTATGTTAAGGACTGAGTTCTGCTAGGATTGATCTCAACTTCATATCTTACATTTTAAAGAAAGGATTTTTTTTTTTGAAATGTAGGATTTTTTAGTTATAACGTTCCCTTTTGAAAGTAACTACTGATAATTTACTGAAATCATTGGTGACAGTTAACAGGTGACATACACGGCGAGGTGGAGAGTCAAAATCGTTTCCTTGACCGAATGGTACGAGAGTTTGAGAGTCTTACGCATTTTATTATTTTTTTTCCTGACTAAAAAAGCTGTTGTATTTGTGTTTTAATTGGATTATGCTGTAAAATTAGGGGAATGACATGGATGCATCAAGGGGTACAATGTCTGGTACCATGGATCGGTTCAAGAAGGTATAAACTAGATCCTTCTACTCTTTAGTTTCATCTCTATTGCGTGTCCACAACTGCTGGAATTTGGATGATCGCGGTGAAATTGTTGGTTTGCAGGTGTTTGAGAAAAAATCTAGCCGAAGAACATGTACCCTTGTTTTGTATTTCGTCGTTTCTTTCTTAATCATTTATTATCTCATCAGGTAAATCTTTTTTTTTTATTTTTATTTTTAATATTTCGTTCCCTAGATTTTTTTATATAAATCTAAACGTGCACAACTATTGGAGAAAACTTACTTCGGCAGCCTCTCAACCTGTCTAAATTCTATTTTCTAGGGACATGATCGTGCTCGAATTGTTTCAGTTTATTCTTCTGTTCTGTTCTTTTTTCTTTTTTTGGGAAGTTTGTTTGATATCCGTGGACTAGAGAGATTCGTAGCTGAAACAAATGTTAACATAACTCATTTTCTTTTTTAATTATTATTTTCCACAATTTTCTAGAAATCAATGTTACTAGGTAGTTGGTATAGGCTTTCCAAAAATTTTCAACACCATAAAATTTGCAATTCTAACCTTCCGTTCTAGAACTCAAACTCTCACAAAACTCTTTCTGTCATACTGGTGTCATGTACGAAAAAAATTCAAATTTCCATAACAAACTCATGCCGCCAAGAATGATAAACTGTTGAATTCTGTTATCGAGCTTTGACTTCATATTCCGGCATGCCTTTTTTTCAGATACATTGACAATCACATTTTCATTTTAGCCACCTTCCTTGATTACACTTGGCCTATTATATCAGCTTTTCATCTGTGAGACATTGAAATTTTGCATGGAGATAGGAAAGGCTAATTCGGTGGTGGTGACGTAGATCGCTTGCATAAAAAATGAACAATTATAGAGAACAAAAGATTTGCTCTAGAAATTAATAGCTTGATTAAGCCATGCCGTTGGTTCTGACTAGTTGTCGATTGCAGGATTCTCAGATTCTTTAAGTATGGCTGAAGCAGAAGTAGAGAAGCTTCTCTGCTCAAATCTTCAAATGCGACATATAGGCCATATACAGGAAATTTTTGTATCATTCTAGTCTGAATGACCAGTAACTAAAGTCAGGCTGCATATTCCTGGTTGAAAAACTGATGCATCTTCATCAGAAATGGTGACAACATAATGTCGATCGCTTGTTTTGGGTTATTAGGCCTCGTCATTCTTCAACCTTGTAAAGCTGTAATAAGGAGTATTTTGCTGTTTTCTGTTAAGAAAAAATTTTCTTTCCCTGATTATATATATATATATATATATATATTGTGAGCTCTCCATGGAACTTGTAAGGTGTAGATGATTGACATCCTCTCGAAAACGATGCTACATTCCAAAAAAAAAAAATCCGTTTTGTATTGTTTGGAGAGTTTTTTGAAATGTTTTTTTACGTTTTTTAAGGTAAAAATTTTAAAAACACTTTAAGCATAATTTTTTAAAAATTTTTAATTTTTAAAATGAAATCGTTTTCACCTGTTTTGAAAATACTACCAAACGGATCTATATCACATGGTCAAGAAATGACATGACCTGTTGAAAATTTTTCAGTGTAAAACTAACAATTTTCTTTTCGCTGATTTAAGATCATTTTTATTATCCGACAACTGAGACGTCCCAAGAAAGAAATGATGTGTATTGGCAGCTTCATCCATATCCTATAAGGTGAGAAAGAAACAAGTTCACAACTTGCACGCAACATTAGCGACATCCAGAGAGTAGTTAGTAGAGATACATGGAATCTTTCTTTGGAAAGCTATAAATGCAACCCTATCATCCATGATTAAATGCATATTGTGAGGGGAAACTGGTGTAGGTGTAATCCGGCTTAGGAGAGATGTAGAGTGTAGACAACTTACAACCTTTGAAATTTTGGCGGTCCAACTCCAACTTTTAATACAATTTTGGCACAGACAATAATATGGGGCCTATATATATTTTTTTAATCTTTAGTTTGACTATGTAGACAGCTAATTTAATCAAGTAAAGACGTGCCCAACAATCTAACCAAAATTTAATAATAAGGTGTTTGGCAAACCTATTTAAACTGAAAAAATAGGTTCAAATACATAACACGTAAAAGCTTTATCATATAGTATGTGAGACTTTACACTTATTGGTTCGAACCGGTTTGTCAAACAAAACGTATCCAAATCTCCGCTACTCTACTCGCGTCACTTTAAATTCATGACCGGTGTAATAGTTTATAGAAGCTGTATTAGAGGACTAAGGCAGAATGGGCATATTCCAACATGTTGAAAATCAATTATGACTATGATGGATGATGGGGGTCACACAGCCACATTGTTTGCCTGTGGGATTTTAAGACGGAAAATTAGTGGGACTTTGACACTTCTATTTGAAGGAGATGTCAATTTGACAATTTTTGATTAACACTCAAAAGCAAGTAACACAAATCTAAGGACAAATTGGACAGGAAACCTGCAAGAGGAGGTAACACCGTGACTCATAAATAGACCCTATTAAAGGACTCTCTTCCGATAATTGTTGATTGGAAGAGAACTTTTTTTTTTTTTTGGGTAATGAGAAAGGAAGAGATTATTGGTGCCGTCTTGTCTTGTCCTTGTTCCCATCTCTTTTGTTATTTTGGATATCCCGAGGCCCATTAATTGAACAAAAAATATCTAATTCAATTCTACTCAAAGAATGAATCTAATTTTCCTTGCGGCATGAATAAAAAGACCACGTGAATGCCACGTGAATGACAACATACTAGAATAGACATCATATATATATATATATATATATATATATTTATTGGTGACTTGACATATATAGTTATCTTGAAAAATCTCACCATCGTCATGACATTGATGGGACACAGGAAAGAAAGAGTTCAAATGAGATACAAGGGTTTTTTTTTTTTGGCTTCAGACTTCTTCAAGTGATCAGAAGATCCTATGTAGGTACATACAGATATCATGTACTTGTTTCCCTTGATCCGTCATATTTTTCATATGGCTTCTTTTGTTATAACTCGTGTGTGAATTAGCCGATCACTGCAAGTAGAATAATCAAGAATATAAATTAGGCAAGTTTTTGGGGCACTTGCTTGAACTTCAATAGCCTTTTGGTGGGAGGGGAAAATGGTAAAGTGAGACAAGAAGCATAATTTATAGTGTATTTTGTAACGTTTTAAAATTTAGAGGCCCAAAAGAGACAAAAACACATAGCTCGGACACCAAAAACAAAATTAACCCTATATTTGCTTTCTTCTTATTTTCTTTACTCTTACCAAACACAGCCTAAGGCTGTAAAAATTTCTGCCTTTTTTTTTTTTTTTTTGGAAATCAACTGAATTCATGCATGACCAATTCATGACTGGCCTTGTTATGGGGAATGGACCTGAAATAATACCTCTCTGATCATTTCAAATGACAGATAAGCCTTGAGCACTTATTGATATTTAACTTATGAAGTTTTTTACTAGCATTAGCTATATCATTACTCATACTAAGAATCAATCAATTCAACTCTGTTCATTGCTTTGTTAAGTAAAGATTCACCAAATGAAACAATATAAATCAAAATAGCTTGCATAGAATAGGCCATTTGAGTGTGAAGAAATTCGAACTCTACACTTTATAATAGAGTAAGGTCTGAATTTATTGTTGGCTCTATAATAATATAGTTGAATTGTAATTGAGCCTTCAAACATTGTTGATGTATAGAAAATTGTCCATTAAGAACCGTAAACCAATTACGGTTTAATCACTAACAGGTTAATGCACTATTTGTGTTGATTATCCAGTACTAGTAACATCCATAAATTATATGACATATATAAATATAAGATGCAACTATATCTTAAAATTAATCACTAAAATGCAACACAGAAGTGGTTGCAGGCGTAGCTTAACGGTATATCTAATTTCATAAAAGGTGAAGAGTTTGAACTCTCCATCCAAATTAAAAATGCAGTATGAAAACTGTGCCTATCGAAATATGAGACTTGTCCTATGACTCCTATGTCGCTTCACTAGTGATTCTTTGCCAAATTTAACACCTTTTTGATATTGCAACTACCAAGTACTTAACCATATATTGAGAGAGAGGTTCCTTGGTAGCCTCAACAACAATGGTAATAGAAAGTAAAATAAACCATGATCATACCCTTTTCCTTTTAGTTCTCGTTTCTATATATTTAAACTGATTGCGGACCAAGTTGTGGGGCAGTCACCAAAATTACGTTGCCCCATGTTAATACACACACACACACACATATTCTTCAAAACCCATGTTAACTTTTGGTGAGGCCAAAATATCATCAGAGTACATAAGTTAAATCCGTCAGCTAAGCAACTAACATTTAAAACTTTACCTAATAATTTTAGTAACATATTTCTTTTAATAGATCGAGCGAGGACAATGGTACTATTTAGTCAAAGAAGATGGCACATCAATTTACTTAAAACAGTTGATGGGCTTTCAAAGCATAAGTTAAATCTTTTTGTATACTCAAACTTGGTATACCAATCAATGCATAAGTAATCTACAATCGTTTATTTGCTTAGAGAAAGGCGAAATAACTACTTTGAATTCCGGAAAAAAAAAATTTGGTAGATCTAAATATTTTGAGAAAAAAGAATGAACAATAATCTAGATAAGAAAAATTCATCCTATTATCTTAGAGTTTAAAGTTGCGAGGGTTTTAAAACGAGAAAATCGGTTTATTTAATTATTTATTTATTTTAAGTATTTCTTCTCAGCTCCTCTTAGTGTAGCTTTTGCTTTTTCAGATTGTGTTGATGGCTATTTTTAAACAAGATTTGGACATCTACGTATGCGATGAGACTGGTTTAGGTTTGGGATCGGCGGCTGTGAGATTGTTTGGTAAGTTCTCCCCGCATGTGGTGGGGCATATGGCGGTTCGGGAAGGGGCGTATTTTGCAGTCCAAGGAGGTTTTTCCAACTGGATTGTCGAGTCGGTTGCTATAAACGTGGTTCAAGATGTTCGAATCCGGAACAAGAGCCTTTGAAACTTCGATTGTTGAAGACATTCGTGAAGCTATTTCTTATGCAAACAGTGGCCTTGTTTCCTACACTCCTCGATAGGGAATTCTGTTGTCCACTGTCTAGCAAACCATGCTTGTTCTAGTTTTTCTAACTTTACTTGGCTTGGGTGTTCCACCAAATTTCATTAATGGTAATGTATTGTCTAAAATTTTTCTCTAAACACGTTTATAGTATAGATAGGGGTTGTCATATCTGCAAAGAGGCGGGTATTTGAGAGATTGACAAATTTATGATTTAAAATGGCAAGATTTTTTTTTTTCTAAAATTTAAAAGAAAATAAATGTTTTTAACAATTTTAACAAGATTTTAATACATGAAATTAAAACGGCGAAGTTTCGAGAATCCCTTGTATGTTTTGTAATCGGTATAGAATTTAACTCTAAATAATAATTATCTAAAGTATTTAATTTATTATATTTTTTTCCATCAATATCAAGCATATTTACTATTTTTATAAGTTGACCTAAAGCAAAAATATAGCAAGCTATAATGTAATAAGGGCTTTCCTATAAAAAATAGCAAGATAACCACCTCTTGCTAGTGATTCGATGCACTCATGATGAAAATTATAACTGATGTTATTACAATTATAATTAACATAATTCTAAGATATAAAAGATGATAACAAACTAAAATTATTATATTTTAATAGAATAAATTTTTGCATTAATTTTGGCAGAACCTCGTCTAATGAAATATCTAAAATCGACAATATAACAAATCATACTGCATTAAACAACATTCCATAAAATTAAGTACTACTTCATCATTATTAATATTAATTATGCAACACAATTAAATTATATAAAGAGAGCATAACAAAATTTATGTAAAAATAAGCAACATAACAACATTAACAATAATTACTAAAAACTATGAAAATATAATTTATTCCATAAAAATGTAAAACATTACAACACATATATAGAGTTAAAAACTATACCAGAGTACTATGGATATAAGATCATCTTTTTGTCTCACCAGATTTTCTACACCATTTTAGACATTATTTTATTATTTTTGATAGGATCGGAGGAGTGTTCTAGTAGCATCTTCTCCAGAAAAGAGGACTAGTGAGCTAAAAAGCTTAGCTAACCAAAAAAAAAAAGTTTTTGATGATATGGGGAATTTGATGGGCATTTAGAATGAAATAAATTCACTATCACTACTATTTTATTTATTATTTTATTATATTTTATTAAACTTGATAAGCAAGTTGCAGATCAACTTGGGTGATTGATTTTTTCTTACAGATGTTGTATTGATGCAATGTTGATGCAGACACTATTTGTATTTGTTGTCCTTTTTACGCTATTTTGCTCTGTTTTTCTTTAAATTTAAAATCTAAAATTCACAAACACACTAAAATTAATTATTTTACAAACATAATATTTACAATGATTTTTTAAAACAAAAATAAGCTAAAAACACATGAAAATTTATTAATATAAAAATATGGTACAGAGCTAATTTAGTTATATTAGAAACACTACTTAAAACATAAAAATATTTTTAGAAATTACTAAAAATATATTACAACATATTATAAGTTCAAAACACGTAATAAAACTTATCAAGAGTGAAAATAAAATTACGTTACAAAAATTAGGAGTTTTTACCGATTGAACACAGAACAAATATTTAACACACAAAAATAACTCTTAAAATTACCAAAAATATACCAAACATAAAAACACACAAAAGCACATATTTAAACACATTTTCACACTAAGATACTAAAACAAACTAAACCACAAAAATAATATTAATTAGAGAATTTAACAAGAAATAAAAGCTTAAATAAATGATTTTAACAATAAGAAATGTATACTTTTGATGCTCTCATCAAATGGTCTTGTACTAGTAGACACTTCTACTAATTAATAAAGTCACTACATTTTTCCTAAAAAAAAGTTCATTGATCTTCCATGGTTGATCCTTTTTGTCCTCCCCGTTCTTTAACATAAGCCGTAAGCCTTTCAAATATACCCTAGCCTGGGACGCTCCAAATCTTAGGCAGTGTGCCTTCCTCTACCAATATGGACAGAGGCAAAAAAATTAATTAGGAGGGACCGAATGTAGACTAACATTGTCAAAAAAAATTAAAAGAAGGAGATATAAAACTTTAGGGGATGGAACATAATTTGGGGGTGGGAGAGGGGGGCATAATTTTAAAAAGGTGGAATATAATTTTTATAAAATTTTATGTATAATATTCAAAAAAAAAGTTTAAAGAGTGGCCGCCCACCCTAGTCCGTGTGTAGCTCCACCCCTGTACTACCAAGGTCATGTGTCTCCCTTTTCCAAGGTTATGCCCCCTTTTCTAAGGGTATGTTCCTCTAAACCACCAGACCATGTGCCTCTGATAAGTGCAAAATTTAATATGATTATCTAATTAATTTTCCCATGAATCTTTTCTTATTTTTGAGTATGTTGTGTTTTATTATGTGATTTTGTGTCTTGTAGGAATTTAAAGGTAATGGGCTTAAAAATAGATAAAAATTAGAATTTTGAAGCTCAAAAATTACATTTATTCATTTTGAAAATTAACTAGGAATTCAAGTTGGATTTTAGGAGTTTTCAGGACCTAATCAACAACTTAAGCCAAGATGGAGCATGCCCTCACGAGGATCTGTATCGCCCTTGAGTTGCAGCATAGGGGCTGCACACACCCATCCCAAACAGGAGTGCGGCTGTGCAAAACATCATTCAGGCACATGGCCACGAGGTGAAAAGCGTGCCCCATGTGCAGAATTTTAGATGTGCAACTTGACGCTGCGTTGAGTGCGGCCTCAAGAGAACATAGTACGCCCGCATGCATGCTTTAGCTTTTGCTAGTTATTGACCTAAAATTGGTCTAAAGTTGCCTATTTTCATCTCCAAACAAAAACTATAAATTCCTACCGAAAACACAAGTCTTTTTAAGAGTTTTTCATAGTTTTCTTTTAGATTTTCTTAGACGGATTTCCAACTCATAATCATTTTTTCCCTTAATCTTTTTTTTCCAATTAATGTTAGTTTAATTGTGTTTTCGTTGAAGGAGATTTCAAAACCCAAGACATGATTATGTAATTAATTTATAGAATTATTTTTTGGTTTTCTAATTGAGATTGTTTATGTTCTTATGTTTTTATTCTTCACAATTATTTTCTTGAGATTGTTTATGTTCTTATGTTTTTATTCTTTACAATTATTTTCTTGTTTTGCTTGGGTGTTCAACTAAATAGAATTTGAACTTAATCTATTGCTAGATTAGGAACGCTTAATTCTTAATTGTCTTATTGTTATAATTATTAATAGAAAATTTTGGTCATTGATTATGGTCAAGTTTTCATATGATTGCATGTGGAACATAATACAGATTCAATGATCCGAGCTTGTATGATTGTTCCCTTGATCAACCAATCTTTTTTAACTTAATACTTTCGCTAGATTATTTAAAGCGTTGTTCTAGGTTGTTTAATAGCAAAGGGGTTTAATAGAGCGCTTGTCTTATTAAATCTACATAGTAAGAAAAGTTGGAATAGCAGGGCTTGTTGTTATCAACGGTTGGTAGTTTCAATAGTTAAATAGGAATAATTTTGTAATTACTTATATAATTGTTGTTTAATAATAGCAAATGACCCTTTATTAGATATTATTATTATTGTTGCGTACTTATTTAATTTTTTTGTTTTTGTTAATTTTGTTATTTGGGTTAATAAGATCCAAAACCCTCACTCCTTGTTTTATTTTATTGTGTTCTAGATTTTAGTGTTAATAACTAATTAATTGCAACCAATCCTCTGCGTAAACAATTCTTACTTATCACTACACTTAATAACGAAAAAAATTTTGGGTAAGGTTTAATTTAGTGTCCTCTGAGACTATCAGCCTCCAATCCCCAAGAAGTGTGCATTCAGCAGTTTCCCTCACTCTTCTTTGTGCCTTTGTGACCGTTGTCTACACCTCTCTCGCCCTTGATGATTAAAATCCTTTCTATGTGTTGTGTACACTCGACAATTGAGCCCCCATTTAACCATCCCCCTTTGTCTCTATTTTTTTTAGAAAAAAAAAAAAACAACAAAACAAAACAAACCTAAACAAAAACTTATTATAGGATTGTTTCTCCTATCACAACTTTATCTTGCAGAGGCATATTAGGGAAGGTCAATATCAGTTACTTTTATTGATAGTTTTTACTTTATTTATATTTATTTTCATGTTAAAAAAACCCACTTAATATTAGTCTTGAGTAACTTACCTGATTATGTGCTTGTAGTGCATATTTATATGGAGCTCATTCATGTGAATTCTTTTTGTTCTCTAGTCTCTGTATATAGGCATATTGTCGTAGCATGTTAATTTTTTTCTTCTCTTCTTCCCTATACTTTAATATTCTTATTTAATTTTTACAGCTCAACCATAATTTGGCTTTCCATGGTTAAACATCCATCATTATCTGTAGTACTCAGAAAAAGAAAAAGAAGCCAAATATGGCATGAGGTCTCATGGAAAATCCATGCGCATGATTTGGTTTCCAATTGGGGAGGGGAACTAAAAAGAAAGAAAGGGAAGTGCAAATCAATCAATCATGAACAGTACCAGGCAATATGGGAAAAAAATTCCTAAATAACATAAATATATATAATTAAAAGCTATGTAAGGAGAAACCAATAAAAAGGCAGACAATATTAATCATCCACATTATACAATATGCAATAATAATAAATTAAAGGAAAAGAGTATTTTTGATGTTACATATTAAGAAAAAACGCTAACAAAGTGAATATGAAAATATATAAGATATTATATGGAAAGCAAAAAAACACAAAGGTAGAAAGGAACAAAAATAAAACAATGAAAATGCAAATGAAAAAGAAAGGTGGAAGGAAAAAAAAAGTGACTGAAGCCAAAAAAAAGGGGAGTTGAAAAAGGAAAAAAAAAGAGAAAAAAAGGAAAAACACGTCAAGGCAATAAGCTTTTTACCCGTTGCCAATTTTATATGAGACATTTTTAAAACTATATTTATTCATATCATATTTAAAAAAATTATAGATGCTATTACTTATATTATTTAAGTTATGCCACCTTTAAAAATATGTGGCATTTAATAAAGGTAAGTTTTAGAAGATGTTATTTGTGAAAATTCCTCAAAATATATAAGATATAAATCCCTTCAATTTTGAAAATTTCTTTACACATATATATTCTCTTTCCTTTTATTTTTAAATTTATTTATGTTCTCTTATTCACAAAAGTAATATGTATATCCTTATTCAGTTTAATTCAAAAGTTTATTGAATCAAACTCTAACTACTTTAAGGAAAGAGTTCGATTTCATTATTTATTGAGTTCATCAAATTGTAACCTAAAACTCTAACATTAATTGAGATATTCAACCTTTATTTAGTTCATTCAGAGAGTCAAAATAGGTTACAAAATCATTAAGGGAAAAAAATAATTGTTAACGACTCAAAAGCCTGTCAAAGAAAAGGCGGATTTAAAGGACCAAAAAAGTCAGATGATCGAGTGAAAATACGACTTTTTTATTGTGTAATATTTGCAATGAAAGCTCTATGACGAGTCATGTTTATTTTCTTCAGGGAAAAATAATGTTTATTTCTTACTCTCTTTTTTTTGAAGGGTTTATTTTCTTCCTTTCATCACAAACTTTCTGCCTCAATGATAAATTCAAATTTAATTAATGATTTTTGCTTTTTTTTAATGATTTTTTTTTTGTTTTAAAGAAACTCTATTCATTTTTCATTGGGGTTATTATCATTAATACCTATATTTCAATGAAACAACACATTAGTGTTTTGTTTTGGAACAATAATAAAAATATATCTTGTAGATTTTTTTAAAAAAAAAAACATTCAGGTACTCTGAGCTCATATGTTTTATGATAAAAGGTTTTTAACCTACCTTTTATTAATAAACCAAAAATTAGTTTAGCAGGACTCTGAAAGAAAATCAAATCAAAAGATTAAAAAATTATTAAAAGGCCATATTTGTGAGTTTCTTCATTTTTTGATTTTTTAATTTTCATTTGTAGTGTTACAAAATTAATTTGGGGATTTATTAAAAAATGTTAAGTTGGAAATCTCATGTCTCAAACTATAACTCAACATATCAAAATAATATTTTTAAAAACTATTAGATACCTTATAATATTTTCTCAATAACAAGGTGATAATGTGATATTAATTTCATTAAAATACGATAGTAACATGATAAAAACCTTTTTTTGTGTTAAAATCTTTTTTTTCTCTTTTTAGAAAAGGACACATCTTCCTCAATCGTATAATATAATGAAGTGCTTATTACATATAATTATTGTGTCGGTAGAAAACAAACAGTGTGGATGGCATTTTATTGTTCTAGATTATATGTTCACGAAGAGAATATTTTTGAATATATAAATTAGCTATATATATATATATATATTTTTCCAGCTATTATTATTTTTTTACTCTTGTGTCATTATATAATTGATCAATCTGATAATGATACTGGAAGTTTTAAGTTTTTTTTGGCTGAATTTATATTATAGTAATATCAAATATGAATAAAACGTATTTTTTAAAAAATCTTCCATTTTAAAGTATTAGTCTGTAATTTCATCTTAATTTCTGTCTTGTAAAATAAAATTCTTACTCCACATGAATTAGAGTTCAAATTGCCTAGCCAGCTAAAGAAAGAGTATGTTGGGGAATTAAGTTGGGACAAAATTTCTAAATGACTACAATGTAAAGTTTTTGCATGTTATAATATAAAGCAAATGTATGCTATTGTTTAAAGCTCTCACATGTTATGATATTTAAGTTCTAACTTCAAGTTCTAATTTGATTACAAAACACACTCAAAATCCCTTACTGTATACGGTGAAAGCATCTAGGCTGAGGGCTGAGGAGCATCAAACTCCTTGATGAAAATAAAAGTAGTAAATGAAGTACATGATTGGAACAATCAACACAAAACACTGAATACTTCTTGCCAAAAGAAAATAATCTAACATTCAAGCCATAAATTCCCCACTTCCCTTTCCCACATTCAAGCCATAAATTCCCCACTTCCCTTTCCCTCTTTTTTTAAACCTCAAAATTTGAAATACTGAAGGATGGTCAAAATGATATGTATCGTTGAAACTTATTTGCTTATTCTGACCAGGCGTTAAAATTTTAACATTAATGTCAATTTGAGCGTGAACTAATTTAAACCTAGTTTTTCAGAGTTAGGCGAGAACATCAATACGACCAATCTTTTTGGTCAAACTGTGAAGATAATTTGTCATCCGTTGGATTATATACAAATAATCAATCTGTAACTTTAAACTTTGTGCTACTTCTAAGATATAAAACCCAACATCTCTAATATGGTAAAAACAGTTTTTTTCCCCTGTTGGTAGAAACTACGGGTGAACGGCAGGCGGTTTGATGGTTTTTGGGAGGGTGCGGTGCGGTTTTTTTAGATGGCGGGTTGGCGATTAACCAACCTACAAACCGCCCACCACATGGTGGGTGGTTTCGGTTTGGTTTTGGGGGGTTGCGGGCGGGTGCGGGCGGGTTGAGGCGGTTTAGACCTATGCTATTGCCCAATGTAATTTTTTGGACCTTTTTTTAAGAAAGTGAAGAAAATTTGTAGAAAATATAAGATGATAATACATAAAGCATTCCCAACATATTCAAAAGTACAAATTAAGAAACATAATCATTCACTGCAACAAGAAACATCAACTACAGATGAAGTGATGAACAAAGTCAAGAGTCCATAAAGATTAAAATCTATTCACTGGGTTCGAAAATAATAAAATGCTACAAATGAAATGATGAACAAAGTCAAGTGTTCTTTTTTTTAGGGCTTTCTCTACTAACTTACTTGATTTGAATTTTGATCACTTCATAAAATAATAGAAGAATTTACAGTTTTCAATATGTCAAGAGGCAGCCAAGCCCGTGCTTGGAGTGTTGGATTATTCAATCATCTCTAAAATAAGAATAAAATTAAATAAATGATAAGTTTTTTTAAAAAAATATATAGGCGGACGGGTGCGGGTTGAACCCGCCCTCAAAAACTTAAAACCAAACCCGCCCACCGAATATTGAACCCGCCCACCAGTGGGTTGCAACGTAAACTTGTTTTTTTCAAGATGGGTGGGCGTGGGTGCGGGCGGTTGGCGGGTGCGGGGCGGTTTTTGTACAGCCCTAGTAGAAACTGATGTTTAGTGGTCTGGTTAAGTTTTTAACGGTGTATTCCATATATGTCTATTTTAAAAAATATACAATAATGTACAACAATGAACCGTTTCTAAATAGATAAAAAGTTAATCTAACAACTTAGTGGTTCTTATTGGCAAGGGGAAAACAAGTTCCAATTTTGTGAGTTCCTTAAAATATCTTAAAGTTTAAAATTCTTATATCATCCAACAAATGAAAAAATGCCGCACACCATACAAAGGGAGCTCTTATACTAGGACATGTATTTTGACCTTACTAGTAGGTCCTAATATTTTAATCATTGGATTAACTTTACAATATTCTAACATTGTTTAAAAATTAAAGCTTATTAAACATACTATCAATTCACTAACTGATTCAAATGACTGATTCTTGAATTTCCCTTAGGACATTATGCATTTTGATCCACAACTCTTCTCTTGGGGATCGCTCCTCGGTCTCTAACACCTATATTGTAAAAGGATAAGTAAACGTTAGAAATAAAATCACACACACACATATATATATATATATATATATATATATATATAATAGGAGACAAGTCTTAAAGTGTCATTGTTTTTTCAAGTTTTCTGCATCAGTTTTGGCCTCTTGTTGATGTGGGTAAATGTTGCAATTACTCCAAACATTTATATTGCACAAATTTTATCCAATCATCATCGGATATAATAGGGTAGCTAATAATTACTTTCTGAGGCCGTCTTCATACACTTTTCTCTCTAAGAATATCTTTCACAAAAAAATTTGTGTAAAGGTCATGTCTAAATCCCCATGCCTCCTTACCGCAAGTCTTCATTGTCTTAAATTTGAGTCGATTGGTGAATTGATAGTAACTATTTTGACGTTTCAAGTATTCTTGATTGAAAATGTTTGTCCCCAGGTATTGAAATTGTCGGTGCTGTCATTTTGGCTATTGGATTAACTTTCCAAAATAATCTGATTTACGGTCATACACATTAAAAGTTTTACACTCTATAACACAAAACTATGTCCGATCATAATCAGAATTCAAACTATAAAAACATCATCTAATAATTAAAATGACAAAACCTATTAATAAAACTAAAATATATATCCTATTATAAAAACTATCGCAGATTACAGTTGAAATTTTATGGTTACGTTTGTAAAGACGCTCAAAGGCCAATTAGCATTTAGCAAACATATAGCTGGGGAATTCGACTCAGAAAACAATATGATCAGCAGACCAAAGTATCAAATCAACCATGGAAAAAGGCTGTGAAACCTGTGAGCCACTAGAAGTAATAGTAGTACTAATCCTATGTACTCATTCTTAACTATAAGGTTTTCATCTTTTTGTACACAGAACTGAGAGTGTGACAGAGACACACACAAATACCCACATAACATTACAAATGCACAATGCCATTTGTATTGGGGCCCGAGAAAAGTACGTGCTTCCCACCTGCCCACGCGCACGCGACAACACGAAACCCTAATTTCCAAACCAAACCCCCACAACAAAAAAAAAACACACACACACACACAAAAGAAAAAAGAAAAAATGTCAAGATTTGGAATTAAAAAAAAAAAAGACTTGGGAAAAAACCTTAGCACAAGAGCAGCTTATTAGCTCCCCCGAATCATAGCAGAGCTTAAAGCACCCAAAAGCCAAAAAAAAAAAAAATTGTTCGCCTGTTTTCTCTTGTGTTTTGAGTCTGCTCTCGTCTCTTTTTTATTTTCTTTGTTATAAATACTGTTAATTTTCTTTCTCAGTGCTTTGGTTTATTCTCTCTCTCTCTCTCCTTCTATTTCTCTCTCCTCCTCTTTCTTTCTCTCCATTGTGCTTGATTGAGATTCTACTAAGCAAGGGTTTTTGCATCAAGTTCCATGTTCTCTCTCTTTCTTAACAAAGATATTCATCTTCTTTCTCTTGTATTCATTGAAATCCAAATTCTATAAAACTTGTACAAACCACAAGGAATCTAAATTCTTGGGCCTAATTTAATTTCTAGCTAGCTAAGCTAGTTTTTCCTTAAATTGTGTGTTTGTGGGAAGTTTGTTTGAATTAGAGATTGTTAATTCTGGCTAATCCGTGGTGGACCAATCAGGTGGGGCTGCCGGTCATGGACCTGGCAGCCAACTCCTCCCCACATCATCATCAGCTACTCTCCAACAAGCGATCGGACGGCCACGAGCTGTCCATCAATGAGAACAGCGGCGGGAGCGGCAGCGGCGGTGGCCGAGGCGATAACGATGATGATGACAGAGACCAGGGAGACGAGCCTAAGGAGGGAGCAGTTGAGATTGGCAACAGGAGACCAAGAGGCCGGCCCCCGGGATCGAAGAACAAGCCGAAGCCGCCGATATTCGTCACCCGGGACAGCCCCAACGCGCTCCGCAGCCACGTCATGGAGGTGGCCGGCGGGGCCGACGTGGCGGAGAGCGTGGCGCAGTTTGCACGCAGGCGCCAGCGCGGCGTCTGCGTGCTAAGTGGGAGCGGCTCCGTCGCCAACGTCACCCTTCGGCAGCCTTCCGCCCCCGGGGCGATCGTGGCGCTCCACGGCCGGTTCGAGATTCTGTCCCTCACCGGCGCGTTCCTTCCCGGCCCGGCCCCTCCCGGGTCCACTGGCCTCACGGTTTACCTAGCCGGGGGCCAGGGCCAGGTCGTTGGAGGGAGCGTCGTCGGATCGCTTGTAGCCGCCGGACCTGTGATGGTCATCGCCGCCACATTCGCCAACGCGACCTACGAGAGATTGCCTCTAGACGATGACGAGGAAGCGGGAAGCGGCGGTGCTGGACACGGCGGTGGCGGTGGCGGTGGCTCGGGAGCGTCTCCGAATGCCATTGGAGGCGGTCCCGGGGGACAATTGCACCCGCCGGGGCTGCCGGATCCCTCGGCGTTGCCAGTGTACAATCTGCCACCGAATCTTGTCCCGAATGGAGGTCATCAAATTGGGCATGAGCCCTATACTTGGACTCATGCAAGGCCACCTTACTGAGTGATCAATTGATCCTGAAGATCATTAAAAAAGGTAATAGTAGGGTTTGGGGACTTAGTTGGTGATCAATCTGTTCTATATTTGTCGTATTTTGAAGAACACACAGAAAGAAAGAGAGAGAGATTGGGAAAAGAGATGTTAGAGAGAATTTGAACAAGAGACAACAATTAGTGTTGTTTTAGCTTATATTATAGATCATGTAATGTAAATTACAGAAAGAGGGAGAGAGAGAGTTTCTTTTCCCCTTTGTCTTTGCTTTGCTTTCCTTTTAAATTTGCAATAAAAGAGATTGATGGCTAGTGTATTTTTATATGTTCAATTCTTCCCCTCTAATTTGTTTAATACATATTAAATTTTGTGGTAATTGTAATGTCTACTTTCCCCAAAAATTTTCTTGGTGGGGAACTTTTCATATATTATTTGATGCAGTAGTTTCTCATATGATATAAGGGATTAGACTTTGGAGATATGCACAAACTATACATGGTAGGTTGAGAGAAATGATCATTTCAAAAAAGGTTTTGGGGTCCTCTTGAGTTAAACTTTTATATCTTTTTTTTCCCCCTTTGAGTTTACAGTTCTAGATTAATTTATTCTTAAAAAAAAAAAAAAAAAGAATTCCCAGGATTTTTATTAAATTATTATTGTTACTTCTGTTGTTTTTCCAGTAGCAAGCTTGAGTGCTTGGAGAACTGAAGACCCAAAATTTCCTGTTTTTTATGAGAAAGAAATGATAAGCTATAGTAGAGTGTTTGGTTAAAATATGACAGGTAAATGTTTTGCAATTATATTGAAGCATGTCCAAGAAAATCTGATGAACTGAAATCTGGCCTTTTGAGTCTTGAGAAGCTCTCCGTTAATTATTAACATCCAATAGTAGACGTAAGTCACTTTTTCTTGGCACAGAAAGGATCAATATTCCACAGATAAGTAAATTAAGAGTGTGATGAGAAAAAGGATTTGTTTTTCTTTCTTTGAAATTGATGAATTTGTCTCTTCTTTTTCAATAAAACAAGGTTCTATGTGTGATGAAGAATTATGGATCAAAATCTGGAATTTAAATCTTGAATTTAAATGTGGAAGTAGATCAAAAATTGATGATTTTTTAATACGGTTTATGTTTATCTTTTCGGATCATTTTAGTTATGTTTGTCGTTTATTTTTATTTCTCTATAGGTAGCTTATGTATTGTTTGGCGTGTAGGTTTTAAATGATAGAGACAGTTTAAATTGGCATTGGATAGAATAATAAAGATGGTTTTAAACCGTCCTAAACACTCAAAATTTAAATTTTGCCCCCCACCAAGTTCAAACAGTTTTGAACTGTTTTCTACAATAAAACCATTTTCATTATGGTTTTCTTCATAAACCATAAACATCAGTTCTCGTTTGAAATCATTATTCTCGTTTTAAACCTTTACATTTCAAATGTCAATTCAAAATCATTGTTTAAACCACATTTTATAACCTATAGTTCAAATCATACAATTCTAAAACCAAACCATCTAGAACCTATGCACTAAACAAACCTTTAGGGCCATTTTGTTTCGATACTTGAATCACGGTTTAAATCATTTTGCTACAGTATTTTTTCTCACAAAAATTTAAATCTTCATTCAAATACTCGAACCAAACATGCCCTTAGTGATTGTAATTTTGATTTATGGAAGGGTAATGAATGGTTTTCCTCCCCTTGAGTTTTTGTTTTCTACTTAGAATCCGTTCCTTTCTCTTTGGTAGTTATATTTCTATCTTTCTAGTAGTTCTTCTTCTCCATCTTGAAATGGTTCTTTCTTCCTAATTCTATCTTTATTTCTATTCCATCTTGTTGTACATCAATTAGTATCAGAGCAAATTGGTTTCATTTTACCCAAAATGATTTTTCTGTCAGCTTTTAGTCATCGCACCTCCTCGGAACCCATTCCAGCTGTGCTTTTCGAATTTTTAATAGGGCTTTGAAACCTTTCCCATGATTTTTCAATTCCCGCGTATTTTCTATGTTCTCTGGAGTAAGGATACTTTTACAATCACCTATTATGTTGTTATTATAAAGGATAAGAATAAACTAAAGCCCCGTATCGTTTAAATATAAAAATAATCATTAATTAATATGAATATTGAATCATTTCATTTTATAGATGGACTTTTATTAGGACTTTAAATCCTTAACAAGTCTATTTTCTATTCTGATATCAAAGTCTGACAAGATCAAATAATGAGCAACTTAATCAATCCAACACAAAATTGGTGTATCCAAAAAGTACACCATATTTTTGGGTGTATAAAATATAAAAATGAATAGTAGCCCCACATCATATAAAAATAATAATAAAATTATAAAAAATACATGAGTCACTCCATTTTATAGGTTGAATTTTTAAGATACAATTTTAAACCCTTGAAAAGTCTAATTTTTATTGGCTTCTGTCAAAATCTAGCGGCAAGATGTGAAAGTATTTTGAGGTATTGATTTACGATTCTTTTCGAATAAGCTCATTGGAGTTGAGTTTCATTAGCCTCGGGAGGATGATAAAGAATTGGATTAAAAATTTTAATTTAAATTTGCAGGAATATTTATTAGGATTCAGTATATATAGCTTCAATATTTAATCTAGATTCATATTTAATTAATGGGCATGTCATTTGTTTGATCCATCCCGTTGGATTATTTAATATTTACTTATATCTCTATTTGCTATTTATTTCTTTACATAAATAGCTTAGAGATTATAATTTAGATTAAGAAAATGTTTACGAATGAATATTGAATTGTTTTTCTGTTCTTGGGTTCTTGCTCTGTCCTGAGAGTCCCTTCTATTCTCTCTTGTTGTTCTATTTTTATCTCTATTGGTTCTGCTTCCCTGTCTAATTAGTTATATTCATCTTTCTAAATTTTTTCCCAATTCTCTGTTTGATATTGTCCTATACAAATATGACTTCAACAAATGTCAGTTTGTTTCTAATAAATTTTAAACTTCCTCAATGAAGTGGGGAAGGATTTGCAATATATAAAAATGAAAAAAGTGAGTAGAAATATTAATTATATGTATATATTATATGCTCAGTACCTTTCTGTAATATATACAAAATTGCCAACGAAAAGTTTGGAGGAAACCAAAATGTCACTAAATGCGATAGTCTATATTATTATATTGTTTTCATATATTTTTTCTTTGAAAAAAAAATCGAATGCACGCATATCTTTACTTAAAAAACAAAAAAAAAGGACAAAAAGAATGCATTTGCTGATACATTTGAATTATAATTATATTTGCATAGTAGCCGTATATTTTATTTTTTAATCAATTTATAATCTACTTCTCTGGCGTCGGGCAGAATAAAATTAAACTTCTAATCAGTTTTATATCCTAAGACGCACTAAAATCTTTTTCTTGTCCTCTTTACAATATTATTTTTTGTCCATTTATTCATAACAAAATTCTTCTCTGTTCATTTATACATGCATTTTACACTTCATTCATAACCCTTTTACATTGTAGCATATTTTTTTAAAACGATAATATATAAGAGTTTTACACTATAAATTTTGGTGTTGTAACTTAGTTCCTAAACACTCTTTCTTTAACAAGTTTGTGTATATTAGATTAGAAACCATAAGACTAGATTAGTTCATCAATTTTTTAATAACTAATTTTGTGGCATGTTAGAATTGACATTACTAAAACTAAAATGTGTAAGAGTTTTATGTTGTAAACTTTGGTGTTATAACTTAATTTCCTAACAGTCTAGTGCTTTAGGTTTGTGTAGAGTATACCAGAAACCGTTGGTCTAGACTAGTTCATCAGTTTTTAACCGCTGATTTTGTGGCACGCTAGAATTAATAGTACCATAACCAAAATGGTATACCGATTAAATGAAAAAATTTGTTTCGTTTTTGGAATTTCAGGTTCAGTTTTGGAATTTTCCTTCTTTCCTTTTTTAGTCTATATGATATTTCTTTTGTTATATATATAGGTATGTATATATAATATAATATAATATGTAGGAGTATATGAACTTAAAATATATATCATTCCTTTTAAATCAATAAATACTAATGGCACGGACATAGCTTTATTGAGAACATCGACTAATTTTGTTGTTAGTGTCATATAATTTCTTCCTAAACATATAATTCTGTCATTAACTTCTTATATGTCAACCTTATAACATATAATATTGGCAGCCTAATCATGAGGTTATATAAAAGTACCAAATGAAAACATAGGGATATAATTAGAATAGTGGTGAATTACTCATGAGTTTTTCTTCTTCTTCTTTTTTTGAAGGGAAAAACAAATGAGTTAAAGGTTTTCAATGGTTTACACGTTCAAAAAACATTTTAAATATTTGATTTTTATCTAAAATATTCATGTATCCAGAGGCAATCCTTGTCGGCAATTTGACTTTCTTTTGTATTTTTCTGAGCAAAATATTTTCTTTAGTTAATCAAGAAAGGGATAATTAATTGATTAATTGAATTCAGTCAAGCACAATCAGTTTATAAGAGAAACAAAGGACTAAAATTATAAATAGCTCAATGATTCACGTTGGGGTCAGTAGTCCAATGAGAAGATAAAGAGCGGATTAAAATGAATTAACAATACTATATCTAATTTAAAGTGTATATATATATAGTTTATTTAAAAAAAAAAAAGTGTATGTGTATAGTTAAGATTGGTCTACATTTATATATAAATAAACAGACACGGAGACTAATTAATTAATTTTTTGTTAATTGATAAGCACAAATAAACCAGAACTTTACCCAATAAAAAAATAAAAAAATCAGCACATTAGTGATCCCTTATGAAGAAGCACATATAGGATCTGTGACAATATATGCGTTTCTGTGTATCTAAAATTTGGATAAATTTAAGGAGCATTATTTAATTTATATAATTGCCTTGACATTTTACCTCCAATTTCCTATATGACGCTCTTAACAATAATATTAATTAGTCCAACTTTGATAACATATGAATAAATTAGGTAACTTAAAGTCACTTTTCTTCTCTCTTTCCCTTTTCTATGGGAGGATTTGTGGTCTGTGAAGTGGTTTTTGAGTA
Organism: Artocarpus heterophyllus; assembly: GCA_025403435.1. Classification (NCBI taxonomy): domain Eukaryota; kingdom Viridiplantae; phylum Streptophyta; class Magnoliopsida; order Rosales; family Moraceae; genus Artocarpus; species Artocarpus heterophyllus. The sequence continues at coordinate 7,907,516 of CM046341.1, forward strand.
CTTTTTCAGTTGAAATATTAATTTACAGCATGGTAAATTGTCAGATGATAAGAATAGGAATTTAACTATATAAGAAGCAAAATAATATATATTTAATTTATTATTAATTAATTAATATGTAGATATCCTCAATTGATGGTCAGTGCTTTGGTAAAAAAAAAAGGAAAAAATCTTGTTTAATAATCACTTGTGGAATTACTAACGCCAATCACTTATCATTTCAAAGATATAATGGAAATTGTCAAAGGATATTGGCTTTTTTATTCTCATTTTCCAATAAATTGAGTATACACATATAAATAACTGTTTTATTGACTTGACATCGATGGTATTTTGTATATAATTGATAACTCAACTTTTATCAAGGTATCAGAATATTATATATATATTAAAAAATATATGCTTCATGGACGCTTTTCACATTCCACAATTTCACGAGATTAATATATTATTGCATTAATAGTTTAGGCAATGGTCGATTTGAGCAGTACTGCTGCTTGTAGGTGATATGTCGATGGTATTATATTGACAAATTGTCCTGTTATATATTTCAAAACCAGAAACAAAATTTTCATGATTCTTTGACAAATCAATCTAAAATAGGAATTTTATGTAATTATGACTACTGATTTTTTGATTTTTTTTGTACTAAGTGATTTGATGAATAAGAGATTACTAAGTGATTTTATGTAATTATGATTATTGAATTTTTTTTGCAAAATATTTTTGTTCTCTTAATACATGGAACTTCACATATATTTACCCCTTAGAAGTTATATATTTATCATGTTTGATTTGAACACTTGGTTATACTTGAATATATAAAGCTTTTTTCCGCCATTAAATGACAAAGTTAATTCAGCATCTCAGATTCTCAATCATTATTCATATGTTTTTCATATCATACAATTTTAAATTCTTGGGAAATCGACAAAGTCGTTCTTGTTAATTTCCATTAATTGATGTGGTTTTTGTCCAAGCTTTCCACGTAACATATACATATAGAGAAAATTAAAGAAATGGCTTATTTTTTAGTCTTTTTAAATAAATGGTCGAATTTTTTAAAAATTAAGAAAATGGTTGAATTTTTAAAAAATTAGGGAATGCATCATTGATAGATGTCATTACATTGATCATTAATTGACATCAGTAAATTATTAATTAAAATCTATATATCACTAATTAATTAACTATAATTTATAACTTGTAAATTGGTTTATTACTAATCTATTAAGGATTTATAATTAATAAACAGGTAAATTATTGAATGAAATTAATAAATCACTAACTAATATTGATTAATCATTGATAAAGTGACAAATTAATTAGTGATCAATAAACCAAGTTAATTACTAATGAACTATAAGAAAGTACATCATTGATTAACATCAATACAATATCATTTATGTCCTGTTTGAAATATGGATCAATGCTTTGATTCTTAAAAGTTGGACGATTTACTTAAAAAAAAAAAAAAAAACGTTAAAAAGAACCATTTATCCCGAAAATCCCTAACCTATACTAGGATACCAAAATGTTGATATAACTAAAAAGAAAAGATAATATACGTGTGTGTATATCCAAAATGGGAGTGAATTTTTGTGGCTTAATCCATTGATAAATCAAAGTAGCAGTGATACTCAAGTCAAAATTTCTGCTAGTGCTAGCCATGATGTCTAAAGTTAATTAATTAAAGTTAAGTGAAACATTGATATTTTAATAGTAATTTTCAATTGATATATTAGCTTTTTTAAAAGATGTTCTTACCAACACTTAAAGTATCCTAGAGGTATAGCAACAAGAAGGACCCTCTTCACATGGATTCACGTGATATAGTTAAAAAAAGCCTTGATATAAAATTGTTTAGCAGCTTGCGTACTAAATTCCAATGCTAAAGTTGCAATACCGATGGACAACTTTGAATCAATTATTATGACCACCATCTTAATTTAATAATCTCCTCATTTAAGACAATATAACAAATATATTATATAATATATTCTTCCTTTCCTTGTGCCTTTCCCAAGTCTAGGCATATCTCCACCTACATAAAATTGGACCAACATTTCTATCCGTCTTTGAGAGATGGAGAGAAGCCATTTTATAATTTCTACATTTTTTTATAAAGAGAATCCACTAACTATGCACTAATTAGTCCATTAGGGTGCTCTTATGTCAAAGTGAGTGAAAATTTTTTTAATAGCGTTTTGATGGTGGGGCAGCTATCAAATACCATCCAAGAGAAAATCAAAAGAATATGTTGGTTTGGTTTGGAAATTCAATCGTGTCAATACCGTTGTCGTGGAGTACACGTCAGTTTTTTCGATCCAATGAAGCGTAATTTAACCTAATTTTACTTTCGGAAAAATATTAACCTAATTTTTCAAAAAACCAATCCATTCGACTTACACTCTTTTTCTTGAGAATGAAAGGCAACTTTACAAACAAAGAGATGAGTTGGTTGAAAATAATTGTGTTAATCAGGATTAAATTGTTGAGAATGTGAAACCCTAGCTTTGTTGTCAAAATCATCTAGATCTAGTTCTCATAAATATAGCTGGCATGCATAACTTTTCATCCGCTGGACTTAGTACTTGTATAGTATTCACTCTTTTAGTGCTTCAATGTTTCCTTTGAAAATTTCCATTGTTCACATAATTAAAATATTGAATAATTAGTTCTTTCTCCCCTTAAAAAATAAATTTAATTTTTCATGTTATTTGTTCAGTCAATTCAACCAAAAAGGTGATCATGATTCTAACTTAAATTTTAAGATGCCTTTCAAGATCAACGAATCATGCAAACTTATTAGAATGTAATAATTCTTATGTTAATTTTAAATTTGAGTTCGGACTAAAGGTAACTTCACACTTTGATTGGAACTTTATGCATGTCAAGAATTAATGTTTCAACTGAACAATCCAACATATATGAGCTATATATATGTGGACATGTATATACATATTATGTGCGCATTGTATATATAGGAAATAAAGAACTGTGATTTTTTTTTTCTAGTATTTGTAGCCAGCTATTGGGGCTACCTCAATTGAACATTCATATAATTATAAGCTTTCCCTATTGCAATAGTGAAATTCCCCAGAGAGAGAGAGAGAGATTTCCTTTCGGCTCAAATGTGGAATCAAGTTAGGTCTGTTTCTTGATCATGTCGCTTCAATGATTAGTTGCATTGCATCATGCAAGAATAATGCCTTATTCAAGAATTACATCACAATACATTATGTAAAGTTTTACCATCAATACTAATGGGCCATAGTCTAATTAAGAGAGCTCATTTCTTTTAGAATTCAGATTAAAATATTATTCATCAGCCAAAGAAAACTAAATGTTAAAAAATGGGAGCCTAACCCCCTGTTTGGCATTGTGGTGGGAACCACGGTTCCCACCACAAACTCAGTTATAAACAGTGTAAAGCTCTCACATGTTACAGTAACAATTTAAAAAATTACTACAGTATAAAGCTTTTACATGCTACAGTAAAAGTGGTTCCCACCACCGGTTCCCACCATCTTCCAAACACCCCCTAATTTAAAACTTGACGAATTATCACCCTAAGTAGAGGGTTATAAGGATCGACTTTCTTTGTCAAGAAGGAGTTCAACAAAAGTCAGAAGTGAGCATTAGGCCTTTTTTAGTTGAGAGCACACGCTGGGGCACTATTCACCCGGGCGACCGTGCTGCATCAAAAGCAAAACACGAAGCGGAGCAAAAACATGTGCTGCGGTTCTAAAAAGTGGGCGCTGCAGCGTAGGTGGTTGTGAGTAGACGTGAGAATTTTGTTTTTGTTTTTGTTTTTTTTTTTTCTTGAAAACCTATAAACAAGACATGGTATATATGTGTAACTTAGAATATATATAGAGAGAGAGAAAGAAAGGGGTGTGTAATTTTTTTTTTGTAAATTTTTTCATCATCATAATGAATTATTTTACAGTGACTAAAAGTGAATGTAACTCTCATATTGATGGTGAACCACTATAAATTTTTATTTGTTTTTGTTTATTTTTCGTTTTATATATTTTTGCTGTCAGTAGAATTAAAACATATAATTTACAACACTAAAAACTTTTGAATTACTGATCTACTATTAAATGAACTCTAATTTGTTTTTTCTTAACCTAATTAGTTGTCACTTTGGCAATTATTATGATTGGTTTTTGTTTGGATTATTGCACACGAATATTCTTTATTTAATACAGATATAAGTACAAAACCGCCGAGATGTACTATTTACTATTTAGACAAAGAAATGCACGTGCTTCCATCAAACAAAAGTTCCAAAAAATAATAGTATTTTTTAAAAAAAAGTGTTAAGAACATTTCTAATATTTACCATTAATGAAGATAGGAGATTTAGTTGGAGTAGTTCTTATAATTATGATTAGGATAGGAAATAATTATGGTTAGACAAAATAATATTAATAAATAATCCAAATGTCCAATATTTATTAAACGGTTGTACCACATAATTGTAATACGTGTCAATTTTTTCTTTTATATATGCATATAATACATTAAAACTTGCACAAAAGACTCCCTCAAAAATTGAATATATAGTTTTATACCCTATAGTCTAAGAAATTAACATTCTAATAAAACCTAATAGAGCCCAAATTGACTCAATTCATTAAAAAAATTTACCACTCAACAAGTATCAAAAGCATCTTGAGCCTTTGCTCTTGTTTTTAGTTGATAATTTTCTTATCTTAAGTTTTTTACTTATTTTTATATAGCATTTTATTTGATTAATAGGGTGGTTTGATACATTGGTTTAAACTAAAACTTTTAGTTCAAATACTATACGATGTGAAAACTTCATACGGTAGTTGTTTTTTACTTTATACTGTACTATTTGAGAGTTTTATAGTTTTTGGTTCAAACTAAGTGCCAAACACTAAATAATTGAATTATTGAAGGGATTTCAGTGTTGTCGTTATCTTGATATTAGGATTTAACTAGTTTCTCTTGATGTCATTTTTTCATTAAAAAAAATTAGGATTTAGTTAGATACATACACTATGCTTACTATGTTCACATCTTCATTTCTCAAAATAAAACCAATAATGAATTATTAATTGCAAATTATTTTTCTTCTAATATTTAGGTGGCAGCTAGTTTACTATTAAATTAAAAACTTTTGAATTATTGATCTAGTATTAAATTTACTGTAATTTGTTTTTTCTTAACCTAATTAGTTGTCACTTTGGCAATTATTATGATTGTTTATTGTTTGGATTATTGCACACGAATATTCTTTATTTAATACACATATAAGTACAAAATCGCTGTGATGAACTATTTACTATTTCGACAAGGAAATGCACGTGCTTCCAATAAAAAAAAATTCCAAAAGATAATATTTTTTTTAAAGTGCTAAGCATATTAGTAAAGTTTACCATTAATGAAGATAGAGGATTTAGGTGGAGTATTTCTCATGATTATGATTAGGATAGAAAATAATTATGGTTAGATAAAATAATATTAATAAAAAAATCAAATGTCTAATATTTATTAAACGGTTGTACCATATATAAACGTAATGACATAGTACGCGTCAATTTTTTCTTTTATATATGCATATAATGCATTAAAAATTGCACAAAAGACTCCCTCAAAAAGTGAATATATAGTTTTATACCCTATAGTCTAAGAAATTAACATTCTAATAAAACCCAACAGAGCCCAAATTGACTCAATTCATTAAAAAAATTTACCACTCAACAAGTATCAAAAGCATCTTGAGCCTTTGCTCTTGTTTTGAGTTGATAATTTTCTTATCTTAAGTTTTTTACTTTTTTTTATAGCCTTTTATTTGATTAATAAGGTATTTGATACATTGGTTTAAACTAAAACTTTTGATTCAAACACTATATCATGGAAAACTTTATACGGTAGTATTTGAGAGTTTTATTGTTTTTAGTTCAAACTAAGTACCAAACACTAAATAATTGAATTATTGAAGGGATTTCAGTATTGTCTTTATCTTGATATTAGGATTTGACTAGTTCCTCTTGATGTCATTTTTTCATTAAAAAAATTAGGATTTAGTTGGATACATACACTATACTTATTATGTTCGCATCTTCATTTCTCAAAATAAAAACAATAATGAATTATTAATTGTAAATTATTTTTCTTCTAATATTTAGGTGGCTGCTAGTTTGAGCAATTATGCTAAGATATTTTGAAAGAAAACCAAAATATTCCGATCAATAAAAATATTGTGTATCCAGTGGTTTATCAACTTTTAACATCTACATTGATTATGCCTGTTGTTACTACGCCCCAAAAAAAAAAAAAAAAAAAAAAAAACCCTCTCCTTAGTAACAACAACAATTATAGTAACAACAACAATTGGCATAATTAACATTGCAAAGAATCGACACAGAATTGAATGGGAGATCAATTGATAAATAATAATCTATTTATATACATTGAAAAGAGTCTTCAATAGCGATAAGGTTATTATCCAACATTCTCAATGTATAAGAACCCAATAGAAACAATTGTAGAACATATATAATGATTGATTTTAATTAAATTTTGTGTCTGTTTGGAAACTGTGGTTCGAATTGTTTTTTATTATTCCAACCACTTTTGTTATAGTATTTTTTCCTACAAAATTTAAACTAAAAAGTAGTTTAAACTATAAAAAACAGTTAACACTATTCTCCCAAACAGATGCTTTCTTACAATTATTAGCCTCCAGAGAAAAAAAAAAAAAAACCAATTTTGTCACAGTGTAGTACTGAATATTTTTCGGTTTTGAGTTATTTGGAGAAAAAATGCCTTGAGTTGAAGAAATTAGAAAATAAAAAACATGATGTAAATAAATAAATATTGGAAAGGCGGGAAAAACACCATAGAAAAAGGAAATGGAGTCAAATGAGAAAGAGGGGCTTAAAAATGGGACAAATAAGGAGATCAGTTCCCAAGATGCGTAGGACCCACTGCTTATCTTTTGCGTTTGCCATTTTGGACGTCTAGAAACGGATCAATTGACCGCCAAACCCTTCCTGATGCTTACACGTGGTGCAGATTGTAAAAAGGAAAAATGAAAAAGAATTGCACCAGCCGGGAATCGAACCCGGGTCTGTACCGTGGCAGGGTACTATTCTACCACTAGACCACTGGTGCTGTTGATGTCTGTGTGTCTATGAAATAAAAATTAATTAATTTAAGAGTATAAACATTTTGCACATAAATATAAAAATTAATGATTTAGGAGTTAAAAAACTGAATCAACAATGCGTATATCTCTACAAGAAATTTCTTTGAGCGATTAAACTTTGTTTAGTCACTGAACTAATTATATTTTGAAAATGTTGTTTGACTATTAGATTTAATCCTAATTCAACTTAAATCTAAATGACGATATTTTTTTATATTTTTTTCCGTTAAAACTTTTGGTTATTAAAGAAAAGTTTTCTTTAGTATAAATATATGTGAAGGAGGTTATAAACATTACTTAGCAATAAATCTACACTTAACCCTTACGTAAGGTAAAGGTCAAAAATTCAAATAACCTCGTCGAAGTTCAAAATATATGTACACACACGTGTGCGTGAAGTAATCAAATGTTGGAAAGTCAATAATTCTACGAAGACCCGCAATTATTTATTGGTTATTGAAATAAAGTACCATGATCTTTACTGTTTTGTCCCTTATGAATAATTTTGTCTAATACTAATTTGAGACAAATTTGTGTGACGTGGTCTAAAAATTTTGTCAAACAAGAACCAAACTCATTTGTGTCAAACTTGCTCACCGCATATCAATTCATGCCTCATTGCTTTATTATCATCCCTCTTCATGCACAACGAGGCAATTAGAAAATAATAATTATTATGAAGTGTGAATGCATAATATAAAGTCTCATAAAAAATGAATAATATAAAGTGGAAGACTAGAGAGTTTTCATTTGTGTTTGAATTGGTAAGCAAAGGAATAGGGACGCATAATACGTCCAAGACAGCCCCTTCAAAAAAAGGGTCCAAGGCAGCGCCGGCGATAATTGCCCTTGGTGGATATATACATACATACATACATACATACATATATATATATATATATATATATGTATTTGTGGCGGGGGTATTTTAGAAACCTTGTGAATTCTCCATAATCATATAGTTGATTTCCAAGTACTGGCCACAGCCCAACTGCCATATGTTTCTTGTGTTTCGTAAACGTTTTATATTTGTTTATGCAATTCTGTTTAATAATACAACAAAGTCTTTTCTTCTCAATTTAAATCAATTAAAATTTATATAATTCACGACAAACTTGGTTACTGTCTGTTTGTCTTACATGGACCAATAATTATATAAGATTATGACGTTAACGCTCATCACTAGTCATTACATTGACTCTCTCTCTCTCTCTCTAACTTGTTAATGTCTACCAACTTGGGTGCCGGGTTGGTTTAGAATTGAGGCACATAAACAGTTTATGATGCTTCAATGTTTTTGCCAAATTTGGACGTTCGTGAATTTGATTGACCATCTCTTTTTTTAGACTTTTTTGTTGTTGAAATGTGAACAACCTGCCACCTAATTGTCAATATACGCAAAATCTCTACTGATCATGTTCCTTGCAGCCGTAAGAGAAAAAATGAACAAAATTTTCTCTACTGACTTTTTCCAAACGATAATAATAAAGTGTTTTGGTAAATGAGTTTAAATTCAAAAAATAAATTTAAATACTGTAATATGTAAAAACTTTATACTGTAACATGTAAGTGCTTTTAAAGTACTATAGATGATTTATAAGTTTAAACTTATAAAGTTTAAACCGTTTTATCAAAACACAATATTCTCTTTCTCAACCATATGTACATTTGTACTTCTTGCATTTATGACAATATTTCATGGTTTCCTATCCATTTGCCTACGTCCAAAAAAAAAAACATATTGTTGGTAAGGTTAATTTTTTTTTTAATTTTTTAGAAAGTAATGTAAATTCTCACGGGTAGTTATGTTCCCATCTTTTTTTTTTTCACGGAATTAAATGGAGAGAGCATTTTAAGACACAATCATAAAATAGTGAATATAACATGATCATTTTAATGCTCTAGTATCAAAAATGTAAAATTCGTATATTTGATCTAAAATGATTACTACTATGATAGGACCAAATCAAGATAGTCAAATAAAAATCCAGAGTATGGTTAAAATTACGTTTGTTATTGATATGCCGAATATAACTTCAGTTGATGTGATTTTGGACTATATGAATGCTACTTGACAAAAGCATACACCATATTTTTCTTTTCTTTTTTTTTTAGGGGCAAAAGAAGAAAATAAAGAGGACATACCTGCAATTAATTTTATAATAGTTTGATGGGAAGAACCGATTTAATTGGCCAACTCCCTTGGCAAACTATACAAGAGTCTAGAAATCACATCATGTCTTCACTGTAGATGACGAGGAGGTGTGGAGCAAAAGATTATAATTCCTTATATAACACATAAATCAAAAGGGAAAATAGTCATATTCTCGGTTATGAGAGAAACAATTATATTAATTAAGTGCATAAGACTCAAAATTAATCCATTTTATTTTTCTACCTTTTAATCGATTGTCTTTTATTTATTTATTTAATATATGTGTTATTATCATACATATGTTAAATATTTCATTTGAAATGTCAATCATAAGTGATATTTTAAGCTCTACGTTATAACAACTTTTATTTTTTTACTGTAGCTATTGAAAGCCTTATACTATTTATAGTTGTAACTGATTGGTTGAAACTGAAATTTCAAACATCCTTTAAAACTTAAGACCGCACCTCGTGTCTCATTCCAAAGATCTAAAATTGATTATGGAATAGCGCTATGTCAACCGACACTTTTTTTTTTCCCTTGTCCCCTATAGCATCTGATCGGGGCTCTTCCTTTATTTTACATTAATTAATTTCGCCAACATTGACATAATTAAATCCATATTATTTTCGAATATATATAATGTCGTTTCGTTGCTGCGACAAAAGGGCCAACTCATCTTATTTATGCTACAATATTTTTTCTTTCCTTTTTTGAGTAATTACATTCCCATTCTTTGGAAGAAAGAAGCAATTGAAGAGGGAGAGGGAGAGAGAACGTCTACGATAATAGATTATTCTTACTGGTACAAGACATTTTTAAAGATAATATGATGAAATTAATGTGTTTATCTTCCATACTTTGCAAGAACGGACAGGGATGCAATCAAATAAATCGGTCAAGGAGAGTGAGAGATACAGAGACATAAAAAGGCCAAAATATGAATTTTATAGTATTTTATATACAAAATCAAAAAGAAAAAATTAATAAGGCTGGCCCACCCTTATCTATAAGTGGTTCTATCGTGAGGATAAATCCTAAATAGAAGTAAATGGTGCAACATGGTATATATAATATATGTATATATATATATATATATATTTCGTAAAATAATGATTTGAAGGTGTAACATCGATCTATGATAAATTTTATATTGTTATATTTTTACAAAATTATTGATATAGAAAACAAATAAATGATCAAACCCCATTTTCATTTACATCTATCATGTGGGATTGAACCTTCGTGAAACATTTTTAAGTTATATCAAAATTTTATTAGTCTTTATTTAATAGTAGGGGATTTGTATTCATGAATAAAAATTTTCAATTAATAAAAAGACTTAAGCATACAAATAGTTTGTAAACTTTGCTCCAAATTTTACTTTTGGTTAATATGACGTTTAAAATGTCCAAGTAACATCCACCAATTCCTTTTTTTTTTTTTTTGAATGGAGAAATTCATTGCAAACAATAACATAAAGTAATACAATCGGAAGCAACTAATGAAAGACCCAACAATGTATAAGAGTAAGCCACAAAATAAGATCGTATTTATCAAAATTTCCTGATATCAAGGATTCACCTTGGTACACTAAGGACGAGCATGTATTGGAGCTCTTTTGATATGGTCCTTCCCAAGCAATTGAAGGCTAACAAAGTGTGGTATATCCACCAATTCTTGATCAACATTGTTTGTTGTTGAGGCTAAGATAGTATTTGATAGGTCCCAACTTTCGTTCATGATTAATAAAATCAACCTTGGCAATGCTTCCTTAAATATTCCTGTATTTCTGAAATTTCTCTTTTCTAATAAGAAAAAGTGGGATCTGGGCCATTTAAAAAAAATTAAAAAAATTGGATCTGGGCCACTGAGGTTTGGGCCTAGGCTCAGGCCTTAGTAACATCTTGAGCTTGAGATAAAGTTTGGAAGATGTTGGGTCATAAAGTGCACCAGTTGCTTCTAATATTTTGGGCTTTGATGGCAGGCTTAGATCTGCCAAGCAAACTAGTTATGGATCCTTCCTTATACGTTTTTTTCTTTTTTAAGGAGTTGTGGATCCTAGCAAAAACAAAACACATAAAATAATGGCAAAATGATTGTTATAATTTGAGTCGTCTTTCTTTAAGTACTCTTTAGGTAAAAGAGGGACTGCGTGGATCAAAATATCTCCATAGATCTCCCTAAGGCCCCCGAGGAAGATCCGGTGGCAGTGAGGTTAAGACTCGCCCAGATTGAGGGCGTCGCGGTGGCATTGGAGCTGGCTATGCATGATGCATGGAGGAGGCCGTTGCAAGCAATCTCCAGGGCTGCCCTTGTGTTTTGCTATTTTTCTTTTTATTTGTGATGTTTTTCACTTTATTCTTTGGTTTTTGTGGTTTGTGAGAATTCTGGAGAAAATAATTATTTCTGTGATTTTTTTTGTGTTTTATTAAAATATATCGGTGAGAAAATAGACAATATTATGGTAGGCAAATGCAGCAGCATGGTCGGCGACCACCAGTTGCCAAAATTTTTATTATTCTCGTAAACTAGAGAAAATTACATGTTATGCCACACATTTAAAAGTTGTATTTATGTATACATTCTTAAAAAATCTGTATCACACTATCATTCATATTACATGTTAAGTTGTTCCACAAATGAACATGTGCAGTTTTTATAAAAAATAAATCTTAAAAAGAGGCAATTATGAAAATTCCTCTGTAAACTACCCTAAGTATTATGGTACGATACTTGCAGTCAACGGTTTGATTACTGTTTGGTTATTGTAATCTTTACTATCATGGTGAAATACTCCAAGGATTGTAGTAGGACACGGACGGTCATCGATTGGTTGTCGTTGGTGGCTACACTACAAGTATCACCACGGACTACCACAAATGTCACGGTCGGATACCAATAGTCACTTGTGGCTACTCTTGTTATGTTACCATCGTTGTTATGGCTAATTAAAATTAATATTATATTTTAGACAAAGATAGTTTACTAAATAGCAAAAAGGTCAAATTAGATATTTTTACATATATAACGTGAACAAAATGCCCCATACTAAAAGTCTAATTTCAAAATTCTCTCCCCAGAAATCTCTCTCTCCCGCCGATCTCAAGCTCCAATGCCGCCTCGACGCCCTTGATCTTGGCAAACGGCGACATATGAAGTTCCACTACAACGCCCTTTCCTTAGCTTGACGCAGATCTCCTTGTGTGTTTGGTGATGGGCGACAACAATCCATGATCTCCTGCGGTAGGCGATGATGAGAGAGAGAGAGAGAGGGAGGAGGGAAAGAGGGTATAGTTAGAAATTTAAAATTGTTTCCATTGTTTGGATTCAATAATTGACCTTTTCTTCTATTATTTCAAAATCTGCTATTTGTTTCAATTATTTTCCAAAATTTGCTACTTTATACAATTTCTCTTATCCTATCAAGGACTCATTTGGTATTATGAATGAGTTGATAGGGAATTATTTGTAGGAATATGTTTCAGCGAAAGCCAGCAGGATGATTTGCTACTGCTGGTTACCCTCGAGTGTCACAATAGGATACTTGCAGTCACCGGTCAGTCAATGCTAATTAATGGAATTTTTAGTATCATGGCATAATACCCCAAGTATCATTCGCCAATTAAAATAAAGAAAATTATATATTATGTCATACTTTTAAAAGTTATGTTTATTTATGCTATAATACTTAGAAAAAATTATACCACATCGTAGTTCATATTTCATGTTAAATTATGCCACTATAAAAAGTAAATTTTAAAAGACAACAATCATGAAAATTCTCCCTTAAAATTTTCAAAATCACTACATACCACCCACACATATGGTGCCTGTAGTCACAACAGTTATTGTCGACTTCTTTTTATGATACCAAGGACATATCTAGTAGTCTGAACATGTTGGTATGATATTTTCTATAATAAAGTTTTCTCATGGGAAAAATCAATATAAGCCTGGGTGGTTTGTTTCATTTGTATAATTCTTTCAGTGTTTGGCAAGGTGGTAGGAACCATTGATTAGAACTATTTTTTACTATAGCATGTGAGAACCATTGATCATAACTGTTTCATTTGTAATAATTCTTCTAGTGTTTGGCATGGTGGTGGGAATCATTGATTAGAACTGTTTTTACTATAGCATATGAGAGCTTTATACTATTTATAATTGAGTTAGTGGTGCAAACCAACCTACGCCAAACACCCTATATAGTTAGTTAGACAAACCATTTTTGTTTTCCTTATAGCCCATCTCTATACCATTAAATAGACAATTAGGGGAAGAGGTAATTACATGAATCATAATTTTTAAGAACCCTACTTAAGAGCATTTTACATTTTTATAGGATTATAATTCTCTATTTTTTATACAATTAATCTTCGTGGTTCTTGTTTTGCTCCTTTTATATATCTTACTATGTTAATTATTTTTCAACTTTACAATAATGACCATATTGGTTATTATACCTGATAACCTTTTCAATATTTTAATCTTATTTTATTATTGTAAAGTTGCAATCTCTCTGATAATGATCATATTTTCATATTATACAAAAAATTACTACCCTTTTCAAAATTCTAATTTTATGTTATTATTATAAAGTTGAATAGTATTGTCATTAGACAAATAATTTTATATACTTTTATATAAAGTGAAATCGTAGACAATATTTAGTCATTTATGTCATGACTCATTGATGGAATAATCACTATAAACAAGGTTCATTTTGAACAACAATTATTAGTTTGTGAAAAAACTGCTTTGAGGTAGGAATAAAAAAAAATCAATTTTTGAATACTTGATTTAAATTTTGAGTCCCCATCAAATTAAAAAAAAAAAAAAAAAAACTATTCAGCACTAATTTCCCATAACAAAAAGAGCCTAATAGAATGATACTATTTATGGATCATTTTGAACAACAATGATTAATCTTTGAAACTGGGTAGTTAAAGCCTTCATTTTTCATTGAGATTAAAAATAAAGCATTTGACCTTTTTTTAGCAAAAAAAGTGTTCAAATTTTTATTAATTCATGTAAACTTTGCATATTGCTTGATTCTAATATAATTTATGTTGCATCTATAAACTATTCTTATAGTGTCATATAGCATAAAGTTTAGGGGCCAGAATTCTAAAAACTTAGATTTTTGATACTCAAAGGATTAGAATTTTGAAAGAAACAAACACGTATCTAAAAGATTTTTTATACTCGAATCCAAATTTAAGTCCAAAGAGTTCTTAAAACAAACAAACCCTCAATGTATTAAGACATCTAGGGTTTTTGACTCATCGGATTAATCCTATCCAATTTATCTAATTTAATCAATTGACATTTACTTCTATGCTGATAATGAATTTTTCTTAGGTAATCGCAAATCTTTCTTAAATATTAACAATTTATTCTAGTTGGCTAATTTCCTACATCTCTGTAGAAATTTTAAACTTACCAAGATTCATTAAGAACAAGAAATTCACAATGTTACACACAAGTCTTATAGATATCTCTATCCTATGATAATCTCATGCCATTTAATCATGGTCTAATTTAACTATTGCTTCTCAGCCTCAAATTAAATCATAATTCATGCAAAAGGTGCGTAAACTTTTATAAGCCTTAAGATCATATTAAACACTCAGCATAGATAATAAATAAACATCGAATTAAACTAAATTAAATAAAAGCCGACATTTATAATTTAGCAATATCGTAGACCTAGAATAAAAAAATTAGTTAATAACTAAATTAAAAACAATCCTAAATAATATCTTAAACATGATGAGTGAAGGAAAAGAACCATGTTTGGATGAGAAGATAGTTTCTATCTCCGGGACCGTTCTTCTTCTCTAAAGCAATAAGTTCTCCCTTTTTGTCTGTAGTCTTCTTCTCTTCAAAACCCTTTTTCAACCCCTCATATTGTTCTACTTATAGTATAGGGTTAAAAGGGCAATTTGGGGACGAAATTAAACCCAAATTTAACAAAAATCGCAAAGGTGCCTATGCTTTGTGTCTCGAAGTAGCGCCTAGACTTCATGTTTCTAGAGCCTAGGCACCCATGAGTGCTCGAAGTAACACCTACGTTTCATGTTTCTAGCACTTAGGCGCTATTGCTACGTCGTGCGCTAACGGTTTTACGCCTAGTCGCTGTGCTCATGGGTTTGGGATTGAAAAATGTCTGTAGTAGCGTCTATGCACTGTTCCGTCTTCAAATCCATTTATGCTTATTTTCTAGTCTGTTCTGCTTTGCAACTTATCAATGTGCATTTTGTCTCCTAAAAACTTACAAAAGAGCATAAAACAATATCAAACTCCTAGAAATTACTAACAAAATATTAAGTTAGAATTATCTAATTAATTAATCTAAAACTAACTTATCAACAACTTCTGGCTAATTCTGGCAATGAGACAGGAACTTGGCAAGTTTCGTGTCGAAACCTAGCAGATTCTAAGATGGAATCTTGAAGGTTTCAAAAAAATTATGTTGGAATCTAATAAGTTGTAAGTTAGAACCTAGCAGTCTCCATTCCAGCACTAGCGCTGGTGGCTGGAGGTGGTTGGCATTTCTTTGTTTAAAAAATGTTAAAATTTGGTAGGTTTCAAGTTGGAATTGATAGGTTTGAGGTCGGCACCTATTTTGGGGACAGAAGATGGTAGGTGCTTTTTTGTTTAAAAAAAATGTTTGGTGACCAGAGGCGTTTCTTTGTTTAAAAAAAGAAATATATTAGAATCTGATAGGTTTCAAGTTAGAATTTAGCAGGTTTCAATATGGCACCCTGCTCTGGCGACTAGAGGCGATAGTTATGATAAAACCTAACGGGTTTCAAAATGAAACCTTATAGATTCTACGACAGAATCTGGTAGGCTTCGATAGATTTTGAGATGGAATATGACGAGACCATTTGGTATTATTTTTAAAATAGATGAAAATATTTTATTTTAAAAAATAAAAATTTTTAAAAAATTATACTAAAAGTATTTTTTTTTAATTTTTACTTTAAAAAATATGAAAAAAGATTTTTAAAAGTTTTAAGAACAAAACAAATGGGCCGACTACTTTAATTTGTGAAAAGGGGATAACTTTATAGTTTAATATATTTTATTAAAAGGTCTATTTTGAAAAGATATTTTTTAAGGCGCACTAACATTAAAGGCCAACCCCGGCCCATTAGTGCAAGCGTGGACATCACGCTGGGAAGACTTCAACGAAGGCTTCCCTAGGCTATTGGATTAAGCCTAGTCTGGCAATATGTGCATTGTGCTTTTAATGCGTGACACGTGCACTAATGAAATCTTGGAGCCCAAGTTGCTTTTGGCCTATATAGAGATTTTTACAATAAAAAAAAAAAATTAGAGGTCGGCAGAAATTAGTGGTTGTCAAAATCTCCCCTTTTTTTTTTGTTTTTTCTTTTTTCAGCAGCAAAACTTGCTGGGGAGAGAACTGGAACTACAGAAAAAATGGAGGACTCTCTTCCCTTCCATCTCTGCCATGTCAATAAAACTTCGCTCTTCATCAACAGAGCTCATACCATCCTACACTCGATAGCCATATCCTTTCTCCTTTACTATAGAGCCTCCTTTTTCTTCCAAGACTCCATGTCTACCATACCCAAGTTACTAATACTTCCATGGATTTTCATCTCCTCTTCCGAGCTTGTCCTCTCCTTCACCTGGCTTCTCGGCCAAGCTTATCGGTGGCGTCCGGTAACTCGCTCTGTCTTCCCTGAAAGATTGCCCAGCGACGAAAAACTTCCGTCCATCGACGTCTTCGTCTGTACTGCAGATCCGGAAAAGGAGCCCACTTTAAAAGTGATGAACACCGTGTTGTCGGCCATGGCGATAGACTATCCGGCCGAGAAGCTTCACGTGTATCTGTCGGACGATGGCGGTTCTTCTTTGACTTTAAATGGTTTGAGAGAGGCTTGGACCTTTGCAAAGTGGTGGATTCCGTTTTGCAAAAGTCATAAGATTGATGATATATCTCCGGAGGCTTATTTCTTTGGTGGTGAAGACGTGGATTCTGATCTAATTGGTAGTGATGAGTTTAAGACAGAGAGAAAGAAGATCAAGGCTAGTTCTCTCTCTCTAAGTGTTTTCTAGTTAGAAAAAGAAGCAGATTTGAATTTTTTTAATTTTTTTTAACGATTTAGATTGTAAGCGGTGAAGTGAATTTCTAAGCTTTCTTCTAAAATTTGGTGCAGGAAAAATACGAGATGTTTAAGAATAGAGTTGAGGAATATGCAAGGGTTGGAGAGAAGAAGACGAGCAACCACACTGAAGATCACCCTGTTGTCGTCGAGGTATGTTTAGTTCCATCCCAGGACGCTAATTTCTATTTGTTTTCTAGTTGCTTCTCCCAATTTTGTTTGGGAGCTTCTCCGGTAGGTACTCGTAACAACGGCGTACGTTTTGAAAGCGTTAGATTTTGATCAAAATTAACTCATATTATATTTTACAGGTCTGATGGGGTTGAGGTATAATCATCGGAGTGTTTTTGGTTGTTTGCTTGTCTTTTCGTTTCACCACCACGAAATTGCCTTTTAGTTTCTAGAGAGCTTTTTTTATTTATTTTAAAAATATTGAATGAGGGGTTTAATATAAGATATGGGTTTTTTTAGTGAGGCCAGTTAGGATGTACTCTGATATCCTGATACTAATTGTCCTCTATGTAAGTTTAACAAAATCACGTAATAAGGAAAATATAATTTTAAGAAAAAGAACATAATAAACTAACATAATGGTCGCAGGTGATGCAAGATTCCTCGAGTGATCACGCAGGGCATGTGAAAATACCTCTACTTGTTTATGTTTCTCGAGAAAAAAGGCCTTCTCATCCTCACAATTTCAAGGCCGGAAACCTTAATGTTCTTGTATGTCTCCTATACATCTATATTATTACCCAATTCTTTATTTTTTTTTGTTTGTTCTGTGCTAATATAAGGGTCCGTTTTGTTTCGTGGTTCGAATCATTTTGCTACAGTATTTTCTCTCACAAAAATTTAAATCTTCATTCAAATACTCTATTCAAATACTTGAACCAACCGGGCTCTAAGTATTTTTTTCTTATATATATGTGATACGTGTGTGTGTATATATATATATATATATTTGCAGCAACGGGTGTCTGGAGTGCTAAGCAACTCTCCTTACATTCTAGTGCTAGACTGTGACATGAATTGCAATGACCCAACTGTTGCTCGGAAAGCAATGTGTTTCCATCTTGATCCCAAGATATCACACTCTCTTGCTTTTGTTCAATTTCCTCAAAGATTTCGCAACATCAGCAAAAACGACATCTATGACAGTCAGTATAGATCAGTATTTAAGGTAGGTAAACATATTTAATGTAATATAGGTATGAATAAAATTTCCAATTATACTATATCTATCTAGACCTAATTTAAGACTTAAAAAAAAGGGGTTATTTATCTTTTTTTTTTTTTTTTACATTGTATTCAAATATTATATCTTTATTTTTTTATCTCATTAAATATAAACCTTTATATTTTTTCTTGGTTAACTTTCAATTTTAATCTTAAAAAATTACTCAAAATATCCTCAAATAGAAAAACAAATGAACATTAAAAATTTAAAACACTTTGAATTAAGGGTTTTAACCTCAAAAATGTCTAGAACACCCTGAAAAATAATATTTTTGTCTGTTTTTTTTTTTTTTTTGAAAGTTCTAGTTTTTTTTCCCTCACTTATATAAGGATAATTTGATCATTTTAAAGTAAGAATCAATTATTAGCTGAGATAAGGTCTAGATTTATATATTAAAATAGAATCTAAAGGTTTACATTTGATGAGATAAAAACTAAAAGTATAGTTTTTGAATAAACTCGAAACAATAGGTGTAAAAAGGTAAATATCCTCTAAAAAAAGATATGATTGAAGTATCTGCATATGCATCATATGACATAATTATGATTGTAAAATTAAAATTAATATAGATGTATATTTAAAATATTCTATATATGACTCAAAATAATACCGTTGAAATAATTACTATGTAACTATATAGTACAAAATGTGATAGCATTATGATAAATATTACTATGTAATTATATTATGGTTATTTTTAAACTATTCTAAAAATTAGTTAGTTCTCAGTTTCACCAATAATTTGGCTCATGTGGTGTAATTTTTTCCTTGTATATTTTGCACACTTGATTATATTTCATACTTCATTTTTTAAATTGGAAGATTTTTGTGTCCAATTAGGTGGCATGGCAAGGTATAGATGGGCAAAGGGGACCAGGCTTATGTGGTACTGGCTTTTTTATCAAAAGATTGTCACTATATGGAAATGACATTATTAAAGAAGGTAAACGTTTACATTACACACATATAGGAGGAATTTAATTTAAAATTTATTTGAACCGATCCGATCATTATTAGTGTTTAGATGCGCTACATTTTATTCATAGTTCAAAATTTGTCTTACTCTTTACATGCTACAGTATAAATTAATGTTAAACACCATATACTAATAGAGATTAGGTCAACTGCATAAGACCTATAAATGGGGTGCATCTTTATTAGTTATGGTATTAAAACCGATAGTGCACCTAAGCATTTTTCCTAAACCATATATGATAAACATTTTTCTAGATGCATACGATAGACATTTTGTTAACAGATGGAAGTTTGACTGTACAATTGGGTGCAGATCCGATGAAGCTTAGGCAAGCTTTTGGTCCATCCAATGAGTTCGTCAAAAGACTTCACATCGAAAACTATAAGCCTAACGTGTTGAAAGGTAGAGATGCAACATTATTGACGGAAGAGGTGGAACTATTAGCTTCTTCTACTTATGAAATTGGCACAAAATGGGGTCAAGAGGCAAGTACAATATGTATACTTGACGAATTGAAGCCTTATTTCATTCCATTTGATTTTCCAAAATTTATAATAAATTATTATTCTTACTATACTCTTTAACTTTAAAAACTTTCTTTTTTGCCTCCTGAATTTTTAAATTAAATATCCCATTTAACCATCTCTTAGAATTATTGTTAAAAATAGATGGAAAAAAAGTAGCACAATCAAGTGCTCTTTTTGTCAAAAACAACTCTTTTAGTCTGATTTTAATAAAAATTCTAACAAAAAGGGATTGAGTAAAGCTAAATCAAAATTAAGGACAAGTAAGAATTTTGGAAGTTTGAGGGATACAAACTTGAAATGACCCAAAATTCAGTGTGGTTAAATTGAATGTATAATTTGGTTGGTGCATGGTTATAATGAGCTGGCAGGTGGGATTTCTGTACGGTTCAGTGGCGGAAGATTTCTTAAGATCATTTATGTTACACTGCGAAGGTTGGACTTCTGTCTATTGTGATCCACCAAGGCCACAATTCCTTGGTCATGGCATCACCAAGTTGAATGACGTTCTCATGCACATCACACGTTGGAGCTCTGGGATGGTAGAACTTGGATTTTCAAAGTATTGCCCTCTATTATATGGTCCTCTTCACATGTCCATTCTTCAAAGCATGTGTTATGCAGAAATTGTATTTTGGCCTCTTTCTTTCTTCGCCTTGTTGGGCTTTGCCGCCGTTCCTCAGCTGTGCCTATTTTATGGTATTCCTATATACCCCGAGGTAATTATCAAAGACACACACATTTATATTTATATGTATGTATATATCCAAAACTTACTCGTAGAACACTGATTTGTGACTTGTGGGTATATAATTAGTTCACTCATATACATATCTACGTATATTTAAATTTTTTTTGAGGGACGTATATATACATTTTTTGAATGATTAAAAAATTTCTTAGGAAAAAAGAAAAAAATAAAAGAAAAAATTCTTAATTAACATATATATATAATATGGTATATGTATATGTGTATGTGCGTGTATTGTTTACAATAGTGCAAGTCACCTTGCTCCTTCTTTAATAATAATAAAAAAAAACTTTATTGAAAAGAAAAGAAAACAAGGTCTTAAAAATCTAAAACAAGAAATAAAAATAAATACACGAGAAAAACTTAAGAAAGTCAATTACCAAAGTAGGAAAAAAACTTATTTTAAAAAATGCCCCAAAATTTTCCTTTAATTTCATATTTTTGTCCACAATTTCCTAACGTACATGTGCTACTATTGGGGGTGCAGGCAAAGAGTTCATCTTTTGCCGTGGTTTCTTTTATTTTCCTCTCGGCGTTATCTAAGCATTTATACGAGGTGCTCACAACAGGAGGGTCATTCAAGACATGGATATATGAGCAAAGGATATGGATGATGCAGTCAATTCCTTTCGTCTATGGAGGTTTAGAGGGAGTTCTGAAGATGATTGGTATAAAGGAAGCCAAATTCAATATCACTAATAAAGCAGAAAATGATGAACAAGAAAATCTATATCAAAAGGGCCTATTTGATTTCCGTACATCCACTGTGTTCCTTGCTCCCATGGTTGCCCTGATTATCTTGAACATGGTCTCCTTTCTTGTGGGGATTTCTCGGGTCATCATCATTAATGGAGATTTAAACAAGATGTTTGTTCAAGTTTGTCTCTCGTTTTATATCTTGGTTATGAATTACCCTATCATTGAGGGGATGATACTAAGGAAGGACAATGGTCGAATTCCATCGTTAGTCATCACATTATCTGTTGTATTTTGTGTAATTTTCTTGTCGTTCGTGTACGTTATTTTCTCGTACTAAAGTGTCGTAAATGTGTTTCTAATTATGGCCTTTCTCTTAATCCGAGAGAATTTCAAAGTACATCGGGAATAAAGTTTGATTCTCTTAGAGCTTTATTTTCTCCTTTATTGAATTAGGAGACTCTTCGTCTCTCGAGTTTTGTTTATTGAATGACTTTAATTATCAACCCTTATATTATTTGATGATGCTTGGCGTCCTTTGAGCTATATCACTTTTGGCCGTGCATACTAATAACATGAGAGGACAAAATCTCTCAATTACATAAGATTCGGAGCTTAAATGATTGTTCGGTAAAATTCCCTAACGCAAGTGTACGTTGTTGATCAAGTAATAAAGTAATGAGTATTAATATCATCTTACACGAAGTGTTGAACAATAACCTAATTAATTACTAAGATTAGACTAATCTTAAAATTTATCTAGCAGAACAAATAAAGTTTATATAAATCAAAGTGAAATCGTGAAATTAAAACGAAATGAAGAGAAATAATTGCAATTGAATTTGAGAAATAAACCAATGAAACTAAAGCGTTAAGGCATCTGATTTCACCATAATCATTAGATATGAATTCCATATAATTACGCACACTGATTGACAATGCACATGTGATGGTGGAAATGCTCAGGTTATTTACTATCCTATTTCTAGGTATGGCAAGCCTATTCAGTTTATTAATCTACTATATCTATATGTGAATTTAAATAAACCTAAGTGCATTAAGATCTATGAATATTCTTGGCTTACAATAAGTCTTTTGGGTCATTTTATCGCCGAAAGCTACACAAATAAATGGTATATCTCCATCCACATTTAATTCATGGTTATATGTTATATGAAGCGTTTGCATATTCTCCCTTCTCAGTTTTAAACATGCACATCAGATTATTTAAACGGTAGTTAATCATTCAAAAGCTTTAAGCACAATAACATACAATTCACATGAATAAAATCAATTATGGTGCATGCATAAATATGAAATTCACATCATCATGATTAGGCTATATCATAGCTTTAACTAAGAAAATTAGAACATAATTGAAAGAGAAATAAAAACTAAAATTTTAATTAGATCAAACCCCTTAAGAGAACAAGAAATTCTGTCACCAATCTTTAACTTCTTACTCCAAATTGCTTGAAAGCTCCTGAGAAAATTTCAACAATGCTCTGAAAATAAAAACCCTAGATGTCCCTTGATAGTTCCTCCCTTTTCTATTTATACCTTATCCCTAGGTTACCCTAAGACTCCCTTTTCAACTCAGAAAATCATGCATCAGCATCACAATTGGCGTTGCGGCGCTCTTTTCTAGCGCCGCGGTGCTGCTTAAGTCCATCGTAGCACTGCGACCCTCCATTTCTAGTGCCGCGGCACTAATTCTCTGCCCATACACTGGACGCCACGGCTCTCCTTGCATTTTCTTCCAATTTCTTTGCTTGATCTTTTGCTCTTGTTCCATTTTCTTTCCTTTTTCTTCAACCTTCATAAATTGCAGCAAACATTTACAAATATTATCATTTCAAGTGATTTTTCTCAAGAACTTAGCATTAGTCACTAATTGAAGATGGCTAAATAACTCTGTAGACTAGAGTTATCAATGATATTATGTAAGGACCAACTTAAGTTTAATTTGTGTAAATTTCAAATTTTCCCTATGAATTATAGGTTGTCACAAAATGTCCCATGGCTAGGTTTTAACATCCCTTTCCTCTAAACTTTAGTACACTTACAAATTTTTCCTTTTTGTCAATTTGATAATGAAAAATTACATATGATATAAAATTAAAGGTGTTTTAGTAAAATTATCCTGAAGAGGAGTATTTAGGTTATTTTAGGGGTTTTAGTTCTTTTTCTTTTCTTTTTGTCCCCAGCATCACACACATTCCTTTCTCCAAATTTAGAAGCCCTAAAAATTGAAGGTTTTGTTCATATTCAAAGAGAGCTGCTCTATGTACTACGACTACTATGCGAGGAGGCAAAACTTTTAGCATGGGTGAAGGCACCTCAGAAAGGATTAAAATCCTAATAATGGTTGGCATAACTTTTTACCTTAATTTGTGTTGGAATGTTAGGGGTCTTTGGCAATTTTCTTTTCGTTGTTGGATGCTTAATTATGGATATAGTCTGTTAAGTGATAAGCATATGAATACTTTTCAAGGAAGTTATTTGCAAAGGACCACAACTTTCTGTTCCTTGTCTTTATTGTTCTTGTGAGTTCTTGTGAGTCAGTGCGTTGTTGGAACTTTCCATCAAAAGGACCACAATGTTTTGTTGTGTTTGGTGTAAGATAGTTTACACCACTAACTCAGTTATAAACAGTATAAGCTCTCACATGCTATAATACAAAAAAATTGTTATAATGTAGAGCTTTCACATGCTATAGTAAAAACAATTTTAACTAATGGTTCCCACCACCGTGCCAAACACCCTAGAAATTTAGGTGTGGGATTTTTTTTTTTTTAAATATGAAGGTGTGAAAAAGTTTGTAAGGGTCCGTTTGGTAAATGGATTCGAATTAGTAATTTGATTTGAGTTAATGTGATTTGAATTAGGATTTGAGTTAGTGATTTAAATTGTTATCCGAATTTGATGTTTGGATGTGCATTTAAGTTTTAATCTGAGTATGAAATAAAATTGAAATTTGTGTTTGGAAGAGTAGTGAAAGTAGTTTTTAATTTATCAACAAATTTAATAAAATATTAATGATAATGATTCTAAAAAATATGTAATATAGATCTTAATTTATTACTCTCTTCATGAGGAACACAATGAAAAAGGAATCATCTCAATTAGATAACAAATAAAGAAGTTATGATTTTTTTCTCAAATATAAGAGAGAGAATTTCAGTTTTTACTATAGTAGAGATATCTGAATATCAAAAGTTTTAGGAGAGTCAGAACTCTAAAAACTTAGATTCTTGATGCTCAAAGAATTTAAATTTTGGATGAAATAAATATGTATAAAAAAGATTCTTAATGCTTGAATCCATTTGAGTCAAAAACAATTAAAAAAATACTCAAAAAAAAATGAGCCTTAAGTATTTGATATATTGGAACCCTCTCATAATGATAGAGGCTCAATAAGGCGAAATCCTTTTTGCCTAAATCAAAGATGATTTTTTAGCGGATAAAAATGACTAAGACAAAGTTAATAAATTAAAAATGTTTATTAAGGTGTTAGTGGGTTTTTTATTCATTAACGTTAGTCTGTTTCTTTAAATTTTCTAGTTTAGTTACTTTTTAAAACTTTTTTTTTTTTCCAAAAATGAGATGACTTTTCAACCACCATGTGGTGAAAGACAAAATCCCTAATTTGAGAAGTATGAAAACAAAAAAAAGAAGAAGAAAACTCCTATTTTATATAAACATGATTGAAAAGGCTATTCTATAATTGTAAGTTACTAACCCAACTTTTGATGCGAAACAATGCCACGTGTAAAACTGTCTGTTTTCAAATTGATAGAAGGAGAAAATTTACAAGTGTATTAAAGCTTTGAGGAGAATTGATGTTAAGAACTGAATGTCAAAAGGCATTTTATGAGAGGGCCTGTTATTCGGGAGGAAATTTTGAAATTTGTCCTTTTATTTTTTTCTCAAAAAAGCTTTGTATACTTAGCCACAAAAATTACAGATTTAAGGACAAAACCAATTGTTCGTTTCTAAAACACAGCACTTTGAACAAAAATAAATTTATCTCTGAAACTTTGTTCGCAGACTTCACCATTGCTGTGCGGAGGAGGCCTTTGGATTTGGCCCTTTTGGACTTCGCCGTCACACTGGGGACGAGGCCTTTACATTTGGTGCTTTTGAAATTGAATGCCTCATTAATCCTCCCTGCAAAACCTGATCCGATAAAGCCGTGCTTTCCAGTGCCGCTTCCTTCTTGATCTTGAGCACATAGTATTTGGCTTGGATGGACAAAGCAGGTGATGAAAAGCTGGTTGGAGCTTAGATCCTCCAGGCAGCAGGGGAGGACAAAGATGAAAAGAGAGAGATATGTATTTCCAAATGTAAACGATGTTTCATGTTACCCTAGTGATCTTGAACATGGTCTTTCCTCTCGTGGGAATTGCTAGAGCCATTTTATATCTTTGCTCTAAACTACCCCATTATAGAAGGGATGGTGATAAGGAAAGGCAAGGGAATCTAGATTTTTCAAGTATTAAATGGCATATAACATATAAGGTTGTTACGTATATGGTTTGACATAGAGATGTTAGGATGGGCAGGCTAGTAGGCCATTAAAAAGCAGACACAATGTGGCACGATACAACCATTAAATAGGCCTAGCTCATCCTGTTTATTAAACAGGCAGGGCTTGGTGTAATTTTTAGGCACTAAACACGTTACGGCACAGTAAGAGCCCGACACAAGCACGAGGATGAGCATATTAAAAGCACGATTGAGGTTCAATTATAAGCATGATTAAAACATGCAATTTAAAACTAATTTTACTACTATATTTTATATTTTATAAATATTCTTTTTAAGAAGTTCTAAATTTCTAATAGATTCGATTAAAAAAGAAAAAAATCAAATAGATTCTTTGCTGTTGATAAATTGTCAATTGCCAATATATACTTATCATCTTTGATTTATATGAAAAACTAAATAATGGAAACCACATCACACAAGACTCTACAATATTGTTGTCCTCAAAAAAAGATTTTTTATCAGTAACGCACTTTTTTTTTCTTTGGTTAAGATCTAGTGTTTTCATTTTTTAAGGTAAATTTACCATTAAGCAAGACAAATACACATTCGAAGCTAAAAGCACAACAAAAAGCATGAACACCAATATCGACACAAGTACGGTCCAAGCACGTTATAGGTACGACCCATTAATAAATAAGCCATGGGTCGGGTTTGGCGCCATGCAAATTAAGTGGGTCGGGCATTGCACAGTATGATAAATAAATAGGCCAAACCAGGCAGGACAAAAGTATGTTTGGACCTAAATTAAAAGGGTTAGGTCGGGTCAGACTATTTGATATCACTAATTTGACAAGAACTTAAATGTTATCATCGTAGGTTTTTATTTTTGTGAAAAAAAAAATCCATCTAAACACCCCCAAACCGTCAACCAAACGCTTGGGACACATAGAAATAAGAGATCTAGAAATGCTCTTAACAAATAAGCCATAAATGCAGAAGTGTCTTACAAGGTCTAGGTCAATTAATAATATGTGAAAAATGGAAACTTTACACTGTAAATAATTGTATTTCTGAGCTGTTGTTTGTCCAACGAAGTCGCCAGTAAATTTTTGTACTTACTTGTAAATACAGTACATACATGTAAATACTGTATTTTCATATTGCCGACATCATCCTTGGTGCTGATAAAGTCCGACGAAGCCATTGATAATTTTTTGTATTTACATAGAAATACAGTATGTATATATTAATATGGTATTTCTCATGTTCAGCGATGTTGTTAGTAAATTTTTGTAATTACATAGTATTTGCATATTAATACAATACTTTCTGACTGCCAGTGACATCCTCGGTCACCGGTGACATTACCGGCAAATTTTTTCATTATTTAGAAATACAGTATTAACATGTAAATATAGTATTTTTTAGCTACCGTTGGTGCCCGCAAGGGAGGAGGGTGAGAGATGGAGGGAAGAAAGTGGTAATAAATAGTATTTTAGGGTTTTGTTTTGAATTTCTCATAAGATATATATCAATTTCTCATGCTATTTATTACACATTTTTAAAACATATGATATTATTTACTAACTCTTAACCTAAATCTACTAATTTGCCCCTTTCAAAAAAACTGTGATTTTGCTCTTTCTCCATTAATTTAATAACGTGTGATTTTACATCAAGATGCTTGTTTCTATTTTTAATTGTATGCAATTCTGCTACTGCTGTTATTTAAAGGGTTTAACTAAGAAAATTAGAACATAATTGAAAGAGAAATAAAAACTAAAATTTTAATTAGATCAAACCCCTTAAGAGAACAAGAAATTCTGTCACCAATCTTTAACTTCTTACTCCAAATTGCTTGAAAGCTCCTGAGAAAATTTCAACAATGCTCTGAAAATAAAAACCCTAGATGTCCCTTGATAGTTCCTCCCTTTTCTATTTATACCTTATCCCTAGGTTACCCTAAGACTCCCTTTTCAACTCAGAAAATCATGCATCAGCATCACAATTGGCGTTGCGGCGCTCTTTTCTAGCGCCGCGGTGCTGCTTAAGTCCATCGTAGCACTGCGACCCTCCATTTCTAGTGCCGCGGCACTAATTCTCTGCCCATACACTGGACGCCACGGCTCTCCTTGCATTTTCTTCCAATTTCTTTGCTTGATCTTTTGCTCTTGTTCCATTTTCTTTCCTTTTTCTTCAACCTTCATAAATTGCAGCAAACATTTACAAATATTATCATTTCAAGTGATTTTTCTCAAGAACTTAGCATTAGTCACTAATTGAAGATGGCTAAATAACTCTGTAGACTAGAGTTATCAATGATATTATGTAAGGACCAACTTAAGTTTAATTTGTGTAAATTTCAAATTTTCCCTATGAATTATAGGTTGTCACAAAATGTCCCATGGCTAGGTTTTAACATCCCTTTCCTCTAAACTTTAGTACACTTACAAATTTTTCCTTTTTGTCAATTTGATAATGAAAAATTACATATGATATAAAATTAAAGGTGTTTTAGTAAAATTATCCTGAAGAGGAGTATTTAGGTTATTTTAGGGGTTTTAGTTCTTTTTCTTTTCTTTTTGTCCCCAGCATCACACACATTCCTTTCTCCAAATTTAGAAGCCCTAAAAATTGAAGGTTTTGTTCATATTCAAAAGAGAAGAGAGCTGCTCTATGTACTACGACTACTATGCGAGGAGGCAAAACTTTTAGCATGGGTGAAGGCACCTCAGAAAGGATTAAAATCCTAATAATGGTTGGCATAACTTTTTACCTTAATTTGTGTTGGAATGTTAGGGGTCTTTGGCAATTTTCTTTTCGTTGTTGGATGCTTAATTATGGATATAGTCTGTTAAGTGATAAGCATATGAATACTTTTCAAGGAAGTTATTTGCAAAGGACCACAACTTTCTGTTCCTTGTCTTTATTGTTCTTGTGAGTTCTTGTGAGTCAGTGCGTTGTTGGAACTTTCCATCAAAAGGACCACAATGTTTTGTTGTGTTTGGTGTAAGATAGTTTACACCACTAACTCAGTTATAAACAGTATAAGCTCTCACATGCTATAATACAAAAAAAGTTGCTATAATGTAGAGCTTTCACATGCTATAGTAAAAACAATTTTAACTAATGTTCCCACCACCGTGCCAAACCCCCTAGAAATTTAGGTGTGGGATTTTTTTTTTTTTAAATATAAAGGTGTGAAAAAGTTTGTAAGGGTCCGTTTGGTAAATGGATTCGAATTAGTAATTTGATTTGTGTTAGTGTGATTTGAATTAGGATTTGAGTTAGTGATTTAAATTGTTATCCAAATTTGATGTTTGAATGTGTATTTAAGTTTTAATCTGAGTATGGAATAAAATTGAAATTTGTGTTTGGAAGAGCAGTGAAAGTAGTTTTTAATTTATCAACAAATTTAATAAAATATTAATGATAATGATTCTAAAAAATATGTAATATAGATCTTAATTTATTACTCTCTTCATGAGGAACACAATGAAAAAGGAATCATCTCAATTAGATAACAAATAAAGAAGTTATGATTTTTTTCTCAAATATAAGAGAGAGAATTTCAGTTTTTACTATAGTAGAGATATCTGAATATCAAAAGTTTTAGGAGAGTCAGAACTCTAAAAACTTAGATTCTTGATGCTCAAAGAATTTAAATTTTGGATGAAATAAATATGTATAAAAAAGATTCTTAATGCTTGAATCCATTTGAGTCAAAAACAACTAAAAAATACTCGAAAAAAATGAGCCTTAAGTATTTGATATATTGGAACCTTCTCATAATGATAGAGGCTCAAAAAGGCGAAATCCTTTTTGCCTAAATCAAAGATGATTTTTTAGCAGATAAAAATGAGTAAGACAAAGTTAATAAATTAAAAATGTTTATTAAGGTGTTAGTGGGTTTTTTATTCATTAACGTTAGTCTGTTTCTTTAAATTTTCTAGTTTAGTTACTTTTTAAAACTTTTTTTTTTTTCCAAAAATGAGATGACTTTTCAACCACCATGTGGTGAAAGACAAAATCCCTAATTTGAGAAGTATGAAAACAAAAAAAAAAGGAAGAAAACTCCTATTTTATATAAACTCCTATTTTATATAAACATGATTGAAAAGGCTATTCTATAATTGTAAGTTACTAACCCAACTTTTGCTGCGAAACAATGCCACGTGTAAAACTGTCTGTTTTCAAACTGATAGAAGGAGAAACTTTACAAGTGTATTAAAGCTTTGAGGAGAATTGATGTTAAGAACTGAATGTCAAAAGGCATTTTATGAGAGGGCCTGTTATTCGGGAGGAAATTTTGAAATTTGTCCTTTTATTTTTTTCTCAAAAAAGCTTTGTATACTTAGCCACAAAAATTACAGATTTAAGGACAAAACCAATTGTTCGTTTCTAAAACACAGCACTTTGAACAAAAATAAATTTATCTCTGAAACTTTGTTCGCAGACTTCACCATTGCTGTGCGGAGGAGGCCTTTGGATTTGGCCCTTTTGGACTTCGCCGTCACACTGGGGACGAGGCCTTTACATTTGGTGCTTTTGAAATTGAATGCCTCATTAATCCTCCCTGCAAAACCTGATCCGATAAAGCCGTGCTTTCCAGTGCCGCTTCCTTCTTGATCTTGAGCACATAGTATTTGGCTTGGATGGACAAAGCAGGTGATGAAAAGCTGGTTGGAGCTTAGATCCTCCAGGCAGCAGGGGAGGACAAAGATGAAAAGAGAGAGATATGTATTTCCAAATGTAAACGATGTTTCATGTTACCCTAGTGATCTTGAACATGGTCTTTCCTCTCGTGGGAATTGCTAGAGCCATTTTATATCTTTGCTCTAAACTACCCCATTATAGAAGGGATGGTGATAAGGAAAGGCAAGGGAATCTAGATTTTTCAAGTATTAAATGGCATATAACATATTTACGTATATGGTTTGACATGGAGATGTTAGGATAGGCAGGCTAATAGGCCGTTAAAAAGCAGGTATAGTGTAGCACGATACACTTATTAAATGGGCCTAGTCTATTCTGTTTATTAAACAGGCAAGGTTTGGTGCAACTTTTGGGCATGAAACACGTTACGGCACAGTAAAGCCCTACACAAGCACGAGGATGAGCATATTAAAAGCACGATTGAGGTTTAATTATAAGCATGATTAAAACAAGCAATTTAAAACTAATTTTACTACTATATTTTATATTTTATAAATATTCTTTTATAAGAAGTTCTAAATTTCTAATAGATTCAATTAAAAAAGAAAAACATCAAATAGATTCTTTGCTGTTGATAAATTGTCAATTGCCAATATATACTTACCATCTTTGATTTATATGAAAAACTAAATAATGGAAACCATATCACACAAGACTCTACAATATTGTTGTCCTCAAAAAAAGATTTTTTATCAGTAACGCACTTTTTTTTTTTTGGTTAAGATCTAGTGTTTTCATTTTTTAAGGTAAATTTACCATTAAGCAGGACAAATACACATTAAGAGCTAAAAACACTACAAAAAGCATGAACACCAATATGGGCACAAGCACGGTCCAAGAACGTTATAGGTACGACCCATTAATAAATAGGCCATGGGTCAGGCTTGGCGCCATGCAAATTAAATGGGTCGGGTATAGCACAACATGATAAATAAATAGGCCAAACCGGGCAAAACACGAAGCACGTTTGGACCTAAATTAAACGGGTTAGGTCGGGTCAGACTGGGCTAGCCCATTTGACATCTTTGATTTGACAAGAACTTAAATGTTATCATCTTAGGTTTTTATTTTTGTGAAAAAAAAATTTCCATCTAAACACCCCCAAACTGTCAACCAAACGCTTAGGACACGTAGAAATAAGAGATCTAGAAATGCTCTTAACAAATAAGCCATAAACGTGGAAGTGTCTTACTAGGTCTAGGTCAATTAATAATATGTGAAAAATGGAAACTTTACACTGTAAATAATTGTATTTCCATATTGTTGGCATCATCATTGGTGCCGATAAAGTCCTACGAAGCCATTGATAATTTTTTGTATTTACATAGAAATATAGTATGTGTATATTAATATGGTATTTCCCGTGTTCGGCGATGATGCTAGTAAATTTTTGTAGTTACATAGTATTTACATATTAATACAATATTTTCCGACTGCCAGTGACATCCTCTGTCACCGATGACGTTACCGGTAAATTTTTTCATTATTTATAAATACAGTATTAACATGTAAATATAGAATTTCCTAGCCACCGCTGGTGCCCGCAAAGGAGGAGGGTGAGAGATGGAGAGAAGAAAGTGGCAATAGTATTTTAGGGTTTTGTTTTCAATTTCTCATAAGATATATATCAATTTCTCATACTATTTATTACACATTTTTAAAACATATGACATTATTTACTAACTCTTAACCTAAACCTATTAATTTGCCCCTTTCAAAAAAACTGCGATTTTGCTCTTTCTCCATTAATTTATTAACCTGTGATTTTACATCAAGATTCTTGTTTCTATTTTTAATTGTATGCAATTCTGCTACTGCTGTTATTTAAAGGGTTTAACATTGTATGCTTATTTGAAAATTGAAACGTCAACCAAGCAAAGGTGTGCCCAAAATAAAGGAAACAAAATTGTGACAAACTTCAAGATTACTCACTTAAGTAGATTTAGGAATTGAATAAACCTCAAGAAAGAAATTCTTGTTAATTCTTAATTCAACAAAAGTATTAAATGACAAAATTTACCCTTAGTTATAGGTGTTGGGTGTTACGAATTGTTAATAACTGAATTCATGTACATCGTTCATTCTTAACTCTCTAATCCTATTCGCCTATTTATTCAGTACACGTGTCATCTCATGGAGTCTTAGTGCTTGTATTATGCTCTTGCTTTCTCGTTCTTCTTTTCAGATTTTGAATTTTGTCCCTTGCATCCTTGTTCCGCTCTCCATTTTGGGTCAATTAGAGAAATAGCATTTTTGTGATACTGTTTTTTAATTCTTACGCTTCTATAAGAAAGTTTGAAACATATCATTTTTAGAGAGATAATTGATTAAATGTACTTTTGATTAGAATAGACAAACAAGTATTATCTAAGAATATTTTGACATTTTTGGTTAGGAGAAGTGGTGTAAAAACAAGAAAAGAAATGGAGCTATTGGATTTTTTTGACTCGCCCCTGGCTACGGCCGCTCGCCACCAGTGGAAGCATGCTAGTCTCCTATGTTTGGAAGATGTTGGGTTATAAAGTGCACCAGTTGTATCTATATTGTGCTTTGATAAGGAAACTTATTAAGGGATCTTCCAAAGAAAAAAAAAAGGTTGTGGATCCTTCTACCTTTTTTTAGGGGGTTGTGGATATTGAAGAATGTGTATGTAGCGAAATTTTAAAAATTTTATATAAGAGTATTTTTCAAAACATAAGTTTGACATGCTATATTCATAAATTAATCAGATTTTACTAACATTTTGAATGCCGAAGAACGTTTCCAGAATGGCCTCAACCAGGTGGACTTCTTTGTTATTCTTTATCCGCGATCGGAGTGTGTGTGAGCACATGTCATACAGCTTTTCTTTAGCGACTCTCCTTCCAACCAATTGAGAAAACCTAGAGCTAAGGTTCTTGATTGTGAACAATAGCTCTTAGGGAGTTTTAGAACTTCTCACACTAAACTACCCACTCTAAACTTCTCAATTGATTTGAATCACTAAGAAAATTCACTCCCTATTTATAGAGGTAGGACCCATGGTTAGTTATTATCAGATAAGGCCTCAAAAATTCGAATTTAGATAAACTTTTGATAAAATTACATAAAAAAATGCATAATCAGATTATCGCTAGATCAGCAGGTCGAACTGGCAGATTGGCCTATCAAACTTAATCCATCGGTAGGCCAAACTAACAGATTGGCCTGCCAAATTTTCAGTAATATGATCCCTGAGAATCTTTTATTTCCCACCTGAAATTCTTTGGATATAGCCTCAGTTTTAATTCAAATAACCCAATGGAGAAGTTATTTGATTAAAAAACCATATCTGGATAATCTCAAAGAAAATAAAAGATTATCTCAATAATTCAACATGTTTATCTTGAATTAATTTACAAAATTAATTCAAACCGATAAACAGACATAAATTATCTGATCCTATTGAATTTCAGTCAATCTAATAATTTAACATAAGTTACCAATTTGTCGGGAAAGCACGCTGTATCGTTACAGGATTTATTATGAGCTAACAAAGGGAACCTAATGGACCTATATAATTCAATCTTCAATAATTATAAAATATAATATCCCAGATATATATTTTATAATTATAAACTCTAACGCTACTTCACTAAAATCTTAAAGTTTCACTATTGAACTATATAAAATTACGAAACTCTAAATAAGCCAAGTGTACATATTATATCATAATGTGTCGTATCCCTACAGGATATTCAGAATCGACTTAAGGATAAATTCTGTTTTACATTTTTGATTATTTTATCTTACTTTCTGTTATCTTACTATTGCAAAACTTACCATCTAAAGACAATATACCATTCATTTACACCCATGAATCTAAATGGTTGAGAGCTCTAGTCTTTTAATTATAGGACAACGCATAAAAGAGAATATCATTGACTCTACCAATGGAGCTATGGATTCCATATCTCTAAATAACAGGTCTACACTACCAAGAGTCATATCTCTAACGTACAAGTTTGCATACCAACATATAGTTAGGATGTCACCCTTTGGTACATTAAAAGACACAAGTCAAGATAACGAGCTCATTAGTCATTTCAGAATTAAGATACAACGCATATGATTGTCTAAAGTGAATTGATTTGCATAGACTAAATTATTAATCAAAATCAATTCAACTTTATGTCCTGATCTAATGCATCGTCACCTATGACAATAGACCAATATTTCTACTCGTAGAGTTTAACTCCAATGGCCAAGACAAGCCATCTCCTGTTAGGGATATAGATAACATAACAATCTTAGCATCAATAATGCACCCAACTTTATTCCCTCGATTGCAAATCTTATGATTTACATTGTCACTTTTAAAATTATGTCTTCTACATAATTTGTCCATCATATGCCTGATTCTTAAAAGTATAGACCGACAGTCTAAGACTTTTATTTGCTTATCATATATTCAACAAATATAAACGTAAAGAGGACAACATTTTGTACATAAACAATAAATGAACTTTTATTGATAAAATGTCTCCAAAAACATATTACAACATTTTATTCCTTAACACATACATGTCTAACAGTGGATCCATGCTTGCCATAGCCGAAAAAAAAATTGTTATAATTTGAGTCATCTTTACGAGGGATTGTGTAGATCAAATATCTCCATGGATCTCCCTAAGGCCCCCGAGGAAGATCCAATGGCAGTGAGGTTAAGACCTGCTGAGATCAAAGGTTGATGTATTGTTCAAAATGTTTCTTTAAACGCAGATTTTTGTAGTATAGAAAAGGGTTGTTGTATCTACAGATGGGTTGGAATTTGAAAGATTAACAAATTTACAGTTTAAAATGACAAGGAATTTTTTTTAACAAACAAATTAAAAGTAAATAAATATTTTTAACGAATTTTAAAATAAGATCTTTAAAACATAAAATTAAAACAATGAAACTTCAAAAATCCCCTATACGTTTCGTAACTAGTATGGAATTTAAGTCTAACTATAAATTATTTAATACGTTTGATTTATTAAATCTTTTCCCGTTAATCACAAGCACAATTACTATTTTCATAAGTCAAGCTGAAATGACAATATAGCAAGTTATAATGTAGTAAGGGTTTTTCTTTAAAAAATAACAAAATAACCACCACTCACTAGTGATTTGGTGCACTAATTATAAAAATTATTACCGTTGTTACAATAATTATAATTAACATAACTTTAAAATAGAAAAGATAATAACAAATTAAAATTATTATATTTAATTTCGACAAAATCTCGTCTTATAAAATATCTAAAATCGACAACATAATAAGTCATATTACAGTAAAAAGACATTCCATATAATTAAACATAATTCCATCATTATTATTATTAATTATACAATAGAATTAAATTAAATAAAAAAATATGATTGAAATTATGTAGAAATTGACAGCATAACAATATTAACAATAATTATTAAAAAGATGAAAAATATAATTTAATCTATAAAAAAATAAACATTATAATATAAATATACAGTTAAAAACTATACCAAAATACTATACATATAGGATCATTATCTATCTCATCAAACTCTTTACATCAATTTAAACATTATTCTATTTTTTTTTTTGTGAGGTTTAAAGAGTACAAAAGAGTGCTATAGTCGCATGTTCTCTTGGAAGAGACTACTGAGCTAGAAGCTCAACACTGAAAGAAAGAAGCAGCTTTTGCTGCTGGGAGGCGTGTCGAATGCAAAGGGGTGTATTCCTTTTTATAGTGTAAAAATTAGCACTATTCACATTATTTTAATATTTATTTTATATTATTTTATTATATCAACTTACAGAGCAAGTTGTAATTTTATTGTATATTTTTTCTCCGTTTTCTTCTTCGGATGAAGATCCCAGAGTGCAAGTTGGCGTATGAGATCAGGTGGGACGCGCGAGCTGAGCGCATGAAATCGCTGGCTTCTGGGCATTTGGATATGCTGACTAAGACAAGAGTAACAGCTCGGATGGAGTCAAACAAAGTCTAATCAGCCGCTTCTTGGAGAGCTGGATCAGTGAGATCATGCAGGTCGCACGGCTGAGATGTTGGCTTCACATGAAGCCGGCTTCATGGAAGCGGACCGAGCTCATCAGAAAGTGGCCGACACTGGAGCCCGCGTGTCAGCTCTCTGTCAGCTGAGACTCCTCAAGCGCGCGTGTTCTGCATGTACCGACGAGATTTGCTGACGACGTGATCGGACGGATTCGAACGTGACAGGTGCAATTAAAATTCGAATTTTCTTGTATTCCTTTAGCATTTGTTGTCTGAATTTGTTTTTTCCTTGTGCCGCCTTGCATTATTTTTTTCCCTAATATCTAATAGGGTGTTTGGATGGGTGGTGAGAATCAATAATAAAAACTACTTTTATTATAACATATAAGAGTTTTATACTGTAACATATTTTTTTATTGTTACTGTAGTATGTGAAAGCTTTACATTGTTTTAAAAATAAATAATTAAAACAAATTAATTATTTTATAAACATAATATTATAAAAATATTTATTTTTACATTAAAAATACATAAAATTCATTAAAAATAATTACAAATTTATAAAATTAACAGACCTTTTTCGACTTCACACAGACACATTATTTTATACTTAAAAATATTTTTAAAAATTATTAAAAATATAATAAAATTTATTTATAAGCTAAAAATATATTTTTAAACACTTTAAGACTACAAATAAAATCTCACAATATTATTTTTACAATTTTAATTAATTTTACATTAATTAATTCTTAATATATGAAAACGATTCTAAAAATTACTGAAAATGATATTAAACATAAAAATATATTAAAAACACATAATTAAATACATTTTTACACTAAGACACTAAGAGAACAATTAACACAAAAATGTTATTAATTAGAGGATTTAACAAGAAATACAACAAATGATTTTAACCTTAAAATATGTACAATTTTAAGGACTCATTAAGGGCATTGCGGTGGCATCAGAGCTGGCTATGCATGATGCATGGAGGAGGCCGTAGCAAGCAATCTCCAAGGCTACTCTTGTGTTTTGCTTCTTCTTTTTTTGTTATTTGTAATTTTTTTCACTTTATTTTATGGTTTTGGTGGTTTGGTGAAAATAATTATTTCTATGATTTTTTTTTTGTATTTTATTAAAATATTTCGGTGAGAAAATAGACAATATGATGGTAGGCAAATGCAGTAGCATGGTCAGCAACCACCAGTTGCCAAAATGTTTACTATCATTGTAAAATACCCTAAGTATTAGGGTATGATACTTGCAGTCAATGGTTGGCTACCGTTTGGTTGTTGGAATCTTTACGATCATGCTGAAAGACTTCAAGTATTGTAGCAGGATACGGACGGTCATCGATTGGTTATCGTTGATTGCTGGAGTATAAGTATCACCACGGACGACTGCAAATGTTACGGTGGGATACCTATAGTCACTTGTGGCTGCTCTTGGTCTGTTTCCATCTTTGTTATGGCTAATTGAAATTAATGCGATATTTTGGAAAAGTCATATTAGATATTTTCACATACATTAACCTAAACAAAATGCCCCCTACTAAAAGTCTAATTTCAAAATTTCCTCCCTAGAAATTTCTCTCTATCTCCCGTCGATCTCTAGCTCCAATGCCACTGTGTGGCCCTCGATCTTGGAAAACGGCAACATCGGAAGTTCCGCTACAACGCCCTCTTCTTAGCTTAACGTAAATCTCCTCGTGTCTCCAGCGATGCGCGACGACAAGTCCTGCGGTAGGCGACAATGAGAGAGAGAAGGGGGGAGGGAGGGAAAAGGGTAGGGTTCGAAATTTAAAAATGTTTCTAATATTTGAATTCAATAATTGGCGTAAAATAATTGACATTTTCTCCAATTATTTTAAAATCTACTATTTGTTTGAATTATTTTCTAAAATTTTAATGTTTATACAATTTCTCTTATCCTATTAAGGCCTTATTTGCTATTATGAATGAGTTGTTGTGGAATTATTTGTAGGAATATGTTTCAGCAAAAGCCAACATAGCATGGTTCGCTACCGTTGGTAGCTAAAATTTTTGGTTCAATTTGATAAATACCATTTTTGTGGTATCACTTTTGTTTCCTGTCATTTCTATGAAAAAAATTTGAAACATACAACCTTCAGGAAATAGAAAAAGAGAGAGGAAAGAGAAAGAGATATAGAGAAAGAGAGGGACAAGCGTGAAACATAGAGTGAATTGGAAAAGAGGGAGGAAGAGTCAAGTGGTGAGATTTTTTGTAGGGATGATTTGGACATATTATATGTCAAAAATGGTATGAATCAAATGTTTGAAAAAAAAAAGTAATAGAAAACATTACTGGTGTTGACATGGGACCTAATTTTCTCAAAAGTTCAAGTATCAATGTGCACCCTCGAGTATCACAATAGGATACTTACAGTCACCGGTCAGTTATTGCTGATTAATGGAATTTTTAGTATCATGGCATAAGGCCCCAAGTTTCATTTACCAATTAAAATATTCAATATCCCATCAGATTACCCACACATATGGGGCCCGCAGTCACAAATAGTTACTGTTGACATCTTCGTATGCTACTAAGGACATATTTAGTAGTCTGATTGTGTTGGTATGATATTTTCTATAATAAAGTTTTCTCATGGGAGAAATCAACATAAGCATTGTGGTTTGTTTCCTTTGTATAATTCTTCTTAGTTAGTTAGACTAACCATTTTTGCTTACCTTATAGCCCATCTCCATACCGTCCAATAGACAATTATGGGAAGAGCTAATTACATGAATCATAAATTTTAAGAACCCCACATTAAGAAATTTTTACGTTTTAATAGGATTATATTTCTCTATTTTTTGATACAATTAATCTTAGTGGTACTTTTTTTGCTCCTCTTATATATTATACTATGTTAATTATTATTGTAAAGTTGCAATCTTTACAATAATGACCATATTCGCATATTGTAATAACCTTTTCAAAATTCTAGTCTTATTTTATTATTATAAAGTTGAAATCTTTCTCCTATTATTAAAATAGTATTGTTATTAGACAAATGATTTTATACAGTTTTATAA
Organism: Artocarpus heterophyllus; assembly: GCA_025403435.1. NCBI lineage: Eukaryota > Viridiplantae > Streptophyta > Magnoliopsida > Rosales > Moraceae > Artocarpus > Artocarpus heterophyllus. The sequence continues at coordinate 7,947,450 of CM046341.1, forward strand.
TAAAGTGAAATTAGAGACACTTTTTACAGTAAAGATTAATATTTATCTTGAGGTAGGAATAATCCCTCTAATCAAGGCTCATTTTGAACCACAATTATTAGTTTGTGAACATGGCTACTACTTTAAATCGTCATTTTTCCTTCTTTAAAAAAAAAAAAGAAAAATCTTGAGGTAGAAACATTTTGCCCGTTTGGTATCGACTTTGGTGTAGTAGAAAAGAAGAAGAAGAAGAAGAAGAAGAAAAAGAAGAAGAGGAAGGAGAAGCAATTTTCAAATGGTTAATCTTTGAAACAAGAATAGCCTAATAGAAGACACTTTTTATGGATTATTCTGAACAACAATGATTAATCTTTGAAACTGGGTAATTAAAGCCTTCATTTTTCATTGAGGTTAAAAATAAAAAGTATATGACATTCTTTAAGCAAAAAAGTACTGAAAGTTCCACTAATTCATGTCAAATTTGTATATTGTTTGATTGTAACATAATTTATGCTGCATCTAAACTATTCATATAATGTCATGTAACATAAAACTTTTTTCTAATTAGGATAACTTCTCGTCCACACTAAAGTATTATAGATCAACTTTTGGACTTTGTCTTTAAAGAGAATGAAAGATGCTAATGCTGTCAATGAAGGCAATATATCGCTCATCAATAGAATTAGTCCGAATTGAAATTAATCATCAGATGAATATTTTAGGCATCAGAATTGTCCAAAAATTTCGCTGTCAGACTATAGACAAAATAATATAATAGATTTCTTTGAAAATAAAAATTGGCAGCATATTTTTGACCTCTTTGAAGATGCCGGCCGACAGGGAAGATCAATGCCTCCCAAGTTGTAGCCATACGCGATTACAATTTAATGTGGACTTGCGTCTAAAAATAAATTTGGACCCAATTGAAAGTGTGTACGATTTGTTTACCAAATAAAAACCAAAAGGAAAGAAACATGCTTAGAGATATCATAGGTGCTACGCATCACGACTAAAGAAAAAGATGGACAACCACCAAAAACAAAGATGGACGACCTCCAAAAAATATGGTATAGTAGTGAGGGCGTCTTTGTTAGGACTTTTCTTTCCATCTTTGCAAAGTACAAATCCCTATAGCCACACTTTTAGGCCTTTGTGCCAATGCACACCACCTGTGAGCGAGCTTAGTAACAAGTGGGAAAATCTGGTTGGATGGACGGAAAGAATCTAATTTAAGTTTTTTCCACTCCTGGGTAGTCTCTGGAATTGCTAATATGCCGAAGGAAATATGGGCATAAGGTGCACTAACTGATCTTTTTTTTTATAAAAAAAAAAGTGGTTCCATTTATGGGTCTCATATTATAGGACCCTATCTTGTTTTAGTGTGTGTGTCCTGCTCAACCCCGCTAGTGCTACATAGCATTGTTGTTAACAAAGTTACTTGCATTGTTCCGTGTTACAGAAATGAAAGCCTTGGTCACCAAATCAAATAAATTGAATTCAAAGTCCCAATGTTTATGGCAGACCAAGAATAGGAGGTGTGCTCCTTTTTTTTTTACCCTTCAAATAATCCTGTTTGTGAACGTTTGATGCATTATGGAGTAAAGGTGTCTGGTCTACAGAAACAGCTTCCCTCCCTCTTAACAAATTTTACCGATAATGCCCTCTCCAGTATTGAAGTTTTTGTATTTTGGTTATAAATAAATAAATAAAAATATTGGGTAGAGTTTAATTTGCCACAGTTGTGCTGTAAAACGGGCCGCCCTGCCCTGTACAACCCCGCCGATGGGGTAGGAAGAAAAAGGGTCCGACCCAGCCTACAATAGGGAAAATAGAACCCAGCCCGCCAATAATATTGGCGACCTGTGTGCTTACTAAAAATATTTAAAAAATGGTAAAACTTGCACAAAAATGAAAGTAAATGTCACTTTTTTAAAACTTATTGAAATAAGTAATAGGTTTTGAAAATATTTGTAGTAAGTAGCAATAAATAAAAAATTTACTCAATAAAAAATATTTTTTACTTATCTATTTGCTGTAAGTAACAAAAAATTACCAGTAAATTTTTTTTTTACTGTTAGTTACTATAAATATTTTTAAAATGTGATATTTACTTCAAAAAGTTTTAAAAATCTTACATATCTCTCGTTATCTCAAAATTATGATGGATGAAGAACATTATATGATGGGTTAATAAAAATATCATAAGAGGTATAAGAGGTTAATGTGACATATGATATTATTATAATTATAAAATTAGAATATAGCTTCCATTCGTGAATATAGAATATATGACTTAAAGTAATATCATTAAAATAATTACTACGTAATATAATTATTTTTAGAATTTATAAAATTGTATTGAATTTCAATTCTACCACCATATTTCCGCCATGTACTTTTTTCCTTAACTTGTCCCGCCCAACTTATCCTGATTGGTTGGGCCTGGCTAGGTAGGTCAGTGCAGTGGACATAACTTAGGAGAATTTTTCGTATATGAAACCTGCATACTAAGTAGACCCATGTAAATCAGCTTTATATTGGCATGTGTTTTTGGAACACGTTTATAGTAGAACAAACCATAATAAAGTAAATACTTAAAAAAGAAAAGGAAGGTTTCTCCATCTGTACTAAGATAAAGCTAACAAAGAAATTAAAATTTTTTTATAATTTTGTTACTTATAAAACTATAAGTTTTGATCTAACATATATAATATTTTTTATATTAGGTCTTTGTTTTTTTTTTTTATTTGACAACGAGGATGGTTAAATATAAGTGTTTTCACTAATTTATAAATGGTTGTTTGTTGAAGCAACACTTATTAAGGACTGATCATCCCCACGTGCAGTTACAGTCTTAGTCTCACAGACTGGAAAACATCATCAAAAATGGTTCTTGCAGGAGGAAGATATTGTACGTTTGTTATAAATAAATAACCAATAATCTTTGGCTTTTTGAATTCAAAGATGTCAGAGACTTTAGTGAATTCCCGCCTCTCATGGACCTTCCCAAAACAATGTTCCTAATGATTAACTGTTCACTCTTGTCCTGGTTCAACGAAGATGCGTCATAATTATGTCAACAGTTTCTCGTGTTGCAGTTTTCCTCCTCTTTCATCTCCTTCTTTTTACACAACCATACGTTGAAGAATTTTGGTAAAAATGGGGAAATAAAAGTTCAATTTGAGATATAAAAAAATACTTTGTTAAGATTTTATTTGCCTGATTATAAGTTTGTTAACGGATTATTTTGGTAAATTATTTTTTAGATACAATAACTCGTGAATATTGTATCTAGCAATAATATGGTGTTACAAAATAAATTATAAAATCTTAAAATCTGGAGAATTAATAAAGGCACAAAGATGTTTTTTTATAAACAGACAGAACCTATCACGCCCCGCAGTACGGGAGGTGATGTGGTGGATTGATTAAGGCAATTAATGTAAAATTTAATTAAAATGTGAGTTTAAATCTTTAATTAAAATTATGAAAATATGAAAATTTTTGAAGCACTTATACTCATTAAACAGATAAGAACATTGAGGCAAACATTAAGTAAATAATAAAGTAATAAAAGATGCGAATATGGGTCTCATTGACCCATAACTTGTGCACACACATAGTACTGACAATATAGTAATACAACCACAGTCCAAGTAAGGAAAAAGTTAAATGTTACATGCCTTAATATTATAATTTAAACAACCTACTAGGTCCTTCTACTGCTCCTGAGTTCTGTCTGTGGAATCCTCTCGAAACCTACACTGAAATCCACCTAGAAGGAGGAAAGTTTGAAAACAAATGAAATGTGAACGAAAGGCTCAGTAGGACTATATTTTAAGAAACATCAAATTTAAAAGGAAATATCATTATTTAAGAAATTATTTAAAAGAAGACTTAAATAAATAAGTTTAAACAAAATCATTCCTACCCAAACAGTTTATTGGTCGACCAGAAAGATCATCAATTTCTTTTCCTGGGCAAACCCTATAAATAACACCACTGTAGTGGCTCAGCTGGGTTTCGGGACCTGCCCTCAAGGTCGCACGCTATATGACCCAATCTCTGTTATGACATCATGCCCATATATTCATTTTTGTCATTATTCAAAACCTATTTACCAGGTATTTTTATTTACATTCATTATAAAGTTCATAATGAAGTTCATCTCAGTTCACGGTTTATAAAGATAACCACTAAAATTCCTTTTTCAATCAACCATTGAAATCATTTTGGGAAAAACCCTTTTGAATGCCAAATCATTTGAAACTGGGTTACCAAAGAAAAAGGGATAGAAGTCCTACCTTGATACTCGTGCCGGTGCCACTCATCGAAATCCCAGTCCACTATACGTTAGCTCCACAGAATCACGAACGACCCTAGATAAAACTAGGTCTATCAGTATCTAGTTTAAGATATTCTACATTGCCAAACTATTTCATGGTGTCCTAGTGTGCCATTTGCATTCATAAAATCATTTTATAAAGTTGAAATTTCAATTGGGGTTCAAAACAGTGAAAACGGATGAAAAATCACAAGTTTTCTCCTTGTTCGGTCGGCCTGCCGGTCTCCTTGGTTCAGCTGGCCGAACTGTGCAGTTCGGCCTGCTGAAAAACCAAGTCCGGTCGGCCGAACTTTTCCAAGTTCGGCCTGCCGGACGGATGAATCCGGCCTGCCGAACACGAATTTCGGCCTACCAAATTTAAAAATTCTAGAATTTTCCAGTCATGGGTTTTGGGCCTCCCAAACCTCAAATCTTCATTTCAACCTGTTTTTCTCAGTTCTCAGGCATGGAAAATCATACAGAAAGCATAAAAAAATCATAATATAACAAATTTAAACCATTTTTCTCAAATTTAAACTCAATTTCACCTTTGATTTGAAAATCAAAGAAAAATATAAAAACTTGATTAATTGAATTTTTGTTCAAATAAAGCTTAGATTCATTGTAAAACAAGGCTTATAAGCTTATATTAAACATTTTCTAAGCTCACCAAAGTTCTGATTGCAAAATACATCAAGGATTTAAAACGAAAATCAAAAGTTTTAGAGAAAAAGGGCTAACCTTTAATCATCGTTTTTGAAGAGAATTTTTGGCTTGAATCTCTGTCTCTTAGCTTCAAATTAGCGGGTTTAAAGCTTGGAAATAAAATTTTGTAGAGAAATGGGAGAAAGAAAGAGAGACGGGAATGAGAGAAAGAGAGAGGGATAGTTAAGCGTGAAAGAAGAAGGAAGGAAAAAGAAAAAGGAAAGGAAAAATAAAAAGAAAAGCCCCAAGGGCATTTTTTGTAAATATGGAGAAAATATAGAGTAAAAATGTCATTTGGTATTTTAACACTAAAAATCAAAATTTAAATATAACAAATGCAACAAAATCTTCGAATGACTAAAATTAATAACAAAATTTACACTGGCACACTTAATAATTAAACTTAACATATCTAACCTTACTTTAAAAATTCAGGGGCATTACAGAACCATTGTAACTCATGTAATCTTTTATGTAAAGGTGTCCATTTGTAAAACAATACAATTGTTACAACAAATGTGTCTATTTGTCATAGATATTCAATTTTGAATGAAAACATACAACCAAACAACACAACAATTCGAAATAACTTAAAATCACATACTTCGTAATATCAACAAAATCGGGTCGGCGTTTTGGCACCAAGTTCTCAGCACTATTGTGCTGGAATACTACCTAATCAAAATCGTGTCGTTGCCTTTTGAGCGTTACAGCTTCAAATTTCTAGTGTCCGGTATTAGACAATGATTCCAAACACTACAAAAAATGCATATTTTCTTCTTTTTCTTTACGTGACCTTTGACATTAAATACTTGAGAGACATTACAATCTATCTTTCATTAGATTCCAACTTTGGGTGCGTTTACTACGTGGGTTCATATTGTTTGAACTATAATAACTTAGGTTTACATTGGCCTTTGGCTGTGCATTTGTTGAAATAGGTTAGTGTTATTGAATATACCAGGAATCTTGTAACTATGCCAAGCCCGATCTTGGTTCCAATGTTGCGGAGACAAGTGTTGCTGATCAAACTAATCAACTCTTCTTTTGGGGAGATCATCGAAAGTTTCTTAATTGGATCTTTTTGTGAAACAAATTTACATATTACAAGGGACAAGACATGATGTGATGTTTGAAACCATAAGAAACCAGTTTTGGAGAACTTTGCCTACCTCGAATTCTTATGGTTTGAACCACTTGAATCATTCATTTCAAACCGCATAAGGTCAAGTCATATAGATTCAAACACACATGAGTATTTGTTGAAAGTAAATAGTTTTTGGTGAGATAAGAGAAGACAGCAATGGCAACGAGAGGGCAACAAAGGAATAGGCTTTGCCTACAGGGAAGTGTTTTTGAAATTTTTGACGTCTTAGGGGTTTTGATCTGTTGTTTTTTTATCAGGGTTATATGATATTCGAACACAATATATCTTTCTATTATATTTTTAACACATTAGACAACGGTTTTACAAAAATGGTTGTCTAACATACGGTACAGCTTTTCAAAATATAAAAAATCTCCGGGCTATCTTTTATTATATTAAATGATGTTTTGCCATAAAAAGTGGTTATATTTTTTTGTTGTTTCGATTTAGAAACATCTTTTCTTTGAGGTTGAAGAATTTTGATAATTGCAAAGAGATACATTGACATAAAAGTAGAGAATGGTATCATAAAAGAACAAAATGAGAATCAGGGACTAAGAAATGATCTAGTTATAATGAAGAGAATAATCATCTGGACTTGGACTCTCCAAAAAGTATAATCATATCCCATTATCCAAGTTAAATAAATAGAGATTTTAAGGACACAAGATTTGAACCGCAAAGAAAACATTTGTTCCTTTAACTCGGAAAATTTATTATGGGCTAAACTTGCAGTTAATGGAGGAGTTTGGATTTTATCGTCTTTTTCTTTAGAAGGAAAAAATAAAAGAGGGAAACAAGAAAAATTGAAAAACGACAACCAACTGGAGACGGCAAAAGTTTTAGAAGAAAAATATAAAAACAAATAGAGCTATCAATTTAGGCTAGGTCAATTGGGCCGGCCCAAAACCCCTAGGTCCTGCCCACTGGTCTCGTTACAGGCCAAGGCTGGCCTGACCCAAAGTACAAGGCTGTGTTGGGCCTTACTTCTAGGCCCGTCAAGAGGCCCGGGACTAGTCTGAAAATATATATAACTTATATATTTAACATCACGACATATCCTAATACTGTACTCTTTTTTCCTTGTCAAAGTTTTTTTCTATTGGGCTTTTCTTGGTAAAGTTTTAATAAGATAATCATAATTACATAAATAAAATTTAATTTGTCAAATCCATCTTATCTTATAATCATCACGTTTTTTTAAAAAATATCTTTTTTATTTATTTTTAATATATTGTAATTGAGGCAGAGCCGTCCTGCCCTATATTTCGCCCGCTGGCCTTTGGGCCAGGCTGGGCCGTCCATTATATCATTCGAGATGGCTCAGCCTTGCGAGGTGAAAAAATCGAGCCGGGCTAGGCCAAGCCAGGCAACCCAAATTATCACCTTTAAAGGCAAACGCACATAACGTGGCGAAACACAATAAAAGTGAAAAAGATAGAAATGAAGTGAACAACAACAAAATAGAGAAGTAATATTTACAGTACATGACCAAATTATTGTTATGAAATTAAAATTCAACGTAATTTAGAATATCTTAAAACATCTATAATAATTACATTATAATCAATTTAATAATATTATATTTTGTTTTAATAATATTATTTTAGGACATGTTAGAGTATTTATAAACTTAGTCATGTTGAAAAGGAAAATGACCATGGAAAAACGACAAAAAAAAGTATTTGAAGAATGACAATAAAATGGGAAAACGAACGAAGAACTAAGAGGATAGGATATCCAACTTTACAACAGGTTGAAATTCATATTCAATTAATGATGAAAACAAAACCAAAATGAAAAACAATAATCAACCTTGAGAAGAAAAATAAACTGCAATGGAAAGCTCTTTTTTACCTTCTTTCCATTGCCCAACCTTAATTCTTCTGTTTCCTCTCTCCTTGCTCTACTAAGGTTTTCTCTTTTCTTCTCTCATTGTTGGGGAACCACCTCTACAAGAGGCAACGAATGGCCGGAGTTTGGGACCGACTTTGGGCTGGCTTCCGAACCCAAGACCCCATAGAGAGGTTCCCTTTTCGACGAGACGATGCTTTCTTTAGAGATTCTGCAAAGGGTGGTCGGAGTGAGGAAAGGTGCTGGGTTTAGGGGGGTAGAGGTAAGCTGCGCCATGGGTTGTCTCTGGCCATGTGTATGTGCCGACGACCTCAAGCCCCTTTGGATTCTTTCTGGGGTGGTGTCTTTATCAGGTGGCGTCTCCTCAGATTGGCGACGGCGGGTGGCTACAAGAGGCGGTGGTGGTCCTCGTCCCTTGGTGGGTTGGCGCCTCTCCATTCTCTCTCTGGTTCATGGGCTTTGGTGTAGCTTCCCTTCTCACCGATTGTTGTGGTCAGATCATCGTAGGAAATTTTGGTCTTGTTGTTTAGGTTGTACCCTTTTGTTTTTGTTTATGTGCGTGTCAAATAACAGCGTTTATATTTCCTCTTGTGTTTTTCTGTTATTTTGTTTGTATGTTGTAACAAGGAAGGTGTTCTCTTCACCTTCAATCATAGTCCTTTTTGGCTAAATCTGCGAGGTGTTGTCTTCAATTGCGTCCTATTAGATCTCGATGCTATTATTCTTTCGCTCTTTGTTTAACTGGGTTACTTACCTCCTATAGTGGTATTATTTGAAAGAATTTTGTTTGTGCTCCATTTGTTGTGTCTTTAGGTTTCCTCTTTTGGAAACTCAATACACTTGTAACCCCTTGAACGTTTTCAACTGAATCTATTGATGGTTCCAGTCTATTGTCGGAGTCAAGTCGCTATATGCATTATAGTCTATCGCATTTGAATTAATGATTATACTACTCTAATTTTGAATGCAATTTTCATTTTCGAGAAAAATAATCAATCTTGAGAAAGACACTAAATAAAAACCACGATAAAAAGATAACGGCAATAAAGAAGGGAGACAACAACAAATGGGACAACGACATACAATAGAAGAATAATAAGTTAAGGTAAGGTTTCTTGAATATTGTTCAGCTAGTGTAAAAAAAATCTTAAATATCTTTGGTTAAAATTATCAAAAAATGTTCGAAAAGTGCAGAGAAAGATTGAAAGGAAAAAAAAAAAAAAAAAAGCCAACAGAATTCCAAAGTATTTATAGGGCATGTCTATGGTGGAGAACGCCAAAATTCTACTGATGGAGAATTTTCTTAACAATCACACGATTAAAATAAAAACAAGGAAAAAAAACAGTGGAGATAAAATAGGAAAACCTTCCCACAATAGATTTGATAAAAAATTAATCAAAAAAATAAAAATTTTATTTTTAAAAGAAATCAAACAAATTTTAGTAAAGAGCTCTTCCTCCCTCTCTGGCAACCTCCTCTACTCTAACAACATACTGCATCTCAGCCACTTACTCTAGCACCGACAATAGACTTGCCGCCGAAGAGGGAGTAGGCACGATCTTGCCCCCTATGTTGTCACCATTATCGGAATGCAGGGAGGAGATGCACCGGCGAACCATTCATGAACCTCATCGAAGCTTGGAGCGTCGGATCTGCTCGTGGCAGAGTTGGACTCCCACCTGCGAACCATGAGAGAACCTCGCTGGCGTTGGGAGCATCGGACCTGGTCATGGCAGAGTTGGACTCACACCAAAAAATCATTCGCGAACCTCATCGGCGCCACCGGATCGGCGGCGACTCGTCTTCTTCTATGCCTTTGCCGGCGACAATGTCGGATGAGGAGGAGGCCATCAATGTTCTTTGTGTCTATAGAATTATCGATTCACCAAAGCAAGTCCAAGCAATTTCAAATGATCCAAGATCAAAATTATCCAAAAAAAAATTAATGGAAATTCATCTGAAAACAAATAAAGAAATTCTGATGAATCAAATCATCGGGAACCAGATTACGGAAGAAAAAGACAAGTTTTGCACAGATCCAATGCATTACCTCCAATAATCCAGCCTCGTAGCCTCTGAAACTGGAATCACTGCTTCGCAAGGAAGAGACGATGGTAGCGATCATGGAGGAGATGAAGACCGCCGAGATCATTCGTGGTCAAGCTCTAATGATCCCTCCCTCCGTCATTCCGTCAACGTTCCCGGCGCCAATGGCTGAAAAAGGGGATGGGCCGTACGAATTCCACCACCATAATAGATTTATAAGGCTGCTTTTGTTTTTCTTTTTTTTTTTTCTCCCCTAATGAAGAGAAAATAATCATGCAAAGGTGTAATATTTGAAAAAATTCATCAATTTAAATCTATAATTAATTTAGATTTTTTGAAAGAGAATTAATTTAGATTTAAAAAATAAATTTTTCGTGATAAATCGTCTTTTGTATAACTATGATAAAATTTAAATTATTTGTGAAAAATATTAATGTGCATTATATATAAATTTTGTGCAATTTTGAGTATTTTTTAAATATTTAAATTTTGTTAGCTTAAATACTTAAACATTTGTAAAATATTCTAAAGGTGACATTTATATCACATTAATTGTAATCTTTGTGGTATAAATTAATAAAAGAAAACGAAGCTAATTAAAATAGAAAATCATACTATAATCTAAAATAATATTAAAAATTGTCAGTTGTCAGTCACTAAATTAGTAAAGATTTTTGTATCTATAATCCAACAATTATTAGAATACAAAATAAAGATACACACGAAATCAAATAGTATACAATACATAGTAATTATATCCAAAAAATACAAACACATATATATAAAATATTGTGTTGGGATTAAAAAAGGTGGGTAAAAAAATAAATCAGTGAATTCTAAACTATTAAAGTAAAAATATTCTCAATTTTTATTGACGGTATAAGAAAAGATAATACAGTATAAATTTATATCGTGTAAAAAGTAGATGGAGCCACCACAAATGCCACCCAAATGGGAGGAAATTGGCCACGTCTCCCCCCTAAGGTGCACCAGTTTTGGCCTTAACTTTTTAGTAACTTTTCTTCCAAAATAGTCCTTATGATGTGTCATCAAGACTAGGTGTCTAGATGGAAATATCCCATTTTGTTCTTATCATTGCCTTAGTATTTTGTGTTTTTTTCGTAAGTTTAATATGTATTTAAATAAAGTATGGACTACAACATGTTAAGTGGACTATGTGGATGATTGTGTGATGTGTTATTTGTACGATTATGATGACGATGGATGTTAGAACTTGGGTTTTGAGCCTTGAAAGAAAAGTTTAACAAACTTTGCTTAAATACAAAGTTTTGATGGTTGTCAAAGAAACGAGATATTGACTAGCTTAGAAGCTTATTTATTTTCTAAGCAAAATACAAGATTTGTTAGAAACACTAAGATAAATGACTTTTATGAAGGAAGTTTTGTAAAATTCCCTTTGGAATCTATTGAAAATTTAAGCGTAAAATTTGGTAGATGTGAATCAGCCAAAAACTCCATAGTACAATTAGAATTTGAGATTTGAGAAAAGTTAAAACGTGAAAGTTATAAATCTTGTCAAAACTATTGTTAAGAGTCACAGACAATTTGTCAAAAATCTGCTCGTTTGATGAGTTAAGAATTTTACAAGTTTTTAATAACGAAAATTTGAAATTATGGTAATAAGGAAAACATTTTTAAACAAAAAGATTTTGACTTGAGTACCTTTCAAAAAACTAGGCCTAACGGTGTAAAATGGTTAGTTTTGATCCCAGGGCAAAATCATTAAAATTTTCATACTTTGGGATAAAACCATAAAATTTGTTAAAACTAGATTTTTTTGCAAAACGAAAACCGACGCCTTGTTTTTTCTGCACCATTGCAATTAGCAATAAAATGAAAGTTTTTAACTAAAATAGGTATGAGAAGTTTTCTAAGATCCGTCAAGAGCAAAAACATCTTTTTTTTCCATAGAAACGACTCGAACAAACCCCAAACGTACGAACTAGGAAACCGCCCTTCAGTGGGAATTTTTCCATATTTTGTTAGTGACGGAAAGGCAACATAAAATAAAGGAAAATGACAAGCTTACATGTTTTAACGTTTAAATATCATTATTGACATGTAGCTTGGTAGTGAATAGGTTATCCAATGATGGGATACTGTCCAGGCAAAACACCTAGTCGAATAGCAAGGGAAAGAGAAATTAGTTAACACTATACTAGTAAGTTTTAAATCTCACCTACACTGTAAAATTAAAGGTTTTAAATAAAAATATTGCACTTGTTTAAAGTTAATAAAGCACCATGTATGGTATGTCACCATAATAAAGAACTAATAAAATAATACATCAGATAAGATATATAAAGTAGGTGTCGCACCAATTCTTGATTCAAGAGGAGATTCAAGTAAAGAATATTATGATCTCGGTGTTAAGATGATCTTGCACATACAGTGCGAACACTTGGGCCCTTAGTTCAAGATAAGTTTAAGGAATGAATAATTAAAGTTCATAATTAAGCATAAGTGGATCATGCATATAAATAGAAAACTATTTTGTGGGCTATGTTTAGACTTACTGAGCAATAGCTCAGGTAGTTATTTCATGCTGTAGGAAATCCAACCAAGAGACTAGAATAAATTTACTGTTGAGATGACAACGGCAAATGAGCAACAACGTTGTCAAGGGTATAGATACCACTCTGAGAGTGGTTCTGCTATAAACTATATGTTTTGAAGTACGTTACTTAATTTAAAGAAAACTATCTAGTTTACTATGGTGTGTTTTATAAATAGAACAAGCATTATAAATACATTTTGGAGCAAAGTTGTATTTATAAAATATGTTGTTATAAGATAAAAGTAGTTTATAACTTAATTAAGGTTAAAACAACGTTAAGTAATGGTCCAAAAAATCAGTCGTTACAGTGAAAGTGTTTTCTTTTTTTCTTTTTTTTTTGTTTTGTTTTGATGGCCCTTAGTGTTTTTCAACCATTGGATTTTGATCCGATAATACTTGGCTATTCTCCACCAGTGGAGAATAATGGTGTTCTCCGCCATAGAATTTCTCATATATGTATATATATATATATATAGACACACACATATATATACATACATACATATTTGATAAAATTAATATATTTTCTCTTGTTTTTGTTGACTTGTCATTTTTGTAGATGCATTCAAGTCATGTTCTTTTTTTTTTTTGAGTTATTTACCCTTTTATGCATGTTTTTATTTTTTATTCAAACATTATACTTTGGTTTTTTATCTTATCTAAGGTATACCCTCAAATTATATTTACTACACAAATTTATAACTTTTCTGATCAATTTTCAATTTTAACCTAAAAAAAGGCCCAAAATACCTTCAAATTAAAAAAATAGATTCAAAAACTTAAAAAAAAACTTTATATAAAGTTTTTTTTATTTTAAAAGTATATATATTATACCCTAAAATGTAGGTGTTTTGTCGTTTTTTTGTTTTCTTCTTATTTTTTTTGAAAGTTTTAATTTTTTTCTTTCACTTAAGAATAATTTGATCATTTTTTGAAATGAAACTCAACAACTAACTAAAGTGTGGTATAGACTTGTATGTTAAATCTAATATGAAGATATATATTCTATGAGATAAAAAATTAAAAGTATAATTTTTGAATTAACCTAAAACAAAATGTAAAAAAAGATAAATATTCCTCTTTTCCCACCCTCATGAAGATGCATTCAACTCAAGTCAATTGATTCTAAAAGAACTTCCAAGACACTTGGTGCGTAGGTTTAGCCGGTTCAAAGCATGCAGGCGGTTCAAACTGGCCTTTGGTTGACCAATAACTGAGGCCAATTAAAAGTTTTAAAACGGTATAAACCCATAATATCTAAACTTTGCCTCCCTCAAGTTCACATGGTTTGAACCATTTTTTACAGTAAAAGCTATTGAAACATCAATTCTTGTTTCAAACTTGATATTCTTGTTTGAAACCCTTAAGTTTCAAACCATAAAATTCTAAACCACACCATTTTAAACCTGCACACTAAACAAACCATTAGTTTTTCAATGGTCCTAACCATAAATCATCATAAAATTTTTGTTTGAAATTCTTAAGACACCCTCTTTCCTTAGAGAAGTTAGGGAAGTGCTAGATTGAACCGCAGAAAAATCAAATATGAAAAGATTATTGACAATTACGTACTCTACGTGAGATAATTGTTTTTTCCTTTGTCTATGAACAGATTTTTTGTTTACCAAATCATGATCAGATCTTTATCATATTCTCTCTCTCTCGCACGCACGTGCGCACACACACACAATAAATAAATATATATTTATATATATGTATATTAAAGTTCTTTTAATAAGTAAACTGTGCCGACTTTTATCAAATTTTTCATCAATTATTAGATATTTTACATAAATATACAAATTCATTCCCTTAAATAAAATCAATTTTTATAAATATATTTGAGACAATAAAACCGAAACTATATTTTTTTAGAATTTAATGGAAGAAATTATGAACGTTGATCTTAATATAACAATAAAAACTAAGATTATAAATATATATATATATATATATATGCGTACTAAAATATATCTATTAAATGAACTAAAGTATATCTACTTCAGTCATTATACTTTATTTATTAAATTAAATAAAAGTAAAGTATATTTATTTTAGTCATTATAGATTCCCTCAACGGTTTAATTTTTAGTTAATCAAACACCAAAACTCTGCTTTTTGGCATTCACAATTACCAAATGCCCACCTAACTCATTTTAACTTTAGTCTTATAACTCATTTGTTTAATTTTTTAAGTTATATATATAGATATATAATGAACCTAAGCTTTTATGGATCTAATACATATTAAATTGAAACCTTTTCCTCAAATAATTAGAGTTTGATTTTATTAATTTTGAATTAAATTTAATAATATAACTACTTAAGTAACCAGAATAAATAAAACATTGCAAAAAAAAAAAAAAAAACTTATGCATATAAAAAATTCAAAAAATCACAGGGATGCCTCTCTTGGGTCCTAACCTGAACTTGATAAGAAAAATTCTAACTATACATACAGTCAATAATTAAAATATAAAATATATCATTATGGCTTTATTTAATAAAAAATATCTCTATTTTTTTAAAGGCCACACTAAAAAGAAATTTCTTGTTCCACCATTTACTACCTAAATACCTAAGTAGAAAACTTCTTTTGCATTATCAATCAGACTTTTCCCTTTTTCCAAAAAGAAAAAACTGTTTTTTTCAGGTTGTCTATCTATGTTTACCATTTGATTTGAATTAATTAATGCGTGAATAACTTATTATCTTTTGCTGTAAAAAATAATAATAATAAAACACATGATTAAAGGAATAGGGGAAAGGTCATCAGTTATTATAAACTATATAGACAAAAAAAAAATCATTTCTATCCTATGAAGTTAAAACCTTTTAGTTACAAAATTATTGACTCTAATATAATATATAATGTATTTTTTATACTAAAATTTACTATTTTATCAACAGTGAGGTTACGATCCTATCTTCTTAAATAAAATTGCTTTGTACATACATGCAAAGGTTTTGAAAAATGAGCAGCACCTAACTCAATAAAATAATGCATGTCATCCAACCATGCCTTCTTACACCCCTAATAGCTATAATAGCTAGGCCGCAATGCATTGGCCATGATGTTAGTCGATATATACAAACTTATATTTAATAATTTGTTCATTTTATAATTATGAATAAGCATATACTTAGACAGCAAAGTCCAAATTACTCAAATAGTGAGCCAACTAATTCTTTTTGACATACTTACCACCCATGTTAGAAAGCTCAACGTTTTGAAAATGGGACCAACTTTTTATCTTATGGTCTTTCCAGTTATAGGAAAGTTGAGCTTTCTTGGATACTTAAGAAGTTTAAAAAAATAATTAAAATAAGATAAATTAAATTGGGATCTGCTTCAATTTTTACTTAACAAAGAAGCCATCTATTTTCACTTTTTTTTTTTTTGTTTTTATAAGAGTTTTATAATATTGTACATTGCTTCATATATACGCTGTACAAAATCCTATGAATATGGCACATAAAACAGTATTTTAATTCAACATCAGATTTAATTCCAACCTGCCCTTATTGCATCACTTTACCTATATTATGTATGCAAACAAACGTATTATTATTTTATATCATGTTATCCCAAGTTGGAATTATTAATCTTTTTTGTGGTGACCGAAAACAGACTCCTAGAATCACTTCATGATATCCAACGCCCCTGAAAAGTCCAACTTTATCCTATAATTATTTCGGATACAGAGCCCCTGGCCTCTACACTTTTCTCACACTAGAAAATAGATTATCAAATAAAGCCAAGTTTCTCTTAGATTTTTATTTTTTTTAGGGAATTGAATATCGTCATCCTTTGAATGGGAGCGATTTTGACCCCAACTTGCTGCTTTCCAAGAGACACCAGCACCCTCTTGTGGACTTTTTATCATTATGTACATTTTAGTCATGAAGGGTTGGAGATATCTATAGAACTGGAGCAGGTATAAATGTTTATATATATATATATACTTGTATGTATATTTTCGTGTCCAAACTGGCCTACAAAGAACACACGTTTTTATTATGAACATGATCATCTAGGACATTTGTTTTGTGGATTTATTCAGTTTCACGCTTGGGTACAATTGCAAATTGACCTCTTTTTAAAAAAAAAAAATGGGAATTTTGACCATTTTTAATGGTTTAGAAAAATAAAAATTTTACTTTGACTATATGCATAATATGGCTTTATTTTACAGGTATTTTTCGTTTGTTCGATCTGATTTTTTGTTTAAATAGACTTTTGTTACAATCAATTTTGTTAAATCGATTTTCTTAGATAGAATTACACTTATTAAAGTTTAAAAATTTTAAAATTTTAATATAAATTTTCAATTCAAACCTGTAAACAAGCTAGATCATTTTAGATTGAATAAACATTAATTTTTCTCTCAGAAAAAGGGGTGAGAGTAGCTAGAAATATACACAAGTATATAGGTGTTAGATTAGTGGGGGGTAACCTAAATAATTATTTTCCATGTACTATTTCTCTTATAGGATGCAGAATGATTTTGAAGCAAGTTCATAGCATATAATATTGATGAGAGAACATAGTATGGTCAAAAAAGAAAATATAAAACCTCGTGGGACTAGTGGGGTGGACTATAAAGTGGGGGAGGTGGGTATCATCCATTGAGAGTGATAGGCCTAAAGAGTCCATCACATAAGGTTCACAAGATGACGAACAAACCTAATGATTTTTATTTTTATTTTTTATTTTATTTTATTTCTTGAGCCTCCACCCCTATACCACTTTTCAAGGAAAATATATAGTCGAAAATGATAGCCATAAAAGCCAAAAGTGATAGGATGACAAATAACAAGAATTTTGTGCAAGGAACTTGGTCATAATATTATTCCTCCTCTCAAAGTCAATTCATTTCTCGCAATAATAATTGCCCACAAAAGAAAACAACTACCCAAATTTAGTCCTCAAAAAAATAATAATTTTTTTTTGGTGGGACTTAAAAATATTAAAAACCCAACAAGAGGGGGGGCCTTGGGGATAGAAAAAGAAAGGGTCCACGTGACATACACATGTATACACACACATATGATATTGAAAGAGTCTGTACGTATTCATGCATGGTTTTTAAAAGCAGAATATCGACCAACAACAACAACAAAGCTACTAATTGACCCATTCTCCATTCCAAAACTCTCTCTCTCCGTTTCTTCTTCATTATTATCGGCATGAATGATGCACACTATCGCCATTTGGTGACTTTTACTTGTAGCTCAAACAAGTATATATATATAATATATATTTGGTTTTAGAAAACAGATAATATATATATCTATTACCTGTTTTACAAAACCAAAAAAATAAAAGAGAAAAATAATCACAGTTCTGGAGCTAAGTTAAGTCATTTCTCTAGTATCTACAAACAATAATACTGACAACAACCAAGTTTCATTTATTTATGTTTTTCTTAATTTGTAACAAATATGAACCTTATAAATAATTGTATCCTACAGTATCAAAAGAATAATATAAACCACTTCCACTTCTCCCTCTCTCTCTCTCTCTCTCTCTTCTGCAATTAAAATAATTTGAATATTTATAATCAGATAGCTGTTATCCGCTGTGTTAACCGTAAAAAATTTTTAAAAAAAATGTACAGCTTTTTTTTTTTTTTTACCCTTTCTTCTAAAATTATTGGACTGAAAGGCTGTACGAAATCCAGTAGTTTCACCGGAGATTTAGGGGAACCAAAAATAAAAAATAAAAATGAGAGAGACTATAAGTGGCAGACACCTTTAAAATTCGAGAGCTTTGGTTTTATTCAAGAATCTTCAAATGTCAAAAACTATTGCTGAAAAAAAAAGGTCAAAATCTATTGCATTGTGTTGGTAAAGTTTCACTTTGACAGCGCTTTATATACTGCAGTTTAAAGTGTGATTGAGGGTACCCTTTTTTTCAATATAGTTTTCTTTTTCCCTTTTCTTTTTTTTTACTTTCATATCTTAAGCATAATGAAAATTCTCCCAAAAAAAAAAAGAATAATGAGAACTTTCAAGTAGTTCATAATACCGGTTTAGAGTTCCCTTTTATAAGTTCGGTTAGTTTTACATTTTTAAAACCGATTTTGACTGAATTTAACATTCAAAAACATATACTATCGCTATAAAATATCCTAGTGTAAAATGCTCCTAGAAATAACATGCAATAGCATGAAAATATTGAATCTTTGCTATAAATTTTCGTGGCTTTTGTATTTTTAAAACTTCCTTGATCTATAAAATAAAATGCTTTCTATTAGCAAGGACTACTCATCATTTAAATTAATCTAAATTATTTTCTCTACATTTTCTTCCCAAATAACTTGCAGTTGCACCCAAGTTCCATATGGTGTCTGGTCTCAACCATCTATTCCTTTCTTTTTTTCAATCTCTAAATATTTGAAGGATGTCTTTCTATGACAACATTGATTACTGTGATCAAATCTGAAACTATTCTATGTAAATTATATAACATTGCTCAAACACATGATAAGATAAAAGAAAAAAATAATGATAATAAGGAGCCAACTTGTATACCATTCTGACTTTGAATGTTGTGTGCAGCATCTCAACGTCTGAAGCTTGTTTGAAAGGCAACAATGAGCTGTATGCTAAATGTCTATTATGATTTCACATCTTGTTGGCCTGCAACATGACTCTTCGCAGCTCGTTGGCGATTCCTTGTAACAGAACCGGTTTCCGGATTATTCCATTGATTCCAATTTGCATACACCTATCCCACACATCTTCATCGTCACTCGCTGCCAAGGCAATGATCAAAGGCCAGCTACGGCTCCTAAACTTCCGAATCCTACTTGCAACTTCAAAACCATCCAACTCGGGCATGTGAAGGTCCAGGAGCACAATTTGGATTGAAGATTCAGCTGGACTTATGGCAGCGAGGCATTCGAACCCAGAAGAAAGAGCGGTTACATTACACCCTAGCTTTTCGAGCAGTTTCCTGGTTACAACCCTGTTTATGTCGTCATCATCGGCTACTAAAACTTGCAGCCCTCGGAAAAGAGAATTGGAATGCAGGTTTTCTGATGAGCCTCCGGGTTCAGAGATTGCTAATGCAATTGATGGTCTCAGCTGAAACCTAAGATGGAGCCCCATGCTTTGGGCAGATCCTTGGGCGCTTGGGGCTACCCATATGTTCCCTTGCATCATCTGACAATAAAAGGAGGATTATAATAAATTACAAATGTGGTATTTGAAGAAAAAGGAAGAATATTGGAACAAAAAAGAAATTCTACTAGAAATACCAAGTTGCTCCCATAGTTTAAGTTGAAAGACAAAAACTCCAACCAAAATTTGTGCTTTTTACTCAAAATGCATTAAGTAAACTTATACCATAAATGGAGAGCCAAAAGATATAGAAGGCTGAAAATTGTCTCCTCATGGAGATGGTCCAATTTAGCGGCGAGACTTTGTCATGTCCAGCATAATAATTTTACATAATAGGAGCAGCTCTAAAAGGTTTGACATTAATTTTAATCCATAAACCATGCTCTTCCTAAAAGCAAATATCTAGGCCCTTCATCTTATCTAATTCATAAATGTTTATGTCACTGCTAAACATTCAATAATGAAGATGAAATTATCTAATTCATAATGAATTTTAGGATCCTAATATTCAGGAAGCAGCCTAGTCCTCAGGATTTGCAACTGATTCTGTGATGACTGATTCTAAACAAGTGAGGAATCAAATGACCTTTCTATTACACAAATCAAAAATTCACCTAAACAACTAATCTCAATCCAGAGTCTAGCTTTCCCTAGTTTAATCTTCGACCCCTTTGACATTAAAAAAACAAATGTGTATAATCCATTAGTAATTACCAAGTTTCTCACCTGCACTAGTTTTTTGCAGACGCTGAAGCTCAAGCCCTCGTCGATTCCATCACTCGTGTGTCTCCGACTGACAACCGGTACATTCGGAATTGTGCTATCCGATTGAGAACCACTCTCACTCAGCCTAATCTCGAATTTAATATAAACATCCCCATCTGAGGAGCTCGGCCTCCAAGCCACCCATCTTTGGTCATTCCTTCCGTGACTCCCGCTCTCCGGGAAAACACGAAGCACGACAAATCCCCCTTCCTTCTTGCCATTCAAAAGGTTTCCAATCATGTGCAGAATCACCTGAAAAACCCTCCTCTCATCTCCCATTACATTATCAGGCAAGGACTTCTCTACCTCAACGGCGAAACCAAATCCCCTATACAAGCACAAGCATTTGGCAAGACAGGCTGTTTCCTTTATCAGGGCATGTAGATGGAAAGACCTCATCTCCAACAAAAGCCTCCCGCTATCCTTCGTTGAAGTGTCCATCACGTCGCCAATCAGAGTCGATAGCACATTGCTCGTCCTCACCATCGCCTCCACAATAACCCGCTGCTCATTGTTCAAATTCTCGTCCTGCAACATCGAAAGCAGGCCTAAAATTGAGTGCATCGGCCTCCTCATCCCGTTGCTCATCACTTTCTGGAACGCATTCCTCGCCTGGCTCGCTAACATCGCATTCCTTTTCGCCATCTGCAAGGCTCGGTTCTGCTCCGCCAGCTGCTCCCTCATCATCTGGGACTCCTCGAGAACCGCGGCGTGGGAGAGAGCCACCGCCACCTGATCCGCAACCACCTTCACAATCTCAACCTCCTGGCTGCTCCAACACCTCGGAGGCTGCCCCCCGCCGCCCCCACCAGGGAGAACCAAAAGCAGCACAGCATAACAAGCCTGAATATGCTCCGGGGTGCCCCCTTTGAAATTACGAACCCGAAGCATCGGCATCCGAATGGCAGCCACAGGCCCGAGATCCTCACCAATCTCAGCAATCCTCGTAACAACAAAGGCCGAATCGGAGCCAAGAAAAGTAACATCCTCGCTCCCCTTAATCCTCACAACATCAGGGCCAGTAATAGGAATAGAAACATCATCCAAATTGGAGTAATTCCTCCCTTTAAGTTCATGGGTCAAAACCATGTGAGTTTTATTCTCATTAGGCATCCAAACCGCACAATACTGCAAACCCAAAACCTCGGACAACTCAAACAATGTGGTATACAAAATGGTGTGCCTATCAAGAGACTTACGAATCTCATGAGTGAGCATCCTAACGTGCAAAGCAGCCTCTTTCTGCTTCATAATCATCCCGACTTCGCGGCCCAAATCCCAAGTCTTCTTCTTCAACATAAACTCCCTGACCTTAACCTTGAGAAGCAAAGGAATCAAGGTTATGAGAGTTATAGAGGTGGCACAAGACACCAAGGCCGTTAAAATCTTGAAAACCGTCAAGGACAGCATGAGCTGAAATGGGTGAGGGCCGTAAGTCCAGCCATTGAGCAAATGGGTCATTCCGCAGAGGACGATGAAGGCGATGAATTGGAAGAGGACCCATTTGAAAGGGATGTTGGAGCAGCTGACGAAGTAGAGGAGCTCAATGGGGATGGAGAAGTAGGCGACGGCGATGAGGAAGTCGCTGACCCTTTGGCATTCTAGAATGTTCTCGATGCTCCAGAAGCTTCCTTCGTCGTCGCAGTTGCATCTGGGGAATCCGTTGAGATCGGGAGAAGCGGATGTTGAGATTAAGAGAGATGAAATCAGAAGAAGTAATAGTAGTAGTTGCCCAGATGCTAATGCTTTTAACATTGCATCTAAAACCCACTGATTCTTTCAATCCATTTATCTGTTGCAAGAAAAGAAAAAGGAAAAAAAAGTTAAAACTTTGAAAAACCCATGTGAAATTTGAGATCTAAAAGGCAATGAAATTAGGGGATAGCACAATGAAGAAGAAGGAGAAGACACTTGAAATACTTTTTTTTAATTTTTTATTTTGTCTAATGAATAAGGCAAATCCAAAAGACTATCCTAGAGAAGGAAAACAATAAAGAAACAAGCCCACCAAAGAAGAGTTAAAAAAGGTAAAAATAGGAGGGCGTTGTGAAGAAGTATGTTGTAATATGTGTACCTGAAGATGCAAAAAATCCCAAAGAAAACAACCAGATTCTAATCAAACTGGGGCTTGAGATCTTCTTCTTCCATAACCCATTAGTCCAATCTCATCAAAACAACAAGCCTTTGTCTGGGCATTTATATATATATATACGTGTGTGTGTGTATGATATAAGATGGTATGATGAGAAGCAAAAGCTTGTAAAGTTTTTTTTGAACGGAATAAAAAAACAAGAAAAGAGAGAGAGAGAAGAAAACCCAGCAACAAATCCCAATAAAAATGATTCTTTTATACAAGGAAAAAAAGAATTTTTATTTACAGAAACAGAAAAGAAAAAAGAGAAAAGAAAAACCAGCGCCAGAAGAGGAGAGAAAAAAGAAAAAGAAAAGTCTACTACGGTTGTCGTAGAAGAGCAAACACAATACCCCCACGAAAACACCAAGAGAATTCTATCTTCTCTCTCTATATGTATTTCAAATTTCAAACAGGAAAAAAGGGAGGAGAGAATGTTCAAGGCTTTAGAGAAAGAAAGAATGAATGAATGAAAAATGGGAAGAATGAGATTTTAGAGAGAGAGAGAGAGGGGGAAGTTTTGGTTTTGGTTTTGGTTTTGGTTTGGTTCACAGCGCCGTTGTTTCGTGGAGAGAGAGAGGGAGAGGGGGGAATTAAAAAGGGTTGAAGGGGAGAGGGTGGTGCCCACATTCTTACATGAAGAGAACTTAGACGCTCTTTTGCACATCCTGTCCTAGTCACCCCCAAAACATTTGTTTTATTCTCTCTCTATGTTCTCTCTTTCTCTCTCCTTATTTTGGGGTTTTTTTTTAAAAAAAAAAAAAAAAAAAAAACCCTCCCTAAACAATAACCAAAACTGCCCTACTTGCCCCTTAAGGGCAAGTTTCATGTTTCTTTATTATTATAATATCAAGGAGGGCCTTATTCCTTAAAGTTACGTTTGACACGCCGGCTTAGTTTGAATTATAGAGTTAAGATTGGATTGTGTTTTTATCAAGTAAGTGTTTGGTGTATATTGATTAGACTAATAGATTGTTTAGATGAGTAACAGAAATTATGATTTTTATTGTTT
This sequence comes from Artocarpus heterophyllus, assembly GCA_025403435.1. Classification (NCBI taxonomy): domain Eukaryota; kingdom Viridiplantae; phylum Streptophyta; class Magnoliopsida; order Rosales; family Moraceae; genus Artocarpus; species Artocarpus heterophyllus. Next base: position 7,971,120 of record CM046341.1, read on the forward strand.
TTTAGTTATAAATAATATAAAATTTTTATATATTTTAGTAACAATAAAAAAAAATACTATAGAATAAAACTCTCATATGTTATAATAAAAATAATCTTAATCAATAGTTTTTATAATTTTTTTAAACATCATATAAATAAATAAATAAATAAAATATATACAAATACCTTTTATTAATTAAATTAAAAAAATAAAAAAAAAGTTAAAACCTATTCTCCCACAAAAAAACACAACTCTCAATAGAAAAAAAAAATTTTAAAAAAAAAAGATTAAGAATGAGAGGAGGACTATGGAAGCCCAGTGCTTGGATCTGGGCAGGGAACGGTTGGACAGAAGTGGATTCTGAATGATCCGACCATGAACGAAGGGACAGCTGGTGGAAGATTTAGACTTTGTGGGCTTGACTGCATCTGGTTCGCCATCACAAGAGAAGGGTGAAGCAAGTTCTATCACGGCTTTGCCATCACAAGGGAAGAATTTGAAGAAAGGGACAAAAAAAAATTGGAATTAAGTAAAGGTATTTTTTTTTTTTTTTTTTAAAAAAAACAAGTTTTTTTTGGATAAATTGTTTTAATTTTTTCAAAAAATAAAAAAAAATAACTGTAGTAGAATAAAAAACCTCAACATGATTAAAAAAAACTGAAACCGTTTTAATGTCTAAAAAGCTTTTTTTGTATCAAAAACTATAAAAAAAAAAAAAAAGAGGTCATTCATCAAAAAAAAAAATTTTACAAAAAGTTATTTTTAAAAATCTCCCACATCACAAGAAAGAGTGCAAAAACTAAAAAAAAAAAAAAAAAGAGGTCATTCATCAAAACAAGTTTTTTTCAAAAAGTTATTTTTAAAAATCTCCCCACAAGGAAGAATTTGGAGGACTAGAAGAGCCCGGTTGCCATCGCAAGAAAGGGAGCTCCATCTCCATCACAGGGAAAGCAGAACTCGACAGCCATTGTCGTTGTTGTATGGAAGGGAAGGGGTTGGAAGTAATTGCCATCAACATTGAGTGTGTCGGCGCCGTCGCCGTCGTGAAGGTCATCATTATCGAACTTGAAGGTTTGGTTTCTACGGCGGCAGATCTGTATCTGGGGGAAGGAGGGTGGAGATCTAGGTAAAAAAAAAATCCTAGTCGTGGGGTTATTAATTCCACCTATTTTAGTGGGATAATTAATCCCACAAAAAAGGACTATTATAAGTCAAAGGATTATTTTGTCCGGTCAAATATCAATACCAAACAAAGGAATGGGATTATTTATCCCAATTCTAAATCCTAACCCAACACAACAAACAGGCCCTGAGACATAATCAAGACTCAAGTACATTATGATGTTTAATGATTCGAGTATTTGATTAAAGTATTTAAATAAAAATTTAAATTTTTATGAAAGAAAATACTATAGCAAAATGATTCAAACTGTGATTCAAATATCCAACCAAACAGGCCCTAAAAGTAACATGCGTTATGGTTACAAAAGTAGTCTAATGGTAATTTTATATCCCACTCTTCTACAATATGTGAAAATTGAATTCTTTTATACCAAGTTCGAAAAGTAAAATAAAAAAAGTAACATACACCTGCTAAATACTAATTGATATAGCCTCGATTATTTGAGAAAATTCCAATCACATGGTTGATGTTTAGTGCACTAGATGATGTTTAATCAATCGTGCTATGAGATATATTGTTTATTGGACTCAAATATTAAAAAGTAAAAAAGTGAGTTTAAAAACATTTTATATATTTTGCATGATGTGACACAAAGTGATTGATTACGCTCTATTTTATACATAAAAATTAGACAAATGAACTGAGTTTAGTTTAAGGATTTTATGGTGAGTTATAAATAATAAAAAGGAAATTGTATCAGACAACACAATTTTAATTCTTAATATGAGTAAATAATACACTTTTAAAAATATTTAAATACAAAATATTTTTAAAATCACACGTACTTTTTAAATCTTTGAATTTTTAATTTTATCCCTTTCTTCTTCTTTTTCTTTTTCTTTTTTTTTTGTTTTTATTTTTTGTTCCCTCTCTACTGCTTCGTGTTTCTTTCTATATCATTTTATACAAAAATAAATTTCATTTTAATTGAAATAAATTATTTATTAAACACTATTATATTTTGGTCTATTTAATTTTATTTCTAATTAATGATAGCTTAATTATCACATTCTCCCTAATAAAATATCTCGTCAATAAAATTTTGTTTCGAACCAACAAATATTTGATCCTATCATTTTTTAAACCTTTTTCATTTTAGTATGATTTTGAATAGATATAATATGAGAAATTATAAGCACTCTTATAAGGATATGTTGGGGAAAGCTCATTTATATATATGAGCTTCAAATAATGTCAAATACTATTAAACCAATTATATTTTTTGATATTATTTAAGAAACATACACATTAAAGCATGAAAAATTAGTTAAATTCAAAATTCTAACATTGTGGTATAATGTGGTCCGGTATAAGCTATGTTCAACACCAAAATTGAACAAGCGACATGAATCTCTATACATGTATGTATGAAAACGAACATTTTTATAGTTCTTAATTAAAAACCAAAGTTTTGATTTTTGTACCACATGGCACCTATGAGAGCTCAGTCGAGCTCATCCTATTTTTTTTTGCAAGCGCATGAGTATATGATTAGAGGACCCCTTGTTCTCTCTGTTTGTTTTACATATCCAATCATATTTTAAATATTTCTGTTATAGTATTTTCTCGCAAATTTTTGAATTTTTGTTCAAACTTTCTATTAAAACCTATAAACCAAACATACCATTAAATATTATAGTCAATTATTTATTTTAAACTTTTTCAATACAAAATGTTGTGGTATAGTATTAAAGGAAAAAAAAAAAGACTTACTCATAAAAAGAAGTTTTTTAATCGTTAAATTACATCGTATTATATTAAACTAAAAAAAGTGATAATTTAACTAAACTCCGATGAAGATCTTATAGTTAAAAAATACGCACTATCATTATGATATTTTCTATATCCACATAAGATTTTTTTTATATATAATTTTTGGACATCCCGATTGGGAGATGTTTTAGATATTAAATGGCATAAAAATCATAGAAAGACATTATTGGTGATTTTCCTTATGAGGACCAAGAGTGTACCATATGTCTCCTTAAGGTAAAGATCGAGATCCAAGCCCATGTCTAGAGCCTCGACCCTTAACTTACCAAAACAATACCACCAAGAGAGTTACTTATAGGGTGTTTGGAATGGTGGTGAGAGCCAATAGTGGGAACCATTTTTCTTGTAGTATGTGAGAGTTTTATACTGTAGCATTTTTTTTATTGTTACTATAGCATATAAGAGTTTTATACTGTTCATAACTGAGTTTGTGGTGGGAACCACTGTCAAACACCCCCTTAACATCTAAAAAGAAAAAAACAAAATTCCTTAAATATCCCTTATTTATATGAAAGAAAACAATCATGTAGTAAAACCATTTTGAATTATTTTTCTAACTCGAACTAAGGTACCAAACACTATATTTATATTCATATTGAAAGTTACAACATAGTAAGATAAATTAATGGCCCTTGACGACTCGTTCCAAATATAAAATGTATTCTAAAAAATGTTAAAGAAAATGTTAATTATCAAGAGACTATAATATTTTAGGAGAAGTTGAAAAGCCAAAAGTTTTGTTTTAAAAATCTAAAAGGAAGATAGTTGATTCTGATTCATTTTGAAATGTGCACAACAAGTATAAAAAAATGCACGATTCTAATGAAGATGTTACTTTATCTGCCATTTATTTGTTGTTGTGTCCTCTTATTGTATATCTGAGTTGATTGTGACAACATGAGGCCCTTTGGCACAGCTTCTATTTGTATTTTTAGTCGGTAGAAGAAGAGAAACAAAAGCTGCAGCTCTTTAATAAGTATTTGAAACTATATTTTTTTAAAAAAATTAATGCATCAAAATGGTTTCATTTTTTTAAAATTAAAAAATATTATATTTAAGCTTATAATATATTATTGATATTCTAATACAAGTTTTAAAGTCTATTTTAGAAGTGTTTTTTTAGAGAAGCTACATTTTGTGACTTCAACAGGAAGCACTTTTGGAGAGCAAAAATACTATTGATAGTTCATCCAAACACTTCTAGAAATAGCTTTTGGACTCAGAAAGTCAAAAGCAGCTTCTAAAAAGCCCTCCCAAACAGCTCATAATATGGTTTCTCTACTCGTAGGTGTGGATTGTGGTTGTAGTTGCCAAGATTTGTTTATTTACAATGCATGGTGCATGGCTTTGGTGTTATGGATCGCTTAATCTGAGCTAATCAATTTTTTTTTCCAAATATCTGGACACGGTCAAAATCACATGTATACTCGAAATATGATGTACTTATTTAGGTTGAATTGTCCTATTTCTTGAGGTCTTTTGTGTCAATTTTATGATTGTATCTCTTATAGCCTGTTTGGCAAGAGACAGTCCTAACCATTATCTTAGTTATGCATAGTGTAAAGTTCTCATATGCTACAGTAAAAAGAAAAAATGTTACTACAAAGTAAAGCTCTCACATGCTACAGTAAAAACAATTCTAACCAATAGTTTTAACTACCATGCTAAACACCATGTTAGAGTTTTAGAATGAAACATCCTTTTTTAAAAAAATATAAGTTTTGTTGTATCCTAGTAGATGTTTTACAAGAAAAACCTTTGGATATCTTTCGAAAAACCTAGTAGATGTTTTACTAACCAATAATTACTATAGTGTAAAGCTCTCATATACTACAGTAAAAACAGTTCTAACTACCATACTAAATACCATGTTAGAGTTTTGGAATGAAACATCCTTTAAAAAAAAATTTTAAGTTTTGTTGTATCCTAGTAGGTGTTGTACAAGAAAAACGTTTAGATATCTTTTTTGTTTTCCCATTTTTTTTCAACATTAACGGTACACCAATACGAGAGATAAAGAAGTCTCTTAATATTATATTAGAACAACATAAATTCAAACTTTTCGTCAAAATAATTACAGTATGCCAAGTAATATCCACAAGGAAAACGTGGTTTCTAATTATGTGTAGTTTTTCCTTGGTTAATTAATATAATAAAAGTTCACAGAATTTGTATATATTCAAGTGCCGTACTCAATAAGAAAAGGATGATTCATAACGTTAAATTTAAACAAAAATGGATATTTAATGCCGTTTATATTGATTCTATCTATTATTCCATTGCTTTCTTTTTCTTCTTCTCTTTATTTTTTTTTTCCTTCTGGGAAATCTATAAAGGGATAATAAAAAAAATTATTTACATTCTAAATCTACTATTTATTATAAATATTTTCAAAACATGATTTTATTAGTTATATTTTATAAATACTCGATTTGAATTACAAGTTCATGTTTTTCTTTTATTTCTCTACTTTTACTTCAATTTGTGTACAAGATTTATCTTTACTTGGACATAATCTCTCAATATATATGTGTATATATTTGTTGTTACTCTTATCTTAATTTTCAGATACGTGGTTCCCTCAATTTTTTTTATTGATATCAGATAAAAAGATATAATTCAACTGTTTAAATATTACAAACATTTATTGGATATCTCTCGTGATGAAAAAACGTTCTTAAAAAATTCATAGCTTGTCCCCTTTTTCTTTCTAAAAAAGTAAAATGAGATGGTTAATTTTGACCAATACCACTAAAGTCCAAAGTCCCTTCAAGAAGAGCAGGAAAAACCGGGTAAAAAAAAAAACACACGTACAATAATAAATCTGCATGGTTGAAGACAAAGCTTATAAATAAAATCACAATTTTATATAAACGAAAAGTCCAAATCTACCACCTAAGTAAATAAATAAAAAAAAAATGATGATGAATGTGCCTTACACGCGCTGCAAAGAAGGATTAACGGCCTCTCTTTCAGAACTGAAACAACGAAGGTTAAAATCAAACGTGGTCCAGTTATATTGGTCCACGTCATCACCCGCTTTTTGATATGTTTATGCTGATGACGACGACCTTGACCAACGCAGGGGATTATGATCAGTATTATTATTATTATTTTTTTGCTGAAATTATTATTTTTATTTGGATGATTGATATCGAACTCTATTTGAGGTATAAATTTATCCTTAGGTTTTAATTTTAATCGTCATAAATTTAATTATTTTTACTACATAAAATTAACGGAATGTCATTTTGGAGAAAAACAAAACAAATGGAGTGTTTGGCTCTTTTATGTTATTTGAAAGAACGATTGAAACCAACAATTTTGATTTGAAACTGTAACATATGAAAGCTTTATATTTTAATAACTTTTTTGCTTTTTACTGTCATATGTGAGAGCTTTATATTATTCACAGTTGTAACTAATGGTTTCAACTGTTCTTCCAAATGACGTATTATTTAGAACCAATTGGTTCTAATCAACAAACAATGTAAAACTCTCAGCAGCTACAGTAAAAAATAAAAAGTTAATACAGTATAAAGCTCTCAAATGCTACAGTATTTTTAGCTAAGATTAGTTCTAACCACACTTCTTAAACAACTTAAAAATCTTATTTTTATTTTCCAACACAAGGAACAAAAAGTTGTCCTATAAGGCTCTAACTCAAACTCAACCCTATAAGTTGTCAAGATTTAAAAATAAAAAACTTAACAGGTTGTTTGAAACATTAGTTTCAACCCATCAGTTACAATATGAATAGTATAAACTCTTAGCAGCTATAGTAAAAAGCAAACTGTTGCTATAGTGTAAAGCTCTTATATGCTACAGTTTTTAAATTTAAAACATATATTTCAACCGATTCTCCAAACAAAAGCTAAATCCAACATTTTTTTATAAGATATTTAAGGAGCTTTAAATAATAAACTAGAACCCTTAGTTTGACACTCATTTAACGAGGGTTTTAGGAAAACCAATTTGAAATGAAAAAATTGATTCAAATACCGTAACATGTAAAAGCTCTATACTATTATTGGTTCAAGCTAATATGCCAAACACACTAGACATCTATCATCGACCCGACCACGATTAAAATGAAATTGGCTGCTATCTGGTGAATATGGTTGTATAAACTAGGAAAACTGGCACCAAATTGGTGAACGCTAGCCACTATTGAACATTGGTTGCTAAGCAAACACTTGATGAATTTCGAATTTTCTCTGAAATTTTGCCATAGGCGATCACTATTTTCGTTGCATTCCCACGACAAATGAGGTGCTAGACATATGGCTCATACTCTTAGGCATAACCTCGATGACGTTACTGGTGGAAGGATCATAATTAATGCTCCCAAAAACGGAGGATGTGGGTACTCACAATGCAAAACTGGTTGAGCAGAATAATTCTCCTATAAATATGAAGGACAAAACTGAGTAAAAAATTTGAAACTTTCTGTCGTGACCAGCGACAGAGCCAGGAAATTTTTTCAGTAGAGACAATATGAAAAAAATAGATAAAATATTTTACTAAATAAGTGTATAATTTTATGTTTTCTTCATTAAGTAGGGACATAATTATAATTTTTTGGTAACAATTAGGGACAAAATAATTTTTTTCAGTTATTCAACAAAGAAACAAAAAGATATATTTAAAATTTTAAATTTTTTAAAATAAAAGAATAATTTTTAAAAACTGAATGGGAGCATGTTCCCCGTTTAGTTACATTTGCCCCCGCTAGTTCTGCTGACACACTCTGCTTTTCCTGTATATTGTTTACATAGTTGATAAGAAAGGTTGGGTGTGTAATTGAAGTTCAATAAACGGTTATCAACTATGATAGATGTAGATTTTATAGAGTCAAACCACTCTAATGTCCTTTGTGTTTTTATATTACTTTAATTTTCGATTTTTTTTTTTTTGGTTTTTGTTGTTCACTCTAACCAGGTTTTGATTTTAATATTTGGCTCCTTTCTGGCAGATAAATTTAAACGGTGACAATAATAAATATTATAAAAATTATTTACGAGATTTTAACATATGATTTTAATTTGCTTTCACAAACAGGAGAGTGGTGAATCAAATTATGGATAAAAAGAATCTAATAAAAGGCATATTGTTTGTAATTAATTTTGAAACTAAATCTGAACCAAAAGTCTAAAAGTGACGAGATTTTTAACTGAATGAAAATCTAAGAATTGTAAGCTACTGGTCCTTGTAGAGCTAAAATACTTGCAGCAGAATTAAGAGCAAGATCGATTTACCCTAAAAGACATCTTGGATCAATGTAAGATATTCTTGTGTGACACGATATATAAAATGTCAAGTAGAACCTCTAATGATAACAATGTGATAGCAGAAATTAGGAGCTTGACAATAAAATAAAAAGATCCGCCCTCGATTCTACAAAAAAAAAAAAAAAGGAGTTAATTTCACCAATGGTATCCACTTTTGTCTTATTTTGATCTCCGACGTTCATTTTTAAAGGCTTATATGCTTCGAGTTTATGAAATTCACGTTTTGATCTATTTGTTAATAACTATCCATTTTCAAACGAGACTTAGCAAGAAAATTACACGTGAGGGTGTAAAAAAGGGATAACAAATAATTTGAAAAAGAAAAAGAAGTGAATAGATCTTAATTAGTGAAGCCATCTGATTTTCTATTTCAGATTTTTTTTCTTTTAAGAATTATTTTGTCAAATGTGCTTTTTTTTTTTGTTTTTCTCCATACGCATACTGCTAGCACTAGTTTTTGACCAATGTGTTTGGTCAAAAACACATTTCATTGTTCCCACAAAAGAAATTGTTTTTTTTTTGTTTTTGTTTTTGTTTTTGTTTTTACCGTCTTACTCCTTTAAAAACTCTTATGTCATACTTGTGCTAGTTAGATTATGTCCAAAATTAAATAGACAATTTTACTAACAATTGGATCAAATTTTGTATTTAAAAACGTCAAGGGTAATTATACTTTAAAAAGTAAGAGTCAAGTAGTGCGAACTTGAGACAGGTAAATATTGTTATTTATTTATTTATTTTGAATTTGAGGATGGGTTTCAAGCTTTTTATTTTTTGATGAAGTAGGATGTAAATTTATTACTAAACTATGCCTAAAATTGTAGACAAGCGAATGTCCTTGGGGTTTAGTAATAATAATAATGCAAGAAAAGTGGTACTTGTAACGTGCCATTGAATATTACTCTTTCAATATTACCAGCTGCACTGAATTGACTTTAAATCACTAGGTTTGGCTCACCATAGGAAGGCTTTTATTTATTTATTTATTTATTTATTCTTATTAAAACTATATGGTGTAATACAAATCCTCTTTGTGAGTTTGGTTGGACTCCTCGATGGACATCAACTCTTTTTACTGCCCTAGTAAGGTGAATTAGGTTTTAGGCTGCCGGTGGGTGTTGAATAAAAGTAAGTTAGGTTTCCTTCCAAAAATTTAAAAATAAATAAATACAAAATAAATAAAGTTCGATTTCCTTGCTTGCAAGCATATTTGATCTACCTAGCTAATTTAAAAAAAATTGAAAAGGATAATGTGTTTCCTAATCTTTCATCAAGCCTTTTCAGTTTCTCATTTTACAAGATGATTATTAAATTTAGCAATTTCAATTCACTTGTCTGCATTACACTTCTAATGTAAATGTGTTAAAGTTACAATTCTATACACGCTGACACGTATCATACGTTAACTTGTGATATGTGAGAACGTATAAAAAAAAAAGTAAAAGAAAAAATATTAAAAAAAGAAAAAGTCATTTCATTTCTTTCCCTTCCTAGAGTTATATGAGAAGGTGTGAAAAAATTATCAAGGAAAGTTAGTATTTCTTACACCTTATTACTAATTTTGGTTTTATTTGTATTTATTGATAATAGTTAACTTAATTTTGTGATTGCAAATTTGTATTTTTATGGAGCTTATTTATAGTGCTTATTATTAGTGATTTCTCTTCATTTGTATCTATTATATAGATGTAGATACATATTACTGAACCACGTTTAATCTCTATGTCTTCTTGTTGTTCATTTTATTTTTTTATTTAGGTACTATAGGATTATTATTAAGTAGTTACTTAATAATCCTATCAAGACATATATAATTTATAACTGTCCGTTAGTATTATACCAAATTATGTGTTGTTTGTTTAACAATTTGAACCGCAATTAATTCAATTAATTCAAAGACATATATATAATTTATGCTGAAATTTTTGTATATTTATATATTCAATCCTTAAAAAAAAAAAAAAAAAAAAGAAAGCAAAGAGATAAAAACTTTCCCTCCACTCATTCACACGTTAAGTTTACATTCAAAAACTCTCGAGTTGTCTCATATGGGTAATGAAAAGTAACTAGTAGGAAGCTAGAAGATTGGGTATCAATTATAAGTAATATTTATTGTTGCCTTTCCATTTCTTCAAAAGAAAAAAGAGCATTTCCAAAAAAAAAAAAAAAGGTAAGGGGAAAAGGAATATGGATGATGGAATCTATTGGAGATAGCATGGAGAAAAACCAGAAAAAAAAAAAAAAGAAAATGAGAAAAGAAAAGCTTTTCCTCCGCTTATCCACACATTGTGTAGCATTCAAAAACATTTTTTTTCTTTAGTCTATACTATCAACGGGACGAGAAATGAAAAATAAATTTTTTTTGGCAACCTAGAGTTTGCTAATAAACGTACAAAAGTAAGATTTTAGCTTAAGTAGAAATATGGACTTTACACCTCAAAATTTAAAACTGTAGATTAAACTGATTATTATAAAAATGTTCTCTGCTTTTTACCGGTTTAAACTACAAGTTTAAACTGAAATTAAGATCTTTCAAAATTTTGTGAAAAAAAATTATAATATAAATAAGACCCAAACTTTTGTTTGGCACGATTCCTATCACTTTTTCAATTATAAACAATGTAAAGCTCTCACATTTATAGTAATAATAAAAAAATCACTACAATGTAAAGCTCTCACATGTTATAGTAAAAGTGATTCTGATCAACAGTTTCCACCACCCTTTTAAACTTGCGACTTGATTAGCAAAAAAAAAAAAAAACCGACTTATATGTAAGTTATATAAAAAAATAGCTTTTTGTTTTGTCTTTTTTAATTCATTTCTTCATACGAAAGAAGAACGTTTCGAGCAATTAAGAAATATTTAAGAGAAAAAAGAATATATAGATTTTATTCGAAAGTACTTGGAGATAGAAATTCATCAAGAAAGAAAATGGCACAAGGGGGCACGTGAGACCGCAATATTTCAGCCGCCAATAATTTTGTTCTGAATTGTAATTTGCTTGGGAATTAATAAAAAAAAGATCAACAATAGAAAAATGTGATGCACGAGACGGTGGATAATGGTGCAAAAAAAAATAATAATAAAAAAAAAAACAAAAAAAGTAACAAAATCAAGATGCTGTACAGCCATTCTATAAAGGGAAAGCAGAACCTTCTGGCTTTGGTCCCCATTTTTATCTTTATTTGATAAAGATGATTAGTGAAGTTGGATTTGAACTATCAGATGTACTTCCTTATTATTAATTAATTTTTTTGATCCCAATATAATATATAGTAACTATTATTTAATATTCATTTCATTTCGACCGTCCATTATTACTTATTAAGAAATTCAAGTGGCCTTTTGCATAGTTTCCGGTTCCAAATGAGGGTAGGGAATTGAGTTGAGAAGGCTTGATTTCATTTTTTAAATAAAATAATAATAATAATAAGATTGATTCCATCTGTTTAGCCGTATTGTTAGAAATTGTTATATTATTTTGGCTATGGTTTTGGATTTATTGCATCAATAAAATATATTGTACGTGTGTATGAATTACCTAGATATAATTAATGGAGTTTTTATTTATGCATATATGTATGCTTGATTTATTAAAAAAAAAAAGAAAATCGAAAATGGAAAGAGAAGGAGCAATCATTAACGGTGATTATCTTATCTGGTTTAAGTTGTTCACATGGTGAGGTCCACTTGTTTTGCCAAGGCTCAATCGCTAGATGAAGGATGAAAAATGAAAAAGACTGAAAATTGAATCCACGCTTCACAAAACTGTTTCTTTTTTTTTTTTTAATACAAGGAAAGATCAAACTTGTAATTTCTTTCCAACTGCCTCATTCCCAACTAAACGCCGGTACCACTAGATTAAACGATCTTAAGCACATTTAAGAAAAAATGTTTAAGTTTTTCGTGTATCAACGAGAAATTTTTATAATTTATGCCTCCTACATTATGGTAACCCTCAATAATTTTTACTTGCATATCCCAATCTAAAAGTTGAAGTCCACACTGTTCCATCACAATTTTGTTTTGTTTTGTTTTGTTTTTTTTTTTCTGGGAAAAAAACACACACACAAGCGTGCACGCACTTTTTGATACTTCTATAAATTAATATATACATAGAGGAGTAAGAATCTCTTTTTGTATAGCTGAAAATGACGATCAAGTTGACTCTCTAACAACAAAGGAAAAAAATAAAAAAAAAAGGAAAAAAAGGAAAAAAAGAAAAAAAGAAACACAAGAAAAAGAAAAGGGTAAAAGACAAGATGATGCTTCACGTTATAGATGTATGCAAGTGATTGCGGATGAAAATAGTGTCAAAATATTTTACACGTAACGTATTGGAAAATCCCATCACCCAATAGTCACCCAATAGTACAAATCAAGTTTGAGAATATATAACTCCTAATTGGAATTCATTATTTCAAGAGGAAAAAAAAAAAAAAAAAAACCCTCCTGTAATAGTTGCTTTTTAAGTACTTACTATATAGTTACCTCCGGTAAGCTATAGATTGAAGTTTTTATCAAATACTGTTATTAAAATTATTCCTATTGATTTCTTGTGATTAATTATCTAAAGTGATGTGGTTCACGAGGCGGACCATATCACGTATTTCAAAGGAGAGGGTAGGACGTCTCAATTATATAGGATAACAAGTGAACTTTTAAGACGTACCTAGTTTCTGAATCGGAAACCATTTGAGGTATCACAGCAGTAGCTACGACTTGAAGACAAGACGGCACTAGTTAATTAGTAAGTTGGATTGCTTAAGTTGCTTAAACAAGTACTACAAACCAAACACAAACATAGTTTTATTAAAGAAAACATATATATAAAGCACAACAAGAAAGTTAATATTAAAAAAGTTTGACTTCCAGTTATAATTCTTCACGTGTAAAGATTTTTAAAAAGCTTGACGACCATATTTTTAAAAATTATTCCGCGTTTAAGCTCATATAAAATTATATAACACAACTTAAAACTAACTTTTACGTCGTTGAAAATTGAATTAAAAAATCTTTGAACGTGAACCCAGATTATACTCATGTATATATATATAAATATTGACTTCAGATAAAGACGTGAATTATCAAACTGTCTTAAAAATAGACCGACAAATTTTCCTTTGGTGTAAAGCAAATGCTGATTAAGCCAAAGTCGATTCCCGGTGGTTTAATTTCCTTTGATATTGCTTTGCCATCACTATCTTGAAGATGGCCTTTTTACTAGGATAATTTTTTTGAGAAACATAGTCCGTTGTCTGCGGCAAAAAGAAAAGTCATTGCATTTGCCAAACCCAAAAAATAAAAATAAAAATAATAATAATAAAAAGAAAAAGGGCAAAAAAAAAAAGGACGTTCAAGGAAAATGACAGCAATTCATTTACATCACCGTATGATCAAGATTTTTCTCAAAAGTAATATCTGGAAATTAAATTCATATCTGCTTGTTCATAGAATCTGTCGCTAATTTCCGGATTCAACTTTTAGACGGGTCGGTATTTCAATTTCTAAAAGGACAAAGGGTAATCCTAAAATAACAAACCCTTTTAAATCTTGACTAGGACCTGTCTTTGGTATAATCTCGTCATTTATTGTTCCGGTATGCATAACTCTTAAGTTTCTAATTTTACATATTTATCTATGAGAAAATTATATGTTATGCCATATTTTTAAAGATTGTGTTTGTTTATGTCACACTTTAAAAAGTTTATGCCACACTATCATTCATATTACATGTTAAGTTATGCTATAAATGAACATGTATAGCATTTATAAAAAGTAAATATTAAGAGATGGTATTTATGAAAATTTCCCTTTATCTTTTTATAGCATTGGTTTTTGGTTTATTCAAAACTTATACTTCGGTTTTTTATTTCATCGAATGTATTCCTTTAGATTAGATTTTATACACAAATTTATAATTGCTTCAATCAGTAATGGATTTTGATATTTAAAATGACCAAATTATTTTCAAGTAAAAGAGAAAAAAAAGCTAAAACTTTTAGGAAAAAAGAAGAAAATAAAATAAAAACACGAAAAAATCCACTTTGTGTTATGAATAAATTAGTTTGCTAGTGTGGATGTTTATATTCTTAACATCCTCATGAATTACATTATCTCCTTTTTGATTATCATTGATATTTAATATTCTGTAACTTTCATATAACGCTCCAATTAACGCTCCATTAGTAATATTTTATTGTTGTAACTTATGGTTTTTAGCCTCTCCCATATAATGATTCTTAGCCTTTATATATGGCCTTTTAGAGTTTGTATTTGTACATGATATAAGAGGATGAATAACAAAATTGTTTCTTTCTATTTTATATTTTACAATTTAGTTCTTTGCATTTGTTTTATAGCACTTTGAGGATATTCTATATATTTTTAAGGTCAAAATCCTTTGTTTAAAGTTCTTTTTATAGCTTTTACAGCTCTCTTATTTTTGTATTTGAAGGTATTTGGGCAATTTTTTAAGTCAAAGTTTGAAGGTTATAACTAAAAATAAAGGTATAAATTTATATATTAAATCTATATGAGGATATATATTTGATAAGATAAAAAATCGAAAGTACAGTATTTAAATAAACTTAATACACCGCATATAGAAAGGTAACTAACCTTCTAATTATTCTTAATTACGATTTGAAGCTATTATTAAATCATGACATTTATTAATTTTATAATTTATATGTTGTTGGCGTTCTTTACCCCTTGAATCACTCAATTAAATTAGAAGGGCTGTTTTGTTTTGTCTGTTTTTATTTTTTCCTTTCCTTAGTTGGAATGCAAACATATCCGGGAAGCACAATTAGATCGTGCATTAAGATCAAGAGGATACGTACGTTGCACGGTATCAAATTTTCTCCTAACACAAAAATGGGGCATTTTGTATTTAATAATAAGGACACTTTTTTTTTTTTTGAAGGGAAAGGCACTCTTTTTTTTGTTTTTTATTTCTTTGTTTTTAAGATGGGCTTTAATAGAAGATCATTCTTACAATATATTGTGAAATTTTAACACAAGAAAAAAAAGTCCCTGAAAAAAAAAAGAGAGCAGAAGAACATGTTTTTTTTTTTTTGTTTTGTCTAAAAAAGTGCGTTAATTTTTTTTTGCCCTTTTTATTTGTTAAGGTCTACCGGCGAGGCATTTTGAAAAATGGAGTTAAGAAAATTTGATTTTGGCAAAATGACCCTTTTTTTTGCAGTTTTTTGACGCAAGAAAACATGCTTTTTGGGCATGAAAACAGTTCCAGTTTTTTTTCTTTTCACTCTGTTGAGATTCATCTCATCGTTACAGTTATTTTCGTCTTTTTCTAAAAAAAACTGAAACAGTCTAACTGTTTAAAAAAACGTATTTTTTTTCTGCCCAAAAAAAAGGGGACTTTTCCTTAATTAGGATTTTTTTTTTTGCCCTTTCGTCAAAATCTCCCTATACTGGTAAACCTATATATATCTTTTGTTTGTGTCCCTTTTTTTTAATTTTTATTTTTTATCCTTACTTTTTTTTTTCTTGTTTTCTCCTAATTTTAAAAAAATTCTCTTAACTTTCCCCTGTCAAACAATCATTCTCTAATGTACTAAACTTATTTTTTTCCTTACAAGTCTCTAAAATATTATTTTAGAAAATGTGATCTTTATATATACTTTCTTTGTTGAATAATTTCCCCGTTGAGATAATTTACATTTTTGTTTTGTTTATCCAATGAAAGTGTATATATATATATGTGTGTGTGTGTGTGTGTGTTTTTTTTTTTACCCCTAAACGTGCCCTGTTTAGACGTATTTTTACTTCTCATACGTGCTCCTCTAATAGCCTTCAATATGATCATTTTTTTTCCCATTTATCCCCATGCTTTTTTGGTTTTTAATCATTTGACATAGTCCAATAGAAATAAAATGTTATTAGGCTCCGATAGTGTTGAGCTCTGCTTAACTCCCCAAGAAACAATAGTGATGCCAGTAGGGCTTCTTGGAAGTGGACTCTAATGCTGGGACCCATCGATGCTGACTATTTTTTTTTTTTCATTTATGCCCCCTTCTTTTTTTAGTTTTTATTTGGTTAATCTTCACTTGTCATTTTGTTTTAGATGTTGACTAGAAAACATTCTTAAATTATAAGGATATTCCTCGTACATGTTAATTAAAAAAAAAAAAAAACAACGATGCCATCCTAAAAATAACTAGAAAACTCCTAATTAAGGTCTATACCTAAATAACAAGCCGATGCTTCTTTGCTTTGTGGATCCAGGTTGGTGATCATCTCACATTTTGGACATGTAAGACCATCTTAAAGAGGATTTCCGCTCTTGTTATTATATTTTATCTTGCATGCTGAGGTTATGAAAATTTTATATCTTATATTTTAAACTTTTATATTATTGTACATTTATATTTTAAATTTATGTTAATTTCTTACATTCTTTTCAGGTCAAAGTTTGATTTTAACTTTATAAAATACTTACGTGTCATTCACATTTTAGAAATTTCAGTTATTTCTCAAAATTTTTTATGCACTTTTTAGTTTTTCTTTAAGGGTGTCTCTTTTTATGGTCAAAATTAACAGTTGATCCAAAAAATAAGAATTTAACATAGATTTAAAATATAAAGGTATAAAAATATTAAGTTTAAAATATAAGATATGATTACTCGATAATCTCAAAATAAGCTATGAAAATGAAAATATTCCACTTGTTCGTACAACATGCAAGGTCTTTTTTTTTTTTTTTTTTTTTTTATAATAAATAAAGGGAGAGGGGAACATCAAGAATCAATAGTACAATCCCGACTAGATTTGTAACCCTTAAAAAGTCTATCCCACATCAAGTCTCAACCTAAATTTATCAATAAAAATAAAAAGGAGAATCCAAAAAAAGTTCGGAAAAAAGCAGAAAGAAACAATCCTAAAGACTTCAACAAGCCAGAAAAACGGGTGCCCCGAAAGTCAAGCCATGCACCCTTTAAAAAATCTATCCCGCATTAAATGTCAACCTGAATTTATTAATAAAATAAAAAGAAGAATGCAAAAAAAGTTTGAAGAGAAGCAGAATGAAATAATCCTAAAGACTTTAATAAACCAAAAAAAAATTGGTGGCATAAGATCAAGCCATGATTTTTCTTTTAATTCTACTACTAGTACTATTATCATTATTATTATTATTATTATTATTATTATTAATGTGTGAGTGTGTATAAATAATAACTCATAAATTGGTCACTACTAAGATCTACTAACATATAACTACATACATGTAATTTTATATGTATGTTTTCTTAACAGCCCCCCTCAAAAAAAAATAAAAATAAAAATACATATAGACTAACCATGAAAACAAAACCGATAAGAACTCTAGAGAGGGAAGCCATTTATATATTAACCAAAAATAATATGAAGAATATTTCACTTTAATTTTTTTAGGGTCAAAGATCTTAACCATATTTGTTTCTACTTTTAGAAACTATATTTTGACCCAAAAGCCAAAGGTCATTATTGTCATCAAAGTTATTATCCTCTTGTAGATGTTGCTTTGCTACGTGTTGGCATGATAGGGAGTGATATTATATAGTTGGTGGTAACCTGTTGTACTACTGTAAACCAAATAATTATACCATAAAACTGACTTGACATTGGAGAGACAATTCATGGTGACATAAGACATGTCCGTCGGTTTATCCAAAGTATTTTCATTACACATCTTCTCCTAGAGCCCTTCATTTCTTCCACAAAAAAAGAAAAAAGAAAAACACTTCAATTCCTCCTTCAAAACTGGGGACTCACCCAAATACCGCTCACCCCCATTGTTTTTGACTTCGCCCCATGTTTATATGCTTGTTGGTTTTAATGATACCATTAGTCCTAAAAGCCATCACATATAATGAGCTTTTACTAATTATTTTTCTATTCTTAAATGTGTTCATTTAACCTGAACATTAACGAGACCCAATGTTATTGAAAACTTGACGTAAAAGGTAAACACTGAATGTTTTTTCAACGAATTTGGGATAATCATCAACCTTATGAACTTATAGTTGGAGAGCTTTAATTTTAGTAACAATTTTTGATTTCTCAAGATGTGCTTTGTTTCGGTTTTATTTCTATTTTCCATCATCTGAAAATGACTATCGACTTTGAATTTTATTTATTTATTTATTCTTTGGTCATTGGTCTTTGTTTGTCTTTAGGCTGTTATTGGTTCCCTTTTTTGTTGGTATTATTGTAATTTTCTTCTTCCTAATATTGTTGAGTTGGAAATCTAAAAGAGGATGGAATTTTTAGGTGCTTACTTGATGGGCATGTACTGGTTATTTTTAATAACAGTTATTCCCTCTCTCACTTAATTATAATAACTCTTAATCTCCTAGTTGTTTAGCTTTGTTATAGGTTGCTTTAAAATTTGTAAATATTTTTCTTTTTTTCCCTTAGTGGTTGGTAGAATATGTAGATAATTTTCCAAAATTTCATATATTGCATGTTTATATATTGCTGGACATAATCATTCTCAAGTTCGTATTTTTCATTGGTTTTCTCTTAGATTAAACAAATTGTATAATTAACATGAAACTTAGGTGGGACGGAAAGGTGGCAGTCAAATCAGTTTATTGCTTCACAAAACAATTTGTTCTTTCTGTTTGTTGTGCTTTTTTAAATCCTCCTAATTACTGTTTTTTACATGCGAGTTAATGGCGGTATTTGGCTTGTAGGGGATGTTAGGTAACTTCACGTTATGATCCTAATGACCCACAGAAAGGAGCAGCAAGTTGATCACATACCGATTAGAACAATCCAATGGTTTTCTAGCATAATTTTTTAGTAGTTTTTATTGTAAGATATGAAAAAGAAAAAAAAAAAACCTAATAAGAAGGATTCTATTTTTCAACTATAAGATCTGTATCAAAAAATGTCTCTTTTATATGTATATATATATTTCCATTAATTAGATCAAATGATTAAAAATTTACACTGGAACGATGTGGAATTCTTTTAAGATATTAATTAATTAAATACATGTGTGTGTGTGTGTATATATATTAATATTATAAATAAAGGGAAAAAAGAGGAGATATCCGATGAACATGGGACAAATCAAAACTCAGTTTACCGGCGAGTCTTTTCTTTTTCTTTTTTCCCCCTCCTTTCTCTTCTCATCTTCATGTTTTCAGATATTAATGTCCAATGTTGTATATAAAGAATGTTATATAAGAAAAAAATAATCATACTAGGTCATATAGGTTAATGGTCATGGATCGTATAGCTTGGACCGTAATGGAATTATAGACTTATTTAATATGTTGTATTATAACATGTATTTACTTCACTTGTAATATTTCAGTCGGCCTAATTG
Source organism: Artocarpus heterophyllus (assembly GCA_025403435.1). Lineage (NCBI taxonomy): Eukaryota > Viridiplantae > Streptophyta > Magnoliopsida > Rosales > Moraceae > Artocarpus > Artocarpus heterophyllus. Next base: position 7,990,691 of record CM046341.1, read on the forward strand.
ATTGAATAACCCTCCATTATTGTCGAATTTGGCCTAATAATCTTAATTTAGGCATATTTTTGTATCGTATCATTTTCCGAATGATGATTTTATAGATATATTATATATATATATATGTATATATTAGTGTCCTATATAGTCACAACTTATCAACTAGATACCCTACAGGTTGGATAGAACAATCTTGCGTAATTCAAAATTTTTTTTTTCTTTGTTTGAAAATCGTAGCCTTGAAGCAGATAGCGCTTCAGAAACTAATAATCACATACTTTATTTATTTATTTATTTATGATGTATTGTTTGCTATATGGATAAATTTTAACAAGATGAGCAATTAGACTACCTGTTTCACCTAAATGAAATTATTGTTTTTTTTTTTCAAAAACAAATAAAAAAACCAAACATGGACTAAATAAGATTATCTAATATTTGATAAATTTGAATGCGTGCCTCTACATACGTGGCACGTAGTGGATAATTGAGTGTTTACCCGAGAGGCTGGCCTGGTTTCAAGTCAAGATATATAATGTCATCCAAACAACATATAGCAAAAAATAAAAAAAAATAAAAGAGTTAATTTTGAATAAATATTATCTATAAATTTACATGAAATAATATAATCAATCCGTTTAGTTAAACAATCTTAATTATTGGCAAACATTTCCAATTAATAGAACACTCCCGAGAGAAAATAATAATAATAATAATAATAATAATAAAAAAGTAGAGACTACTCAACATTATTAGTTTCAACTTTTGCCACACAAAAATTTCAAATTTCGATTGATGTTCTCCTTTGAAACTTTGTTGATTTAGTAATAAAGATGTCATAGTAGGCGGCACCAAGTTCCTAGATATGTACACATAATGTGATATATATCCGTCTCAAAAAATGAAATTTAGGAGTCAAATTTTGGGCCCTTTTAATTTAATGTGACCAATTACATATTCATTGCATGCTTTTAGTACGATTCCTTTCGAGTCATTCATCAAAATTGGTTTGTCCCCTATGATTCCTTCTTGGAAAGTCACTTGTATTAATTTCGCAGTTTCATTCATCTTCCATTATATAGACACATTGTATTTAAACTGTTGCTTAAGATATTAGCTTTCGACAAAGACTAAAAGGGTCAAAAATGAAAGCACAATATTCTTCCTTATCTCTCCGAAGTCATAATACAATGTTTGAAGCCAGAAAGAGTTAATACTCTGTCTTTTTCCCCCCTTCAAAAAATTCCAGGATTATGGGATCAACTTTAGGTACATGATGAAAAAGAAAGAATCAGATTTTAATGTAGACTGGATTAGAAAAATCACAAACTTTTCAAGGTTATTTAAACAAAAAAAAAAGAAAAAAACTCAGCGGGTGTAGCTGCTGTCACTCGTCTTGATCAAATGGCTCCGTAACTACGTAAAGAGGCGATTATGATGGAAAGATTAATGTTTAAAAAGAGAGATTTATCGCTCTTTAATACAATCACATAGAAACATTTCAAGTGAGAAAGTGAAAACCAGAGATTAATTAATGAAATTAAGTGTATTTTCCTCTACACGTAGTTAACCATAAGAACATTTTTAACTAATTAATTAAGTAGTAACAATTGGATTAAAAAAAAAAAAAAAGTCATGGCCAGCTGCATAGAGAACAAACGTCTTTTTGTTCACATTTTATGCTTAGTCCAATGACATAGGCAATTCAGTTAATTATTAGGTTCATGAACACCAAATTTCAGAAAGCGGCTTTTCTCTCTTTCGATATTGTCACCAAACAGTTGCCGCCCACATATGTAGAAAATATTGTTAGATAAGCTGGTTCTAGGGCATTTCTTTTCGGTAGAGTTAAATCCCATTTCTTGTAAGAGCTGTTGAAAAAAAAAAAGAAAAAAAAACTTCTCGGATGGAAACTATCACCAATGGATATGCACTTTGTAACTGTTAGATATGATCAAAGTACCGTTTTTATACAAATTATCAGCTTAAAGGCATATACACAACAATAAGTATTTTTTTTTTGGTTCTTCCAGAAAAAAAAGGCCCAAAAAAAAGGTGTTTACTAAATAAAAGTTGGAGTAATTTTAACAAACAAAATGGTTTTTTTATGTCTCATCCCACAACCAAAAAAATAAGAAACACATATACTCTAAAAAAATAAACTATATAGCAGTATTACTCTCTTAATTATTTCTCCCCTCGTAACAATATGAATATTTTTAGAATTAATAACAAAACCTCGGGAAAAAAATTCATATCTTACTAGTTTAGAACTCGTAATGAAAAGGTTTTTTTTTCCTCAAAATAAAATTTTCTCCAACTTTCCCCTTTTTGTTGTTTTATTCTCCATTTTGTTTATTTATTTCAGATTATTTGCCTTTGATTTTGTTTTTCCTTACTATTTCTGGGCTTTTTTTAATGGGTTTTCTCCCCCACACCCCCCCCTCCCCCCCCACCCCCCCCCACAAAAAAAAAAAAAATCTTCTCTTTCGCACCATTTTCTGCAATCACTGCCGTGGGCTTCAAGTTTTGCAAAGGAAAGACAAGATTATTATAATTATTTTTTCTTTGGGCAGCTAAACTCAAACGCCCATGTTTTGTTGCATTGGATCGAATTAGCAAAACCTTGAGTAGAGTGCGGTTCAATAAATATGTGGGTGTGGGATCTGGGGAAGTGATGACCACCCCATGTTACATGTTTTGCCCGCTCATCATATGCGTGTGTCTTCTCATCAACTACTTTCAGATCAGATCATCCAGATGTTGTGGCACAAGGCGTGGGAAAGCTTACTTTCTTTGTTTTTAGCCCTTGAGAATCCCAAGAGAAAAGGCCATTTTATATCACCGGTTCAAACTAAGAACATTATACCAATTCAAATTATGTGACTAAAAACACCATAATAATACTAGTTCAAATTGACCTTTTTTCGAATTGAACTCGGTGAACCAAACGCCCTTAATTTATCCACTTTAAGGTCCATTGGATAGATAATCATGTTCAAATTAAACCCAAATATAAGTAGGGTTTTTATTGAACTGTAAGTATTGAATTTATAGAATGGACAATATTGAGGTTAGCTATTGAAATTTCTTTATTTTAACAAGCAAGTAGTTAACTACGTGTTAGTATTCTGTATTGATTAAGTGTTGGATAAATAGTTTAGATTTACCAGACCAAAAAAATTGGGAATATTGTTTTAAAAAAAAATCTAATTACGCTGATAAGTTAACTAGGCAAGCAAGTGGTAGATAAGCTCTTGAACTCATAGAGTTCACACAGATTCTCTGACTTGGTGCTTCGAGGTCTCAAACTATTGTGCCTCATATATTAATTTACCAAGCCAATTCTTTATGTATGTATGTACTTATTATTATTATTATTATTATAGTGTTGTGTCCCTATTTGAGTTTTCGTTAGAAGATTTTTAACGACACGTTTATAGAGTTTAGTTTTATAAAGGTGTGAGTTATTATGACTCGCTCATGTCGGAATTCTTTCGACATTATATGCCTTTTATAATAATAATAATTATAATAATAATAATTATTATTATTTGATAAAATTCTATGGAGAAGACTTAGGATGGAAAAAAAAAGAAACAATCTAATTAGGCTTATCTTTTTATTCGGAAAAAAAAGAAACAAGAAAAAAAGAAGAAGCAAATCTAATTAAATCTAACGATTCCGTGCTCTATTATTACATGAATTCAGTCTTGGTTCGAAGTTTAGAATCGTGTACGAAAATAATTAGAGTCTAGTCATATATATGTGCATGTGTGTATATATATATATATATATATATGATCTTATATAAAATAAAGTTTAAGTGGGTCAATGGAATTGATGTTTCAAGCCCCATTGGGCCATCTTTAGCTACCCTTTTTTGTGTAATTTATGGTAGCCGGTTCATCTGATCAGGAAGAAAGTAATGGCAGGAGAGACAGAACTCAGAAGCTTGGAAAATCAATGTATTTATGTCACGCAGAGAGCAACACACAAAGGACATATTAGCAAATGTTTAACACAATGGGGACACATGAACTAATTGGTGAGAAAGTCAGATGGGCGCAAAAACCCTTTTAGATTTCTTTTTTCTGCATTCCATATCCATGTGCATTACCATATGTACATGCTTAAGAAAAGCTGGTGGAGGGGTCCCCAATGCAATATATGCACATGCTCATACAACACTACATGTGTCTCAGATGGCCTTGCGAGTGTTATAGCCATAGCTTTATAAATAATAATAATAAAAAAAATTAGAATTATGTATTAAGAGCCGGAGTAATAGTCACCCAAGTCCCACCTCATTTATTTATAAAAACAAAATATTAATCAGCCATCTCACTTAACTGGTTGACCTTTTACAATAAAATTCTAAGTTCTTAAAAGATAAATTTTCATTATAATATTAAAGTCTAACAAGGTCAAACGAGTAATCTGATCTATCAAATTCAAAATTGATGACTCCAAAAGAGCACCATCTTACTGGGGCATACAACGGGTAAAAAAAATCTGAATCCCATGTCATTTAAACATGAAAACAAACACCATATTAATCCATCCCACGCAACATGTTAGTCTTTTAGTATAAAAGCTTAAGTCTAAATTCCATTATTATACAGCTAAGTAGTCACACACAGATGTTTCAGTGTATGTATATATATATACGTGTATATATTTGGTAGCGTTTGGAATTGGCATGGCGCTATTTAGGATAGTGAAAGATTTTTTCCTCCCCCAGTGAAGCCAAACTTGAGCCCAATGAATGGTGGCACAGTGCCTGCGAGGATGACCTATGATTTTGTGCTGTTATATCATCATTTTTTGTATCTTTGTTACGCGTTTTGGGTATATATGATCCTCTATGTAGTATTTGGGTTTAGTTGGCAACCATATTTTTATTTTACTAGCAAGAAAGGGAAAATAAAAAAAGAGGTGACCCAATTAGTTATTTTCATATAGACTGTGTAAGTTAGGATCTAGCTAGGTGGGTTCCACGAAAATTCATTACGTTTAGGGACGGTAAGCTGGAAACTCAAGAGTGAGGACCAAAGTGGAACCTTTTGTGTGGCTCATAATTCCGACTTCTTTCTCATTTCTGCTTACACATAAACTCAAAATGGAATGAGAAATGAAAAATAAACTGTACGAAGAGAGATTTGTGATTATATGGGTAAAAATATTGCCAACACTAGGCTTGGATTTACCCTCTACTGGGCCACATTGAGGGTCTGCAAATACTTTAAAATGGACCAGATCCTATAGAAAGCTCACATGAGTACATGAGAGTGAAACGATGGATTTTGATTAATAAAGCAATAGGGCGTTCCAAGACATAGTTGGAACCATAAATTAGAGCAAAAAATACTATAACATATGAAAAAAAAATTACAAAAAAGTATTGGAACAACAAAATTATGGTTCTAATAGTGTTTTCAAACAGTCCAAATTCTAGGAGTGAATGTGAAAATCTTACTTAGTAGGGTTGGTATACAAAAAAACCAATTCAGTATGTAAATTACATTTCAACACAAACAAATGACAAAAATATCTACAAATATCTTTTAATTATGGTCTCTTTCTTCTTGTCTCTGTTTTCCACTTACTCTTACTCCCTCTTGCTCCTCCCGGTGCCCCATTTTTGCACAACCTCCAGACTCTGTCGGCATCTTTTCCTTGTTGCCAAGCCGGCCTTGCGCACTATTTTCTCATAGTTGCAACTAAGGGTATTTATCGGACAGTTTTTGTTGGTTTTTGGTAAGTCAGTTTTCGATTGACGGCGGTTGGTTTTGAGAAAATGGAACTAAGAGCCGATTGAATAGATAGAAAATTGGTTGGTTTTTCACCGGAAATGGTGGGTTTTGTGGCTATCGGTTATCATTGGTTTTCGACTAGAATAACAATCTAGGATACTAAAAGTAATCTAGTAGTTGAAGTGCAATAACATAGTCTTTTTTTGGTTGAAATTTAATGTTTTAGTAGTAGAAAACAAGGGATAATTTTATATAGAATAAATCTACTAAAATTTACATGAAAAAAATTTCATTAGAAGCCTTGAATTTGTTGGTTTTCATCTTATATATGTAATGGATATATTATATAACATATATTATAGAGCTCATTTAGGAAACACGTTAGAACTTGAAGTTAGAACTCAAACATTATAGCATGTGAGAGCTTTACAATGTAACAAACTTTGCTTTTTACTGTAGAATGTTAGAACTTTATATTGTAGAAGTTGAAATTTATTTATTTTAAACGTGTTTCCTAAACAAACTCATAATAACCGTGACAAAATGTTATTTTTGAAAACCAATTGTCAAAAATTCATGGGTGGTCGGTTTTCAACCAAAGGCAATTGATTTTCACCTATAACTGATTTTTCAATTTTCTTCGGTTGGTTTGGTGGTTTTAGTCGGTTTTGATTGTTCTGTTTCTTTAATAGCCCTAGTACCAATGTCCCAACGGTGAGATCAATGTCTCTCCATGACAAAATTGGCATTCCCAGGCTCTATGACTAGCGGCCGCCACACACAATTGTGTATTTTTTTCTCTCTTTTTTTTGTTAACTTTACTAAGGTATTTAACATTTTTAGTTTTAACTAAAAATTTTGGTTGCCACACTGTAAAACTCTCACATGCTACAACATTAAAAAAAAATAAGTAAGAGTGTAAAACTCTCATATGCTACAGTAGTTTTAACTCTACATTCTATAAAATTGTGGATCAAAATTTGAGATCTTTATGTTTGCTAATCTTTTCTTTTTCAAACTACTGATTTACACAAAGTAGACCAACAGTTTACTTTAATTTTGTTTTTGTATAAAGAATTTATTTTTTTCTCCTCTAGACGTCTGTTTGTCTAAAAATAGACTAGTGATTCACTTTAAATCAATATCTAATCTAAAGTTTCATAATTTAATTTGAAAATTTTTGATTTAATCTAAAATAAAGCAGTGGTTTTATTAAAAAAAGAGTAAACCAATGATTCATCAATAAGTAAACTAATAATTTAGAGTGATATGGAGTTTATAACTGAGAAAAGTACTTTATGTCAAAGCCAACAAAATTGCTAAAAACTGACGGCATATCTTTTGAAGCGATACCAAGATTGATATTCTTAGAAATTAGTTGTCACATAATTTATGGGAGAATATAGTGTAACCGTTGCAAATTTTAACGGTTTCAATAAGGAATTGAAACCAATTTATTTTGTTGCAATTATTGGCTCATATTTATGCCCATTAAAACGCCTTGGTAACTGTTGTTTTGTGGCTGTATAATAATCCTTGATGGAAGGATTTTTCTGCAGCAGAGAAACACGAAAAACAAAACAAATATATTCCTCAATTTTGGTCCCTATCACCACTCTCTGATATTTGATTATTCACCATCGCATTTTGAGTTCTGGGTGATAGAAGCAACCGAACTAAGGAGGAGGCAGCCACGCTTACAACTAGAAAAGCTTGAATTACATAGTACAGAGGCAATGGCAGGAGGTACAAATCTACACGCTTCCGTTTAATTCTATATGCATAAAGATTTAAGCATATTAGAATTTGTTTATGTTTTCATTTGGCATCAGAGCCGTAAAATACTCTGCCTTGCGTGCGAACTGTGGAGTTTGTTTTAAAAAAAATTCCATGTTCATGAACGCACGGTTGAAATTTTTTTTTATTTCTGGGTTTTTTTTTTAGCGTTTCTTAATTGAAACTAAGATTAAAAATCATTTACACATTAGATTTCTATGAATTCTGCAATTTGAAACGTCAAAATCCATGTCCGGTTGGCTTAGAAACTGTCGGGTTTTGTTGTGGGTCTGAAACGGGTCAAAACCGGGTTGTCCGGGTCGAGACGACCCATTCAGAGGAAGAAGACGACCTGAAACGCCATGTCATTTGGCTTTGAGACAGCCAAAATGACATGTCGTTTGGCTTTGAGATAGCCAAAACGACATGTCGTTTTGTAAGTAGAAGGGGCTCGTTTCAGTGTTAAAAAACGACAAGTCATTTTGGACCTTAATGACCAAAACTACATGTCGTTTGGAATGTTGACAGGCTGCCCTCCAAGTAAATGACGTGTCGTTTATGGCTTGGGGGGGTATTTACCCTCCATGAAACGTCGTCGTTTTTAAGAAAATTAAAAAAAAAACCCAAAAATTAAAAATTTTTTTTTTGATTTTTTTCTAGATTTTATAAAATGATATTTTTGGGGAAAATTTCATAAAATTTTCAGTTTTTATAATTTTTTTGAAATTTTCATTATATCCATAATTTTGATATTTTTATGAAAATTTTCATATTATGGAATAATTTATGAAAAATTCATAATTTTGAATATTCATAATTTTGGTATTTGTTATGAATATTATACAGTATTTGTGTGGATATAATTTTGTAAATTTATGTGCATATAGTGTTCATTATGTATAATCTGTGATTTAAAATTATGCATGTAATATTAAGTTAAATAATTTAGTACATTTAATTTTATGCAATAATGTGCTAAATTATATTTTTGAATGTATAATTTTAATCTATACATAATGAAAATTAGTACATAAATTATGGTTCTTTGTTCATATTTATTTGTTGCTTAAGGTAATTGCAATTTATTTTATGAGCAAAAATTAAAGAATAAATGTCTTGTGATATATGTATTTAATTTTTGAATAATTAAAGAGTAGCCACAGCATCTTTGATTATGCAAAAAATTATATTAGATGTTTAAATCACATATGGTAAAAGGACATTAAATTATGATTAATCATATGTAATATGATAAATTTTATCATACAGGAATTTTTATTATATTTAATATGATTAGTTAGGATGATGTATCAAATAATCTTTCTTAATTTACCCATAGGAATTAAGAAAAGGGCATATAATTTGATAGTATCATCATAAGGATATATGAGTCTGTTTGAATTAAAAATTTAGCCCACAGGTAATTTTTATGTCATTTGATTTATATTTTAATGCATGATTTACATTGGTAAACATGTCATAAAGTATTGTAGCCTCAATTTAGTAACATAAGCATGTATGTTTCATTATGCAGCTATGCAAACTGTGAGTTACTCTGATTTTCAGTGTGACATTCCCGAACTTAAGGGAGACAACTATAAGGTATGGAAGGAGAGAATTCTTCTTCATTTAGGTGTCATGGACATTGACTTTGCTATCCGTAAGGATGAACCACCTACCATTACGGAGACCAGCCAGCCAGATGACGTTGACTGTTATGAAAAGTGGGAGCGATCTAATCGCCTCTGCGCAATGTTCATAAAGACGAAGATCTCGGCTGGCATACGTGGTTCATTGGAGCAATATGACAATGTGCGAGCTCTGATGAAGGCAATTGATGAGCAGTTTGCTACATCAGACAAAGCCTTGGCTAGCACCTTGATAATGAAATTTTCATCCATGAAGCTTACTGGAATTCATGGTGTGTGTGAGCACATCATGCAAATGAGAGATATAGCGGCTCAGTTGAAGACACTTGAGGTTGAGATGTCTGAAACCTTCCTTATGCACTACATCGTCAACACTCTTCCACATCAATATGGACCTTTCAAGATATCCTACAACACACATAAGGATAAGTGGTCCATCAATGAATTGATGACCATGTGTGTTCAGGAAGAAGGAAGGCTTGTTATGGAAGCAGAAGAGAATGTGCATCTGGCAACTCAAAGGAAGAATAAGGGCCAAGCCAAGAATAAGGGAAAAGGTAAACTACCTGCTCAAGCTGATGTCAAGAAGGAATCCAGGTGCTTTTTTTGCAAAAAGAAGGGGCACATAAAGAAGGATTGTCCTAAATATCAGAGATGGCTTGACAAAAAATGTACTTAATTCTCACTTGTTTGTTATGAATCTAATATGGTTGATGTTGAACATAACACATGGTGGATTGATTCTGGTTCTTCAATCCATGTCACTAATTCCTTACAGGGATTGCAAGGCCTAAGGAAGCCAGTGGGAAGTGAGCAGTGCATCTATTCAGGCAACAAGATGAACTCACATGTAGAGGCTGTCAGAACATGCAATTTAGTTTTATCTAGTGGTTATGTTTTAAAGTTAGAAAAGACATTTTATATTCCTAGTTTTTCTAGGAATTAATTTCAGTTTCAAGGCTTGTACCATTGGGATTTTCCTTTAATTTTTCAGACACTATATTTAGTTTATTTTATAGATCTGAGCTTATTGGAACTGATACATTGTCAAATGGTATTTTCAAAATTAATTTACAAGATAAAGCTTCTTATTCTTCTATGCATGTTCATGATAATGCTGGCATTAAGAGATGTGTTGTGAATGAAGATTCCGCGATGTTATGGCACCGTAGATTGTGTCATATCTCTATTGAGAGAATAAAGAGACTAGTGAATGATGGAGTACTTAGTACTCTAGATTTTACTGACTTTGATACTTGTGTGGATTGCATAAAGGGAAGGTGCTAAGAGGAGTTCAGACATATTAGAGATCATACATACTGATATTTGTAGTCCAGACATAGACGCGTATGGTCAAAAGTATTTCATTACTTTTATTGATGATTACTCACGATATATGTATCTCTACTTGCTTCATAACAAAAGTGAAACTATAGATGCCTTTAAGGTGTTTAAGGCAGAAGTAGAGAAACAATGTGGTAAGCAAATAAAGATAGTGAGATCTGATAGATGTGGTGAACACTATGGTAGATACACCGAAGATGGACAAGCGTCTGGTCCATTTATGAAGTTTCTTCAAGAACATGGGATAGTTGCCCAGTATACTATGCCCGGTTCTCCAGATCAAAATGGTGTGGCAGAAAGAAGAAACTGAATATTGTTGGATATGGTGTAGAGCATGCTTAGCAGCTCTAAGCTTCCTAGGTCTTTGTGGACTGAAGCTCTTTAAGACGGCTGTGTATATATTAAACCGAGTTCCAACTAAGGCTGTCTCAAAGATACCGTTCGAGTTATGGAAAGATTGGAAACCTAGTTTGCGACATATACGCATTTGGGGATGCCCGTCTGAAGTGAGAGTCTATAATCCACAAGAAAAAAAGCTAGACCCAAGGACCATAAGTGGGTATTTCGTTGGATATGCTGAACGGTCTAAGGGATATAGATTTTATTTTCCATCACATACCACTAGGTTTATGGAATCAAGGAATGCGAAATTTCTTGAGAATGACTTGATCAGTGGGAACGATCGATTCTGGAACACCGTTCCAGAGAAAGATCATACAGATGCTCAAGCTTCCACTATATATGATAGAGTGATTGTTATACGCGACACGCCTACAATTCAAATGTGTGTTGAACAACAGCCAGTCATTCAAGCTCCATAGATTGCTGATCAAGAAGCAGTAGATGCAGCTGAACAACAGATACAAGAACCTGTTGAACAGCCAGATGATCAACATGCTCCTCAAGAGAATGTTGAATCAGCATTAAGGAGATCTACTAGAGTAAGGCGATCAGCCATTCCTAGTGACTATATTGTGTATCTACAAGAGTCTGACTACAACATAGGAGCCAAAAATGATCCAAAAACGTTTTCACAAGCTATGAGTTGTAAGGAATCTAACTTGTGGTATGATGCCATGAAAGATGAGATGAACTCTATGTCATCTAATGGAGTCTGGGATCTTGTCAAGTTGCCTGATGGTGTAAAAGCCATTGGTTGCAAATGGGTCTTCAAGACAAAGAAAGACTCATTAGGCAACATTGAGAGACATAAGGCAAGACTCATTGCTAAAGGATTCACTCAAAGGGAGGGTATAGATTACACTGAGACTTTTTCTCCTGTATCTAAAAAAGACTCCCTTCGTGTGATCATGACATTAGTAGCTCATTTTGATTTTGAGTTACATCAGATGGATGTGAAAATGGCATTCCTCATTGGTGATCTAGAGGAAGAGGTTTATATGAAACAACTTGAAGGATTCTCCTCTAGTGATGGTGACCAATTGGTATGCAAACTCAAGAAATCCATATATGGTTTGAAATAGGCTTCCCGTCAATGGTATTTGAAATTCCACGATGCCATCACTTCATTTGGTTTTGAAGAGAACATCATGAATCAATGTATATACCAAAAGGTCAGTGGGAGCAAGATTTGTTTCCTTGTTTTGTATGTGGATGATATCCTTCTTGCAACCAATGACAAGGGGTTTCTGTATGAAGTGAAATAATTCCTTTCTAAGAACTTTGATATGAAGGATATGGGTGAGGCATCTTATGTCATTGGCATAAAAATCCATAGGGATGGATCTTGATGCATTTTGGGACTATCGCAAGAAACCTATATCAATAAAGTCTTAGATAGATTTCGGATGAAAGATTGTTCATCAAGTATAGCACCCATTGTGAATGGTGATGAGTTCAGTTTGAACCAATGTCCAAGAAATGATTTCGAGAAAGTTCAAATGAGCAACATTCCTTATGCTTCAGTTGTCGAAAGCCTTATGTATGCTCAGGTCTACACAAGACCTGACATTGCATTTGCTGTGGGAATGTTGGGAAGATATCAGAGTAACCCAGGCATTGACCACTAGAGGGCTGCAAAGAAGGTGATGAGGTACCTTCAAGGTACAAAGGATTACATGCTTATGTATAGACGAACTGACATTCTAGAGGTGATTGGCTACTCCGATTCAGACTTTGCTGGCTGTGTTGATTCGAGAAAATCAACTTAAGGTTATATTTTCAAGATAGTTGGAGGAGCTGTATCTTGGAGGAGTGGAAAGCAAACGTTGGTTGCTACTTCCATGATGGAGGCAGAGTTCATTTCTTGTTTTGAGGCTACTTCGCATGGTGTATGGTTGAAGGAGCTGTATCTTGGAGGAGCTGGAGGCAGAGTTCATGCTAGTTGGAGGAGCTGTATCTTAGAGGAGTGGAAAGCAAACGTTGGTTGCTACTTCCATGATGGAGGTAGAGTTCGTTTTTTGTTTTGAGGCTACTTCGCATGGTGTATGGTTGAAGAGTTTCATGTCAGGCCTCAAAATTGTAGATTCTGTGTCTAGGCCATTAAGGATATATTGTGACAATTCAGCTACTATCTTTATGGCTAAGAATAATAAGAGTGGCAGTCGAACTAAACATATCGACATTAAGTACTTAGCCATAAGGGAACGGATTAAGGAAAATAAAATGGTCATTGAGCATATAAGCACTGAATTGATGGTCACAGATCCTCTGACAAAAGGAATACCACCGAAGTCATTTAAGGATCACGTTGTACAGATGAGACTTGGTTCCATAATGTAAATTTGTTTGTATATAAAATTTACAATCTTAATGAAACTCTTATTCAGCTGTGATGTTTTCTCATATTTGTTTTGTGCATAAAGTTATTAGAGAAAAATTCACACATAGTAGGACCAAGAATAAACATTGAGTTTATTCATAAAGTTAAGTTACCATATAAGGAATAAAGTCTAAGAAATAATACATTGTAATACATGGAAGATAATACTCACAATTTAGAGAAACTATCGCCATGATTCATGTATTTGTTTCCTGAAAGTTTGGGTTTAATGAATATAAAAGATAAATATGGAGACCAAGTGGGAGAATGTAACCGTTGCAAATTTTAACAGTTTCAATAAGGAATTGAAACCAATTTATTTTGTTGCAATTATTGGCTCATAGTTATGCCCATTAAAACGCCTTGGTAACTGTTGTTTTGTGGCTGTATAATAATCCTTGATGGAAGGATTTTTCTGCAGCAGAGAAACATGAAAAACAAAACAAATATATTCCTCAATTTTGGTCCTTATCACCACTCTCTGATATTTGATTATTCACCATCGCATTTTGAGTTCTGGGTGATAGAAGCAACCGAACTAAGGAGGAGGCAACCACGCTTACAACTAGAAAAGCTTGAATTACACAGTACAGAGGCAATTGCAGGAGGTATAAATCTACACGCTTCTGTTTAATTCTATATGCATAAAGATTTAAGCATGTTAGAATTCGTTTATGTTTTCATATAGAGGATGCTGCTTTAGCAAGAAAGCATAAAAATGTTTCATTTATTAAACGCTGTAAGATTTTTGTCCCTCGTTCTCCTTTTGTACGTTGACTAAAGATGGGGAGACTTTTTTCATAAAGATACAAAACTGAGAAAGTTAAATGGGACACATTTTCTAAATTTGTCTAATTTTTACTATCTTTAGTATTGATGGAGCCCATTGGTTTAATGAAATGGTGTCATTTTTTTCATTGGCTTAATTAAGGGTCGAGTTCACAAATAGAACACATTAGCTCTTGATTTTTATTTTTACATATTATGCTATTACAAAGTATAAAGTTGTTACACAAAAAACCACCTGTTATTTTTTGAATGAAAATTGCACACATGAAAGTTTAATGCTCTTCTCATGGATAAGGAGGAAAATTGATTTGTGGTCAAATTTTATTTTGAGGAAACCCAAAGCCAAACAAAAACAAATTTGACGGTAAAATTGTTGGACTAGATCTTTGAAAAATAATAAGTTAAAACTGAAAATACTATAAGATGTAATAGAACACAATATTAAAACATTGGAACCGTAAACTGCGATTTTAACCGAGACCGTCAAACAACCTAGTCTTAATTGGTCCTTACCTCTTTGTTTTGAATATTGTTTTGTTCACACAGAACTCGGTTGCAGATTGGGGTTTACATCTTGCTTGGCAGGAAACTGATAACTAGTCATTTTGTCTGTTTACATGGACCCAGAAAAAGAAAAAGAAAAAGAAAAAGAAAAAGAAAAAGAAAGTCAAGAAGGGAGAATTTTGTATGAAATCGATGGTGAAATGTTTACTTACAGCTTGAGCTAAGGCGTTTGAGTGATAGATGAGGATGATGATGTGGGAGGCCTTTTCTGAGATTGGAAAGAGAAATCTGAGAAGTTTTTGTCTTCATTTTTGACGTTTCAAGTTTTTTTTTTCTCATAAAAGAGTTCAAAAGCTTTTCTGGATTTAAATTTAAATATTTCAAGAAAAAATCCTTGTGGGTGATAATATCAAGAGAAAATTTATATAAATTGTGAATATTTATCTTAAGGCTTGATATTTATTTTTATGTTTTAGGATATGATAAACATAGAAAAAAATGCAAAATAAAGAGGCTGTACTATATAATCAGATCAAAAAACAACGTGTATAAATAATTAATTATAAATGTTAGATAGAAATCTCAGTAACAAAAAAAAAAAAAAAAAAAAGAACTCATAAAATACAGACATGATTCGAACTTCGTCCTGTTTTAAGCAATATTGGCCTCATAACATTTCATGATATGTGATCATCAAAATTCACAAGCACACTAGGTGCTTCGTAAATGATGAAAGCATATAACTAGTATTAAAGAAATGGTATAATTTCCCTAAAAGTTTGTGCATGGAAAAAAATTTCTATTAGATTTTTCAAATTGCTAAATTCTCTCACCCTTTTCCTCACCTATTTTCGGTGTTAAATTCGCTCTTGTGATGGTAGGACTAGAAAGGAGAATAACACTTGAACCGTGCCACTATGAGGCATAGCCTTCATTGCATCCACAACTAGTGACGATGCCGTTGCCTTACGCCAGAGGCGACGGCTAAAATTAGGAAATTAAGGGTGGGATTTCAAAATATTAAGATGTCTATGGTTTAAAGAAAAAATAGTAATATTGTAGTAGACATTGAACTTATTGTGTTTTGTAATTTGGATCACAATCTTTCTATTTTTTTAAAGAACCCTAAATTTGAAAAGGCTTAGCACTTATGGTCCCATATAGAGAACAAGACGTAATTAATGAATGGAAATTATTGACTGTTTTTGTCTAAAAATTGGAACTAATCTTTTTAATTTCTTATTTGCAGTCTTATGTAGTGATTGAGAGAAGAATTGAAACTTTATTTTAAAACCGTATACTGTAACATATGAGAGCTTTATATTATAGCAAATTTTTGCTTTATATTATATCATGTAAGGGCTTTATACTGTTTGTGGTTGAAGCTACATGGTTAGAACTACAACCTCAAACACACTATTAATTTTCATCTATTACTTGATATTCTTTATCAGTCGATTGGACTGTATTGTCAATGAATGCCAAACTCACTATAATGTCAAAACTCTCAATTATTAGGGTTCCATCTTGCAAATTACTGACAAAAAATATAAGATGAAATCGTGAAAATTAACCTTTTTTTCAATTTATAGTAATATAGTATTTTTTTCTTTCAATTTGAAGATTTAGATTTTTTTTTAAAAAATAATTATTGAGTAAATCAATTACTAAATTCATTTATTTATCAATGTTTAATAATTAAGATTTATCAAATTTAGATAGTTGGTAAGCTGACTGCCAATCTAATTGAGATGTGACTTGTTATCTTGATGCCTAGTGGTCTAATCTTGCAGTTCATTTAAAAAATAACTTACCGAATTTTATAAAATAATAATATGATAAATCATGATTTACTATTTTTTTTATATTTACTGAAATTTTCTCAGCTTTTTTTTTTTTAAATACTTGTCCTGAAATTGAAAAATCCATAAACCATGCCCAACTTTAAAAAACCCTACTTCCCTCACTTCCAATAGGGATACTCTTGGTTGAAATGACGTCGGCCCTTAGTTGGGTAGATGTCAGCGGGACAATTCCAAAGTTTGAATTTTTTTAAACAATCCATTTACTAATATTCTTAAAAATGATTTTTTTTTTGCTGAAATTATTAAAAATTTTTGTTAAAAGTTAGATATATATAAACACCAATTTTGATTCATACGACCATATACCATAAGAAAATTCCAGTCCCAATAAACAACTTGTTCACATATAAATTCTAGTGAAACACTTAATGGGAATAAATGTGTATTGAATTTTGAAATTAGATACCCATAATCGAGCACATCTATGATTCTTTAACAAATTCTTTGCAATCGATGAAAATATCTGATTAATCAAAATCGAGAAGCCAGTATTACAAAAGCCACCGAATATCCTCAAGACACAAGCTTACAGGAGAACTAAACACTAAATTCAACCGAAAGTATATAAGCTCAATATAAGCAATCTCTAACATGGTTCATGAACTTAGTTCGTATGCTAATCAGGAACCAGGATATTATAATACTAGCTAGAAAATTGATGTTTATAAATCATATATATAACCTAGCGGAACTACAAAATTAACCAAGAGATGTACTTATATATGAAGTTTCTGTCTCGGACATTTGTAGTTTAAAGGATACTCTCAATTAATAGTTATTGTCACGGACCTATTCTTCTTCTTCTTCTCACAACAGGCACGGTGTGACAGTATGTTGTGAGCACTTCTTGATGATTCCAAATTATTTCCCTAAGAAAAGGGAATACTAACTCGTGATTGATAGCTTATTAATGTATCACGCACACACACACGATCACATCCTATAATAAATTATATTAGTTTACGGCTATAGTTATGCTACAAAGGGAAATCTCTCTTCATTTACTTTGTTGGTCTCAAATATTTGAAAAGGTGTTATATAAACGGATGGATGGTCAACCAAAACGGAGTGTAATTAATAAAACATCACATAGGGTGAAAATTACATGTTGTGCTACACTTTTAGAAAATGTGTTTATTCATGTCATATCACTATATATATTTAAGTCTATCAAACTTAAACATGTGTAACATTTATAGAAAGTAAGTTTAAAGATGACATTATTGAAAATTCCCTTAAGCATGAATATAAACTTATAACATGGAAGTCCAAAACCAGTCTAATTTCTTCAGATTATTAGAGTCAAATAAGTTCACACTAGTCATCCAATTCACCCAATTATCTTGTTGGGGAATATAAAGAATAAAACAAAACCTGATTCTTGCACGATTTAAATAAAACTAGAATATCAAACAGAAACTTACAAGGATAACGAGCCACTATGTTTGATAGGTTGATCTTTAAGATAAAAGCTGAAACTCTTGTCTTTGCAAATTTAGTTAGAATTTAAACATTGTAACATGTAAGATTACTCTGTAACATACTTTTGTTTTATACTGTAGCATGTGAGATTGTATATAGTAGTAGTTCACTCTGTAATATACTTTTATTTTATATTATAGCATATGAGAGTATACACCGTAGTAGTTAGAATTTTGGTATTAAAACTTAGTTTTTAAACACTCTCTTTAAGTCAAGTTCCTTCGTCAGGGACACAATTATGTTTAAGGACATATTATTATTGATCATTTTTTAAAAAGAAAATTTTATATTTTCTAAAAAAACTAAAAAGAATGAAATCTTTTATCACCATATATTTTATGTCAGTTCCTGTCCGAAGCCAAGAAATATTTACATATATATCTTGCCTCCGAGAATTGAACAGCACTGTTTCTGGATAAGCTAATACTTCATAAAAAACGTCATGCTTATAACATAATTAACATACAAAAGCATGTAGAAAAGCCGTGATATCCATGTGAAAGCACCATTATATAATATTTTTTTTATTTCGATTGATCAATAGTATTTGTAATTGAGCTTTTCCAAGAAAGAAAGAGAAAAAAAAATGTCTGCACTTCATAATTGATTTTTTTTTTTTTTTGTTTTCTTTAGGTAAAACTGATTCTCATGCAACTAAACAGGACGTTACAAACGGTCCCGTGCATAACGCAATAGAGTCAAAACCAAATTGAACTCACAGAAAATAAGCATTAAAGTATGGCTAGGAAAAAGCACAATTAAGTTAATTGGTCACTAAATTTCAATGCGCCCTATATAATAGTTCATCTTCTCATTATAAGCTTAATTTTTTTTTATTTTGCAATTTAAAAGGAAAGAAGGGTGTATATTGAAACTGAGCAGCCATTATTATATAACCTACGTTTGTATATACGTATATTTTTCATATTAAGTGAAGAGATCTGCACTTGAAATTATACTATTTTTCCTCTTGTCAGAGAGACATGAAATAGTACTAGTCCTAAGAAATTAATCACTAACAATATCAAATGCATATATGATCAGTTCCCAATTAATCACAAATACGTATATATTTGGACTCGTAATAAAACAAACTTTATCTCATCTTGTTTGCATAAACCTTATGGCAGTCTTATACATTTATGTACTTGATGATCATGATGTTGATGATAGCTAGTAACATATACATAGCAATAGCACTATTAATTATTTTAACTCTCATCATGACTTACTATTTAAGTTCATGTAACTCAACCTTTTCAACCACAAATAATTGCTAGGATTTCTTGTTGTTTCACTAGTTAAGTTACATACATGATGTAGGATCTTATGTGTGTATATCTTTTATATATACACATATACATATCTTTTATCCTATATATATACATATATAGGATAAAATATTGAACATGTATACCATTTTGAGTCCAAAGGAAATGGTATATAAAACTCGTCACAAATGTACCTCTTTTGTGTCAATCTTCATAAACAAAATCAATTAATTAATGCAGTTAATAGAACTAATAATCATAATTAAGTCATCATCTCCACATATAAAAACCACAATATTTGCCTCCCTCAGTAGCCAACATATATATCCTTCTCTGCATTTCTAGATCACCAAAGACCTCTCGATCTTTCGGACATAGAAGCTACATATCTTAATTTGCTAAATAAGTACTAAAAACCCTAAAGCAAACAAAATCCTCATAAAGATTTTTTAACAAATTGATACCTTTTTTCCCCGCTTTCCCTAAACATGCATAATATGATTAATATTTTTTATGCATCTTTAACTAGGTTAATAATATTATATTAAACGTTATTAAAGACGTACTATATATGTTTAGATCATCCATGGCCAAGCCGAAGCTCCAAATCAACTTCATCATGATCAAGTACCGATCCCCTTGTCGCTTCATCATGATCGTCCACATCTGATGTGTCGATTTGCAAGCTCAAATTTGCCGCCATGAGTTCCTCGTTCATGTTCAAATTCTGGGTCGTCGTCGAAGATGCCATCGAATTCGCAAAAGGATTGTAATGATCAGGACTTTCATAATTGGAAAAATAACCGGATGTTGGGTTAAAGTACATGCTTTGATGATGATAATTTCTCTCATCATGAGCCGGCTGGTACGTCCAAGCGGGTAATTGGCTTGGAAACGGCATTGAAGTAGTACTAACATGGTGAGAACCCGCCATAGAAATTTCTTTGTTTTGGTGGTAATAATTATTCGAAACCGAAGAAACCCTAGTACTGTTGTGTCCTTGTTCGGCCTTGGCTCGGTCCTTCCTGTGGATGTTCATGTGGCCTCCCAAGGCCTGCGCGTTGGTGAATCCTCGCTTGCAATACGTGCACTCGTAGCTTCGTTTTGCCGATGAGTTTTCGCCCCAGTTGACTTGCTCCGATCGGTCGTTTTCGTCGCTCGACGTCTCCGAGCAGCTTATTCCTTGTTTCCCGGATTCCATCAGATGACTAATTTGGATCAAGATTTTAAAGGCATAACAGAATAATCACCTTGGTTTGAAAGGTTGTGAAAGAAAGAGAAAAATAGAGAGAGAAGAATGGTTAAAGAAACTTGGATTTTAAGTTGGCAAAGATTAGAGGCCAAGAAAGAGAGGAGATGAAGACAATTATATAGAAGACAATACTGTAGTACTATTAAATGTGGCATTAATATAGTGGATTTTATAATATTGTATTAATTCAAAAGAGAACACAATTTTGGCCTATTGCTGACGACTCTTTCCATGTAGCCGGCTCTCAAAGCATCTTTTCTACACTTGCTTAATATAATAATACATTTATATGTCACTTTTAACTCTCAATGGTAAAATCTCCTTTAATTCATTAATTAATTACCTTAATTTTTTAATTTATTTGGGAAAATCTAGAGCAGTAGTTTATATGTTGGCTCATGTAGCTTTCCTGAGGTTTACTTGACGCGGTTGTTCATTACTTAATTCTCATACATCTCTTGGAGCTTTAGCTATTTCTCTGTAATTACAATATATATTTCTTTCATCCACAAAAACAAAAAAAGGAAAAAAAAAAATCTCTTTTCACCCTTCAAGAGAATTTTGTCATACATAGCTGATATTTTGCTACTAATATTAGCAAAGTGCAGCTCGTAATTCCATATGCTACTATTTAATTATGTAGGATATGTATGTGTGTGTCTATATATGTATGTGTATATATATATATATATATATGTAATATACACAAAATTTTGTGTTCACACTACAAAGGAAGCAATGAGAGACGGTCACATTCCGGTCCCCAAGCTAT
This sequence comes from Artocarpus heterophyllus, assembly GCA_025403435.1. Taxonomy (NCBI): domain Eukaryota; kingdom Viridiplantae; phylum Streptophyta; class Magnoliopsida; order Rosales; family Moraceae; genus Artocarpus; species Artocarpus heterophyllus. The sequence continues at coordinate 8,011,924 of CM046341.1, forward strand.
AGTACAGGAGGAATGGCTATGTGTAGCTCTAGTTCATATCAACTTTTAAGGTACATATTTTTGCTCGCTGATGATCATATATATATATAGATATATATATATCATCTTTGAAGTGTGAACAAAATCTCACATAATTAATACGCATATTGCCTTAGAAGAATAAGAGATGTCTCTCTTGAAATCATTTTCCTAGGCTTGATGTGCTGCAATTGAAAGTTGCCAAAATTGGTATCTACACACACACAAAAACCACATGCTAATTATAGCTTGCTTTTTCTAGGGAGAGTAATATTAACCCACTTAGTATGGTTCATAATTACAATCCAAATATTAATTAATAACAAGGTTCTACAATCAATAAAACCACATTATAAACAGAAGTTTATTGCTACAATTATTTATATGCCTTTATTGATCTACAATCTAATGTGCAATAGGGGGAGCAGTTTAAAAGGAATAAATTGATAGCAACCCCAAAAGGTTTTTGCATTGAAAATTTCAATTAAGTTTCTCACACATACCATATATATATATATATATATGTTACATATATATATATATATATATGTCCCCTAGTGCAGTAGTAGTTGCCTAGTTTTGTTCTCATTTGATTGAAGACGGCCAAGAAACCGCGTTTTTGCAGTGGCATTCCTTCCGATAATACTTTTGGTTTGACCATGTCATGCATGTGTAAGACTCTTCTATGATATCAGTGCTTTCTAGGAGACGGCTAATTTCTTATAATGATTTGTATATCTAATAACTTATCATCCTAAGGATTATATGCTATAAGAAAATAACAATGTTAGTCATGGAAAAATGGAAGATGCATATGCGCGTCAGTGACAACAACGCAAGTGCTGCAATACTGCTAGCTTGCATTTGCCTGTCCACTTTAAACTCTTCTACCGCACAAATATTTTTTTTTCTTTTGTTATTTATTTATTTTTGAAGTGATTTATTTATTGTTGCTACATACAAACTAATAAAAAAAAATGAAGTTGAAAGAAGGTGTTTGTGAGAGTAAAAAAGAATTGGATGAGATTGGGCCAAGAAATTTGTATTTTAGGCCATAGGCTCAAAAAACTGTCATTCCAAGATAAATTTATATGTAGAGAATTTTCATAAATGTTATCTTTCAAAGCAAAGAATATTTACCTTTTTATACTAGTATTTTAAGTTTATTTAAACCTTATATTTTTGGTTTTTTATCTCATCAAATGTATATTTTTAGATTGGATTTAATACCCAAATTTATATCTTTTTCAAATCAATCTTCAATTTTGATTTAAAAATTGCCCAAAATACTGTAGAAATTTAAAAATAAGAAAATTTAAAAAAACTTAAAAACACTTTATACTTAGGGTTTTGTCTTAAAAATGTGCAGAATATCTTAAAAATGAGTGTTTTGTGTGTTTTTGTTTTTATTTCTTCTTACTTTTTGAAAGTTTGAATTTTTTTTCTCTTTTACTTAAGGATAATTTGATAATTTTAAAGGTCAAAATCAACTATTGACTGAGATAAGATATGGATTTGTGTATTAAATCTAATATGAACGTATTACATTCAATCAGATAAAAATTGAAGGTATAACTTTTGAATGAACTTAAAATTTAGGGTAAAAAAAGGTAAATATCCCTTTTATAAATATGATACATATTTAAGCGTAGCACAAATTAAACATATAAATAAGTTGTATTATGGCACAACTTTTTAAAGTACGACATAAATAAATACACTTTTTAAAAGTGTAAACTATGACATAACATGTGATTTTCACTGCAAAAATGGCTTTCAACAACAAGAGTTTTATGACATTTTAAGAAAAATGTCGTTAAAATGCCTTTAAAACTTCATTTTTGTGCAATGTGTTGTCTAATATAACATTTGATGACATGGATAAAAAATGTCATAAAATTTCATTTTATTAGTAATAAAATAAGATTTATAAATTGACAGTAATATAATGTTTTAAACAATCTTTTCCTTTGCTTAAAAGTAAAAATCAAATATATAACAATTAAATGTGCATTGTCAAAGTAAACTATTATAGTCTTAAAGTGGCTTTTTAAATGATGTGTCATAATATTTTAATTGACATAGTAATTTAAGTGACATGGCAACATGTTATTGGGGGATATAAAGGGGACATAGAAGAAGAGACATAGGAGCCCGATCCGGGTTTATGTGGGAAGGCTTTTTGTTTGGCTGTATTTTATTTCTTTTTTTTTCTTTTGAATAAAACTTGGTTTTTAACTTTACGTGGGAATTAAAATTATTTTAATCCTTTTTTTTCTTTTGAATAAAACTCAGTTTTTATCTTTAGTATATGACTTAGTTTTTATCTTTAGTATATGTGGGACTTAAATGGTTTTCCTTAAAAAAAAAATTTGGTTTAAAATTCAAAGTTATTTTCTTTCCTTTTCATGCGATCTCCTTTTTTAGAATTGGGAACAGATGAGCAAATTTTTGATTTTTCGTTTGAATTTCAACTATCCTTGATCTGATTGATTCTATTTCATATGTACATGTTGGTAGTGACGTCTTCAATTCTGTTCCAAAAATACAAATTTTCTATTGTTTTTAGGCTTTGTAACGTTTTATGGGGCTGCTACTTTCACTTTTTTAAATTTTTTATTTTTTATCATTTACCTTTTTGTTTTTGCTCAACTAATAATGGAGCTATATAATATTGTTTTGTAGGAAATAAAACAAAAAACAAAGCAATTCAAAAGCAAATTTTACTTCTAAAATAAAAACATTTTTAAATTAAATCAAAGGTAGTTTCTTGTAAAATCAACATATTCTAAAAAACTATCATTTTTTGTATGCTTCCACTACATGACAAATACTTTTAAATCATAAATCAAGATTAGTTAGTGATATATTCAAATTAAAATAAGATTAGATACTTCATTTTTTTCGTTTGTTTTTAAACGAAGAATTGCCTTTTTCATTGAGAATCCTAAACTAATCTATGCCTTTATATCTCACATTGCGGACTATACAATTGTAGCGAGTTTCTTGAATTTTCATATATCTCTTTATATTTAAAATAGCTTTTAAAAACCAAAAAAGATAGATAAATATGTTGAGTGATATGAAATCACTTTTTTAGTTTCGGTGATGATCACGTATTCACACTCATATATAAACGTATACTATATATTTACTTATACCATATGTAAATGCGAAAAATTATATGTAGAAAATTTCAAGAAATTATGAATTGAAAAATGCCTAAAAGAATAAATATGAATAGTAGGAAAAAAGAGGTGCAGTAAATTTTGCCAGTCATTTCCTTTTAAAAATTGTGAGTAACCTTTTTTATAAAGGGTGGATAATTTTTTTTATTCAACATAAAAGGAGTGCCAAAATATTTTATTAAACTTTAAAATTCAAACTAAGGAAGATTTATTGAAAATTATATTGACGAAACAAATTTTTAAATTTACGAAAACAACTATATAAAGTTTTATTCTCTCACGCAATTCCTAAAAAAATTATAATAAATAAAAGATGGATAGCATCCTAAAAATAGGAGAGAGATAATATTGACTAGATAGAGATAATATTAACTGACATCCACGTATGCAAATTCATTCCTTAATTCATTCATTAGAAACAGCCGAGGCAAATAAAAACTAGAAATGCGGCTGGAGTTGGAAAATGAAAAAGTTGCAGAATGGTTTCAAAGAAAGAAAAGGTTGGCGCTAATATTTGGCACTTTCTTTTTGGTTTTCAAATTTGCAGTTTTCCTTGAATTGTATTGCATCCACGAACTTCTCATCTAGACTTTCTTTGCTCTCCATTCTTCCTCTATTCATTCACTGAACTCGGGAAGCCCCAAAAGCAGCAAAAAATGAGGATCAAATTCGACCAGGAGGAATCAAAAAATGAAGAAAGTTAGAACTCGTGTGCTCATAAACAACAATCAAAGGAAAGACATATTATTGTCCTTTTCTCTGTTTTCAAATTATCCCATTCAACTATAGATTTAATCAAGAGAAACAATTTAAAGAATACCATCTACAGATGTAATACAGAGCAAATGCCTTCTTGTCCTTGTTCTATCGCTTGACGTTAACTCTCTCGATATTATTTTTACGGTGTCATCATACTTGCTGCTCGTGAGATAACTGAAGATCAACTTGGAAATGACCTTCTCCTCCCAGCTAATCTCGATGAGACTAACTTCTTCACCATTGTTATACAATTTGCTCAACGCCGATTCGAAAATTTATGGTTTCCATGAAGGCGTGTCCTTTGCTTGTAGAAGTGGACACTAGAACAGCGGTGGATTAACTCTTTGCTGTGGAAGACTAGAGGTTTTGGGTGGATAACCTTTGTTCTCTATTTGATTTGGTGAAAATTTCTATTCTATGTCGGTTTTTACGGTGATCTCTTGTTGCAAGTGACCAAATAAGAGATGCACAGATGCGCATGAGTTGTTCGAAATAATTAGTTTGAGAGATTCTTTATTGGATGTGTGTCAATGGTTTATAATGGTTATTGATATATTGATGTTTAAAGCCTAAATTTTGGTGTTGATGTTTGGCTTTGATTTTTTATTTTATTTTATATTTGTAGAAGGAAAGAAAAATGTTTCGTTGAGCCTTTTATTTGTCTATTGCCATGTTAATATCATCACTTTTTATACATTATATTATGCTTTTTAAATTTTAAAATTTGTATTATATAATTATGAATTTTAATAATTATCAATAAAACAATAAAAATAAAAACTCAATAATTAATTATTTATTTTTTAATGAAACTAACATCTATGACATTTTGCTAGAAAGATTTTGAACGACATGTTTTTGGAGTTGTTATTGATTCTCATACAAGATTTAACGACATTTTTTACCATTGTCAATAACCTTCAACTAGGACATTTCTTGTATGTCGTGATAAAAGCTATTGACGACATTAAGCACAACACATAAAAAACGACAACACCTTCATTCTACAACATATAAAAAAGTGTCATGAAAAATGATCAACGTCATTTTTAAAATATCATTAAAGACTATATTTGTTGTAGTGTTTCTCAATTTATTTTACGTGGTAAAATTACTGTAATGAAATCAAAATTAATCAAAATCTTCAAAATGTTTTAAAAATAGCGAAAATGAAAGAGTAATAGTTGTCATATTTTGCCCTACATAATTAAGTAATAATTTATTTAATGATATTAATTTTTGTCACTCCTAAAATATTTTAAAATTTTTGTTAAATTTCAACTTCACTATTGAAATTTTATTATATGTCTAAAGAGCCAAATTTGTGGAGAATAGTGAAAGGGGAAAAAAATGTTAGATTGTCAATTGCAAGCATTAAAAATTTCTTGTAACTCCCTCCCTATGAGCCCAAGACCTCCCTCATGCAGGGCAGCATGCGACTAGTGCTCCTTGAAGATTGATCGCGATCTTTGTAAATCTCTGCCATTGTTTATACTTTTTTTTTTTTTTATGACTACACCAGCCTTGATGAGATTTGCAGCCCCACAACGCCATTGCCCTCTAGAGGAGTGTTTTTAGAGGGATATCTCGCCACGATGAGATATGCTAACGTAGGAAGCCCATGTGAGATGTTCGCATGATAACATTTGCATAGCCTGCTATTGCTCTGCTACGACGGGATCTCCATTGCCTTTAGTGGTGCCCCACCTTCCACGGCCTATTTAGTCTCTTTTTTTTTTTTTCTTGTGACTTTGTTTAGTATTCCGGTGAGAATTCAATAGGACGGTAGCCAGTAAGATAGTGAGGCGTTGGAATTTCCAGCATTACAAAGGACTCCCTTCAGTATCGCAACAGGATACCTTGTGTTATTAATGGGTTACTACCGGTATCCTTTTATGATACTAAGGGCATTTTTGTATTCCAACTCAACTCAAGGATTTTATTGGTGGCATTGTAGACCCAAAAAAAATTGCTTATGCATTACCAATTATTTTAAAAAGTGTTCTTCAATCTGAACTAATATGAAGTCTGCAATTATATGTTCAAATTGGATAGATGTCACCATCAAAATTAGATCATGTGTCTGCCGATCATGGTGAACGTAGTCTGGCCTTTATGTTTGTTACTTAATAAGAACATAAGACTCGTTTAGTAGTGTTTTTAAAATATATAAAAATAATTTTATTTTAAAAAATAAAATTTTTTTAAAAATTATGCTGATAGTGTTTTGTAAAATTGTTGCCTAAAAGAATATAAAAAACATTTCTAAAAACTCTTAAAACAATACCCAATAAATGAATAGTGTTCTAGCCTTTGATTATGAAAAAGAAACACCTGGCGCTGAATTTCATTATAATATAGCTCCCTTACCTATTTGGCTATAGTAGTTTTTTCCTCTTTCCTCGTTCTTTTTTTTTTTTTTAAATTGAGTTTGGGTTAGAAAATTAAATTAATTACGGTTTGACCTGATCAATATTATTTAATGGGAAATCCTTGTTCGCTTAGTTTGGAGCCATTCTCGTACAGCCACAGCAGCATGTTGCTATTCTTACAACATCAGCAAACAGCTTTCAGAAAATGTCCAATCCTGAATCAAGTATTTCATGGTATTGTCAGTTTGCAATTGTACGTATTTACAAGTGACCCTTCAACATTTTAATATTTTACTTTGAGACTTACAGCTAATTATAGACTAGCTGCTGAGCAATGGTTCTATAAATATTTGATATATTCGGAGAGAAAATACATCTTAATTCTAATGTGAGCTTGATCCTGTTCATTGGCAATATTAATGCATTTAGTTGGAGGTGATATGCATGCGTGATAAATACTGGGCCTAATAATTTTTTTTTAAAATTGTGGTAAATGTGACATTTTTAAAATTTATTGTTTGGTAGATGAAAATAGTTTTTGTTTTGAAAATAAAACTCTTTTAGAAAATTACGTTAGGTAGTGTTTTTAAAATTTTTGTCTCAAAAAGTGTGTAAAAATATTTCTAAAAACTATCAAAACAAAACCAAACGGGCTAAGTTATGTTGCAAAAGTATTTGTAGTAAACAGTAGTAAATAGAAAATTTACTTATAAAACTATTTTTTTTACTTATCTATTTACTACTGTTATTCACTATAAATATTTTTAAAACCTGATGTTTACTTCAAAAAATTTAAAAATTTGACATTTCTCTCATTCTTCTTCTTCTTTTTTTTTGTTTTTGTTAGATTCGAATAAAATTGATATTAGAGGGTCAAATTATGTATTCTAATTAAGTTGACACCTATTAAAAACCTCGTTCTCTACCATACCCTTTAGTCTATTTTATTAAAAAATAAAAATAAATAATAATAGAAAATACAATCTATTCAGTATTATAAAAAAAATTCAAAATATATACACAACCCGAAGGCCAAAGTTTCAACAAAGCAAAAGATCGCGGTAGAAGAAGAAACCAACTGTAACTCAAGAGCTAGTAAAGTTAAATGAGCACAAAAATCAACCTTGCCAAAACCCCATAGAATGAACCTCATCAAAACTTTCCAAGTGAAAACGAAAGGGGAAACCATTAAAGGTAAAAGAGTAATCAAATGCAGTCTAGACAATTTTCTTATATGGGAAAATGATAAAAATGTGAACTTGCCAAATCATTGGAGATCATAGAACTACATTAGAATTTTTGGGAGAAGGGTTTTAACTTTAGGGGTTTAAATCATACACTATAGCTGTAACATGTAAGAGTTTTATACTATTTACGGTTTAAACTTTGGAGTTCAAACCACTGTTCTAAACGCTCAATATATTTCTCGAGCTTTCCTACATCAATTTGACGCAGAAGATGAACCATTTTAGAAGCCATCTTCTCAAAAACATAATTAGATGAAAAACATCAGAAACTTTTAAATTCATATTCTTCAAACATGGAGTCATAATCCGTCTGGCTTTAAATTTTCATAAAATTACATCTAATTGGAAACAATCAAAGACACTACAACAATTATATGATTTAGCGAGTAAACTTTTATGTCGTCGCTAAATTATTCTTTAGCGACGATATTGTCGTCGTTAAATTTGTGCAGCATACGATTTTGTAATTGTGTACTAAAATTTTTAGAGACGATATTTGTCGTCGTTTATTATATTTAGCGACGACTTAATCGTCGCTGAATATATGCAAAAATTTTGTCGCTGAAATTCCCAAACACGCGCCATAAATTCGCGGTCTTTGCATATTAAGCGACGATTAATGTCGTCGTTGAATCCTAATACATTGTCGTTTTGGTATGTATATATTTAGAGACGACATATGTCGTCGCTAAAAGAGAATATATATTCCTAAAACCCAGCTTTCTCCTCACCCGTTTCTCAGCTCAGAAAATTTCAGCCTCTTCATCTCGTCTGAAAAGGAATCGATCGTCTCTTCGATCGTCTCTCATCTGAAACAACACTTTGCGTCGTACGAGCCCCGCCGGAGCTAGACAGTGTCGTTGGCCGGATTGTTGCTGTTTTCCACGCAGGAGATTCGTTGTCGCCGCAGCAGGTAAGGGTTTTTTTTTTTTTTTTGTTCAACTTTCCTACCTTGATTTCCTCTGAGATTTGTCTGGGCAATTTGAAAAACTTTTTGTCTGTGGAGAGATTGTATCTCAGACTTTCTCTCTCTATTTTTGAGACCTTAATTCATGTGAGTGGACTATTGTGTAACTATATTTGTGGACTATTTTTCTACCTTACAAAATTTTCTACTAACCTTAAAGAATTGATTATTAAACTAACCGGTCGAAGCTATTTCGTGCTCTCTCTGAATGATCTGTGCTGTTCCTCACTTTTCCCTGCCGATCAATGCTCCTTCTTGACTTCTCCCTCTTGTTAGTGCTGGTTCTTGATTTCTCTCTGCTGTCCGTGCTGAGCCTTGATTTTTCTTTTTGCCCGATGCTAGTCCTAGACTTCTCTTTATGGTCAGTGCTGGGCCTGACAATATTGAAGATGAGTCAATATTTATTTGTTTGTTTTTCTTTTTTTTTTCCCATTATTCCAACTTTCTCATAAAGTTGTAACAAAGACAGAAATTCAATATATGGCCGAGCCATATGTTGGTAAGATTTTCTCTATCAGTCTATCACTTATAATATAACAGATTAAGGATCAACCAACTTACAAAGATTTTAAAAAAGAGAAATACTAGTGCGGCGTGATTTTCAGCTTTAGCCCTTTGCTTAACTCTTGAGAACATCAAGGAGTCACAACCATATCCTGAGCAAAAAATTATTGGTTCCCTTTCTTTCGTCGCGAGTTCAATTATAAAACTAACTCTAGTTTAGTTGAGGTGCTACATCATCTTCAGTTCCCTATCAAATTTGACACAACAATGTCAAGAGGGACACCCTTTAACTAAATTAGCTTGGACCTTTAAATCAACATTGATAACTTAGCCTCACATTCTTATGTTACGTGCAGTTCATAATTCAAACATTTTTGCTACAAAATTTTTCTCACCAAAATTTAAAATTTAGTTCGAATGCTCAGTTTAAACGCAGTAACCAAACAGGCTTTAATTAATCTAAATGAAAGGTTTGGACAAATGCTTCCTAGCTGATCAGACTTAAAAAGCATTTTGTGTGCCTTAATAGGGGCAATAATATTTGTATCTATAAACAACCAACACTACCAGTCCGGGAAATTTTGAACGAGAAACACCAAGTTAATTTAAAAGTACAATTTATTAAGAGAGTGAACAAAAAAAATATAACTGTACAATTTAATTCAGATGCAAAATCAGAACTAAGCCATTTAATGCAGAAAATGATTGTTAAAATCATTGCTTGGTGGAAGAATGCTGGAAAAATAGTCCACTCACATGCTGAAAAATATTGTGTAACTATATTTGTTTAGTAGAAAATTTTCCATATTTATGAGTTATATTACATTTGACAATAGGATTGAAAACATCAATATGACGATTGACAAGAGTTGGATTTTTGAAAATGATCGCTTTTCTGATCGATACTGGAATGGTGCAATGGCATTTTTGGAAAGAGCAAAAAACTACATGAATGAGGATGGGGTAGTTAGTTGTCCATGCATTAATTGTTTGAATGGAACAATGCAAACATTACCAGTGGTTAAAGCTCATATAACTGACAAGGGATTTAGTCGAACATATAATACATGGATATACCATGGAGAATCTTATAATGCAAACATTAATGGTTATGAAACACATGAACCATCTACTGAAATGTCTTAGATGATGTAGCGGGGGCCAACAATCATGCGAACCAGAAGAGTCAAGTCCAACCGGAAAATACAATTCTGGGCAGTTTGAAAAACTTTTTGTTGAGCTTGAGGCAGAGTTGTATCCTGGATGCGAAAACTTTTCATCTCTTGATTTTTTAGTAAAATTGATGCATTTAAAGGTGCTTCATAGATGGACCAACAAATCTTTTGACTCTTTGCTAAAGCTTTTAAAGGAGGCATTACCAGGGGGGAATAATATTCCTGCTTCACATTATGAGGCCAAGATGAAGTTACGCAAGTTGGGTTTAGGTTATGAGACAATTCATGTGTGCAAGTACGATTGTGCTTTATTTTGGAAAGAATATGCTGATAGAAACACTTGCCCTATATGTGGTGAGAGTCGATGGGTGAATCCAAACACAAAGAGAAAAAGAGTGCCACATAAAGTATTACGCTATTTCCCTTTAAAGGATCGGTTGAAGCGTTTGTATGCGTCAAGAGATATGACATGGCATGGTTTTGGTCAATCTACGCAAGGCATTTTGCAACATCTAGTAGATGGAGAGGCATGGAAGGCATTTGATCGTAGGTATCCTAATTTTGCTTCTGAAGTAAGAAATGTTCGTTTAGGTTTAGCGGCTGATTGGTTTAGTCCGTTTGGAAATATGAGTCAACCTTATAGTATGTGGCCAGTTATCTTCTCAACATATAATCTACCTCCATGGCTTTGTACAAAGGAACCATACTTGATGTTGACTTTGTTGATTCCGGGACCTAATGCTCCTACAAAGGATATAGATGTGTTTTTGAGACCAATTGTACATGAGTTGAAAGAGCTTTGGGAGCATAGATTGGTAATTCATGATGCCTACGCTAATACATCATTTAGGATGCATGCTGCGTTGTTGTGGACTATCAATGATTTTCCTACTCGAAGTAGTTTGTCAGGTTGGAGTGGCCAGGGATACAACGCATGTCCAACGTGCAACATGCATACTCCTTCTAAGCGTTTAAGGAGTAAGATGTGTTATATAGGCCATCGACGATTCCTTCCAACTTCAAATATCATGAGGAGAGACAAACAATTTGATGGTACGGTTGAGAAAAGACCCCCGCCTCCACGCTTGTCTACAATTGAAATATTAAATCAGTTAGAATGTGTGCGACGTAGATTACCAGGCAAGCACATTGATTTTGGAGGCAAAAAACGTAGGCGAGAACCTAACGAGTTAAACTGGATGAAAAAGAGTATATTTTTTGAATTGGAATATTGGTCAGATTTGTTGCTAAAACACAACTTAGATGTCATGCATATTGAGAAGAACGTCTGTGATAACTTGTTGGGCACAATATTGAATATTGATGGGAAGTCAAAGGACACAGACAAAGCAAGAATGGATCTAGCTGACATGCAAATAAGGAATGAATTGCATCTTTATAAGGATGGGGATCGATGGATGAAACCTCATGTAGACTACACTTTAACTTGGTATGACACACAACAAACCCAATATCAAAATCAAATGGCTCAATATCAAAATCAAATGACAGCAATATTTAAGCATCTACTGCCAGATTTAGATTTACCAATGCCTCCCCTTCCTCCACCACCCCCACCACCACCATCACCTCCACCTTTTATGTCTTCCTATCCACGTCACGAAGAAAACAATGATAATGATAGAGAAACCGATAATTTAGGAGACTAGTTTATATTTTTATGATTCAGACTTGTTGACTTAATGTACATATAACCGTATTGTCTATACAGTTATATTTTATTTATATTAAACTTTTTTAGTTATTATAGTGTGACGAGAAAATATATCTGTGACTTGGTAGTTATTTGTTTGCAGGGTTTATTGTGGCCATGGATGAAATTTTAGAGCAATCTGTTTAAAAAAAAAGAGAGGATGATTCAGACTTGTTGACTTAATGTACATATAACTGTATTGTCTATACAGTTATATTTTATTATATTAAACTTTTTTAGTTATTATAGTGTGACAAGAAAATATATCTGTGACTTGGTAGTTATTTGCTTGCAGGGTTTATTATGGCCAGGGATGAAATTTTAGAGCAATCTGTTTAAAAAAAAAAGGAATTACAGTCGTCGCTAATTCTATAGACGACATTTGTCGTCGTTGATATTTTTAACGACGACAAATGTCGTTGCTGAATTTGTTGCGATGAACAAAGTACTAAAACATAATTAGCGATGACTAAAATGTCGTCGCTAAATATTTTTAGTTACCATACGTTAGCGACGACATTTAGCCACGAAAATGTCGTAGCTTAAAAAATTTAGAGACGACTTTTTTTATTTTAGTGACAATAAATGTCGTCTATAAATGGTCTTCTTCTTGTAGTGAGAATTGACACATAAGTAGAATCACTTTTTGACCAGATAGCCATCTAGCCATACTTACGAGCAAAATCCACTGCCACGATAACTCTCGTCAATTCAGCTATAAACGCAAACGAACTACCAGTCAGAATTGAAAAGGTAACGCTTGCAAAAGTCACGATAAGTTCTAAAAACTCCTTTGCAACTTGATAAATGAGTCTGATGGGAAGAGCATTTAGAACCAACTGGTTAGAACCAAAAAATAAGTTTAAACCATAGTTTATGCGTAAACTATATTTATTAAGTTTGTCAAAAGGTTGGTTTTAGTTCGTTTGAACACAAAACAAAAAAAAATTTGAACCACAATTTATAGTTTGAATTATGAATAGATCAAACAATAGTTTTAGTTTGAACCAAAAAAACGATTAGACCTGACTCTCCACACACGCGTTTAACTTCAATCCAATCAATTACGGAGGATACCAGAGAACAACCCCTAATGATAGCAGCTACCAATTATAATCCTAGTTTTATTTTTATCATATAACTCTTTGTTGTGGTACTGAAGTGTGATGCCTCACTATAATTAAGTGACGAAATAAATGATTCTCAAAATCAATTCACACAAATCAGAACCCTAGTACTATTGGGCCCTAAATGCGCCCCATGCACATCAAGATGTACGCTGTTGTTGTTGTTTGTTTATTTGTTTATTTATTTATTTTTTGACTACTAACTTTCTATCACCATTAGACCTCTTGTTGAATAGGGTATCATGCTATGCCTGGAAACCTACCTAGTCTTTTGAAGGAAAAGAATTGATTTCAAAATATACTTTCACCTTCATGACACACATGCATGAAATTAATGAAGTAGTATATATCTAGGCAGATCATAGTCATGTGATATCATAGTACGTACTTTAAGTTGTTGAAAGCAATGCACAAGCAAATGAGTGATTTGTTTAAAGAAAAAAATTGGAGAGAAATTTAAGAAAGTAAAAAAAAAAAATTAATAAAAGGGAAATTATGAAGGAAAGAAATTAGGTAGAAATGATCAAGCAAAGATGTGATGGAGTTGAACTAGCTTTTCCTTTATGCCATGCCTAGCTTCCTAATATATTCTCTTTACTTTCACTCAAACATGCATTATGGCAGTCTTCTTCACCATCCTATTTGTCTCCCCCTTACTTTCTAACTATTTCAGATCAATCCCACGTGTGGGGTCCTGAGCAAAAATGCTTTCCAAGTTTGCCCTTCGATGGTAGTTTATAAGCAATTAATAGTGTGTGTACAGTACTAAAAATTCGGTTCTTTTTCCTGCTCGAAATTAAGAATATATATATACATCATATATTGGTTGTCTTAAATAATTATCGAGCTAATGGGAAGTTGGTATCACCCTCTTTTAGATTTTAAATCTACAACTTTGATATATCTTAAAGTTAGATTACTGATTTTTTTAATAGCTCCAGTTATAAAAGCAGTTTGAACTAAATAATTTTAGGGTGTTTGACAAGTGGTTAGAACTGTTTTTACTGTAGTATGTGAGAGTTTTACACTGTAGTGATTTTTTTTATTATTATTACTGTAGCATGTGAGAGCTTTTTACTGTTTAGAACTGAGAAAGTAGTCCAGACCATGACCTGCCAAAGACCCTTATTTTCATTTCACGTTAATTAATTGTAAGAAACCAACTTTTTAGTTAGTAGAGTGGGTTGTGCTAGAAGAAATGAGTCACTTAATGGATGCTAGCCTAGTCGAGATATGCAAAGAGGGCATTTGAAAACATAGTTTGAGATAAAAATTTGAACTACAAATATTGTAATAACTTAAATTTTGTGAGTGAACACACTATAATAGATAATTGAACTGAAACTTTTTGGTTCAAACCGATATTTACGAACACACTCTACATGTTAATATCAATTATCTTTTCTCATCATCTACTTTTTTTCTTAGAACATATAGCCTTGCTAGGCTACATCAACTATATAACTACCTTTATCTTGGAAAAAAAAAATATCATGGCATTTTTTAATTTTCATGTGGTTTTGGAAACATAGTTTGAGCTAAAAATTTAAACTAATTGTAATAATTTAAATTTTGTGAGTGAATACACTGTAGCAATTGGTTGAATTCAAACTTCTTGGTTCGAACTAATATTTCTGAACACTCTATGTGACTTATAATATCAGTTATCTTCTCTCATCATTTACTTTTTTTTTTTTTTTTTTTACATATAGCCTTGTTAGGCTGTATTAACTATATAACCACTTTTATTTTCCAAAAAAAAAAAAATTATCATGGCATTTTTAAATACAAAATCTAAGATTAATTGTAATGAGAAAGAGAAAGAGAGAGGTTGGGGTCTACATGAGTGTCCCTGACTGAGAGTAGTGCTAAATATGGGAAAAGAGTTAGGGGTCTCTCAGTTCTCCATAATACTTTTGAAGTACAGTCCAAAACATTTCATTCCTAACAAGGAAATGCCATCATGGGTTTTGAAACCCAGACTTCGTCGGGAACATGCAAAGTAATCAGGTTTTGGGAATGCATCCAAATGACGCGCTAAATATCATCGACATAAAACCCCTCTCAATAGTCAACACAATATGTCTAACCAAACCCAAGAAATTTTGATATTGAGATAGCCAACATTTATTCCCCAACGTAAATACTGATTGCTTTTTGTTTTTGTTTTTGTTTTTTGGTACTGATCACTATCAAGTGAGGGGTATTTTGTGTGTACCAAGATAGTTCTGTGCAAGTTCTTGATGTCCTTCCTTGCTTTCAAGTTCAATGCCTTTTTTTTTTTTTAGTTCTCAAGGTGGGGAAATTCCTTGTTCGGCCCCTGACTTTTTGCAGTGTAATTATTGCATCTAGCTTCCTAAATGAAGCTTCAAAATTCGTGTTTGCAGTCTAGTACATTATAAGCATCATGGCTCATGCATTTCATGTTGTTTTGGAAAAAAAACTGTATCATATGGATTTTTTTTTGTTTGCTTTTTGTTTACTTGAAATTGATTCCCCCCCTCCTCTTTTTTTTTTTTATTTTTATTTTGTATATATATATATTTGCAGTAAGAACATTAAGGGCCCGTTTGTTTTGATACTCGAATTACGGTTTGAATTATTTTGCTACAGTATTTTCTCTCACAAAAATTTAAATCTTCATTTAAATATTTTATTCAAATACTCGAATTAAACGGGCCCTAAGTGTAGCTATAAATTATTGCAAAGAAAGTTAAATTGTAATGCATTTCGTAGAGACTAGATCTATCGGGCTTCATTTTCTAAATACACACTCGTGGTAAAGTGAATATGATGAAACATGCTTTCAAAGATCACGTTGAATTTTTGAATTATTAGCAGTTATAATATTGAATTTATTTGTGATAATCTAATGCAGTTAGTTCCTGGCTTTGATAGATCGAGAATATCATTCATACACAGATATATTGTATTTAGATATTGATTAAGTTCTTTCAGTTTGTATTTATATGAAACTGCAAGTGTGAGATCTTGGTGGCCATGAAAACTAACGGTTTAAACTTATGAGTTTGAAATATTTACAATGTAAAGCTTTTACTAACTATAGTGTAAAGTAAAAAGTTGCTACAACGTAGAGCTCTTACATACTATAATGTTCAAACCGTTCTCCCAAATATTCTACTAATCTCTCTCCCTCTTTCCGAAGACGTGGATTAAACCACATTAAACCTCTTCTTTAGTTCTTAATAATGCTTTAATACTTACCGAGGTCAAACTTATGCATGCACTTTGAAGAAATGCATCAGAAGGTTAAAAAGGTCAATTCTTCTTCTTCATGAGAATGTAGTTGGAATCTCATCCAGCAAAAAGGTCTCAAATATTTGCAGCATGTAGCATATATTTTTTACATTGCCAAATAATATACTGTTACCTTCCCAATAATAATTGCATCTCACGCAGTTCAAGTCATTCACGGCTAAGTTTTTGTGGTAATGCAATTGCTTATGTAAGTTGAAAATGACAAGAAGATTGATATTGAGAGTAAACTAATATAAATATATATTACCAATTTTTCTTTTGAACGTGTCACATGAAACTTTTTTGGTTACAATATGTTTTAGCTTCGGTCTAATATCATTTAAAACCCTTCGTTTCAAATTTTACTTAAATTGCTTAATTGGACAAGTATTGTAGTTATAATAATAATGATACGATAAGATTCTACGTTATTACGGATTGGTTCAACATATAAATGATGTACTTCTATAGGCTATATAAAATTTTCTACTTGAACATTTTTAACACTTATCAACTGTGTCATTTTTTTTTGGGAAGGAACGTCCTATGTATGAGAAAGGATGTGATTTTTTTGGAGGATAAAAGATTACAGCTACTTATGTCTATAATAAACTTAATAATAATAATAATAATTATTATTATTATTTTGGCTATGGAAAGAGAATAAAGTAGCGTCTATATATATATATATATCAAGTTGTTCTTTAAATAATAATTTAATTTTGTAATGATGATTGTTGGTCGTACTAGTAGCAATCTTGTCGTCTTATTCATCGTGTGCCATTTTTCACATATCCCCTCAAGGCAGTAAACTAACATCATGAAGATACATGTCTCTTATTTAGTGAAAACACAAGTACTTATACTTTCACTAAAACAAGACCATTTTGAGTAGAAAAATCTGAAAAATAATCATAGAAACCCTTCATATATAGAAATGTGGGTTTTACTGTTGCATCAATATTAAACCAAATGCTTATATATGTTGTTATGTTATAGTTGACCTAACAAGAGCAAACACGGCCAACAACAATCACGACCAGATATAATTATAAACCACAATATATATATATATATATATATATATATATATATTATATACATGAAATATATTTAGCCATTATCGGATCATTATGTAGTAGAGAGGTGTCTCCATCTCAAAAGAAAAAAAAAAGGGAAAGAAATTAGCACCTGCGAAAATGAAAAATGATGCCAAAAATAAATATATTTTTTGATTAAAAATATTGATCACTTCAACGTGAGAGATATCAAACATTATAAAGTGGTGCAAAATATTAAAGCTCATCTCTTGAAAGGACAAAATGGACATAGCTATATCAGATAGAATTAAAATCAACTGTTTAAATATTATAAGTATATATAGAGCTGAGAAATTATAAATATACTATATATATATATATTTTTTAATTTACTTACATATTTCATAGAAGCATCATTGGTTATATATCTCGTGTATATGCCTCTACAAGTTGGACTCAAGCTTCTAAAAATTGATCATTTTTTTTTCTGGCAAATTAAGTAAAAATATTTTAGCTAATAATTAGAGTATCCCAAACGAAGTTCCAAATCCAAGTCTCGACCCATCTTAGAATCAGCACCAACAAGACCAATCTCCAAGTCCAATCTAACGGTAGTAGTCGCCTGATCTGCCTTGTTCAAACTCTTGTAGTTAGACGTAATATTTTTTCCTGAAAAGCCATGATCATTATCATCTCCGCCCCCACATACAGATTGCTTGCCCTTCATGCCCTTAGCTAAATCTGAGCCGTTGATGGTCAAATGCTGATGATGATCAGGTTGATGCACACCACCATATTCCACACGTTGACCCGTCCGTGACCATTTCTTGTTTTCGTTATTAGGGCATGAGTAAGCAGAATATGGAGAAGAAAGGGTTGGTGAAGTTAAAGAGAAATTAGGGTTAGGGTTAGGATTATTTAGGTTTAGGTTAAGAAAAGTAGTACCAGTACTACTACCGTACAGGCCGGGGTCGGATAGTCTCGGAGGGGACTGCCTGAGCCGAGCGCGGTCTTTGCGGTGAACGTTCATGTGGCCACCGAGGGCTTGAGCGGACCGGAATTCTCTTTTGCAAAAGTTGCAAGTGTAAGATCTTGGTGGCCATGAAAACCCATTCATCATGAAGTCTTGATCTTCATGATGATAGCTCTGGGAAATATTGTTGTTGTAGACATGATGATGATTCCTTGAGTGATCTTTAGTGTTATTGTTGTTGGGAATGTTGTTTCTCATAGCAATATTCCTCTGCTGATCTTTCATGCTCAAATTAGTACTATTCCTCTCCATGGATTTTTTTTTTTTTGGTGATTCAGTCAATCACACCTATAAGAAAAAAAAAAGGGGTCGAGTGAACAATAACATATAATGGTCTAGCACAAATAATATACACCAAGTTGAAGAAAATTATGAAGAAAAAAGAGAAAGTACTATTGACCTGAGGAAAAAAATGGTGGTGATGAATATAAGAGTGATGGGCTTTGAGTATGAGAGAGAGAGAGAGAGGTGATTATACTTGGAGTAAATAGGGCCATAAGATTTGTAAAGAAGAGGCAGAAAATCCCATTGGGGGGGTGTCCTCTAAAATCTCTTTGGAAGCTTGGTCACCACTTACTACTTATGGAACCTGGGCGTGCCAGGGTCATATCTATAATTTGTTCTGAATCTAACAAAGATATTGTGGATGTTCTTTTACTTCTCTTTATATAAATATTAAAAAAAAATTTCTCTTATTGTATAATATGTATAATGAGCAACAGTAGTCATGAGAAATGGAGGGACTAATTACTTGATTCAGTCCTGAGGTTAAGCATGCATGCTCAAGTGGTATTGGTTACATTTTCAACTTATCTCCGGTGTTGGCACGTGGCTTACAATAATTATTTTGATATATTCTCTAATCTCTGTCAATACATCACATTGTTTTAATTTCAAATTCAAAAGCCATTTTTCTTTTTCTTTTCATTATAGTTTTATATTGTCACATAAATGGAGGAAACAAACAATTATATATATATATATATATATAATTACTATAATGTGTCAATAATGCCCTCAAGACCTTGTTGGTAAGCAACCTATTTTACTAACCAGTACAATCTGATGAAAGCTTGGCTACTTCGTAGAAGGGCATGCCAGTGGGAACAGAATAGAGTACTAGTAGCAAAACTGTAAATGCCTTTGCCAGTAAAATTCATATTATTACATGCCTTTGACAGTAAACACAAAATTCATATTATTATATGCAATTGAACACAGTCAAAATTCTGACCCAAATCAATACGCATCAATAATTTTCCTTAGGTAAAAAAGTCCAGGTATTCATGATTTGTCTTTAATAAAACCGTATGTACTGGCTTCATATATTATTTCGAATTAAACTCACTATTAGTCCCCAAATATTCAGTCAAATCATATTTTGGTCTGTAACTTTTAAAACGTCTTAGAACGAGTCTCAAATATATTAAATTGTTTCAAATTAACCATTTTGTTCATCAGATTCTTCAAATCTCATGCGGAAAAAGCCCTCGTACGGTCTTGTCTTAAGATATAAAATTGAAAAAAATTAATTATAATATTTCTACTAAATTTTTTGTAATTCTCATTATATTTTTTTCATTGAGATTTTAATAGTAAGACCATATAAACTAGAGACTCATTCTGTGATCTTTTAAAAGTAATAGATCAAAATAAAATTTTATACCTTATAGCCTAGGGACTAAAAATGACATCCAGTCATTTCCCATAATTTATTTAACACGATTAGGGAAAGCTTGAATGATTATGATATTAAAATAATCAGTTAGCTTGCATAAAAAAAAAAATAATAATAATCGGTTGGCTCTTGCACTGAGATACTGTCATTTCATACTGTTGTTTTCTTTTTATTTCATTAACACATCTGACTTTTTGACTGAAAAATTGATGGGAATAAAATTAATAAAAAAATGAACTACATATTCAACTAATTTCGTATGACTTATATTTCACAACCTTACTTCTTTTGGTTAACTTACGTCGTTCAAAGCTAAATCTCTACTTCTTTGATTTGTTGTCGACTATTTATAGCACAAGAATCCTTTATAGTGCTTCTAAGATTTAACTTCCTGTTTGGTTCACTATTTCGAATAGTTCAACTCAATCTGAAAGGTAAGCATAACTTGTACCGACATTTGATTAGTCATTGATCTCGACTATTTAAATCGTTCAACTATGCAGTTTAGAGTTCTTTTTGGAGCAACTCAAACCATTTTCTAATAGCAAAAATCAACCCAATTCGTTCTGCTCTCTGCCTCTAACCCAATATAAATTCATATTTTATTTTCTGCTTACATATGTACTTTAACTATACATCCAAATACCAATTCAGATTATAATTTCACACAGTTCAAATTTAACTTTCAATTGAAATAAAAAAATTATTCAAATCAACACAATTTGAAGTAGAGAACCAAAAAGGGTATAAAAAATATATTTTTATGGTTTGGGAGAAGAGTTGAAATTTTATGGTTAAAATCGCATACTGTAGCATGTGAGAACTTTATACTATAGCAAACTTTTGCTTTTCATTAAAGCATGTGAAAATTTCATTCTGTTTGTGGTTGAAACTATGTGGTTCCGACCACAATCCAAACACACTATATATAATGGCTAGCTAGATAGCTAGTTACTGCATAATAAGAGGTGATCTACTATTCAGTTTGGTCCCATATGGCTCCATAAGCTATATAAACTTGATTTCATTGATGTGAAGAAAAAAGGGCATCGATTTACACACCAGTTAGGTGATCAGTATTTTGGCCACCCTAGATTTCATTTTCATTTTTGACAAAAGATCCTACCCACACATAGAGCAAAATTAGGCTGAGCTTCTAGTGACAGACTAAAAGGGCCAATCAGTCCAGCCCATTTGCATGCCCAATATGGGCTCTGATTTCATAAGGTTATGCGACCAAAGTTGCATTTACCCGCAGTGCAAACATATGGTGCCGTATCTTCTACTCATTGGTTTATTTAAAGAGTTATAATTTTGGCAGTACTATTAGTGTGATTCCTAGCTGGCTTATCAATAGTAGTCTCAGCTTTTAATTGGCCATCTTTAGATAATAATAATTGCTTTGTTAAGTTTGATAAAGAGACAGAGGCAAGAAGAGGTAAATGTTTTGGTTAGTGCAGACTGTTAGTTGCAATATTTTTATGAAGAAAGTGCTAGAATATCCCACACTTTCTTTGAACTTGAGGTGAGCTTTTAGATGATGACGAGTGTGGTTTTATCGTTATCTTACATTTTACAACGTTAATTATTGAATGATTAAAAAGAAAACACATTTTAGTTCTCATGTGAACTTTATAATATAAATATAAAAAGCTACCCTTACATTTTTTATATTAAACGTGAAATATCCTTTGTACCCTTTTCTTTTTTTCATTTAATTGGTCTAAAATTATAGAAAAAAACTGAAAAATATTATTGATTGATACTTAAGCACAAGAATAATTTTTATTTATATTTTGTCTTTCCTAATTTCAAGCCATTAAAATAAACAGGTTAAAAGGGTATAAAAGACATTTCATGTTGTAAAAAAGGTTTCAGTGTGTTAGGATAATATTTCTTAAAATGTCAAGGTACCATTTTAATGGGAAATAAAAAAAGAAAGGACGTAATTTTTTAAGAGCATAAGTTACTAAAGTGATTTTTCCATTGAAAAAATATCTTTTTTGGACTGTAAAAAAAAAAATTATGAACAGATGAGATCATTATCAACCTTAGAAAAAAGTTAAGATCTAAACTGAAAATATAACAAAAAAAAAATTAAAGGAGATTTTTTTGGTGGGAATCTCTATAGGTGGTGCACATTTGAAAACCGCTAGATTCAATCAAAATCATTTTTGTTTTTTTTTTTACATTTAATAGTTGAAAAATACATACCTAACAAAAGGTATTTTTTTCAGTTCTCATTAAAAAAATTATCAAAATTAAGTGTACCATATTCTTACAAAGAGTTTGCAATAACTTTTTTTGTCTCGTACTCGATTTTGAAGTATTTCTCCTCTTCCATGCTCTCTTTCTTTCGCTCTTCTATATTAAAACTATGTATGCCCATGTTGCCCGTCATTTCAACATCTCTTGTAATATGGTTTTGGCATTTTCTGTAAATATGTTTTTAATGATATAAATCAATCTAAGCATTAAATTTATGGCATAGTTATGAAGAGCCCAAGGTCATGGGACAAAGTAGTTACACAGACTAAAAATACAAAAACTATTTTTAGTTTTAAGATTTTGTTGAGGATTCGGAAGACACCATTTTGGGTCAAGAGGGCGTATTATTTTCAGGGTTAATGAGACAATTGGCCCAATTACGTTTATTAAATTAAAATATGACTCTAATTTATAAAAATTCTACAAATGTATCATAATAATATCATTAAAATTATTTATATGTAATTATATAGTACAATATGTAATATCATTAAGATAATTACATATCATTAAGGACATTTTAAAATATTTTAAATATTGTGTTAGATTTTAATTTCATAACAATAATTTAGATATGTATTGTAATTTTTTCTTATTTTCAGACCCACAAGGAAGCAATGGACTTGGATTTTTACATGGCAAATGACATATACACCACTCGATCCAACAAGGGCCCTCTGATCAGCTGGATACCCATCCTGTCCTAAAGCCATGGGTCAAGGTCACACATAACTTGTGCATAGATTGGAGAAAATAATAAATTCCCCAAACAAAGAAGGGGACGGATATTAATACTTCTGACACCTCAACAAAAGCAACAATAAAAATCTAACAATTGAGTTCCCTTTTGTGACAGTTTCCCAATACAAGTCCTCCTTAAGTTTGGCTTCCATTTTCCCAGTACAAGTCCAGTACAAGCCCTCCTTAAGTTTGGCTTCCATTTTCCCAGTACAAGTCCTCCTTAAGTTTGGCCTCCGTTTAGACCGTGTATGTGAGAGAACAAGAGAGAAACTTGCAATGCCATAAAGAGTGTGACTATTTTATGGTTTTTTAGACACTATAGGGAAAAACTTTTACCAAATGTGGCATTGAATGTGGCACTAAGCAGAAATAGTTTTTAGCTGTAGTATAAATCGTTCCCCACCTTAAAAATAGTGGCACTAGGCGTAAATACTTCCATGACTTTTGTTTTGAGAAACTAATTTTTGCACCCAACCTTTTCTTAAGCCTAAGCCCAACATTTTCATGCCGTGAAGTGGATGGAATTTTTAAAGGAGAAGAAGGGATGGAGCGGTAGATGTTTTAAGAAATTTAAATGAATAGCATGAGTATAAATCGTATATATTAACACAACCAAAATACCAAACATATCTCTTTTAATTTTATTCCCCTCTCTCTGCTCCATTTCACTCTCGATCTCTCCCTCGCTCTATCACTCATCGGCGATGAGCGAAACATATCATCAGGGCGACCAATTGTGGAGGAAAGGGAATCGCACTACAGTGTCGCGAAGGGAAAAAAGATTCCTTAGATCAAAGGAGGAAAAAAATGCTCTTTCTTTCAATGTCCCTTAAAGTAAACCATCGGTATAATTTTTTAGTAAACTAGTAGTTTAAAGGGAAAAAAAATAAGAAATTGCTCAGCACCCACAGAATCAATTAAAGTAAACATGTAGTTTAAAAAAGGGAAAGAAATCTTCACAGTCCACTAACAAGACATTTTTAAGAATATAATATTGGTCTGCTTTTGAGTAAATGCATGGTTCAAAATAAAAAAAAAAAACTGGAAATTCTCGTTTCACAACCATAAAAATTAGATCACGTTAGTTTTAATCTGTAACGCCCCTACCACGTTAGCTTTAAATCCGCCAGAACTAACAGAAACATTTACTTGAATTAACAACATTTACTTGCTTCTAACATTTATTATTACCTTAAAACAATAATAACGGAAAAATACTCTTTATTGCAAAACAAATACAATCTTTATACAAAATATACAAAATACTAATACAGTATTTATAAACATAGTTAGAACTAATAAGTTAAAACTAAAAAACTATAGCATATAAGAACTAAAAAACTATAGCATATAAGAACTAAAAAACTATAGCATATAAGAGCTTTATATTGTAGCATATTTTTGCTTTAACATTACAGCACATAAAAACTTTAAACCATAAAGGTCGGAACTAATAAATTGGTACCCTTTGGGAGCATAAATTTCATTCAATAGTTCTATAGTCACAAAATTGCTTACCACCGCATGGTGAGAGATCTCTTATTACATGTGGTGTCATAGGCAATATTTTCTTGCTAGTAACTTATTATTCATCACATTGAATCTGAATTTTGAGACACTCCACTTCCAACTCTAACTCTGAGTTCCTCTTCTTCTCACTCTCTAGCTCCGACCTCAGCCTCTCCACCGTCCACTCTAAGTACTCCTCCCTCGTCCCTCGTCGCCTCCGCTGCCGCCTCCTCGGCTCCAAGCAGTTGAAACATTTGCGTCAAGGTCTGCCTCTCATCCTCCAAGTTCCTCCTCAAAAAAATCAAATCCTGCATCACAACATCCCTATCGATAACACCACCAATGGTCTGTCCTTGACCCGGTGAACTTGGGCTCGACTCGCCGAACTCACTCGGCAGTGACTCGTCGGACTCCCTAGCCTTCTCTTGAAGAACACTTAATGCATTAACCTCCTCCATAACTTGAGTGAGCAAACTGGAACTAGACCTAGTCAACTCACCGGATTGACTTGCTGAAATCGGAATCAACTCGCCCGTGGACTCACCTCCCTTGTTGTGGATTATAGTTTCGCCGTCGAACTGGACCTGTTTCACGACGGAATCGTCCTTGCACTGGGTCGGGAAAACCGGGTCGAGTTCGAACCCGTCCTCGTTGAAGTTCCATCTGCTAATCCTTCTCCTCTTCTCTAATATTCCTTCATCATCATCATCATCATTATCATTACCATTACTCTTGTTCATAACATGAGGCAAAACATTCAAATTAGTATTCTTAATAATTCTGAACCTATCTTCCACACTAGGCAAGCCATGCAAAACGTTCTTCACCAAATAATCCAAACCCTTATTCCAATACTACCTAAAGAACGAATGCTTCAACAATTTCTCAGCAGTTGGCCTCTTGGAAGGATCTTGATTGAGGCACAACCTACTATTTCCTTAAAATACTTGGAGAACTTCTTGTTCTTCTTCTCGTTCTTACTCTTTTCGTAGTCCGAAAACCGAAATCTTTTGGTGATCTTGAGCACCAGAGACTTGGACAGAGGAAGGTGAGACAACGAAGGCCTTCCATGAGCTAATTCCAAGGCGGTTATCCCAAATGACCAAATATCTGCCTTGATTCCATACCCGTTGTGGGAGTGTATCACCTCTGGCGCCTATTAAAATAAAATTGTGATGAAAACCATCATCACACAGGATCGTTTATGTCAAATCATCAAGAATATTAATAAGATACGAAAGCTAACCTGAATCCATGGATTGAATGTGATTCTTGAGTCTGTAGGTTGAGGATCTTTCAAGTCTGGTACATAAATCCTCCTTCTCAGAATACTCTGTAATCTCCCTGTAGATGGGAACAAAAAAGTAATATACGTACTGACTTAGAGACCACAACCCCTTTATATAATTGCTACTAATTTAACCTATCATAAAATTATTAATTATATTTTTAGTCTCTACACATAAGAGGTCCATACTTAATGATGCATTAAAAGCCCAAAACCTAAATTGATTACTTTTAATTTGGCAACCTTATTGATAGCATTTAATTCACATTTATTTAATATATTAGCCTATATATATTGGATTTTGATCCAACAGCGCCATCCAGTAAGGCGTCCCCACAACGTCGGTGAGCATCGATGACGACGGAGAGCACCACCCTCGGAAGGAATTTGACTGGTAGATGGAGGCGGAGACGCCAAAGTCGGCGAGCTTGACGGATCTGTTGGAGTCGATGAGGATGTTCCCGGCCTTGATGTCGCGGTGGAGATGGCCTTGGTCATCGAGATAGGAAAGGGCGTTTAGGGTTTCACGGAGGACGACAGCAATGCAGGGCTCGGAGAGAACGTCGGGGAAGGAGGAGGAGATTATGGACTGCAAGGAGCCGGCAGACATGAAGGGCATAACGACCCAGAGGCGACGGTCGACGGTGAAGGAGCAGTGGGCGTTGAGAATGTTGGGGTGGGATAGGAGTAACATAAACTTGGCCTCTCGCCGGATGCTGTCGAAGTCTGCACGGGATTGGTCGAGGTCTATCGATTTTATAGCGACGACGGTGGAGCTGAGCGGAAGGCAGAGGGCCTTGTAGACGACGGCGGAGACACCAACACCGATCTCGTCAAGGATTTCGTATGAGTTAGGATCGAAGGGAACTGGACTCTACTGATATTGTTAGCCGGTTCATGTTTTTGATTAATATGATCTTCTTGATCGTGAGGCATAATGTTGTTGTTAATTGTATGCTTGTGAATGATATTATAAATTTGTGTTGTTGGGGTTTTTTTAGAGTGCATAGAGTGATGAAGTTTGTGGAAAGAGAGTGGGGTGATGACTGTTCATAAGAAAGTAGGGTTTGACGGGGCGGTATTCTTGTGAATAGGGGCGCTGCATGTGAAGTACAGGTATTCTTGTGAATAGGGACGATGCACGTGAAGTACAACCACCAGATAATGATAATAAATTCAAGGTTCTTTTTTTTTTTCTTAGAATAATAAAAGTAGAGGTATAATATATGTCTTTTGTACTTTGAGGAGATATATTTAATGATTAAGGGCTTATCTGTGTCCCGATTACATGGTCATCTTTATTTTAGAAGACAATTGACCAAAAAAGGGTAAATAAAAGGTGAGAGATATGTAAATTGGATTAATTACAAAAACTTTTCTATAATTATAGAACTTCTAAAAATATATTCCTTAAACTTCAAAACATAAAATACGTCCCCCTCAATCTATAAAATATTAAAAAAATTGAAGATAATGAATATGATTTATTTCATGTTGTCAAGTAGGCCAAGATATTATAAGGGGAAAACATGATTGGATAATGCATTATGAATCATAATTGTGACAAATTGAAAAAAAAAATATTGCGTTTTGATTTTAATTGAAGATGGATCAGAGAAAATGTTGCGTTGAGATGATTATATTAGCGATAATTTGTTCGACATAGTTTAGAATGCTCGATTAAATTCATTAGCTTAATTATGTAGATAGAATATGAGACAAATGAATTTCACAATTTTTTTTTTAAATCAGGTGACATGCTACAAATCCAACATAAGGAAGAAAACAACATTTTTTTAAATGAAAAAAAAACCTGCATTCCTTCTTTATTAATTAATAATTATAACAAACTGAATTACAAATATTCAGCATAGGGAAATCAAAACTTGGATCATGGATAATTGCAGTGGCTTTATTCCTAAAAAGCAAAAAAGCTGAAATTTACGCATAGAGGGGAAGAATAAAAGCGCAAAAGTAGCCAAGTTAGAGAAAAACTGCTTTGTCTTTATTAATTATTAATAGCATACTGAATTAGAGACAAGTAATGGAAATTTGCAAGCATACAACTCGTACTTTAGTACAAGAAAACAATAGATATGAACGATAAGAAAATTATACAAAATACAACAGATGTCATGATGGCTGAGGATGGAATTTGAACCTTGTCTTTTCTCATTATTATCCCCTCAATAATGGGGTAATTTATAACCAAGATATAAAATAAGATAAAAACTTGAACAAACATCTTGTTTAAATCTCCATTGATGAAGATGGACCTAGCAATTCCTACAAAAAAGGAAATTATGTTCAAGATGATTAGGGCAACCATTGGAGCAAGGAACATAATGGATGTACGGAAATCAAATAGGCCATTTTGATATAGATTGTCTTCTTCATCGTCTTCCACTTTATTAGCAGTATTGAATTTGGGTTCCTTTACACCAACACTCTTCAAAAATGCATCTAAGCTTTCGTGGAAGTGAGAAATTGACTTCATCATCCATATCCTTTGCTCATTAATCCATGTCTTGGATGGCCCTCCTGTTGTGAGTACCTCATACAAACGTTTAAATAAGACCGAGTGGAAAATTAAAGAAACCACGGTAAACAATGTACTCAGGACCTGCACCAAAATAGTACCATAGATATGTACATTAGAAATTATGGCCAAAAGATAAAATTAGAGGTGAAGTTTGGGGCCTTTGTAAAAGTAATGTTTTTTTTTGGTTTTCTTTTTAATTGGTAATAACCAGTTCAAGGTGACTTTCTTAAGTTTTTCTTATTGGTTTCTTTTATTCTTATGTTTGTTTTGTTTGCATTTGACATTTTTTTCCTTTATGTTTTAGTTTTTTAAGACCTCATTTTTTTTAATGTAAGTTTTTGCTTATTACAAAAACGTGCAAGGTGACTTTCACTATTGTATAAATAGCGTAAGATATATGGATGTATGTATGTATAATGTCTTTTCTTTTTTCTTTTAAGAAATTTTTTGCTTATTAAAAAAATGTATATGTACACAGATATGTGAGTGGCCTAATTTCTAGAAGCAAGTCTTGGATATATTTTTCTTTTATTACCTCGGGATATATAGGAACGCCATATAATAGGCAGAGCTGAGGAATGGTGGCAAATTAAGCACCACAAGGAGAAGAAAGAAAGAGGCCAAAATGCAAAGTTCTGCAAAACACATGCTTTGAAGAATAGACATGTGAAGTGGACCATATATTAGAGGGCAATACTTTGAAATACAAACTTCTAGCAAACCAGAGCACCACGTGTGTATTGAATCAGAAAATCATTCAAGTTGGTCGTGCTACAACCAAGGAATTGTGGCCTTGGTGGATCACAATACACAGAAGTCCAACCTTTGCAGTGTAATGTAAATCCTGTTAAGTCATCTTCCACCACCGAACCATAAAGAAATCCCACCTGCCTCATTATTATAATGATACACCACAAAGTTATTAGTTCAACTAAATTAGGCTATTCTCAACGGTGAGCCTAAATTTTGGCTCATTTTTTGTTTCTCAAACTTTAAAAGTTCTTGGTTCCATGAATTTTGATTGAGCCCCACTTAGTCCCCTTTTTTTGGAATTGATTATATTAAAATCAGAATGAAAAAAGAGATTTAAGTACTATCATTTGGCCTCTTTTGATCTATTTTTAATAAAGAAGTCACATAATTGCATTAACCCCTTTTTGCCTCCGTTTTTAACAAAAATTCTAATAGCAAAATAAATAGGATTAACTTAAAAAGTGTAACGTACAAGGTGAGAGTTTTTAAAATTTAAAGCATAAATTAGATATGACCTCAAAGTTTAGGGGAACCGGTGAATATTAACTCTTTAATGTATAATAAATTTTGGAAAATCAAATGGAATAAAATAAGGCTTCAATTCGTTGATGATATAAATTATTCTTGCCTCTTGACCCCATTTTGTGCCAATTTCATAAGTAGAAGAAGCTAATAGTTCCATCTCTTCTATCAATAATGTTGCATCTCTACCTTTCATCATGTTAGGCTTGTCATTGTCACTGTGAAGTGTTTTGACGAACTCATTGGATGGACCAAGAGCTTGCCTAAGTTTCATCGGCTCTATATCAAATTATACAGTCAAACTTCGATCAGTTTATGGCAAAATGTTTATCATATGATTATATTAAAAAAATGTTTATCATGCACAGAAGAGGATTACAAGACAAATTTTGGAGCAAAGTATAAACAGAATGGGTTCATTTAGACATTAAAAGTGAATAACGATGTGATCCAATAAATTTTGAATAAAATTCCACCTATATGTGTGTATTAATGTGAAGGTTTACCTTTTTAAAAATGTCGCTTCCGTATAGTGACAGACTTTTTATTAAAAAAAAAAAAAGCCCGTACCAGATAAGATTGGCCCCATTTGCCCATCTACACCTTCCCATTGCACCTAATTTGACACACACAAAAAAAAAAAAAAAAATTCCAATGTAAAAAACGAAGTATAAAATATATATTCAAGTGTGCAAAATAGATAAGGAAAAATTACAGCACATGAAAAAATTATTAGGGTGAAACTGAAACGTAGCAAAATTTATTTAGAATACTTTTAAAATAGTCATAATATAATTACAAAGGTAATTATCATAAGGACATATCACATTTTGTACTATGTAATTAAACAGTAATTACATATTTAGTGATATCATTTTGAGCCTATACAGAATATTCTGAAACTGCGACTATATTTTAAAATTCTATAATTATAATTATGTGATACGATGTATTAGGAACATGCTTCAATTACATTTTTTTAAGTCTTAAAGTAGGGTCTAGATTGATATAGTGTGTGTATATATATATATATATAATTGGTAATTTATACATACTCTATATGTAAAAACCAGTGTGCACTATGTTGTAGTGTTCTTCACACACATATATGTAATACGTATCGTAAATATTGATCTAAGCTGACTGTCATAGATGTCGTTTTTACTGATGTTGCAAAATTTTTGAGGAAATTGAACAAAAGCAAGAGAGTGTGATATTTTGGGATCAAGATGGAAACACATTGCCTTCCGAGCAACAGTTTGATCATTGCAATTCTTGTCACAGTCTAGCAGTACTAGAATCTAAGGAAAGTTGCTTAGCAATCCACACACCCGTTGCTGCAAAATGTGTGTGTGTGTGCATGTGTGTGTGTATATATATATCACATATATATAGAAGAAAAAAAATATTTATATTAGTCCATATTAGCTAGTGCGTAAAACAAACAAAAAATAAATAAATAAATAAAGGACTGGGTAATAATGTGTATAGGAGACATACCCTTGAAATGGTGAGGATAAGAAGGCCTGTTCACTGGAGAAATCTTGCATCACCTGCTAAACGCACATTTGTTTTATATAATATCATGTTAGTTTATTTGGGGTTATTTATTACACACACACATATTGATTGTGTAATTAATCATCAATTAGGGTTAGGGTAGCAGCATCTTTTTTTTAGGTAGATCACTCGTATTTATTAATAAGAAAATAAAATAAAACAAAAACAAAATAATTATTTGGGGATTTCTTAGGTGAGAATTCTTACTAATAGTGTACGTTTTGAAACTGTTAGATTTGGTCAAAATAACTTTGTTTTACAGATCTGCCGGCTAAAAAAATGACTAGTGTTTACTATTTTTTTTAGGTTCTCATAAGAGAAATTTCTTAATTATTTAATGATTTCAGAGGCTCAAATGAATAAACTAATATATTACGCCAATTTCTGCTTGTATAATATAGAGAATAATGTTATGAAAACATGAGTACCGTAGTAGTATACATATAATTGTGTTGTCATCAGCAATAGTGTTTCTAAAAAGGATTAGATTGCTGATTTCTAAAGAGAGGAGAAAGGGGGAAAAAAAAAAAGGAAAAGAAAAGATTGTTGATTCTCCAAATGTTGCTAATGCAGCTCTAATAAGAGGAATGAAGATCACGTAACGATATGGAAGAGGAAAAGTCTTTGATATTTCTGAAAGCAATCTTATTTAACCTATAAAGCTATACTAACAAAATAGTAAGACTCATTTTAAAATACATTTTACAATAGATCAAGACCTATAATTTTATAAGTAATGGGGTTATAATGTTACGAAGATAAAAATAATTTTTCTATTTCTGATCATAAAGAAATTATATGTTTTTAAAAGTTGCTTTCTGTTTTTAAGAAAAAAAAATTGTTTTTTTAATATCAATGCCAAACACCACTGGTTCTCAGCCAAGTTCGACATCCATGCCGTGTCTGGAAGATGTTGTTGGGCCAAGTCTTGCAATTCAATTGGTTGATAATGAGATAATATTGTCAGTTTTCCGAGAGTTGATTTAGCAGGTAAAAAGGACATAACTATGCAATTGTTAATAAAAGTGATAGAGATATAATTGCTTAAAAGTCTTGGGCAGATTTGATAGCTTGATATTTTACGAAAAAATGTCGGGTAATGATTTGAATATTTATATTTGTGTTTATCATATGCTCTTCGTGTTTGAAGTGAAAAACATTTCAAGATGCGTAAATAGTCAAGTTCATAAACGATTGTTGGTAGTACTATTTTTACGATATTTATTTTTAAATAGTGCCTACTTTTCCATTCTATTGAGCTTTCCCCGAATGTTTGACATATTCGCTCAACCTGTAATAATATAAAGTAAAAAATTACTAAAATATAAAGCTTTTTCATACGTTTTAGTATTTGAATTAAAATTTTTAATTTAAACTATTGTATCAAACATCTTATATAATATATGTCTAAAATAATTAAGATATTGAATCAAACCAATTAATTTTAACCAAAAATAATATTTGTATAAAATGAAAAAAATCTAAAATAAAGTTTTAAATGTTTTTGTATTTTAACCAAAAAAAAAAAAAAGTTTTGCCGGCTTTCCAAATTGATTCGGTTGCCAGCAAAACTTTGAAAAGTCCACGTCGAAAGATCTTGATGGAGACCGAAGTTGCGATCTCCAGAAAAAATAAAAATAAATTTAAAACCAAATTATGGAAATTTGGGGGACAATCAACTGACAGATAACAGACAAGTGACTCATATTAAATGACATGTATTGTTTTTCTAAATTAAATTAAACTATGGTCAAAGTGATGGCGTTATAAGAATCTCAATTAAAAAATCTAAACTGAGATAAACTGGTAAAAGAAATTTTTGACTCAGTATGATTATATAGAATTCTTACATGATGTGAGTTTAATAAAAGAAATTTAGATCATAGTGATCAACAGCTCAACATCATAATCCAGAAATGATAAGCATAAAGTTTATGGACATAACATAGATCTCAGTTTTAATGAGATCATAGAGCATGATTAGAACTTTCTAAGTCATAACGATTATTGAAAATTCAAAAATTTATAATATCCTATATGTATGTTATTAGTTATTTACAAGAGTAAATAATTACGTGAAATTAATAATAATAATAATAATAATAATAATAATAATAATAACACTAATGGAGTCCACAAGCATTGTACGAGCCGCTGTGAGCTTCTTCGATTCCATCGATTACGATGGCGTTGAGGAGCATCATCTTAGGGGAAATACTCAAAGAAGTTCAAGGAAGAAAAGCCCTCGGTCAATTTTGGGCTACCACCATCGGAGAGCCACCACCCACGTCACTTCTTTTGGCCATGAATCCTGAGTTAGATCTACATTGATCGAGGCTGAATTAAGTCAAATTGAGGCCACCAATGAGTTCAACAGGCCAAAAAATAGTTAAAATCAAAGCCCCATCGTCAGTAGTCCACCAGACCCTTCGCACATGCCATTGCGGTTTGCTAGGCTCCAACGGACCTTAGGTTTTGCAATCCCGACCTCCGATCGATGATTCAAGACCACCTCCTCACTTGTTTCGACATTCTAAACGTGATAGTGCCCTCCATTTGAGCTAATTTCATTTTATTGGAAATCATTTAGTATCGACTATACGCAGATCGAGGCGATATAGACTGGAGTAATGGAGTTTGAAATGACATTTTCAGCAATTATAAATCTCCAAGAAGCAATTTTAGCCATGTTATAGTCCCTTTAGGACCATTATCAAGGAAGTTGCTTGGACTGTAGAACTAGCATGATGCAACTTCACCCGCTTAGCTCAAAATCTAGGAAAGTAAGAATTTTGCCTACAATTTGAACATTTTGGAAACAAATGTTATATGTTTTTGTAAAAATTATCAAATGTATGATTTGTGATATGTCAGGCCATGCTATATGATGGTATTTATTGTTATGATCAGTGATATGAGATTATATGTATTGCTATGTCATATCTACAATTTATTATGATTATGTCATGCCATATCATGTGATACTATGATTATGTTATGAGCGGCATGTCATATATGTAGCATTAAATTATACTGCTTACTCACTTTCAGTTAAATTAATTTTATGATTTATAATTTGTAATGCTATGTAGTAACATGTCATACTACGTACACATAATAAGATAAGAAAACAAATAAAACAAGTTACGAATGTCGTACTAACCTCTCGACTTATAGGGAGACTTTGACTCAGATTCGTATAGTTTATGATCTCAGTGTCATTGGGGATCTCGCGAACCCTAACTTCTGAAGGATTGCACGCAGCTGATACGATCATCCGAGCCCAATCAATAAGATAAGTTTAGGATTATATAATTAAGCATAAAATATTCATGCACGTTTTTATTAAATGATTTTTAATTAAATTTTGCAAGTCTAACTTCCTACGTATTGAGCGAAAGCTCATTTATTTATGTTCATACTGTAGGTAAGAAACCTGACAGCAACACTTACTGGATAATGGTAAGCGATGAACGAATGGTAGAGATGGTAATGGATACTGCCTACACAAATGTAATATTTTTGCATTTTTATTTTATGAAATTATGTATATAAAAATCAGTAAATGAAATTACGTAAATGTCTTGAAACTCGGGGTTGTGATCGGACAACCTTAGTCTAGAGAATTATAAGATTTAAAATGTGCAACAAATATATGTCGATTTTCAAGTAAGAAAATTATGACTTTATATGACTTTAAAAATGTTCTTTTAGAAATTTTACATTAAATTAAGAATTGGTTTTAAGGAATATGTTTTATAAAATTATTATTATGTTTGTTTCTAAAAGAATAAGCTTTAAGAAATTATTATTACGATAATTAATTTTCTAAATGTTTTTAATAGTTCTAATTTAAATTAAGTAATGTTTTAAAAAAAGAAATTGTTTTAAAAAATTATCTTTACATTTAAAAGAAAAGGTTTATGGAACTATTATTATTATTATTATTATTATTATTATGTTAAAGAAATTATTATCATGTTAGATTTAAAGAATTTAGTGTTAAGAAATAATTATTATTTCTCTAGAAAAATTATTTTAAGAAATAATAATTATTATTTTGTTTAGAAAAAATTCATTCTGCATTTTAAGTACTTTATGTTAAAGTATGTTTAAGCTTACAATTATATAGTTAAGTAACGGCTACGTAAGTAGGGTCGTTATCAGCACAATGCACCCTAAATTTTAAAATTATTAGCAATCGATGAAATCCAATAGTTACGTTTAAGTTTTTTGTTAATTACTCTTTTTCATATATTGATATTTAATTTTTTTTAAATGGCGAGCTCGACTTTTAAGAAAACACACATGCGAATTTTGTGGCTAAAATTGACAACGTTTTAACGCTTGTGAACTATTAGACCTCAATTGTAAATGATTTCAAAATTCAATGTGCACTTTATCAAGATTGAAAGTTTGGAATGTATTATGTAAAAAATGAATATTTTGATATGCAACAGTGTAATTTACTTGTATTAAAAAAACATTACAACTAGATTGGCATCCTCCAAAACACCTCTTCTACACAAAACCTCCCATTTCAGTTAAATTAAATTAAAAAAAAAATCAACTTAGTAGTGATGTTGTATTTTCATACTAGGAACACGAACATGGTGATCATGTGATATTTGCAATTTAAGAAAAAAGATGACTGTTGATTTTTAAAAAAGTAGACAACTTTTTTTAAAAAAAGAAACAAAAAAGAGAACAATTAAAAGTGGGCATTGAGCTTAAAAAGAGGAACAATTACAAGCTTACATTTTGGTACTATTTTTTTTAAGGGGTACTATATTTTTTTTTTCCTTTTTCTTTTCTTTTCCCCACCTTTTCCACCATTTTAATTTTTCCTTCCTCACATTTTTGCCTCACCGTTTGCCTTTACTGAACTACTCAGACACCTCTCTCTAATTGTACCAAATTGAAAAAATTTTTGCTTTATTATGGATAGAATCTGAGACAAATGAAGTTTCATATTTCTTTTTTGAAAAAATTAGATGGTGTGCTACAAATTAAGCACAGGCTTGGACTTTGCTCCCGATTCATTTTTTGTTAGGATTTCTTTCTCATTAGTGCTTCTCTCACACTTGGACCACCATTTAAATGACTAAAATAGCTTCCATTAAACATTTTTTTCTCAAAACCAAACCCTAGAGTACTTAACTTTCTCTATTCATCTTTATCCTCCTCTTCCTCCCGAAGGATATGAACTCCGACAAGCTCTTAGCCGCCTACTTTGTCCACCCAAGTCAGATACTTTGTGCTCAAGCTCGAGGACGGGCATGGAAAGCACGCATTCATCGGATTAGGTTTCGCGAAGAGGAATGAGGCGTTCAATTTCAAAAGAACCAAATATAACGGTTAGTAATTAAAGTTATTCAGTGAAAAGAGATTGAATTATATTAATTAGTAACACTCAAGAGATGAAGTGTTTTGTATTACAATGAAGGAGAAAATAAAGCTATCTATGAAATGGGAGAATTAAATTCTCATTCTCAATGTACTATGAAATCCTCGAGAGAGAGAGAGGATTACAAACACATTAAAACGCCTTAGTGTGAGAAAATAATATATATGAATGACAAAAAAAGTACACAACATACAATGGATAATACGATGACTGAGGATGGAATTCGACCCTTGTCCTTCCTTATTATCATCCCCTCAATGATAGGGTAATTTATAACCAAGATATAAAATGAGATAAAAAATTGACCAAACATCTTGTTTAGATCACCATTAATGAAGGTGACCCTAACAAACCCCGCAAGAAAGGAGACCATGTTCAAGATGACTAGTGCAACCATTGGAGCAAGGAACATAGTAGATGTACGGAAATCGAATAGGTCCTTTTTATATAGGTTTTCTTCTTCATCATCTTCCACTTTATTAGTGGGATTGAATTTGGCTTCCCTTGCGCCAATCCTCTTCAGAACTCCATCTAAAAATCCATAGAAGTAAGGAATTGACTTCATCATCCATATCCTTTGCTCATATAACCATGTCTTGAATGACCCTCCTGTTGTGAGCACCTCGTATAAATGCATAAATACGGCCGCGAGGAAAATAAAAGCAACCACGGCGAAAGATGTACTCAAAACCTGCAACCCCAACAGTAAAACATATGTATGTTAGGAAATTGTTGACAAAGGATGAAATTAAAGGTAAAGTTTCGGGGCATTTGTAAATGTAAATTTTTTCTCCTTTGGTAATTGACATTCGTAATTTTTTCCTATGCATTTATTTTATTAGGTTTTTTGTTTTCTTTATGTTTTAGTTTTTTAAGACCTTGCTTTCTTTTCTTTTCAATAATTTTTTTTATTATTGAAAAAAGTGCAAGGTGACTTCTGCTGTATACAATACATGCACATACACATATACTTACCATATTATATATACTAATTAAGTACTTTTCCTTTTATTTTTTTCTTTTTTCTTAAGAAATTTTTTGTTTATCCAAAAATTGTATATAGACCCCTTAAAAAAATTTATATATTAGTAGACATGTGTACGAGTGACCTAAAAATAGTGACAGAGCCAAGAGTTTTTGTCAGTCGAGGTACTATGTAAAAAAATTATTGATAATTTTTTTTTTGTGTACAGACATAGTTATTTGTTTTAATTATTAACTAGAGGCACAAATTGCAATTTTTCTAAAAAAAAGGGGCATAATGATATGTTTCAATTTTTTAGTGGGTATAACTATAGTTTTTTTATGTAAAATAAAAGTATAACTAAAATTTTTTAAAAATATGTGAGGAAAAAATTAATTCTTCAATAGTTGAGTGGGGGAACATGCCCCGCTGAACTATAGGTAGGTTCACCACTACCCAAAAACATACGCATGTAACAAAATAAGCGTTCTGCAAGTAAGTTTTGGATATATACATTTATGTATATATATTTCTTTCATAATTACCTTGGGGTATAAAGGAATACCATAAAATAGGCAGAGCTGAGGAACGGTGGCAAAGCCCAACAAGGGGAAGGAAGAAATAGGCCACAATGCAAGTTCTGCATAACACATGCTTTGAAGAAGAGACATGTGAAGGGGACCATATATTAGAGGGCAATACTTTGAGATACAAACATCAAAAAAAGCCAGAACTCCAACGTGTGTTCTGAATCAGAAAGTCATTCAAGTTGGTGGTCTCGCAACCTAAGAGTTGTGGCCTTGGTGGATCACAATACACAGAAGTCCAACCTTTGCAGTGTAATGTTAACCCTGTCATGTAATCTTCCACCACTGAACCATATAGAAATCCCACCTGCCAGCTCATTACAAACATGCACCAACAAAATTATTAGTTCAATTAACCATGCCTGAATTTTGGGTCATTTGCCCCCAAACTTTCAAAATTCCCACTTTGTTCTTGAATTTTGATACTTTTTTGTTAGAATTTTTATTAAAATCAGACTTAAGAGAAAGAGGATTTAAGAGTCATTACGTGTCCTTTTTCTAATTATTTTTAACGAAAAAATCACTTCATTGCACTACCTCTTTTGTATCTATGCTTACAAAATTTCTAAGAGAAGGTTAAATGACATATTTAGTTTAAAAATACAGAAAGTAACATGAGAGTTTTTGAAGTTGAACGGCATATAAAAAATGATAATTGATTATAAATTTTGGAAAATCAAATGGAATGAAATAAGGCTGCAATTCGTCAAGTATACATATTGTACTTGCCTCTAGACCCCATTTTGTGCCAATTTCATAAGTAGAAGAAGCTAATAGTTCCATCTCTTTCTTCAATATCGTTGCATCTCTACCTTTCATCACGTTAGGCTTGTAGTTTTCGATGTGAAGTGTTTTGACGAACTCATTGGATGGACCAAAAGCTTGCCTGAGTTTCATCAGATCTGCACCCAATTGTACGGATCAAATTTTGATATATACAGTAGGAAAAAATACTTAGAACACTATCAACGTTAAGCAACACAGTTAATAAAATATAAGCCCTATTTGTAAGCCTCATAAAATAGGATTCACTCTTTATTAGTGAGTAGCGTTCAACAGTGATTTATTATTAGTAACTTATAGCATTATTCCTGTATCGAAACGGATAAGATATAATTTTAAGTAAAGTATAAATAGAATGGAGTGCGTTTAAACACTATGAATAAAAACACTACAAGTGACAATGATCGATTCGAATAAAATTTGAATTAGATTCCACCAATATGTGTGTGTGAGAGAGATGTAAACGTATGTACCTTCTTTGATAACATCATTTCCGTATAATGACACTCTTTTCAAGAAAAAGCCAGTACCACTTAAGAGTGGTCCCCTTAGCCCATCTACACCTTGCCATTGCACCTAATTCCACACAATAATTTTCCGATTAAAAAAAACCAAAGTACGAAATATAATGAGGTGTAAAAATTATGCTATTATAATGATATTACATTTTATTCTATATAATTACATAGTAATTATTTAATAACATTATTTTGAGCTGTATTAAAATATTCAGAATTTACAGCTATTTAATTAGAGCCATATGCTATATAATTACATAATTATGTACAAGCAGATGTTTCAATCATATCTAGATAGATACAGTCAGCTATGAATAATATTTACATAGGTATAGCGCATTTACGTACCTTATATATAGATCTATGTTCACTGTCATAGATGTCGTTTTTACTGATGTTGCGAAACTTTTGAGGAAATTGAACAAAAGCAAGAGAGTGTGATATCTTGGGATCAAGATGGAAACACATTGCTTTCCGAGCAACAGTTGGGTCATTGCAATTCATGTCACAGTCTAGCATTAGAATGTAAGGAGAGTTGCTTAGCACTCCAGACACCCGTTGCTGCATATATATACATATATATATATATATATATATCACATATATATAAATATATAAGAAAAAATATTTATAATAGTTTAAAAAACAAAAAAAAAATAAAGGTAATAATATATATGTATAGGAGACATACAAGAACATTAAGGGCTCCGGCCTTGAAATTGTGACGATGAGAAGGCCTTTTTTCTCGAGAAACATAAACAAGTAGAGGTATTTTCACAAGCCCTCTATGATCACTCGAGGAATCTTGCATCACCTGCCCAATGTGTATATATTTAATGGGTGTTTAAAAACGTAGTTCAAACTAATAGTTTAAACTATAAACAATATAAAGTTTTTGTATGCTACAGTAAAAAAACTACAATATAAAACTCTTACATGTTACAGTTCTCAAACCGAAACTAATAATTTAAACTATTCTCCTAAACACCCAATAGTACTACGTTAAGTTAGTTTATCTTTTTTTTTCTTAATTTTATTCTTTAATTTTTAGTGAAATTATTTTTCCTCATTAGGTGATTTTGTAAAACTAAGATAGAGGACAATTATCATTAGGATACTAGAGTACATCCAAATTAGATTGGTCCCATTAAAAAAACCCATATCTTATATTAAACCCCTCATTCAATATTATTAAAAAAAATAAAAAAACTCTCTAGAAATTAAAATGCAATTTCATGGTGGTGAAACGGAAAAAAAAAAACAAAAAAAACAAAAATGCTTCAATAATTATATGTTTTTCAACCCCATCAGATCCGTAGAATTAAAAATAAGATAATTTTGACCAATATCTAACGGTTTTAAAACGTACACCATTGATACAAGTTTCTACGAAGAAGCTCCTACACAAAAAAAGGGAGAAGCAACTCGAAAACAAATAGAAATTGGTGTCCTGGGATTAAACTAAACATACCTCCACGACAGCAGGGTGATCTATAGTGTGATTGCTCGTCTTGTTCTTTCCAAACCTTGCATATTCCTTAACTCTATTCTTAAACACCTCGTATTTTTCCTGCACCAAATTATAAAAAAAAAGCTTAGAAATTCACTTCACCGCTTACAATCTAACTCGTTAAAAAAAACATTAAAAAAATGAAATCTGCTTCTTTTTCTAACAAGAAAACACTTAGAGAGAGAACTAGCCTTGATCTTCTTTCTCTCTGCCTTAAACTCATCACTACCAACTAGATGAGAATCCACTTCTTCACCACCAAAGAAATAAGCCTCCGGAGATATATCATCAATCTTATGTCTTTTGCAAAACGGAATCCACCACTTTGCAAAGGCCCAAGCTTCTCTCAAACCACTTAAAGTCAAAGAAGAACCGCCATCGTCCGACAAATACACGTGAAGCTTCTCCGCCGGATAGTCTATCGCCATGGCCGACAACACGGTGTTCATCACTTTTAAAGTGGGCTCCTTTTCCGGATCTGCAGCACAGACGAAAACGTCTATGGACGGAAGTTTTTCGTCTCCGGGCAATCTTTCGGGGAAGACAGAGCGAGTTACCGGACGCCACCGATAAGCTTGGCCGAGGAGCCAGGTAAAGGAGAGGACAAGCTCGGAAGAGGAGATGAAAAT
Organism: Artocarpus heterophyllus; assembly: GCA_025403435.1. Taxonomy (NCBI): domain Eukaryota; kingdom Viridiplantae; phylum Streptophyta; class Magnoliopsida; order Rosales; family Moraceae; genus Artocarpus; species Artocarpus heterophyllus. Next base: position 8,053,585 of record CM046341.1, read on the forward strand.
CCATGGAAGTATCAGCAACTTGGGTGTGGTAGACATGGCGTCTTGGAAGAAAAAGGAAGCCCTATAGTAAAGGAGAAAGGATATGGCTATCGAGCGTAGGATGGTATGAGCTCTGTTGATGAAGATGGAAATTTTATTGACATGGCAGAGATGGAAGGGCAGAGAGTTCTCCATTTTTTTCTGTAGTTTCTGTTCTCTCCGGCGCATTTTTTGCCGGTGAATAGGGGAGCTATATATAATAATTAGCGGAATCTAATAATCTGCAATATAGACGTGACCACAATTTTTAAAAATAAAAATCTCTATAATTTTTTGGTAGAAAACATAAGGGTTTTAATAAATGAAACTGACGTTTATTTGTGACGTTTTTGTTTCCTTTCTTCATAGAATTATTGTTTATTTTATTTTTTCTTTTGTTGGATTAATTACCATTGGGGCTGATTGTAAACTTTTTTTTTATTTTTGTTTTACTTTTTTTCTATCTTTTAATAAATGGGTTGAGGATTTCTTTAAATTATTGCTGATATAATTGAGATGTGTCTCTGTATAGAGTTCATGTCTTTTCATTTATTTGAAAAATAATAAGTCGGTGAAGTACGTATTCTCTTATCATCATATTTACAGAGAGAAAATTCTGTTGACTGCCACTAGTGGGGCCCAAAATGACTTCCATGTACGACACTGTACGCATTTCTCTCTGTAGTTACACGTTAACTAAATCTAAAACTAGTATAATATGCAATAATTCGTCATTAATTAGTTGAAAAACTAATAGTAATAATTTATTTTTTTTTTTTTCATATTGAATTGTACATGCATGACGGTAAAAAGAGCCGGCAAGCACTGATAAAAGCTCATTGGATAGAAACCAGCTACTAATTATTTTGTCCTTAATTTATATAAGATTTTGGTACATAATATTCTACCAAGCTCTGTCATAGTCATTTGTGCTCGTACGTTTTCCCAATTACGTGAATTTGTGGATACCGTCAGCTAATCAAGTAGCAGCCCTCTCTAGATTGGTCCATCCATATCGACAAAATCGTAGTTCGTGTCACATTTGGTCCCATACTCCACATGGTGGATCCACATTATCGATATTGGTTAGGCAACAGTCCTCTCTTTTGTGACTTGCAACTACCAATATTCGATATTTGGAGCAAAAGTATGTCTCTATATGTCATACCAAGGCACCTTAGTAGAGACTTTAGCACAACTGATGAGTCATAATGTAGTGAATTAGCTCTGGTACTAATTGTTGCAAATAAATTTATTGGGTAGTACTCTCTTAAAAACCGATTTGCAGGGGAGGGCATCAATAGCTTATAAACTCGTTAATTATCTTATATTGATAATGTGAGATTTTGGTATCTAACAAAAACATTTAAAAGCATTTACACTACACAAGCAAAAAAGTGCCGAGCAAAAAAAAATGTCGGCTTAAAATAGCAAAAGATAATACTTTAGGATATCCAACCAAAAAACAAAAAAGAAAGGAGCTCATGAAAAAGGTCGTTCTGGCATATTTATCTCATAAACTTTTCGTGCTTTTTCAATGTGGTTCTTAAATTTTTTTGTGGTAATCAAGTCTTTAAACTTAATAAGGTATGGCAATTAAGCCCTAATTAATTACAAGCTTCCTTCAAAACTAGAGCGAAAAACGATTGCCTAAGACGCACATTGATGAGACTTAGAAAATGCACTTTTTTAACGTTAAAATCAATCATTTTGTATTAATATTTCTCATAAAACTCCTCAATTATAGCAATTTAGTGATAAACAGTATTTTAGTGTCTCAATGTGAAAATGTGTTTAAAAATATTTTTATGTTTAATAATATTTTTAGTAATTTTTAGAGTCATTTTGGTGTGTTAAATATGTGCTTAATCTATAAATAGTTAAAACCATAAAATTTATATTATGTTATTTTATTTTGAGTCTTAATGTGTTTGATAGTGTGCTTGAAGTTTGTAAATATGTCCTATTATATTTTAGTAATTTCTAAAAATATTTCTAAGTCATAAAAATCATATCTATGCTAAACCGAAAAAGACTAAAAATTTTAAAAGTTTGTATTTAATTTTGTGTGTTTTAATGTAAAATAAATATTTATAATAATTATTTTGTTTGGAAAATAATTAATTTTAGTGTGTTTATGAATTTTAGATTTGAAATTTGGAGACAAAATGGAACAAACGGCGCAAAAAAGATAAAATTGGACATCAAATGGATCAAAAACAATTTAAAATTCGCATTTGGATATGAGATCACGTGGTGCGTTTTTGGCCCTTGGATGAGCCGCCTAAATGATCATGACCGTCTAAGAAGGGACGCGTGTCATGGCATTAGTTTCTTGTCAGCCAGGCTTCAGCAATGCGTTCCACATGGCGAGATATAATTGGCGCGTGCACAACACACGCAGACAAACTTCATGTGCTTCGAGAGTAGTTCTTCAGCTACACGTGCTCTCGTCTTTTCATCCATCCGATTGTTTGTTATATGGATAAATTTTAACAAGATGGGCAATTAGACTACCTGTTTCACCTAAATGAAATTATTGTTTTTTTTTCAAAAACAAATAAAAAAACCAAACATGGACTAAATGAGATTATCTCATATTTGATAAATTTGAATGCGTGCCTCTACATACGTGGCATCTTAGTGGATAATTGACTGTTTATCCGAGCGGCTGGTCTGGTTTCAAGTCGAGATATATAATTTCATCCAAAACAACATATAGCAAAAAATTTTAAAAAAAAATAAAAAGAGTTAATTTTGAATAAATATTATCTATAAATTTACATGAAATAATATAATCAATCCGCTTTAGTTAAACAATCTTAATTATTGGCAAACATTTCCAATTAATAGACCACTCTTGAGAGATAATAATAATAATAATAATAATAATAAAGTAGAGACTACTCAACATTATTAGTTTCAACTTTTGCCACACAAAAATTTCAAATTTCAATTGATGTTCTCCTTTGAAACTTTGTTGATTTACTAATAAAGATGTCATAGTAGGCGGCACCAAGTTCCTAGATATGTACACATAATGTGATATATATCCGTCTCAAAAAATGAAATTTAGGAGTCAAATTTTTGGGCCCTTTTAATTTAATGTGACCAATTATATATTCATTGCATGCTTTTAGTACGATTCCTTTCGAGTCACTCATCAAAATTGGTTGGTCCCCTATGATTCCTTCTTGGAAAGTCACTTGTATTAATTTCGCAGTTTCATTCATCCTCCATTATATAGACACATTGTATTTAAACTGTTGCTTAAGATATTAGCTTTCGACAAAGACTAAAAAGGTAAAAAATGAAAGCACAATATTCTTCCTTATCTCTCTGAAGTCATAATACAATGTTTGAAGCCAGAATGAGTTAATACTCTTTCTTTTTCCCCCCTTCAAAAAATTTCAGGATTATGGTATCAACTTTAGGTACAAGATATAGAAAAATAATCCTTGAACATAAATCAAATATATAGCACCATATATGTAAGATCATAAATTCAAAACATATTATTTGCAGAGACAGTGGCAAAGTCGGGCTTGTATTTTAGTAGGGACATATGTTAAATTTTTTGTTGATCAATTATGTTAAATTTTTTGTTGATCAATTATGCAAATAATAAAAAGTGTAAAGTTTAGGGGGGGCATATATGTAAAAAAGAAAGAATTAGATTTTAATGTAGACTGGATTAGAAAAATCACAAACTTTTCAAAGTTATTTAAAAAAAAAAAAAAAAAAAACTCAGCGGGTGTGGCTGCTGTCACTCGTCTTGATCAAATGGCTCCCTCACTACGTAAAGAGGCGATTATGATAGAAAGATTAATGTTTAAAAAGAGAGATTTATCGCTCTTTAATACATCACATAGAAGCATTTCAAGTGAGAAAGTGAAAACCAGAGATTAATTAATGAAATTAAGTGCATTATTCTCTACATGCAGTTAACCATAAGAACATATTTAACTAATTAATTAAGTAGTAGCAATTGGATTAAAAAAAGAAAAAAGTCATGGCCAGCTGCATAGAGAACAAACGTCTTTTTGTTCACATTTTATGCTTAGTCCAATGACAAAGGCAATTCAGTTAATTGTTAGGTTCATGAACACCAAATTTCAGAAAGCGGCTTTTCTCTCTTTCGATATTGTCACCAAACAGTTGCCGCCCACATACGTAGAAAATACTGTTAGATAAGCTGGTTCTAGGGCATTTCTTTTCGGTCGAGTTAAATCCCATTTCTTGTAAGAGCTGTTGAGAAAAAAAAAAAAAAAACTTCTCGGATGGAAACTATCACCAATGGATATGCATTTTGTAACTGTTAAATCTGATCAAAGTATCGTTTTTATACAAATTATCGGCTGAAAGGCATATACACAATGATAAGTATTTTTTTTTTGTTCTTCCAGAAAAAAAGGCCAAAAAAAAAGGTGTTTGCTAAATAAAAGTTGGAACAATTTTAACAAACAAAATGGTTTTTTTATATCTCATCCAACAACCAAAAAAATAAGAAACACATATACCCTAAAAAAATAAACTATATAGCAGTATTACTGTAACACCCGCCTATTTTTATGTAATGAATTGCGTTAAGTTAGTAACGACGTTAATGATATTTTATTAATAATTTATGATATACGTAATGATAGATGATGTTAATGTTACTAACTTTTTATGTCAAGTTTTATGACAGGTGACGACCGCATGGAATCGTTATGCTCAAGTGTTCATGATTATTTTAATGTATGTTTAATTATGATGTAATGATTATTTGAATGTTTTAATGTTTGATATTTAAGGACAGTTCGGCAGGCCAGACTTTCAAGTTCGGCAGGCCAAACAGTCTGCCAAAGATCGGCAAGCCGAAGGAAACCATCGGCAGGCCAAACGTGGCGGAACCGGCAAGCCGAAGGGGAAAATCGGCAGGCCGAACACGGTTGACGAGCAGTCAGTAGAAATCTCTCCAAATTTATAGCTGAGTTAATTACGTTAATTGGGTGATTTATTGTGATTAATTAGCATAATAATGGAATAATTTTATCAGTTAAGGAAATTATAAGGTTGACTTCGCATTGATTTGTCTGATTTTAAATGGTTTCCCATTTTAAGAGGGCAAAACATGGTAAGTAGGGAGTGATTGTTTGACTTTCCTTCTTTGTTCTCCTTCCTTCACGCCAATTAACACCATTTGAGTCAGAAAAATTTCTGACTCAATGAAGAGTTTTGACTCTCCTTCTTTGTACGTTATGTCATCAACTTAACGTTAAAAATTTTTAACGTTCTTTTTCATCTTTTTCTCTCATCTTCTCACTCTTTTCTTTCTTAGTTTCTGAGACGTTTTCTCATTCCTCTCTTCCTCTTCTCTTCTCCACGAATTCCATTCCTTCTCTCTCGAAAATTTTCTGCAAGAAAATTGAAAGAAAAAGTTATATTTTCGGTGGTTGAATTCAAGGATTTTGAGAAGAAAATTTTTAAGGTAAGAATTCATTTCTTTTGGTTTTTTTGAAAGCATTTCTCCTCCTCAATCCGTCTACAATATTTTTCTCTAGGTATTGTAGTTTGTTCTGAATTATTAATATTTTATGCATGTATGTGTTATGTAATGTTTCTTCAAGTTTCATGTCATTTTGGTGTTTTTATGAAAAATATGAATTTTCTATCCTCTACCCCTCATAGTAAAATATTACTATTTAACATTGATGCATGAAAAATTTAATGTTTATTCAAGAGGTAAATGAATGATGTTTTTCATGAAAGTTGTCAAGAATGTACATGTATAATGTATGATGAATGTATTTTATGTTATGAAATATTTTATATGTTTAAAGAATTTTGATTGATGATGAAATATTTTTATGATGTTGGAATATATGATAATAAGATGTTTGTATGAATTTTTAAAATATAGGTATTTTAAATTATTAGAAAACGTTTTCAAAAGATTTTCATATTTGTAATGTATGAGATGTTTTGATGATAATATTTAAGGAAGCATGTTATGAATAGTGTTTATATGTGATGATAATTTTATGTTGTCACAATGATGATTATGAATTATGTTTGTAATATGAGATGAATGTATATATGAATGTTATATGAATGAATGTTTTATGATAAGTATTAATTTTATTGTATTTTTTTAATGGATAAATAGCATGAACACTCAAAGAAACGAGCACATTGAGACCGCAGCGTCGTCACCAAAAGTATATTAAGGTTAAGTAAGCTAGCATTAAGGTATGTATATTCTCACCTGCAATATGACACGTTTTTACAAGGTTTGATGATATATCCACAATGTTATTCATGATGATTTTATGGTTATTTTCCTTAAAGGATTTCTTATGAAAGATTTTTATGATTTAAAGTTATGTATGTATGATGATGACATGTTTCAAAGTATGAAAATTATGTATATATGTATCACCTAATAAGTGTTGCACACCAATGTTATGAAATGAAATGTTAAGATGTTATGTTTGGTTTGGGATTAACTATCCTTCTCCTCTCATGACGGCGCACCTACAATGATGTTCATGGTGCAACACTTGGGCCCTTAAGATAAAATGAAATAAGTTTTAAAATGGTCAATGTAATGAAAGATATGTTTCTATGAAATTGTGCTTAAGGCACTTTTATGATATGATGACAATGATGATGATGATGTTTATGTAATATTTTAAATTGTGAGAATTATTTGTACTTACTAAGCATTAGCTTAATCATGTTTTATGTCATGTTGTAGATAAGGGTAAGAAAATCATGGAATAGGTGGAAGACATGGGAAGGCATGTGAGCACAAGGCATGATGAATTGTAACCAAAAGAACGCCAAGAAGAATAATTTTATGTTTTAAATCAAGCTTTATATTTGAACATTATTTTTATGTTAAGTTTTAAGAATATTTGAACTATGGTTTTATATTCTATTTTAACATTTTAAGGAATTTTGATCTTCCGCATTTTTATTAAAAGTTGCTTTTGTTTTAAAAATTAAGTTTTCCTTAGAATTTTGGCTCGGTCGGCCTGCCGAACATCTTTGGTCGGCCTGCCAATGTCCGAAAGTTCGGCCTGTCGATCACGTTTTTGGCCTACCGGACGATGATGAGTTTTTAAGTCAGTTTTGCAAAGCCTCTGTCGGTCTGCCGGTTGAGAAGCTCCGGCCTGTCGATCATGTTTGGCCTGCCGAAGTCCCAAGTTCGGCCTGCCGAACTGTGGGAATATGTAACTTTTAAGTGATGTGATGTTTTTTTTATAAGTTATGATTTTACAACTTGGTATGTCTATTTTATTAAAATAAGTTTATGATTAATTTAAAGTATAATTGAATAAATTATAATATGAAACAAGTTAAGCAATGTTATTTAACAATGTTAAGTTATTAAAAAAAAATGTATGTATATGAATGGATCCTGGTTAAGTATGTTTAATTACTCTTTCAACTAAAAGTATCATTTAAGTTTTGCTTTCATATACAAGTTTAAGTACAAATAAGTATGAATATAAGAATGAAACGACATCTGTGACGTCTAAAAAGGGGCGTTGCAATTACTCTCTTAATTATTCCTCCCCTCATAACAATATGAATATTTTTAGAATTAATAACAAAACCTCGGGGAAAAAATTCATATCTTACTAGTTTAGAACTCGTAATGAAAAGGTTTTTTTTTTTTTACTCAAAATAAAATTTTCTCCAACTTTCCCCTTTTTGTTGTTTTATTCTCGATTTTGTTTATTTATTTCAGATTATTTGCCTTTGATTTTGTTTTTCCTTATTATTTCTGGGCTTTTTTTAATGGTTTTTCTGCCCCCTCAAATTCTTCTCTTTCGCACCATCTTCTTCAATCAATGCCGTGGGCTTCAAGTTTTGCAAAGGAAAGACAAGATTATTATAATTATTTTTTCTTTGGGAAGCTAAACTCAAATGCCCATGTTTTGCATTGGATCGAATTAGCAAAAACCTTGAGTAGAGTGCGGTTCAATAAATATGTGGGTGTGGGATCTGGGGAAGTGATGACCCCATGTTACATGTTTTGCCCTCTCATCATATGTGTGTGTTTTCTCATCAACTACTTTCAGATCAGATCATCCAGACGTTGTGGCACAAGTCATGGGAAAGATTGCTTTCTTTGTTTTTAGCTCTTGAGAATCCGAAGAGAAAATGCCGTATTTAGACGTTTATATTACATGTTCAAACTAAAAACATTATACCAATTCAAATTATGTGAGTAAAACACCGTAACAACACTAGTTCAAACTGATCTTTTTTCAAATTGAACTCGGTGAACCAAACGCTCTTAATTTATCCACTCTAAGGTTCATTGGATAGATAATCATGTTCAAATTAAACCCAAACATAAGTAGGGTTGTTATTGAACTGTAAGTATTGAATTTATAGAATGGACAATATTGAGGTTAGCTATTGAAAATTTTTTATTTTAACAAGCAAGTAGTTAACTACCTGTTAGTATTTTGTATTTATTAAATGTTGGATAAATAGTTTAGATTTACCAGACCAAAAAAATTGGGAATATTATTTAAAAAAAAAATCTAATTACGCTGATAAGTTTACCAGGCAAGCAAGTAGTAGATAAGCTCTTGAACTCCTAGAGTTCACACAGATTCTCTGACTTCGTGCTTCGAGGCCTCAAACTATTGTGCCTCATATATTAATTTAAACATATCCGAATTGCTTAATAATGGATTTATCACCAAGCCAATTCTTTATGTATGTATGTAATTATTATTATTATTATAGTGTAGTGTCCCTATTTGAGTTTTCGTTAAAAGATGTTAACGACGTATGCTAATAGAGTTTTACAAAGGTGTGAGTTATTATGACTTGATCCTTCCGGAAACTCTTTTGCCATTGTATGCCTCTTATTATTATTATTTTTTTGTGTTGTGTCCCTATTTGAGTTTTCGTTCGACGATTTTTAACGACACGTTTATAGAGTTTTATAAAGGTGTGAGTTATTATGACTCGATCATCTCGGAATTCTTTCGACATTATATGCCTTTATTATTATTATTATTATTATTATTTGATAAAATTCTATGGAGATGACTTAAAATAGAATTTTTTTGGATACCAATCTAATTACGATGTCTTGATATTCTGTTTGAGGCTTATCTTTTTATTCCGAAAAAGAAACAAGAAAAAAAGAAGAAGCAAATCTAATTAAATCTAACGATTTCGTGCTCTATTATTACATGAATTCAGTCTTGGTTCGAAGTTTAGAATCGTGTACGAAAATAATTAGAGTCTAGTCATATATATGTGCATGTGTATATATATATATATGATCTTATATAAAATAAAGTTTAAGTGGGTCAATGGAATTGATGTTTCAAGCCCCATTGGGCCATGTTTAGCTACCCTTTTTTGTGTAATTTAAGGTATCCGGTTCATCTGATCAGGAAGAAAGTAATGGCAGGAGAGACAGAACTCAGAAGCTGGGAAAATCAATGTATTTTTGTCACGCAGAGAGCAACACACAATGGACATATTAGCAAATGTTTAACACCATGGGGACACATGAACTAATTGGTGAGAAATTCAGATGGGCGCAAAAACCCTTTTAGATTTCTTTTTTCTGCATTCCATATCCATGTGCATTACCATATGTACATGCTTAAGAAAAGCTGGCGGAGGGGTCCCCATTGCAATATATGCACATGCTCATACAACACTACATGTGTCTCAGATGGCCTTGCGAGCGTTATAGCCATAGCTTTATAGATAATAATAAAAAAAAAAATTAGAATTATGTATTAAGAGCCGGAGTAGAAGTCAACCAAGTCCCACTTCATTTATTCAAAAAAACAAAATATTGATCAGCCACCTCACTTAACAAGTTGATCTTTTACAATAAAATTTTAAGTTCTTAAAGGATAAATTTTCATTATAGTGTTAAAGTCCAACAAGATCAAATGAGTAATCCGATCTATCAAATTTAAAATTGATGACTCCAAAAAGAGCACCATCTTACTGGGGCATGTAACGGGTAAAAAAAATTGAATCCCATGTCATTTAAATGTGAAAACAAACACCATATTAATCCATCCCACTTAACATGTTAGTCTTTTAGTATAAAAGCTTAAGCCTAAATTCCATTATTATACAGCTAAGTAGTCACACACAGATGTTTCAGTATATATATATATATATTTGGTAGCGTTTGGAATTGGCATGGCGCTACTTAGGATAGTGAAAGATTTTTTGAACACAAAAAGATAAGTACCTTCTTTTTCCCTGCCCCAGTGAAGCCAAACTTGAGCCCAATGAATGGTGGCACAGTGCCTGCGAGGATGACCTATGATTTTGTGCCGTTATATCGTCATTTTTTGGATCTTTGTTACGTGTTTTGGGTATATATGATCCTCTATATACTATTTGGGTTTAGTTGGCAACCACGTTTTTATTTTACTAGCAAGAAAGGGAAAATAAAAAAAGAGGTGACCTAATTAGTTATTTTCATATGGCCTGTGTAAGCTAGGATCTAGCTAGGTGGGTTCCATGAAAATTCATTACGTTTTGGGACAGTAAGCTGGAAACTCAAGAGTGAGGACCAAAGTGGAACCTTTTGTGTGGCTCATAATTCCGACTTCTTTCTCATTTCTGCATACACATCAACTCAAAATGGAATGAGAAATGAAAAATAAACTGTACGAAGAGAGATTTGTGATTATATGGGTAAAAATATTGCCAACCCTAGGCTTGGATTTACCCTCTACTGGGCCACATTAAGGGTCTGCAAATACTTTAAAATGGACCAGATCCTATAGGTAGCTCACATGAGTACATGAAAGTGAAACGATGGATTTTGATTAATAAAACAATAGGGTGTTTCAAAACGTAGTTGGAACCATAAGTTAGAAAAAAAATACTATAGTATATAAGAAAAAACACTAAAAAAAAGTATTGAAACAGCAAAATTATGGTTCTAAGAGTGTTTTCAAACACTCCAAATTCTAGGAGTGAATGTGAAAATCCTACTTTGTAGGGTTGGTATAGAAAAATACCAGTTCAGTACGTAAATTACATTTCAACACAAACAAATGACAAAAATATCTACACATATCTTTTAATTATGATCTCTTTCTTCTTGTCTCTGTTTTCCACTTACTCTTACTCCCTCTTGCTCCTCCCCGTGCCCCCATTTTTGCACAACCTCTAGACTCTGTCGGCATCTTTTCCTTGTCGCCAAGCCGGACTTGCATACTATTTTCTCATAGTTGCAACTAAGGGTATTCATCAGCCAGTTTTGTTGGTTTTTGGTAAGTCAGTTTCCAATTGACAGCGGTTGGTTTTGAGAAAATGGAACTAAGAGCCGACCAAATAGATAAAAAATTGGTTGGTTTTTCGCTGGAAACGGTCGGTTTTGTGACGATAGGTTACGATCGGTTTTCGACTAGGGTAACAAGCCAGGATACTAAAAGTAATCTAGTAGTTGAAGCGCAATAACATATCTTTATTTGGTTGAATTTAATGTATTTAGTAGTAGAAAGCAAAGGAAAATTTTATATAGAATAAATCTACTAAAATTTATATGAAAAAAAAATTTCATTAGAAGCCCTGAATTTGTTGGTTTTCATCTTATATGTAATGGATATATTACATAATATATATTATAGAGTTCATTTAGGAAACACATTGGAACTTGAAGTTGGAACTTAAACATTGTAGCATGTGAGAGCTTTACAATGTAACAAACTTTGCTTTTTATTGTAGAATATGAGAACTTTATACTGTAGTAGTTGAAATTTATTTTTTTAACGTGTTTTCTAAACGAACTCATACTAACTAAGACAAAATGTTATTTTTGAAAACCAATCGTCAAAAATTCATGGGTGGTCGGTTTTCAACCAAAGGCAATTGATTTTCACCTATAACTGATTTTTCAATTTTGCTTCGGTTGGTTTGATGGTTTCAGTCGGTTTTGGTTGTTCTTTTTTTTAATAGCCCTAGTACCAATGTCCCAACGGTGAGATCAATGTCTCCCCATGACAAAGTCAGCATTCCTAGGCTCTATGACTGGCGGCCGCCACACACAATTGTGTATTTTTTTCCCTCTTTTTTTTTTTTTGTTAACTTTACTAAGGTATTTGACATTTTCAGTTTCAACTAAAAGTTTTAGTTGCTATAGTGTAAAACTCTCACATGCTACAACGTTAAAAAAAATAAGTAAGAGTATAAAGCTCTCATATGCTACAATAGTTTTGTAACACCCGAGATTTCTAATGCATTAAGTTAAGGATTATATTAAGACAAAAAGTACCGTTGAAGGAAAAATACTGTATAATAACATGAAAAATTATACAGTATTAGAATAATACAGTGTAAGAATTAGATTGTTTAAGGTAATGCAGTATAGAAATTAGATTATTTAAGTTAAAACAATATAGAAAGAATACTGCTAAATGAAAACGTAGATATGAAAAAGGTTATGTTTGGCCTCCAAAACTAAACAGAGGCAAGTAAAATATTTTTATACAGTCTAAGGATAGGAGGTACACTGTTTTGACCATGGCAGTGTAGAAAAATACTGTGTGACAAAAAATTACACTGTGTAAATTTTTGGGTCCCATAAAGGGGACACCCAACCGAATTTGATTGGGCCACCAAGCTTAGAAATGTGGCCCAATAGCATGTCGCCACCTAGGGTATCCTTATGGATGACCATGAGTCACCTAAAGGGATAAACAAGCATTTAATGCAGATTTTGCAAAAAAATCCAACTTCTCCTTCCTCCAAGCCACGGCCACCATGGGAGAACCATCCCAAGAATTTTCTCAAACCCAATTCTTTGCCAAAATAATCCCATTTAAGTTCAAGAAGCAAAGTCTAAGGATTTTATCAAGTTTTAAGGTAAAAACCTAAATTTTTTCAAGTTTTCTTGGGTGAAGAAAGGTGAAACGCCCCTTAGCTCAAACGTCACAGATGCCGTTACATTCATACATTCGTACTTTGTAAAACTTTAAACATATATATAATATCAAACTTAAATGGTACTTTTGATTTTAAAAGTACTTAAACGACCTTAACCAGGATCCATTTATACATCTAATTTTTTTTTTAACTTATCATTATTTAAAATAACATTATTTAACTTATTCCATATCATAATTTATTCAATTATACTTAAATTAATCATGAACTTATTTAATAATATAGGTTTATCAAGTTGTAAAAATCAAGACATAACAAACATCACATCAAATCTCCTTAATCAACACATTTTATTTTAAAGTCACTAACTCCACAGTTCGGCAGGCCGAACTTGGAATTTCGGCAGGCCAAACATCATCAGCAGGCCGAAACTTCTCAACCGGCAGGCCGGTAGAGGCTTTGCAAGATAACTTAAAAATTCAACATTGTTTGGCAGGCCGACCAAGGGTGTTCGGCAGGCCGACCGAGCCATAAACCTAAAGAAACTTATTTTGCCAAACATAATCAACCTTTCATAAACATGCGGAAAATCATAATACTTAAGATAATGAAATAAAATATGAAATATAGTTCAAAAATCCTTGAAATGTTTATCATAAAAATAGTGTTCAAAAATATGAAACTTTATTAAAAACATAGAAACGTTTTTCTTGGCGTGCTTCCGGTTACAATTCATCGTGCTTTTGTGCTCACACGCCTTCCCATGTCCTCCGCCTAGTCCATGATTTTTTTACCCTTATCTGCAACATGACATAAAACATGATTAAGTTAATGCGTAGTAAGTACATATAATTCTCACAATTTAAAATATTTCATAAACATTATCATCATCATCGTCATCATATCATAAAAGTGCCTTAAGCACAATTTCATAGAAATATATCTTTCATTATGTTGACCATTTTAAAACTCATTCCATTTTTATTTTAAGGGCTTAAGTGTTGCACCATAAACATCATCATAGGCGCGCCGTCATGAGAGGAGAATGATAGCTAATCCAAAACCAAACATGACATCATAACATTTCATTTCATAACATTGGTGTGCAACACTCTTTAGGTGATACATATATACATAATTTTCATACTTTGAAACATGCCATAATCATCATGCATAACTTAAAATCATGAAAGTCTTTCATAGAATTTCTTAAGGAAAATATCCATAAAACCATCATGAATATCATTATAAACATAACATCAAATCTTGTAAAACGTGTCATGTTGCAGGGGAGAATGTACTTACCTTAACGCTAGCTTACTTAACCTTAAAAAATGCTCATGGTGACGACGCCGCGGTCTCGTAATGCTCGTTCCTTAAGTGTTCTTGCCATTTATTCATTTAAAGATGCAATAACATTAATACATATCATGAAATATCCATTCACATAAAATTCATTCTCATAATACTCATGTATACATTCATCACATTTTACAGACATATCTCATAATCATCATCGCGAAAACATACTTTTATCATCTTATAAACATGTTATTATAATCTTTCTCAAATCATAAAATTACCTTAAGCATATAAAAACAAACCATACATTTTAAACATATTTATCTTTCAAATAAAACATTTTTGAACAATTCAAAACACACATACTTTAATTTAATAATTCATACAAACATCTTATTTTCATGCATAAAATTATTTCATTATCATAAAATCATTTAAATATATATATAACATTTCATAATCAAAAATCCAAAAATAGCATTATTAAAACATTTTTTTTATTGTAATCTCATAAAAATTTCATAACATAAATTACATTCATCATACATACATATGCATATTCTTAACAACTTTCATGAAAAACATCACATTTACCCAATGAATATCATTACATTTTTCATGCATCAAGATTAAACACTAATATTTACTGTGAGGGTAGAAGATAGAAAATTCATATTTTTCATAAAAACACCAAAATGACATGAAACGTAAAGAAACATCACATATTACATTCATGAACATCATTATGGAAAAAAAAAACTCAGAACAAAAATACAATTCCTAAAGAAGGATATTGTAGACAATTGGAGGAGAAGAATTTCTTTTCAAAAACACCGGAAAAGTTCATACCTTGAATTTTCTTCTTAAAGTCCTTGAATTCAACCAACAAAATATGACTTTTTCTTTCAATATTTGCAGAGAATTTTTGTGAGAGAGAGAGAGGAAGAACTCGTGAAGAAGAGAAGAGAAAAGAGAATGAAAGAACGTCTCAGAAATGAATGAGAGAGGAGTGAATATCTGAGGAAAAAGCGTTAGATTTTTTTTTTAACGTAATGTGCATAAAGAAGAGTCATTACTCTTCATTAAGTCAGAAATTTCTGACTGTTTAGAGAGGCAAGAGGCGTGGAGGAAGGAGAGAAAAGAGGAAGCCAATCAATCACTCACAACTTTCCATGTTTTGCCCACTTAAAATGGGAAACCATTTAAATTAACACAAATCAATGCAAAGCCAAACCCCTTATTTCCTTAACTGACAAAATCATTCCATTACTATGCCAATTAATTACATTAAATCATCCAATTAACGTAATTAACTCAGCCATAAATTTGGAGAGATTTCTGTTGACTGCTCATCAGCCATGTTCGGCCTGTCGATTTTCCTCTTCGGCCTGTCGGTTCCACCAAGTTCGGCCTACCGATACTTCCCATCGGCTTGCCGGTTTTTGGTAGACTGTTCGGCTTGTCGAACTGTCCTTAAATGCCATAGATTAAATCATTCGATTCATCATGCATCATAATTAATCATACATTTAAAATTTCACATGAACACTAGAGCACAACGATTCCATGCGGTCGTTACCTGTCATAAAACTTGACATAAAAAGTTAGTAACATTCACATCATACATCATATCATATAACATAATTTATTAATAAAATTCTTTAATAACGTTACTAACTTAACGTGGTCCGTTACATAAAATAGGCGGGTGTTACAATTCTCCCCACCTTATAAAAGTTTCGTCCTCGAAACTTAGAATAAATGTGGATACATAGCTTTCATGTCATCTTTACATTCCTATGTAGCTTTTTCAACTTGCTGATTTCGCTATAACACCTTGACCAATGGAATTTCTTTATTCCTCAAAGTCTTGGTTTTTTGATCGAGTATCTTCATTAGCTTTTCTTCATAACTTAAGTCTTCTCGTATCTCGATCACTTGTGGCTCAATCACATGCGTAGGGTCTGGAACATACTTTTTGAGCATGGAGACATGAAATATATCGTGCATTGTAGACATTTCAGATGGCAACCTCAGCTGATAAGCTACTTTGCCTATTCGTTTAACAACTTCATAAGGACCGATGAATCTTGGGCTTAGCTTGCTTTTCTTCCCAAACCTCATAACCCATTTCATTGGTGCAACTTTTAAAAACACATATTCGCCTACGGTGAACTCTAAAGGTCTTCTTCTTTTGTCAACATAACTCTTTTGACGGCTTTGAGCGGTCTCTATTCTTCTTCTTATCAACTTTATCATTTTAGAAGTTTCATTCACAAAGTCGGTTCTTTCAGCATCTACGCTTTCCAATAACTTCTTTTCACCAGTTTCGTGCCAACATATAGACGATCTGCATTTTCGCCCATACAGTGCTTCATATGGTGCCATCCCAATTGTCACCTGAAAGCTGTTGTTGTAAGCAAACTCTGCTAACGGTAACATTTTACACCAGCTGGTCTTAAAATTGAGAGAACATGCCCGTAGCATATCTTCTAGAATCATGTTCGTCCTCTCTGTTTGGCCGTCAGTTTAAGGATGAAAAGCCGTACTGAAATGAAGCCTGGTTTCCATTGCAGTCTGTACACTCTTTCAGAACTTAGATGTGAACCTACCATCACGATATGAGATGATTGACTTGGGAATCCCATGAAGTTGTACAATCTCCTTAACGTAAAGTTTCGCTAACCGTTCCATAGAGTAAGTGATCTTGATAGGAATGAAATGCGCCGTCTTCATCAGCCGATCCACAACTACCCAAATTGCATCATAACCGTTCGTAGTTCTGGGTAAGCCGGTAATGAAATCCATTGCTATTTCCTCCCATTTTCATTCTGGTATTTGGATAGACTGCAGTTCGCCACCAGGTCTCTGGTGTTCAGCCTTTACTTGCTGACATGTCATACATGTCTTCACATACTTTGCAACATCACGTTTCATTCTAAACCACTAGAAGTTACCTTTTAGATCATTATACATCTTTGTTGCACCTAGATGAATAGAGTAAGGAGTGTCATGAATTTCTGCTAAGATCTTTTCCCTTGAATCATCAACATTAGGAACACATAAACAGTCCTTGAGATACAGAGTTCTGTCATCCACAATACGAAACTCTTGACATTTTTCTTCTTTCATTTCTTGCTTGATCCTTACAAGGCTTACGTCGTCATCTTGCTTAGTCCAAATTTCATCATACATCGTCGAGCGAGAGAGAGTGCTGATAGCTGGCCTGCCATAAGTTCTAAACCGAAGTCTATAATTTCCTTCCTTAAAGGTGGAGACATTGCTTGTATAGACATCAACGTGGCAATTGATTTCCTACTTAGAGCATCAGCCACTCGGTTAGCTTTTCCAGGATGATAAAGGATTTCACAATCGTAATCCTTCACCAACTTTAGCCATCTTCGTTGTCTCATGTTCAGGTCTCTTTGAGTGAAGAAATACTTCAGACTTTGATGATCAGTGAAGATCTTGCATTGGACCCCATATAAATAGTGTCTCCATATCTTCAACGCAAAAACGACTGCTGTTAACTCGAGGTCATGAGTAGGATAGTTCTTTTCACAATCCTTTAGTTGTCTTAAAGCATAAGCAATCACCTTTTCATTCTACATCAATACAGCTTCGAGGCCCATCTTGGATGCATCACTATAGATTACGAACCCATCATTTCCTTCAGGAATTGCCAACACTGGAGCCGTTGTTAGTCTTTTCTTCAGTTCTTGAAAACTCTTTTCACATGCATCCGTCCATTCATACTTCTTTCCCTTGCAAGTCAAGTTTGTGAGTGGGGCTGCTATCTTGGAGAAATCCTCTACGAATCTCCGATAATAACCTGCTAGACCCAAGAAGCTCCTTATTTCACTTGTTTTCATCAGTCGCTTCCAATTGAGTACAGCTTCTACTTTAGCAGGGTCCACCATAATCCCATCCTTTGAAATAACATGTCCCAAGAATGACACTTTATCCAGCCAAAACTCGCATTTGGAGAACTTAGCATATAACTGGTGTCTTCTTAAAGTCTCCAGTATAATCCTTAAATGCTCCTCATGTTCTTCTTGATTCTTAGAATAGACAAGAATATCATCGATAAATACAACAATAAATTTATCGAGGAAATCCTTGAATACCCAGTTCATCAATTCCATAAAGGCAGCAGGTGCATTCGTCAGACCGAAAGGCATAACCACAAACTCATGATGACCGTACCTCGATCTGAAAGCAGTCTTTGGGATATCTCCTTCTTTAATCTTCAACTGGTGATATCCCGATCGTAGATCAATCTTTGAGAACACTGATGCACCCTTAAGCTGATCAAACAAATCATCAATTTGAGGCAACAGATACTTGTTCTTGATCGTCACCTTGTTCAACTCTCTATAGTCGATGCAGAGTCTCATAGTGACATCCTTCTTCTTTACGAATAAGACTGGAGCACCCCATGGTGAGTGACTTGGCCTGATGAAACCTTTGTCAAGTAGCTCCTTTAATTGCGTGTAAAGCTCTTTTAATTCTGTCGAGGCCATTCTGTAAGGCACTTTAGAGATTGGATCGATGCCTGGTGTGAGCTCAATCTCAAATTCAACTTCTCTTTCTGGCGATAGACACGTCAGATCTTTAGGAAACACATCTTCATATTCATGAACAACATGTACATCTTCAATTCTTGTCTTTCCCTCTTGGCTTTTGTCTACAATGTTTGCCAGATAGCCTATGCAGCCACTTGCTAAAAGCTTCCTTACTTTCATTGCCGATAGAAACATGTTGGGTTTCTTTCTGGTCTCGCCAACATAAATGAACTTCTGATCACCTTCAGGACGGAAGATCACCTTTCGTTTTTGGCATTCGATTGAGGCATTATACTTACTTAGGAAATCAATCCCAAGAATCATGTCGTAGTCATGCATGTCGATCACAATGAGGTCGATGAAAAGTTTCCTATTAGAAATCCATAGGGGTACTACATGCAAATAGTGCGTGGATAATATCACTTCCCCGGAGGGTAGTGTCGTAGTGAATCCCTGTCTCATAGGCTCTAAACGAACCCCTAACTTCTTAGCATGTGACATAGATACAAAAGAATGCGTGGCACCCATATCAAAAAGAAGATAAACATCATTAGATAAGCTTGTTATCTGACCTGTGACCACATTAGAGGCTTCAGCAACCACTTGTTCTTTCGTCATGGCATAGATTCAGGCGTTCGTCGGTGGGGCTTCAATTCTCCCTTGACTAATTAGTGGCCCTTCAAGGGAGGCTTGCATCTGATGCAGCTGGGCTTGAGGAGGAGCTCTTTGCGGGGCATTAGCATTCACCAGCTTGTGGCAATTCTTTACAAAGTGGTCCTCACGCCCACATATGAAACATTGGTTTTTCCCTAATCGGCATTCTCCTGGATGTTACCTTCCACATTTAGCACATGGTTGAAATCGTCTGTCATTGTTATTGCGCTGACCATCATTGTGCCTTTTGTTATCTTGGCCCTGCTGGTTTTGAGGATTACCCTTCCTCTTGTTATTCCTCCAGTTCTGGTTGTTGTTGTTGCTGTTGTTGTTGTTGTTGTTCCTGTGGGGAGGGCGGTTCTGGTTGTTTGCATTGTTGGCTTGTTGAGCCGACTGTGGCTTGTTCCTTCTTAGCTTGGATAAATGAAACTCAGCACGCTGGGCTCTCATAACAACCTGCTCTTGATTCTTGGGTGGACTTGCCCCATCCACAATATCAGCAATATCTGGCCTAAGGTCTCTGATCAGTCTTCTGACCCTTTCACCTTCATCCATAACCATTCCTGGACATAGATGAGCAAGCTGGTCAAACTTTGTCACCACATTTGTGACTGACATATCCCCTTGGCGTAAGCTCTCGAACTCCTCATAATGTTTCCTCGTGACATTCATATGGAAGAACTTTGTGTTGAATTCATGTACAAAGTCAGCCCATGTCATCTCTTCAACATTCCTGCTCTATTCAAAGCCATCCCACCAAATCCTGGACTCCATGGTGAGGCAGTATGAGGCACAGAGGACCTTTTCATTGTCCGTGAAATCCATAAGTCATAAAGTGGCCTTAATCGTCTTTAACCATCCCGAGCTACTAGCAAATCCTTAGAACCCTCAAAGTCTGTTGGCTTAACCCTCTTCCATCTGACCATAAGAGGTTCTTGATATGCCGCTCTTGGTTCAGCAACAGGCACAGGGACTTCGTGGACTTGTGGCTGTGGAGGAGGAGGAGGCACGTCATTGCCTCGTCGTTCATCATTCTGGCCATTGGCCCTTAAAGCAGCAATCTCCCTTCTTTGATCCTCCAACTGCCTTTGCAATGCAGTGATCATCGTCATGAGTCTTTCGTTAGTTTGGGTGCGAGTCTGCATTCTTCTATGTCCGTCCATCGTTAATTTCCTAAAAGAGTTAAGACTTAGAAAATAATCTTCCATTTATGAGACAGGTTTCCACTACTAGATCGTTAATCATTAATCATTCAAACCTTAATCTTATCATCATACTTGTATCAATATATCTAACTTAATAACATACTTACTTGGAGGACTTGGATTGACGTGTGGCGATATGAATTGTAATTGAAAAAATCGTTCTGATGCCAAAGCCTGAAACGCCCCTTAGCTTGGACGTCACAGATATTGTTACATTCATACATTCGTATTTGCTTAAACTTTAAACATATATATAATATCAAACTTAAACGGTACTTTTGATTTTAAAAGTACTTAAACGAACTTAACCAAGATCCATTCATACATCTATTTTTTTTAACTTATCATTATTTAAAATAACATTATTTAACTTATTCCGTATTATGATTTATTCAATTATACTTAAATTAATCATAAACTTATTTAATAATATAGGTTTATCAAGTTGTAAAAATCAGGACATAACAAACATCACATCAAATCTCCTTAATCAACACATTTTATTTAAAGTCACTAACTCCACAGTTCAGCAGGCCGAACTTGGAATTTCGGCAGGCCAAACATCATCAGCAGGCCGAAACTTCTCAACCGGCAGGCCGACAGAGGATTTGCAAGACAACTTAAAAATTAATCATTGTTCGGTAGGCCGACCAAGGGTGTTCGGTAGGCCGACCGAGCCATAAACCTAAAGAAAACTTATTTTGCCAAACATAATCAACCTTTCATAAAAATGCGGAAAATCATAATACTTAAGATAATGAAATAAAATATGAAATATAGTTCAAAAATCCTTGAAATATTTATCATAAAAATAGTGTTCAAAAATATGAAACTTTATTAAAAACATAGAAACGTTTTTCTTGACGTGCATCCGGTTACAATTCATCGTGCTTTTGTGCTCACACGCCTTCCCATGTCCTCCGCCTAGTCCATGATTTTCTTACCCTTATCTGCAACATGACATAAAACATGATTAAGCTAATGCTTAGTAAGTACATATAATTCTCACAATTTAAAACATTTCATAAACATCATCATCATCATCATCATATCATAAAAGTGCCTTAAGCACAATTTCATAGAAACATATCTTTTGTTACGTTGACCATTTTAAAACTCATTCCATTTTTATCTTAAGGGCCCAAGTGTTGTACAATAAACATCATCATAGGCGCGCCGTCATGAGAGGAGAAGGGTAGCTAATCCAAAACCAAACATGACATCATAACATTTCATTTCATAACATTGGTGTGCAACACTCTTTACGTGATACATATATACATAATTTTCATACTTTGAAACATGCCATAATCATCATGTATAACTTAAAATCATGAAAGTCTTTCATAGAATTTCTTAAGGAAAATATCCATAAAACCATCATGAATATCATTATAAACATAACATCAAATCTTGTAAAACGTGTCATGTTGCAGGTAAGAATGTACTTACCTTAACGCTAGCTTACTTAACCTTAAAAAATGCTCTTGGTGACGAAGCCCCTTGTAGTGCTCGTTCCTTGAGTGTTCTTGCCATTTATTCATTTAAAGATGCAATAACATTAATACATATAATGAAATATCTATTCACATAACATTCATTCACATAATACTCATGTATACATTCATCACATTTTACAGACATATCTCATAATTATGATCACGAAAAGATACTTTTATCATCTTATAAACATGTTATCATAATCTTTCTCAAATCATAAAATTACCTTAAGCATATAAAAACAAACCATACATTTTAAACATATTTATCTTTCAAATAAAACATTTTCGAACAATTCAAAACACACATACTTTAATTTAATAATTCATACAAACATCTTATTTTCATGCATAAAATTATTTCATTATCATAAAATCATTTAAATATATATATATAACATTTCATAATCAAAAATCCAAAAATAGCATTATTAAAACAGTTTTTTCATTGCAATCTCATAAAAATTTCATAGCATAAATTACATTCATCATACATACATATGCATATTCTTAACAACTTTCATGAAAAACATCACATTTACCCTATGAATATCATTATATTTTTCATGCATCAAGATTAAACAGTAATATTTACTGTGAGGGTAGAAGATAGAAAATTCATATTTTTCATAAAAACACCAAAATGACATGAAACGTGAAGAAACATCACATATTACATTCATGAACGTCATTATGAAAAAAAAAAACTCAGAACAAAAATACAATTCCTAAAGAAGGATATTGTAGACAATTGGAGGAGAAGAATTTCTTTTCAAAAACACCGGAAAAGTTCTTACCTTGAATTTTCTTCTTAAAGTCCTTGAATTCAACCAACAAAATATGACTTTTTCTTTCAATATTTGCAGAGAATTTTCGTGAGAGAGAGAGAGGAAGAACTCGTGAAGAAGAGAAGAGAAAAGAGAATGAAAGAACGTCTCAGAAATGATTGAGAGAGGAGTGAATATCTGAGGAAAAAACGTTAGATTTTTTTTTTTTAACGTAGTGTGCATAAAGAAGAGTCATTACTCTTCATTAAGTCAGAAATTTATGACTGTTTAGAGAGGCAAGAGGCGTGGAGGAAGGAGAGAAAAGAGGAAGCCAATCAATCACTCACAACTTTCCATGTTTTGCCCACTTAAAATGGGAAACCATTTAAATTAACAGAAATCAATGCAAAGTCAAACTCCTTATTTCCTTAACTGATAAAATCATTCCATTATTATGTCAATTAATCACATTAAATCATCCTATTAACGTAATTAACTCAGCCATAAATTTGGAGAGATTTCTACTAACTGCTAGTCAGCCGCGTTCGGCCTGCCGATTTTCCTCTTCGGCTTGTCGGTTCCACCAAGTTCGGCCTGCCGATACTTCCCATCGGCATGCCGGTTTTTGGTAGACTATTCGGCCTGCCGAACTATCCTTAAATGCCATAGATTAAATCATTCAATTCATCATGCATCATAATTAATCATACATTTAAAATTTCACACGAACACTAGAGCACAACGATTCCATGCGATCGTCACCTGTCATAAAACTTGACATAAAAAGTTAGTAACATTCACATCATACATCATATCATATAACGTAATTTATTAATAAAATTCTTAATAACATTACTAACTTAACGTGGTCCGTTACATAAAATAGGCGGGTGTTACAAAAGGAAGGTTAATTCAAGGTATTTTTGCATGAAAATGATTCCTAGGAGGGAGTTCAAAGGTGTAACACCCACAAATTTTGATGTAACAAATCATATTAAGTTAGTAACGATGTTAAGGAAATTTTAATCATAATTTATGTTATATGTTATGATTTATGATCTTAATGTTACTAACTATTTATTTCAAGTTCTATGATAGGTGACGACCGCATGGAATCATTGTGCTAAGTGTTCATGTTAATTTTAATGTATGTTTAATTATGATGCAATAATGATTTGAATGTATTAAGGTATGGTATCTTAAGGACAGTTCGGCAGGCTGGACTTTCAAGTTCGGCAGGCTGAAAAGTCTGCCAAAAATCGGCAGGCCGATGGAAACCATCGGCAAGCCGAACTTCATGGAATCAATAGGCCAAACTGTGTAGTCGGCTGGCCGATGACAGCTGACGAGCAGTCAGTAGAAATCTCTTCAAATTTACGGCTGAGATAATTACGTTAATTGGGTGATTAATTGGCATATTTATGGATTAATTTCCTCATTTAAGGAAATAAAATGTTTGACTTTGCATTGACTGGTATTGTTTTAAATAGTTTCCTATTTTTAGAGGGCAAAACATGGTAAGTGGTGAGATGATTTGTTTGACTTTCCCTCTTTGCTCTCCATTCTCCACGCCAATAACTCATCATTTAATCAGAAAATTTTTGACTTAATGAAGAGTTTTGACTCTCCTTTCTTTTTACATTATGCTCATTAACATTACGTTAAAATTTGTTTAATGTTCTTTTTCCCCATCTCTCTCTTCCTCTCACGTCTTTCCTCTCATTCATTCTGAGACGTTTCTTATTCATCTCTTCTTCTTCTCTTCTCCACGAATTTTATTCCTCCTCTCCCTCAAAAATTCTCTGCAAGTAATTGAAAGAAAATTGATATTTTTGTTGGTTGAATTCAAGGATTTTGAGAAGAAAATCTTTTAAGGTAAGGACTCATTTCTTTTGGGTAATCTGAAAAGCATTTCTCCTCCTTAATTCGTCTACAGTATCTTTCTCTAGGTATTGTATTTTGTTCTGAATTTTTAATATGTTATTCATGTATGTGATACGTGATGTTCCTCCAAGTTTCACGTTATTTCGATGTTTCTATGATAAGTTATGAATATTCTATCCTCTACCCCTCACAGTAAAATATTGCTGCTTAATTATGATGCATGAAAATGTAATTTTTGTTCAAGGGATAAATGAATGTTGTTTTTCACAAAATTTAGTAAGAATGTTCATGTATATGTTATGCTATGGACTGCAAAGTTTGGAAATGTTTTGATGAGCAAATTATATGTTATGAAATTTCTTTGAGATTAGGTCAAGAAAATTGTTTTAACAATGTTAATTTGTACTTTCATTTTATGTAATGTTTTATATGTTTGAATGATTATATTGATGATGGAATAATTTTATAATATTGAAATGTATGATAATAAGATGTTGGTATGAATTTTAAAATTAAAATATATGTGTTTTAATTGTTAGAAAATGTTTTCAAAAGATTACTCATTTACCTTATTATTATTGTTGGCAGATTTTCATGTTTGAAATGTATGAGTTATTTTTTATGATTATAGTTATAAATGCATGTTATGAATTATGTTTATATAAGATGAATGTATATGTGATGTAATATGAATGAATGTTATATTTTATGATAGTAAGTATTAATTTTATTTTGTGTCTTTAAATGAATAAATGGCGTAAACACGCAAAGGAACGAGCACATCGAGACCGCGGCGTCGTCACCAAATCATATTAAGGTTAAGTAAGCTTGCTTTTACGGTAAGTACATTCTCATTTGCAACATGATACGTTTTTATAAAGTTTGAAATTATGTTCTTAACAATGTTTATTCTATGATGATTTTTATTTAAAGATTTCTTATGAAAAGTTTCTATGTTCAAAAGTTATGCATGTATGATGATGACATGTTTCAAAGTATGAAAGTTATGAATATATGTACCACTTAATAAGTGTTGCACACCAATGTTATGATATGATATGTTATGATGTCGTGTTTGGTTTGGGATTAGCTACCCTTCTCCTCTCATGACGGTGCGCCTACAATGATGTTTATGGTGCAACACTTGGGCCCTTAAGATAAAATAGAATAAATTTTAGTATGGTCAAGAAATGAAAGATATGTTTCTATGAAATTGTGCTTAATGCACTTTTATGATGATGAGGATGATGTTAAGAATTTTTTTTTTTTTAAATTGTGAGATTTATATGTACTTACTAAGCTTTAGCTTATTCAAGTTTATGTCATGTTGCAGATAAGGGTAACAAAATCATGGATTAGGCAGAGGACATGGCAAGGCATGTGAGCATTAAGAAGATGAACTGTAACTAGAAAAACGCCAATGAAACAAAATTTATGATTTAAGTTATGGTTTATTATTTGAACATATTTTTATGATAAGTTTTAAAGAACACAAAAATTATGTTTTTATATTTTATTTCATCATTTTAAGAATTTTGATCTTTCGCATTTTTATGAAAAGTTGAGTTTTGTTTTAAAATTAAGTTTTCTCAAGTTTTTTTTGGCTCTATCGGCCTGCCGAACATCATTGGTCGGCATGCTGATTTTTGAGTGTTCAGCCTGCCGATCACATATTCGGCCTGCCGAACGTTAATAAGTTTTTAAAGCCTAGATTTGCAGAGCCTCTGTCGGCCTGTCGGTTGACGATCTCTGGCCTGCTGACCATGTTCGGCCTGCCGAACTGTGGGAGCAATTAGCTTTTAAATGATGTGATGATTAATGTGTTATGATTTAGTAATTTAGTATATTTATTTTATTAAAGCAAGTTTATGTTCCAAAGTAAAGTGAAATTAAATTATGGATTAAGTTAATGAATGTTGTAAAAAAAAATGTATGTATAGATCCTAGTTATGTTTTCCTTAACTACGTTTACAATTAAACTATCATATAAGTTTGTACTTAAGGTTTATCTAAATAAATAAATAAGTATGTAATGTATGAATGTAACGACATCTGTGACGTCCGTAAATGGGGGCTACAAAAGGAGCCTTGGAAGGATAGAAATCAAAAGAGTACTATTTGGGTAAGTTTTGAATTCTAAAGTTTTGAAATTTTATGAATTTTGTTTAGATTTTTATTTTTTTAAACCCATGTGGGTTCTTGAGCATGTATTTGATGAAATTTCATGTCTATGTGATGCATGACATGTGTAAGTTGTGAAATTTTGGTTTATGCTGCAAAATAGTAGTTTTTGCAAAAAGTATTATTTTTGTAATTTTAGTATTAATTTTACAAAAATAATGAGTGGGCATGAAAATGATTGAAACAAGGGTTGGAACTGCCTATGCAGGGGTAGATTTATTGTTTAAAAATAGATTTTTACAAAAATTTCCTAAGACTAAATTGAAAGAAAAAGTTCTTTCTCGGTAGAAATAAAAAATGGCCCAAAAAAACCCTGTACAATGGGAATTTCAAAAAAGTTACAACACAAAAGTTGTAGATCTCTATGAAACTGTTAGGACAATATGGACAATTTCTTAAAATTCTACTCGGTTTAAGAGTTATGAATTTTACAAGAAATTATTAAAATTAGAAAAAAAAATTAAAGGGCAAAAATGTCATTTTTCTAAAGGATTTTGAATATGTTATTGAGCAAAAATGTTTCTCATGAAAAATGGAGACTAATGGTTTAAAAAGATTATTTTTAGTTCTGAAAAATGCAAATATTTTTGTATTGGGCCAAAACTGTAAATTGTGTGAAAACTGAGTTTTCACTAGAAAACGTTGGTTTTCTATACTGCTATAGGCAGTAAGCATTATATATGCTAACTTTTAAGGATTTAAAGTTCAGTCGAGGAATGAATGAAAGAAAAAGAGTTAAGGGCAAAATGGTTATTTTGTAAAAATGGTCAAAACGGACTCGAAACGCTTGATGTCAGGAAATGCTCCTTAGTGGGAATTTTCCATAATATGTAGATAATTGAATGTTAAAGTTGTAATAGGTTTTATAGAGTTACGAAGTTGATGAAAAACCCAAAAAGGGTAAAAAATGTCATTTTTACGAAAACGGCTAGAACGGAGTTGAATACTTCGAATTAGCATAACGTCCTTAGACAAAAAATGTTCCGTAATACGTTAAGTAACGTAACCGTCATGTGTGACAAGAGATTTAATAAGAGATGTTCAAGTAAACGAAAGGTAACTCGGTGGGTTACAAAATTAAGTAAAGGAAAAGGATAAACCAATAGTGTACAAGTCAAGTTAAAAGGAAAGAATGGTTAATATTTACGTTTTATTATCAATCAAGTGGATTAATAAAAAGGAAGTTAATTAATGAGTTGGTTGTCGTATGATCAGGACACAGAAGCTGACCAATGGAAGGAAAAAGAACGAGAAAGGAACGGAATAGAGAACGCTGGGGCATAGTCTGGTTAAGTTCAGACTTCAACTACAACATGAAGTAAATAGTTTTCAAATGCTTACATATATGTTTGTAAATGAGTTTGCAATTATTATGCAAGTTTCTTTTAAAGTATGTTTGCATTTATTATGCAAAAAGTTTTAAAGATTCAAAGCAAGATTTGCAATGAATTTGCAACTGTAATGTTTAAAGTCTATCTGCATATTGATTTGCATAATGTTTTTAAAAGTTCAAGTTATGATTTTTAAAGTATTTAAAGTATGTTTTGCATTTTGATAATGCATAATATTTTATAGCTTAAGTTATAAATTGTATGATCAATTTGTTATGCAATAAGTTGCATTTGTTATGCAATAAGTTTCAGAATAAAAGTTATGATTTGTAAAATATGATTGCATTATATGATGCATTTGTTCTGCAGTGAGTTTCAGAGTACAAATTATGATTAGCAAAATGCATTTGCATTTTATATTGCATTTGTTATGCAATAAGTTTCATTTGTTATGCAATAGATTTTACAGTACAAGCTATGACTTGCAAGTGTGTTGCACATGATGTGATTACATTTGAAATGCTCACTAAAGTTAATAAGAAGGTAACGTAAAGATAAAAAGAAAGTGTCATACCAGCCTCCTTGTTGTAAGGTAATGAAAGTAAAGTTAAAGTTAGACCTTTTAGATGTGAGGTACATGACCTCGATGTTCGATGGTCTCAAGTCTTCCGCAAGGAAAGCATCACGTTTATGATCTCACGATTAATGATGTTGGTACGAACACTAAAGTAAGATAAGGAAAGATAAAGAACAAGGATAGAAAGTTAAAGTAAGATAAAGAAAGTTAAGAAACAAAGGTAGAAAGTTAAAGTAAGAAAAAAATGTTCATAAAATGCTCATAATTGAAGTTCATAATTGAGCATAAATGAAAACATGCATTATTGATTTTCCTTGTTATGAAACATTTATATGCTATGGAAAACATTCTAAGGAATGTTTTATATTAAGTGTTTATGAAAACACAAATAACGTTATGAAGAGCAATCTGAGGATTATTTTATGTTAAATATTTTATGAAAAGCGTTTATGAAAAAAGTTATAGAAATGCTTTATGAAAACGTTTATGAAAAACGTTTTAGAAATGTTTTATTAAAAATGTTTATGAAAATGTGTATACAAAATGTTTTAAGAAAAAGGTTTACATGAGAAAAGTTTTTAAAGCATGTTTAAATGCTTTGTGAGATTTTGTTTGAACTTACTGAGCGAAAGCTCATAAAAAGTTTCTTCTTGCTGTAGGAGTATGTGGGCAACTGGTAGGACCCGTTAGAAGAGCTGGGTGTTGCGGAGGACGGATGCAAGGATTTAGGTATGGATACCACCACAGTTTGCTTCCGCTACACAAAGAAAAGGTTTTCCACTATTTAATGTAATGGTTTCAAGGTATTGAGAAAATCACATTTTTAAGAAATGTATTTAAATTTTTACGATATATTTACGAAATGTTTTATTTTCTTATAAAGTTAAGTTTTGATCAATGATTCAGTAAATGTTTCGTATTAAGTTTTAAGAAACGATTTGAAATAGTTATAAAGTCAAGTGTTGAGCGATGTCTCAACTTGAATGGCGACAGAGATTACAACAGTTTTTAAGTACGTTTAAAGACTGTTTAAAGAAAAAAAATTATTTCAATATTTTTCTTTCTAAGTAAGTAAGAATACTGTTTAAGAACGATGTTTAAGTAAGTAAAGTAATGCCTAAATTTGTGGATCAAAATTTGAGATCTTTATGTTTGCGAATCTTTTCTTTTTCAAACTACTGGTTTACACAAAGTAGACCAACAGTTTACTTTAATTTTGTTTTTGTATAAACAATTTATTTTTTTCTCCTCTAGACATCTGTTTGTGTAAAAATAGACTAGTGATTCACTTTAAATCAATATCTAATCTAAAGTTTCGTAATTTAATTTGAAAATTTTTGATTTAATCTAAAATAAACCAGTGGTTTTATTAAAAAAAAAAGAGTAAACCAATGATTCATCAATAAGTAAACTAATAATTTAGAGTGATATGGAGTTTATAACTGAGAAAAGTAATTTATGTCAAAGCCAACAAAATTGCTAAAAACTGAAGGCATATCTTTTGAAGCGATGCCAAGATTAATATTCTTAGAAATTAGTTGTCACATAATTTATGGGAGAATATAGAGGATGCTGCTCTAGCAAGAAAGCATAAAACTTTTGCATTGATTAAACGCTGTAAGATTTTTGCCCCTCGTTCTCCTTTTGTATGTTGACTAAAGATAGGGAGACTTTTATCATGAAGATACAAAACTGAAGAAATTAAATGGGACACATTTTCTAAATTCATCTAATTTTTACTGTCTTTAGTATTGATGGACCCATTGGTTTAATGAAATGGTGTCATTTTTTTCATTGGCTTAATTAAGGGTCGATTTCACAAATAGCCCTTACAACACATTAGCTTTTGATTTTTATTTTTACATATTGTGCTATTTCAAAGTACAAAGTTGTTACACAAAAAACCACCTGTTATTTTTTGAATGAAAATTGCACACATGAAAGTTTAATGCTCTTCTCATGGATAAGAAGGAAAATCGATTTGTGGTCAAATTTTATTTTGAGGAAACCCAAAGCCAAACAAAAACAAATTTGACGGTAAAATTGTTGGACTAGATCTTTGAAAAATAATAAGTTAAAACTGAAAATACTATAACATGTAATAGAACAAAATATTAAAACATTGGAACCGTAAACTGAAATTTTAACTGAGACCGCCAAACAACCTAGTCTTAATTGGTCCTTACCTCTTTGTTTTGAATATTGTTTTGTTCGCGCAGAACTCGGTTACAGATTGGGGTTTACATTTGCTTGGCGGGAAATTGATAACTAGTCATTTGGTCTGTTTACATGGACCCAGAAAAAGAAAGAAAGTCAAGAAGGGAGAATTTTGTATGAAATCGATGGTGAAATGCTTACATACAGCTTGAGCTAAGGCGTTTGAATGATAGATGAGGATGATGATGTCGGAGGCATTTTCTGAGATTGGAAAGAGAAATCTGAGAAGTTTTTGTCTTCGTGTTTGACGTTTCAAGTTTTTTTTTTCTCATAAAAGAGTTCAAAAGCTTTTCTGGATTTAAATTTAAATATTTCAAGAAAAAATCCTTGTCGGTGAAAATATCTAGAGAAAATTTATATAAATTGTGAATATTTATCTTAAAGCTTGATATTTATTTTTATGTTTTAGGATATGATAAACATAGAAAAAAAACTTGCAAAATAAAGAGGCTGTACTATATAATCAGATCAAAAAACAACGTGTATAAATAATTAATTATAAATGTTAGATAGAAATCTCAATAACAAAAAAAAAAAAAAAAAAAAACTCATAAACTACAAACATGATTCGTACTTCATCCTGTTTTAAGCAACATTGGCCTCATAACATTTCATGATGTCTGATCATCAAAATTCACAAGCACACTAGGTGCTTCGTTAATGATGAAAGCATATAACTAGTATCAAAGAAATGGTATAATTTCCCTAAAATTTTGTGCATGGAAAAAAATTTCTCTTAGATTTTTCAAATTCCTAAATTCTCTCTTCCTTTTCCTCACCTATTTTCGGTATTAAATTCGCTCCTGTGATGGTAGGACTAGAAAGGAGAATAACACTTGAACCGTGCCACTATGAGGCATAGCCTTCATTGCATCCACAACTAGTGACGATGCCGTTGCCTTATGCCAGAGGCGACGGCTAAAATTAGGAAATTAAGGGTGGGATTTCAAAATATTAAGACGTTTATGGTTTAAAGAAAAAATAGTAATATTGTAGTAGACATTGAACTTATTGTGTTTTGTAATTTGGATCAAAATCTTTCTATTGTTTTAAAGAACCCTAAATTTGAAAAGGCGTAGCAGTTATGGTCCCATATAGAGAACAAGGCGTAATTAATGAATGGAAATTATTGACTGTTTTTGTCTAAAAATTGGAACTAATCTTTTTAATTTCTTATTTGCAGTCTTATGTAGTGATTGAGAGAAGAATTGAAACTGTATTTCAAAACCGTACATTGTAACTTGTGAGAGCTTTACACTACAGCAAATTTTTGCTTTATATTATATCATGTAAGGGCTTTATACTGTTTGTAGTTGAAGCTACATAGTTAGAACTATAACCTCAAACACACTATTAATTTTCATCTATTACTTGATATTCTTTATCGGTCGATTGGACTATACTGTCAATGAATGCCAAACTCACTATAATATCAAAACTCTCAATTATTAGGGTTCCATCTTGCAAATTACTGACAAAAAATATAAGATGAAATCGTGAAAATTAACCTCTTTTTTTTTCAATTTATAGTAATATAGTATTTTCTTCTTTCAATTTAAAGATTTAGATTTTTTTAAAAAATAATTATTGAGTAAATCAATTACTAAATTCATTTATTTATCAATGTTTAATAATTAAGATTTATCAAATTTGGATAGTTGATAAGTTGACTGCCAATCTAATTTAGATGTGACTTGCTATCTTGATGCCTAGTGGTCTAATCTTGCAGTCCATTTAAAAAATAACTTACCAAATTTTATAAAATAATAATATGATAAATCATGATTGACTATTTTTTTATATTTACTGAAATTTTCTCAGCTTTTTTTTTTAATTGACTTTTCCTGAAATTGAAAAATGCTTAAACCATGCCCAATTTTAAAACACCCTACTTCCCTCACTTCCAATAGGGATACTCTTGGTTGAAATGACGTCGACCCTTAGTTGGGTAGATGTTAGCGGGACAATTCCAAAGTTTGAATTTTTAAACCATCCATTTACTAATATTCTTAAAAATGATTTTTTTTGCTGAAATTATTAAAATTTTTTGTTAAAAGTTAGATATATATAAACACCAATTTTGATTCATACGATCATATACCATAAGAAAATTCTAGTCCCAATAAACAACTTGTTCACATATAAATTCTAGTGAAACACTTAATGGGAATAAGTGTGTATTGAGTTTTGAAATCAGGTACCCATAATCGAGCACATCAATGATTCTTTAACAAATTCTTTGCAATCAATGAAAATATCTGATTGATCAAAATCGAGAAGCCAGTATTACAAAAGCTACCTAACATCCTCAAGACACAAGCTTACAGGAGAACCAAACACTAAATTCAACCGAAAGTATATAAGCTCAATATAAGCAATCTCTAACGTGGTTCATGAACTCAGTTCGTATGCTAATCAGGAATCAGGATATTATAATACTAGCTAGAAAATTGATGTTTACAAATCATATATATAACCTAGCGGAACGACAAAATTAACCAAGAGATGTACTTATATATGAAGTTTCTGTCTCGGACTTTTGTAGTTTAAAGGATACTCTCTATTAATAGTTTTTGTCATGGACCTATTCTTCTTCTTCTTCTTCTTCTTCTTCTTCTTCTTCTTCTTCTCACAACAGGCACGGTGTGACCGTATGTTGTGAGCACTGCTTGATGATTCCAAATTATTTCCCTAAGAAAAGGGAATAATAACTCGTGATTGATAGCTTATTAATTAATGTATCACACACACACACACACGATCACATCCTATAATAAATTATATTAGTTTACGTCTATAGTTACGCTACAAAGGGGAATCTCTCTTCATTTACTTTGTTGGTCTCAAATATTTGAAAAGGTGTTATATAAACGGATGGATGGTCGACCAAAGTGGAGTGTAATTAATAAAACATCATATAGGGTGAAAATTACATGTTGTGCCATACTTTTAGAAAATGTATTTATTCATGTCACATTTATGCTACCACTATACATATTTAAGTCTATCAAACTTAAACATGTGTAACATTTATAGAAAGTAAGTTTAAAGATGACATTATTGAAAATTCCCTTAAGCATAAAAATAAAGTTATAACATGGAAGTCCATATTAGAGTCAAATAAGTTCACACTAGTCATCCAATTCACCCAATTATCTTGTTGGGGAATATAAAGAGTAAAATAAAACCCGATTCTTGCACGATTTAAATATAACTAGAATATTAAATAGAAACTTACAAGGATAACGAGCCACTATGTTTGATAGGTTGATCTTTAAGATAAAAGCTGAAACTCTTGTGTTTACAAATTAAGTTAGAACTTAGACATTGTAACATGTAAGATTACTCTGTAACATACTTTTATTTTATACTGTAGCATGTGAGAGTGTATATAGTAGTAGTTCACTCTGTAACATACTTTTATTTTATATTATAGCATGTGAGAGTATACACCGTAATTGTTAGAATTTTGGTGTTAAAACTTAGTTTTTAAACACTGTCTTTTAAGTCAAGTTCCTTCGTCAGGGACACAATTATGTTTAAGAACATATTATTATTGATCATTTTTTAAAAAGAAAATTTATATTTTCTAAAAAAAAAAAACAATGAAATCTTTTATCACCATATATTTTATGTTTGTTTCTATCCGAAGCTAAGAAATATTTACATATATATCTTGCCTCCGAGAATTGAACAGCACTGTTTCTGGATAAGCTAATACTTCATAAAAAACGTCATGCTTATAACATAATTAACATACAAAAGCATGTAGAAAAGCCGTGAAATCCATGTGAAAGCACCATTATATAATATATATTTTTTTTATTTCGATTGATCAATAGTTATTTGTAATTGAGCTTTTCCAAGAAAGAAAGAGAAAAAAAATGTCTGCACTTCATAATTGATTTTTATTTTTATTTTTTTGTTTTCTTCAAGTAAAACTGATTCTCATGCAACTAAACAGGACATTACAAACGGTCTCGTGCATAACGCAATAGAGTCAAAACCAAATTGAACTCACAGAAAAATAAGCATAAAAGTATGGCTAGGAAAAAGCACAATTAAGTTAATTGGTCACTGAATTTCAATGCGCCCTATATAATAGTTCGTCTTCTCATTACAAGCTTAATTTTTTTTTTCCAATTGAAAAGGAAAGAAGGGTGTATCTTGAAACTGAGCAGCCATTATTGTATAACCTACGTTTGTATATACGTATATTTTTCATATTAAGTAAAGAGATCTGCACTTGAAATTATACTATTTTTCCTCTTATCAAAGAGACATGAAATAGTACTAGTCCTAAGAAATTAATCACTAACAATATCAAATGCATATATGATTAGTTCCCAATTAATGACAAATACGTATATATTTGGACTCGTAATAAAACAAACTTTCCCTCATCTTGTTTGCATAAACTTTATGGCAGTCTTATACATTTATGTACTTGATGATCATGATGTTGATGATAGGTAGTAACATATAGATAGCAATAGCACTATTAATTATTTTAACTCTCATCATGACTTACTATTTCAGTTCATGTAACTCAACATTTTCAACCACAAATAATTGCTAGGATTTCTTGTTGTTTCACTAGTTAAGTTACACACATACATGATGTAGGATCTTATGTGTGTATATCTTTTATACATACACATATACATATCTTTTTATCCTATATATATACATATATAGGATAAAATATTGAACATGTATACCATTTTGAGTCCAAAGGAGATGGTATATAAAACTCGTCACAAATGTACCTCTTTTGTGTCAATCTTCATAAACAAAATCAATTAATTAATGCAGTTAATAGAACTAATAATCATAATTAAGTCATCATCTCCAACCACAATATTTGCCTCCCTCAGTAGCCAACATATATATCCCTTCTCTGCATTTCTAGATCACCAAAGACCTCTCGATCTTTCGGACATAGAAGCTAAATATCTTAATTTGCTAAATAAGTACTAAAAACCCTAAAGCAAACAAAATCCTCATAAAGATTTTCTTAAAAAATTGATACCTTTTTTCCCCGCTCTCCCTAAACATGCATAATATGATTAATATTTTTTATGCATCTTTAACT
The DNA here is from genome assembly GCA_025403435.1 of Artocarpus heterophyllus. Classification (NCBI taxonomy): domain Eukaryota; kingdom Viridiplantae; phylum Streptophyta; class Magnoliopsida; order Rosales; family Moraceae; genus Artocarpus; species Artocarpus heterophyllus. Next base: position 8,089,768 of record CM046341.1, read on the forward strand.
AGGTTAATAATATTATATTAAACGATATTAAAGACGTACTATATATGTTTAGATCATCCATGGCCAAGCCGAAGCTCCAAATCAACTTCATCATCATCAAGTACCGATCCCCTCGTCGCTTCATCATGATCGTCCACAACCGATGTGTCGATTTGCAAGCTCAAATTTGCCGCCATGAGTTCCTCGTTCATGTTCAAATTCTGGGTCGTCCTCGAAGATGCCATCGAATTCGCAAACGGATTGTGATGATCAGGACTTTCATAATTGGAAAAATAACCGGATGTTGGGTTAAAGTACATGTTTTGATGATGATAATTTCTCTCATCATGAGCTGGCTGGTACGTCCAAGCGGGTAATTGGCTTGGAAACGGCATTGAAGTAGTACTAACATGGTGAGAACCCGCCATGGAAATTTCTTCGTTTTGGTGGTAATAATTATTCGAAACCGAAGAAACCCTAGTACTGTTGTGTCCTTGTTTGGCCTTGGCTCGGTCCTTCCTGTGGATGTTCATGTGGCCTCCCAAGGCCTGCGCGTTGGTGAATCCTTGCTTGCAATACGTGCACTCGTAGCTTCGTTTTGCCGATGAGTTTTCGCCCCAATTGACTTGCTCCGGTCGGTCGTTTTCGTCGCTCGACGTCTCCGAGCAGCTTATTCCTTGTTTCCCGGATTCCATCATATGACTAATTTGGATCAAGATTTGAATGGTATAACAGAATGATCACTTTGGTTTGAAAAGTTGTGAAAGAAAGAGAAAAAGAGAGAGAAGAATGGTTAAAGAAAGTTGGATTTTAAGTAGGCAAAGATTAGAGGCTAAGAAAGAGAGGAGATGAAGACAATTATATAGAAGACAATACTGTAGTAACTATTAAATGTGGCATTAATATAGTGGATTTTATAATATTGTATTAATTCAAAAGAGAACACAATTTTGGCCTATTGCTGACGGCTCTTTCCATGTAGCCGGCTCTCAAAGCATCTTTTCTACACTTGCTTAATATATTAATACATTTATATGTCACTTTTAACTCTCAATGGTAAAATCTCCTTTAATTCATTAATTAATTACCTTAATTTTTAAATTTATTTGGGAAAATCTAGAGCAGTAGTTTATATGTTGGCTCATGTAGCTTTCCTGAGGTTTACTTGACGCGGTTATTGATTACTTAATTCTCATACATCTCTTGGAGCTTTAGCTATTCTCTGCAATTACAATATATATTTCTTTCATCCACAGAAAAAAAAAAAGAAAAAAAATTCTCTTTTCACCCTTCAAGAGAATTTGTCATACATAGCTGGTATTTTGCTACTAATATTAGCAAAGTGCAGCTCATAATTCCATATGCTACTATTTAATTATGTATGATATGTATGTGTGTGTCTATATATGTATTTATATATATATATATATGTAAAATACACAAAATTTTGTGTTCACACTACAAAGGAAGCAATAAGAAACGGTCACATTCCGGTCCCCAAGCTATAGTACACGAGGAATGGTTATGTGTAGCTCTAGTTCATATCAACTTTTAAAGTATATATTTTTGCTCGCTGATGATCATATATATATATATATATATATATATATATATATATATATATATCATCTTTGAAGTGTGAACAAAATCTCACATAATTAATACGCATATTGCCTTAGAAGTATAAGAGATGTCTGTCTTGAAATCATTTTCCTAGGCTTGATGTGCTGCAATTGAAAGTTGCCAAAATTGGTATCTACACACACACACAAAAACCACATGCTAATTATAGCTTGCTTTTTCTAGGGAGAGTAATATTAACCCACTTAGTATGGTTCATAATTACAATCCAAATATTAATTAATAACAAGGTTCTACAATCAATAAAACCACATTATAAACAGAAGTTTATTGCTACAATTATTTATATGCCTTTATTGATCTACAATCTAATGTGCAATAGGGGGAGCAGTTTAAAAGGAATAAATTGATAGCAACCCCAAAAGGTTTTTGCATTGAAAATTTCAATTAAGTTTCTCACACATACCATATATATATATATATGTTACATATATATATATATATATATTTATATTTATATTTATGTCCCCTAGTGCAGTAGTAGTTGTCTAGTTTTGTTCTCATTTGATTGAAGACGGCCAAGAAACCGCGTTTTTGCAGTGGCATTCCTTCCGATAATACTTTTGGTTTGACCATGTCATGCATGTGTAAGACTCTTCTATGATATCAGTGCTTTCTAGGAGACGGCTAATTTCTTATAATCATTTGTATATCTAATAACTCATCATCCTAAGGATTATATGCTATAAGAAAATAACAATGTTAGTCATGGACAAATGGAAGATGCATATGCGCGTCAGTGACAACAACGCAAGTGCTGCAATACTGCTAGCTTGCATTTGTCTGTCCACTTTAAACACTTCTACCGCACATATATTTTTTTTTTCTTTTGTTATTTATTTATTTTTGAAGTGATTTATTTATTGTTGCTACATACAAACTAATAAAAAAAAAATGAAGTTGAAAGAAGGTGTTTGTGAGAGTAAAAAAGAAGTGGATGAGATTGGGCCAAGAATAGGCCCAAAAAACTTTCATTCTAAGATAAATTTATACATAGAGAATTTTCATAAATGTTATCTTTCAAAGCAAATGATATTTACCTTTTTATACTAGCATTTTAAGTTTATTTAAATCTTATATTTTTGGTTTTTTATCTCATCACATGTATATTTTTAGATTAGATTTAATACCTAAATTTATATCTTTTTCAAATCAGTCTTCAATTTTGATTTAAAAATTGGCCAAAATACTGTCGAAATTTAAAATTAAGAAAATTTAAAAAAACTTAAAAACACTTTTTACTTAGGGTTTTGTCTTAAAAATGTATAGAATATCTTTAAAACGAGTGTTTTGTGTGTTTTTGTTTTTATTTCTTCTTACTTTTTGAAAGTTTGAATTTTTTTTCTTTTACTTAAGGATAATTTGATAATTTTAAAGGTCAAAATCAACTATTGACTGAGATAAGATATGGACTTGTATATTAAATCTAATATGAACGTATTACATTTGATGAGATAAAAATCAAAGGTATAACTTTTGAATAAACTTAAAATTTAGGGTATAAAAAGGTAAATATCCTTTTTATAAATATGATATATATTTAAGTGTAGCATAAATTAAACATATAATATAAGTTGTATTATGGCACAACTTTTTTAAGTACGACATAAATAAATACAGCTTTTAAAAGTGTAAACTATGGCATAACATGTGATTTTCACTGCAACAAAAATGGCTTTCAACAACAAGAATTTTATGACATTTAAAGAAAAATGTCGTTAAAATGCCTTAAAAACTTCATTTTTGTGCAATGTGTCGTCTAATATAACATTTGATGACATGGATAAAAAATGTTGTAAAATTTCATTTTATTAGTAATAAAATAAGATTTATAAATTCTCAATAATATAATGTTTTAAACAATCTTTTCCTTTGCTTAAAAGTAAAAATCAAATATATAACAATTAAATGTGCATTGTCAGAGCAAACTATTATAGTCTTAATGTGGCTTTTTAAATGATGTGGCATAATATTTTAATTGACATAGTAATTTAAGTGACATGGCAACATGTTATAGGGGGATATAAAGGGGACATAGAAGAAGAGACATAGGAGCCCGATCCGGGTTTATGTGGGAAGGTTTTTTGTTTGGCTGTATTTTATTTCTTTTTTTTTTCTTTTGAATAAAACTTTGTTTTTAACTTTACGTGGGAGTTAAAATTATTTTAATCCTTTTTTTTCTTTGAATAAAACTTAGTTTTTATCTTTAGTATATGTGGGACTTAAATGGTTTTCCTTCAAAAAAAATTTGATTTAAAATTCAAAGTTATTTTCTTTTCTTTTCATGCGATCTCTTTTTTTAGAATTGGGAATAGATGAGCAAATTTTTGATTTGTCGTCTGGATTTCAACTATCCCTAATCTGATTGATTCTATTTCATATGTACATGTTGGTAGTGGCGCCTTCAATTCTGTTTCAAAAATACAAATTTTTTATCGTTTTTAGGCTTTGTAACTTTTTATGGGGCTGTTAGTTTCACTTTTGTAAATTTTTATTTTTTATCATTTACCTTTTTTGTTTTTGCTCAACTAACAATGGAGCTATATAATATTGTTTTGTAGGAAATAAAACAAAAAACAAAGCAATTCAAAAGCAAATTTTACTTCTAAAATAAAAACGTTTTTAAATTAAATCAAAGGTAGTTTCTTGTAAAATCAACATATTCTAAAAAACTATCATTTTTTATATGCTTCCACTACATGAGAAATACTTTTAAATCATAAATCAAGATTAGGTAGTGATATATTCAAATTAAAATAAGATTAGATACTTCATCTTTTTCGTTTGTTTTTAAACGAAGAATTGCCTTTTTCATTGAGAATCCTAAACTAATCTATGGCTTTTCATCTCACATTGTGGACTGTACAATTGTAGCGAGTTTCTTGAATTTTCATTTATCTCTTTATATTTAAAAGAGCTTTTAAAAACCGAAAGAGATAGGTAAATATGTTGAGTGATATGAAATCACTTTTTTAGTTTCGGTGATGATCACGTATTTACACTCATATATAAACGTATACTATATATTTACTTATACCATATATAAATGCGAAAAAGTATATGTAGAAATTTTCAAGAAATTATGAATTTAAAAATGCCTAAAAGAATAAATATGAATAGTAGGAAAAAAAAGGTGCAGTAAATTTTGACAGTCACTTCCTTTTAAAAATTGTGAGTAACCTTTTTATAAGGGGTGGATAATTTTTTTTATTCAATATAAAAGGAGTGCCAAAATATTTTATTAAACTTTAAAATTCAAACTAAGGAAGATTTATTGAAAATTATATTGACGAAACAAATTTTTAAATTTACGAAAACAACTATATAAAGTTTTATTCTCTCACGCAATTCCTAAAAAAATTATAATAAATAAAAGATGGATAGCATCCTAAAAATAGGAGAGAGATAATATTGACTAGATAGAGATAATATTAACTGACATCCACGTATACAAATTCATTCCTTAATTCATTCATTAGAAACAGTCGAGGCAAATAAAAACTAGAAATGCGGCTGGAGTTGGAAAATGAAAAAGTTGCAGAATGGTTTCAAAGAAAGAAAAGGTTGGCGCTAATATTTGGCACTTTCTTTTTGGTTTTCAAATTTGCAGTTTTCCTTGAATTGTATTGCATCCACGAACTTCTCATCTAGACTTTCTTTGCTCTCCATTCTTCCTCTATTCATTCACTGAACTCGGGAAGCCCCTAAAGCAGCAAAAAATGAGGATCAACTTCGACTAGGAGGAATCAAAAAATGAAGAAAGTTAGGACTCGTGTGCTCATAAACAACAATCAAAGGTAAGACATATTATTGTCCTTTTCTCTGTTTTAAAATTATCCCATTCAACTATAGATTTAATCAAGAGAAACAATTTAAAGAATACCCTCTACAGATGTCATACAGAGCAAATGCCTTCTTGTCCTTGTTCTATTGTTTGACGTTAACTCTCTCGATATTAATTTTACGGTGTCATCATACTTGCTGCTCGTGAGATAACTGAAGATCAACTTAGAAATGACCTTCTCCTCCCAGCTAATCTCGATGAGACTAACTTCTTCACCATTGTTATACAATTTGCTCAATGCCGATTCGAAAATTTATGGTTTCCATGAAGGCGTGTCCTTTGCTTGTAGAAGTGGACACTAGAACAGCAATGGATTAACTCTTTGTTGTGGAGGACTAGAGGTTTTGGGTGGATAACCTTTGTTCTCTATTTGATTTGGTTAAGATTTCTATTCTATGTCGGTTTTTGCGGTGATCTCTTGTTGCAAGTGACCATATGAGAGATGCACAGAGACGCATGAGTTGTTCGAAATAATTAGTTTGAGAGATTCTTTATTGGATGTGTGTCAATGGCTTATAATGGTTATTGATATATTGATGTTTAAAGCCTAAATTTTCGTGTTGATGTTTGGCTTTGATTTTTTATTTTATTTTATATTTGTAGAAGGAAAGAAAAATGTGTCGTTGAGCCTTTTATTTGTCTATTGCCATGTTAATATCATCACTTTTTATACATTAAATTATGCTTTTAAAATTTTTAAATTTGTATTATATAATTATGAATTTTAATAATTATCAATAAAATAATAAAAAATAAAAACTCAATAATTAATTATTTATTTTTAATGAAACTAACATCTATGACATTTTGCTAGAAAGATTTTGAATGACATGTTTTTGGAGTTGTTAATGATTCTCATACAAGATTTAACTACATTTTTTACCATTGTCAATAACCTTCAATTAGGACATTTCTTGTATGTCGTGATAAAAGCTATTGACGACATTAAGCACGACACATAAAAAACCACAACACCCTCATTCTACGACATATAAAAAAGTGTCATGAAAAATGAACAATGCTTTTTTTAAATGTCATTAAAGACCATATTTGTTGTAGTGTTTCTCAATTTATCTTACGTGGTAAAATTACTGTAATGAAATTAAAATTAATCAAAATCTTCAAAATGTTTTAAAAATAGCGAAAATGAAAGAGTAATAGTTGTCACATTTTGCACTACATAATTAAGTAATAATTAATTTAATGATATAATTTTTGTCACTCTTAAAATATTCTAAAAATTTTGTAAAATTTCAACTTCACCATTGAAATTTTATTATATGTCTAAAGAGCCAAATTTGTGGAGAATAGTGAAAGGGAAAAAAATGTTAGATTGTCAATTGCAAGCATTAAAAATTTCTTGTAACTCCCTCCCTATGAGCCCAAGACCTCCCTCATGCAGGGCAGCATGCGACTAGTGCTCCTTGAAGATTGATCGCGATCTTTGTAAAATCTCTGCCATTGTTTATACTTTTTTGTTTTTTATGACTACACCAGCCTTGATGAGATTTGCAGCCCCACAACGCCATAGCCCTCTAGGGATATCTCGCCACGATGAGATATGCTAACGTAGGAAGCCCATGTGAGATGTTCGCATGATAACATTTGCATAGCCTGCTATTGCTCTGCTACGACGGGATCTCCATTGCCTTTAGTGGTGCCCCACCTTCCACGGCCTATTTAGTCTCTTTTCTTTTTTCTTGTGACTTTGTTTAGTATTCCGGTGAGAATTCAATAGGACGGTAGCCAGTAAGATAGTGAGGCGTTGGAATTTCCAGCATTACAAAGGACTCCCTTCAGTATCACAACAGGATACCTTGTGTTATTAGTGGGTTACTACCGGTATCCTTTTATGATACTAAGGGCATTTTTGTATTCCAACTCAACTCAAGGATTTTATTGGTGGCATTGTAGACCCAAAAAAAATTGCTTATGCATTACCAATTATTTTAAAAAGTGTTCTTCAATCTGAACTAATATGAAGTCTGCAATTATATGTTCAAATTGGATAGATGTCACCATCAAAATTAGATCATGTGTCTGCCGATCATGGGGAACGTAGTCTGGCCTTTATGTTTGTTACTTAATAAGAACATAAGACTTGTTTGGTAGTATTTTGAAAATATATGAAAATAATTTTATTTTGAAAAATAAAAATTTTTAAAAAATTATGCTGATAATGTTTTTAAAATTATTGCCTTCAAAAAATATGAAAAACATTTCTAAAAACTCTCAAAACAATAGCCAATAGGTGAATAGCGTTCTAGCCTTTGATTCTGAAAAAGAAACACCAGGCGCTGAATTTCATTATAATATAGCTCCCTTACCTATTTGGCTATAGTAGTTTTTAACTCTTTCCTCCTTTTTTTTTTTTTTAAATTGAGTTTGGGGTAGAAAATTAAATTAATTACGGTTTGACCTGATCAATATTATTTAATGGGAAATCCTTGTACGCTTAGTTTGGAGCCATTATCGTACAGCCACAGCAGCATGCTGCTATTCTTACAACATCAGCGAACAGCTTTCAGAAAATGTCCAATCCTGAATCAAGTATTTCATGGTATTGTCAGTTTGCAATTGTACGTATTTACAAGTGACCCGTCAACATTTTAATATTTTACTTTGAGACTTACAGCTAATTATAGACTAGCTGCTGAGCAATGGTTCTATAAATATTTGATATATTCGGAGAGAAAATACATCTTAATTCTAACGTGAGCTTGATCCTGTTCATTGGCAATATTAATGCATTTAGTTGGAGGTGATATGCATACGTGATAAATACTGGGCCTAATAATTTTTTTTTAAATTGTGGTAAATGTGACATTTTTAAAATTTATTGTTTGGTAGATGAAAATAGTTTTTGTTTTGAAAATAAAACTTTTTTAGGAAATTACGTTGGGTAGTGTTTTTAAAATTTTTGTCTCAAAAAGTGTGTAAAAATATTTCTAAAAACTATCAAAATAAAACCAAATGGGCTAAGTTATGTTTTAAAAATATTTGTAGTAAATAGTAGTAAATAGAAAATTTACTTAGTAAAACTATTTTTTTTACTTATCTATTTACTACTGTTATTCATTATAAATATTTTTAAAACTTGATGTTTACTTCAAAAAATTTCAAAAATTTGGCATTTCTCTCATTCTTCTTTTTTTTTTTTTTGTTAGATTCGAATAAAATTGATATTAGAGGGTCAAATTATGTATTCTAATTAAGCTGAGACCTATTAAAAACCTCGTTCTCTACCATACCCTTTAGTCTATTTTATTAAAAAATAAAAATAAATAATAATAGAAAATACAACCTATTCAGTATTATAAAAAAATTCAAAATATATACACAACCCGAAGGCCAAAGTTTCGACAAAGCAAAGATCGCTGTAGAAGAAGAAACCAACTGGAACTCAAGAGCTAGTAAAGTTAAATGAGCACAAAAATCAACCTTGCCAAAACCCCATAGAATGAGCCTCATCAAAACTTTCCAAGTGAAAACGAAAGGGGAAACCAATAAAGGTAAAAGAGTAATCAAATGCAGTCTACACAATTTTCTTATATGGGAAAATGATAACAATGTGAACTTGCCAAATCATTGGAGATCATAGAACTACATTAGAATTTTTAGGAGAAGGGTTTTAAACCATACACTATAGCTGTAACATGTAAGAGTTTTATACTATATGCGGTTTAAACTTTGGAGTTCAAACCACTGTTTCAAACGCTCAATATATTTCTCGAGCTTTCCTACATCAATTCGACGCAGAAGATAACCATTTTAGAAGCCATCTTCTCAAAAACATAATTAGATGAAAAACATCAGAAACTTTTAAATTCATATTCTTCAAACGTGGAGTCATAATCCGTCTGGCTTTAAATTTTCATGAAATTACATCTAATTGGAAACAATCAAAAGATTGACACATAACTGGAATCACTTTTTGACCAGATACCCATCTAGCCATACTTACAAGCAAAATCCACTGCCATGATAACTCTCGTCAATTCAGCTATAAACGCAAACGAACTACCAATCAGAATCGAAAAAGTAACGTTTGCAAAAGTCACGATAAGTTCTAAAAACTCCTTTGCAACTTGATAAATGAGTCTGACGGGAAGAGCATTTAGAACCAACTGGTTAGAACCAACAAATAAGTTTAAACCACAGTTTATGTTTAAACTGTATTTATTAAGTTTGTCAAAAAGTTGGTTTTAGTTCGTTTGAACATAAAACAAAAAGAAGTTTGAATCACAATTTATAGTTTGAATTATGAATAGATCAAACAATAGTTTTAGTTTGAACAAAAAAATGATTGATCCTGACTCTCCAAACACGCGTTTAACTTCAATCCAATTCAATAACGGAGGATACCAGAGAACAACCCCTAATGATAGCAGCTATTAATTATAATCCTAGTTTTAGTTTTATCATATAACTCTTTGTAGTGGTACTGAAGTGTGATGCCTCGCTATAATTAAGTGACGAAATAAATGATTCTCAAAATCAATTCACACAAATCAGAACTCTAGTACTATTGGGCCCTAAATGGGCCCCATGCACATCAAGATGTACGCTGTTGTTGTTGTTTGTTTGTTTATTTATTTATTTTTTGACTACTAACTTTCTATCACCATTAGACCTCTTGTTGAATAGGGTATCATGCTATGCCTGGAAACCTACCTAGTCTTTTAAAGGAAAAGAACTGATTTCAAAATATACCTTCACCTTCATGACACACATGCATGAAATTAATAAAGAAGTATATCTAGGCAGATCATAGTCATGTGATATCGTAGTACGTACTTTAAGTTGTTGAAAGCAATGCACAAGCAAATGAATGATTTGTTTAAAGAAAAAAATTGGAGAGAAATTTAAGAAAGTTAAAAAAATTAATCAAAGTGAAATTATGAAGGAAAGAAATTAGGTAGAAATGATCAAGTAAAGATGTGATGGAGTTGAACTAGCTTTTCCTTTATGCCATGCCTAGCTTACCAATATATTCTCTTTACTTTCACTCAAACATGCATTATGGCAGTCTTCTTCACCATCCTATTTGTCTCCCCCATACTTTCTAACTATGTCAGATCAATCCCACGTGTGGGGTCCTGAGCAAAAATACTTTCCAATTTTGCCCTTCGATAGTAGTTTATAAGCAATTAATAGTGTGTGTACAGTACTAATAATTCGGTTCTTTTTCCTGCTCGAAGTTAAGAATATATATATATATATATCATATATTGGTTGTCTTAAATAATTATCAAGCTAATGGGAAGTTGGTAACACCCTCTCTCAGATTTTAAATCTACAACTTTGATACATTTTAAAGTTAGATTACTGATTTTTTAATAGCTCCAGTTATAAAACGAGTTTGAACTAAATATTTTTAGGGTGTTTGACAAGTGGTTAGAACTATTTTCACTGTAGTATGTGAGAGTCTTACATTGTAGTGATTTTTTTTATTGTTACTGTAGCATGTGAGAGCTTTATACTATTTAGAACAAAAAAAGTGGTCTGGACCATGACCTGCCAAACACCTTTGTCTTCATTTCACATTAATTAATTGTAACAAACCAACTTTTTAGTTAGTAGAGTGGGTTGCGGTAGAAGAAATGAGTCGCTTAATGGATGCTAGCCTAGTTGAGATATGCAAAGAGGGCATTTGAAAACATAGTTTGAGCTAACAATTTTGAACTAAAAATAATGTAATAACTCAAATTTTGTGAGTTAACACACTATAATAGATGATTGAACCGAAACATTTTGGTTCAAACCAGTATTTACGAACACACTCTACGTGACTATAATATTAGTTATCTTTTCTCATCATTTACTTTTTTTCTTCGAACTTATAGCCTTGGTAGGCTACATCAACTATATAACTACTTTTATCTTTCAAAACGAAAAAAAAAAAAAAAAAGAAATATCATGGCATTTTTTTAATTCTCATGTGGTTTTGGAAACATGGTTTGAGCTAAAAAATTAAACTAATTGTAATAATTCAAATTTTGTGGGTGAATACATTGTAGTAGCCGGTTGAACTAAAACTTCTTAGTTCGAACTAATATTTCCAAACACTCTATATGACTTATAATATCAGTTATCTTCTCTCATCATTTACTCTCTTTTTTTTAACATATAGCCTTGGTAGGCTACATTAACTATATAACCACTTTTATTTTCCAAAAAAAAAAAAAGAATTGTCATGGCATTTTTAAATACAAAATCTAAGATTAATTGTAATGAGAGAGAGAAAGAGAGAGGTTGGGGTCTACATGAGTGTCCCTGACTGAGAGTAGTGCTAAATATGGGAAAAGAGTTAGGGGTCTCTCAGTTCTCCATAATACTTTTGAAGTACAGTCCAAAACATTTCAATCCTAACAAGGAAATGCCATCATGGGTTTTGAAACCCAGACTTCGTCGGGAACATGCAAAGCAATCAGGTTTTGGGAATGCATCCAAATGACACGCTAAATATCATTGACATAAAACCCCCTCTCAAGAGTCAAACACAATATGTCTAACCAAACCCATGAAATGTTGATATTGAGATAGCCAACATTTATTCTCCAACGTAATTACCGATTGCTTTTTCTTTTTCTTTTTTCTTTTTTTTTTTTTGGTACTGATCACTATCAAGTGAGGGGTATTTTGTATGTACCAAGATAGTTCTGTGCAAGTTCTTGATGTCCTTCCTTGCTTTCAGGTTCAATGCTTTTTTTTTTTAGTTCTCAAGGTGGGGAAATTCCTTGTTCGGCCCCTGACTTTTTGCAGTGTAATTATTGCATCTAGCTTCCTAAATGAAGCTTCAAAATTCGTGTTTGCAGTCTAGTACATTATAAGCATCATGGCTCATACATTTCATGTTGTTTTGGAAAAACAAAACTGTATCATATGGAATTTTTTTTGTTTGCTTTTTGTTTACTTGCAATTGATTCCCCCCTCCTCTTTTTTTTTTTTTTTTTTTTTTTGCCAGTAAGAACATGAAGTGTAACTATAAATTATTGCAAAGAAAGTTAAATTGTAATGCATTTCGTAGAGACTAGATCTATCGGGCTTCATTTTCTAAATACACACTCGTGGTAAAGTGAATATGATGCTTTCAAAGATCACGTTGACTTTTTCAATTATTAGCAATTATAATATTGAATTTATTTGTGATAATCTAATGTAGTTAGTTCCTGGGTTTGATAGATCTAGAATCTCATTCATACACAGATATATTGTATTTAGATACTGATTAAGTTCTTTCAGTTTGTATTTATATGAAACTGCAAGTGTAAGTTCTTGGTGGCCATGAAAACCCAACGGTTTAAACTTACGAGTTTAAAATGTTTACAATGTAAAGCTCTCACCAACTATAGTGTAAAGTAAAAAGTTACTACAATGTAGAGCTTTTATATGCTATAATGTTTAAACCGCTCTCCCAAATATTCTACTAATCTCTCTCCCTCTTTCCGAAGAGGTGGATTAAACCACATTAAACCTCTTCTTTAGTTCTTAATAATGCTTTAATACTTACCGAGGTCAAACTTATGCATGCACTTTGAAGAAATGCATCAGAAGGTTAAAAAGGTCAATTCTTCTTCTTTATGAGAATGTAGTTGGAATCTCATCCAGCAAAAAGGTCTCAAATATTTGCAGTATGTAGCATATATTTTTTACATTGCCAAATAATATACTGTTACCTTCCCAATAATAATTGCATCTCACGCAGTTCAAGTCATTCACGGCTAAGTTTTTGTGGTAATGCAATTGCTTATGTAAGTTGAAAATGACAAGAAGATTGATATTGAGAGTAAACTAATATAAATATATATTACCAATTTTTCTTTTGAACGTGTCACATGAAACTTTTTTGGTTACAATATGTTTTAGCTTCGGTCTAATATCATTTAAAACCCTTTGTTTCAGATTTTACTTAAATTGCTTAATTGGACAAGTATTGTAGTTATAATAATGATGATACGATAAGATTCTACGTTATTACGGATTGGTTCAACATATAAATTATGTACTTCTATAGGCTATATAAGATTTTCTACTTGAACATTTTTAACACTTATCAACTATGTCATTTTTTTTTTTTGGGAAGGAACGTCCTATGTATGAGAAAGGATGTGATTATTTTGGAGGATAAAAGATTACAGCTACTTATGTCTATAATAAACTTAATAATAATTATAATTATTATTATTATTATTATTTTGGCTATGGAAAGAGAATAAAGTAGCGTCTGTATATATAAATTTGTTCTTTAAATAATAATTTAATTTTGTAGTGATGATTGATGGTCGTACTAGTAGCAATCTTGTCGTCTTATTCATCGTGTGTCATTTTTCGCATATCCTCTCAAGGCAGTAAACTAACATCATGAAGATATATGTCCCTTATTTAGAGAAAACACAAGTACTTATACTTTCACCAAAACAAGACCATTTTGAGTAGAAAAATCTGAAAAATAATCATAGAAACCCTTCATATATAGAAATGTGGGTTTTACTGCTGCATCAATATTAAACCAAATGCTTATATATGTTGTAACAAGAGCAAACACGGCCAACAACAATTACGACCAGATATAATTATAAACCACAATATATATATATATATATATATATATTATATACATTAAATATATTTAGCCATTATCGGATCATTATATAGTAGAGAGGTGTCTCCATCTCAAAAGAAAAAAAAAAGGGGAAAGAAATTAGCATCTGCGAAAATGAAAAATGATGCCAAAAATAAATATATTTTTTGATTAAAAATATTGATCACTTCAACGTGAGAGATATCAAACATTATAAAGTGGTGCAAAATATTAAAGCTCATCTCTTGAAAGGACAAAATGGACATAGCTACATCAGATAGAATTAAAATCAACTGTTTAAATATTATAAGTATATATAGAGCTGAGAAATTATAAATATACTATATATATATATTTTTTAATTTACTTACATATTTCATAGAAGCATCATTGGTTATATATCTCGTGTATATGCCTCTACAAGTTGGACTCAAGCTTCTAAAAATTGATCATTTTTTTTTCTGGCAAATTAAGTAAAAATATTTTAGCTAATAATTAGAGTATCCCAAACGAAGTTCCAAATCCAAGTCTCGACCCATCTTAGAATCAGCACCAACAAGACCAATCTCCAAGTCCAATCTAACGGTAGTAGTTGCCTGATCTGCCTTGTTCAAACTCTTGTAGTTAGACGTAATATTTTTTCCTGAAAAGCCATGATCATTATCATCTCCGCCCCCACATACAGATTGCTTGCCCTTCATGCCCTTAGCTAAATCTGAGCCGTTGATGGTCAAATGCTGATGATGATCAGGTTGATGCACACCACCATATTCCACACGTTGACCCGTCCGTGACCATTTCTTGTTTTCGTTATTAGGGCATGAGTAAGCAGAATATGGAGAAGAAAGGGTTGGTGAAGTTAAAGAGAAATTAGGGTTAGGGTTAGGATTATTTAGGTTTAGGTTAAGAAAAGTAGTACCAGTACTACTACCGTACAGGCCGGGGTCGGATAGTCTCGGAGGGGACTGCCTGAGCCGAGCGCGGTCTTTGCGGTGAACGTTCATGTGGCCACCGAGGGCTTGAGCGGACCGGAATTCTCTTTTGCAAAAGTTGCAAGTGTAAGATCTTGGTGGCCATGAAAACCCATTCATCATGAAGTCTTGATCTTCATGATGATAGCTCTGGGAAATATTGTTGTTGTAGACATGATGATGATTCCTTGAGTGATCTTTAGTGTTATTGTTGTTGGGAATGTTGTTTCTCATAGCAATATTCCTCTGCTGATCTTTCATGCTCAAATTAGTACTATTCCTCTCCATGGATTTTTTTTTTTTTTTGTGATTCAGTCAATCACACCTATAAGAAAAAAAAAAGGGTCAAGTGAACAATAACATATAATGGTCTAGCACAAATAATATACACCAAGTTGAAGAAAATTATGAAGAAAAAAGAGAAAGTACTACTGACCTGAGGAAAAAAATGGTGGTTATGAATATAAGAGTGATGGGCTTTGAGTATGAGAGAGAGAGAGGTGATTATACTTGGAGTGAATAGGGCCATAAAATTTGTAAAGAAGAGGCAGAAAATCCCATTGGTGGGGGGGTGTCCTCTAAAATCTCTTTGGAAGCTTGGTCACCACTTACTACTTATGGAACCTGGGCTTGCCAGGGTCATATCTATAATTCTGAATCTAACAAAGATCTTGTGGATGTTCTTTTACTTCTCTTTATATAAATATTAAAAAAAAATAATTTCTCTTATTGTATAATATGTATAATGAGCAACAGTAGTCATGAGAAATGGAGGGACTAATTACTTGATTCAGTCCTGAGGTTAAGCATGCATGCTCAAGTGGTATTGGTTACATTTTCAACTTATCTCCGGTGTTGGCACGTGGCTTACAATAATTATTTTGATATATTCTCTAATCTCTGTCAATACATCACATTATTTTAATTTCAAATTCAAAAGCTATTTTTCTTTTTCTTTTCATTATAGTTTTATATTGTCACATAAATGGAGGAAACAATCAATTATATATATATATATATATATAATTACTATATTGTGTCAATAATGCCCTCAAGACCTTGTTGGTAAGCAACCTATATTACTAACCAGTACAATCTGATGAAAGCTTGGCTACTTCGTAGAAGGGCATGCCAGTAGGAACAGAATAGAGCACTAGTAGCAAAACTGTAAATGCCTTTGCCAGTAAAATTCATATTATTACATGCCTTTGACAGTAAACACAAAATTCATATTATTATATGCAATTGAACACAGTCAAAATTCTGACCCAAATCAACACGCATCAATAATTTTCCTTAGGTAAAAAAGTCCAGGTATTCATGATTTGTCTTTAATAAAACCGTATGTACTGGCTTCATATATTATTTTGAATTAAACTTACTATTAGTCCCCAAATATTCAGTCAAATCATATTTTGGTCTGTAACTTTTAAAACGTCTTAGAACGAGTCTCAAATATATTAAATTGTTTCAAATTAACCATTTTGTTCATCAGATTCTTGAAATCTCATGCGGAAAAAACCCTCGTACGGTCTTGTCTTAAGATATAAAATTGAAAAAAATTAATTATAATATTTCTACTAAAGTTTTCTTAATTCTCATTATATTTTTTTCATTGAGATTTTAATAGTAAGGCCATATAAACTAGAGACTCATTCTGTGATCTTTTAAAAGTAATAGATCAAAATAAAATTTTATAACTTATAGCCTAGGGACTAAAAATGACATCAAGTCATTTCCCATAATTTATTTAACACGATTAGGGAAAGCTTGAATGATTATGATATTAAAATAATCAGTTAGCTTGCATAAAAAAAATAATAATATTCGGCTCTTGCACTGAGATACTGTCATTTCATACTGTCGTTTTCTTTTTATTTCATTAACACATCTCACTTTTTGACTGAAAAATTGATGGGAATAAAATTAATAAAAAAATGAACTACATATTCAACTAATTTCGTATGACTTATATTTCACAACCTTACTTCTTTTGGTTAACTTTTGTCGTTCAAAGCTAAATCTCTACTTCTTTGATTTGTTGTCGACTATTTATAGCAGAAGAATCCTATATAGTGCTTCTAAGGTTTAACTTCCTGTTTGGTTCACTATTTCGAATAGTTCAACTCAATCTGAAAGGTAAGCATAACTTGTACCGACATTTGATTAGTCATTGATCTCGACTATTTAAATCGTTCAACTATGCAGTTTAGAGTTCTTTTTGGAGCAACTCAAACCATTTTTTAATAGCAAAAATCAACCCAATTCGCTCTGCTCTCTGCCCCTAACCCAATATAAATTCAGATTTTATCTTCTGTTTACATATGTACTTTAACTATACATCCAAATACCAATTCAGATTATAATTTCACACAGTTCAAATTTAACTTTCAATTGAAATAAGAAAATTATTCAAATCAATACAATTTGAAGCAGAGAACCAAAAAGGGCATAAAAAATATATTTTTATGGTTTGGGAGAAGAGTTGAAATTTTATGGTTAGAATTGCATACTGTAGCATGTAAGAACTTTATATTATAGCAAACTTTTGCTTTTTATTAAAGCATATGAAAATTTCATTCTGTTTGTGGTTGAAACTATGTGGTTCCGACCACAATCCAAACACACTATATATAATGTCTAGCTAGATAGCTAGTTACTACGTAATAAGAGGTGATCTGCTATTCAGTTTGGTCCCATATGGCTCCATAAGCTATATAAACTTGATTTCATTGACGTGAAGAAAAAAGGGCATCGATTTACACACCAGTTAGGTGATCAGTATTTTGGCCACCCTAGATTTCATTTTCATTTTTGACAAAAGATCCTACCACACATAGAGCAAAATTAGGCCGAGATTCTAGCGACAGACTAAAAGGGCCAATCAGTCCAGCCCATTTGCATGCCCAATATGAGCTCTGATCTCATAAGGTTATGCGACCAAAGTTCCATTTACCCGCAGTGCAAACATATGGTGCCGTATCTTCTACTCATTGGTTTATTTGAGGAGTTATAATTTTGGCAGTACTATTAGTGTGATTCCTAGCTGGCTTATCAATAGTAGTCTCAGCTTTTGATTGGCCATCTTTAGATAATAATAATTGCTTTGTTAAGTTTGATAAAAAGACAGAGGCAAGAAGAGGTAAATGTTTTGGTTAGTGCAGACTGTTAGTTGCAATATTTTTATGAAGAAAGTGCTAGAATATCCCACACTTTCTTTGAACTTGAGGTGAGGGATTCAAAATCTTCACTTTTAGATAATGTCGAGTGTGGTTTTATCGTTATCTTACATTTTACAATGTTAATTATTGAATGATTAAAAAGAAAACACATTTTAGTTCTCATGTGAACTTTATAATATAAATATAAAAAGCTACCCTTACATTTTTTAAATTAAACGTGAAATATCCTTTATACCCTTTTCTTCTTTTCATTTAATTGGTCTAAAATTATAGAAAAAAACTGAAAAATATTATTGATTGATACTTAAGCACAAGAATAATTGTTATTTATATTTTGTCTTTCCTAATTTCAAGCCGTTAAACTAAATAGGTTAAAAGGGTATAAAAGACATTTCATGTTGTAAAAAAGGTTTCAGTGTGTTAGGATAATATTTCTTAAAATGTCAAGGTACCATTTTAATGGGAAATAAAAAAAGAAAGGACGTAATTTTTTAAGAGCATAAGTTACTAAAGTGATTTTTCCATTGAAAAAATATCTTTTTTGGACTAAAAAAAAAATATGAACAGATGAGATCATTATCAACCTTAGAAAAAAGTTAAGATCTAAACTGAAAATATAACCAAAAAAAAATTAAAGGACATTTTTTTGGTGGGAATCTCTATAGGTGGTGCTTATTTGAAAACCGCTAGATTCAATCAAAATCATATTTTTTTTTTTTTACATTTAATAGCTGAAAAATACATACCTAACAAAAGGTATTTTTTTTCGGTTCTCATTAAAAAAAATTATCAAAATTAAGTGTACCATATTCTTACAAAGAGTTTGCAATAACTTTTTTTGTCTCGTACTCGATTTTGAAGTATTTCCCCTCTTCCATGTTCTCTTTCTTTCGCTCTTCTATATTAAAACTATGTATGCCCATGTTACCCGTCATTTCAACACCGCTTGTAATATGGTTGTGGAATTTTCTGTAAATATGTTTTTAATGATATAAATCAATCTAAGCATTAAATTTATGGCATAGTTATGAAGAGCCCAAGGTCATGGGACAAAGTAGTTACACAGACTAAAAATACAAAAACTACTTTTAGTTTTAAGATTTTGTTGAGGATTCGGAAGACACCATTTTGGGTCAAGAGGGCGTATTATTTTCAGGATTAATGAGACAATTGGCTCAATTACGTTTATTGAATTAAAATATGACTCTAATTTGTAAAAATTCTACAAATGTCTCATAATGATATCATTAAAATTATTTATATGTAATTATATAGTACAATATGTAATATCATTAAGATAATTACATATCATTAAGGACATTTTAAAGATATTTTAAATATTATATTAGATTTTAATTTCATAACAATAATTTAGATATGTATTGTAATTTTTTCTTATTTTCAGACCCACAAGGAAACAATGGACTTGGATTTTTACATGGCAAATGACATATACACCACTCGATCCAACAAGGGCCCTCTGATCAGCTGGATACCCATCCTGTCCTAAAGCCATGGGTCAAGGTCACACATAACTTGTGCATAGATTGGAGAAAATAATAAATTCCCCAAACAAAGAAGAAGGGGACGGATATGAATACTTCTGACACCTCAACAAAAGCAACAATAAAAATCTAACAATTGAGTTCCCTTTTGTGACAGTTTCCTAATACAAGTCCTCCTTAAGTTTGGCTTTCATTTTCCCAGTACTAGTCCTCCTTAAGTTTGGCTTCCATTTTCCCAGTACAAGTCCTCCTTAAGTTTGGCCTCCGTTTAGACCGTGTATGTGAGAGAACAAGAGGGAAACTTGTAATGCCATAAAGAGTGTGACTATTTTATGGTTTTTTAGACAGTACTATAGGGAAAAACTTTTACCAAATGTGGCATTGAATGTGGCACTAAGCATAAATAGTTTTTAGCTGTAGTATAAATCGTTCCCCACCTTAAAAATAGTGGCACTAGGCGTAAATACTTCCATGACTTTTGTTTTGAGAAACTAATTTTTGCACCCAACCTTCTCTTAAGCCTAAGCCCAACATTTTCATCCCATGAAGTGGATGGAATTTTTAAAGGAGAAGAAGGGATGTTTTAAGAAAATTAAATGAATAGCATGAGTGTAAATCGTATATATTAACACAACCAAAATACCAAACATATCTCTTTTAAGTTCATTCCCCTCTCTCTCCTCCATTTCACTGTCGATCTCTCCCTCGCTCTATCACTCATCGGCGATGAGTGAAACATATCATCATGGCGACCAATTGTGGAGGAAAGGGAATCGCACTACAGTGTCGCGAAGGGAAAAAAATTCCTTAGATCAAAAGGAGGAAAAAAATGCTATTTATTTCAATCTCCCTTAAAGTAAACCATCGGTATATTTTTTTAGTAAACTAGTAGTTTAAAGGAAAAAAAAATAAGAAATTCCTCAGCACCCACAGAATCAATTAAAGTAAACATGTAGATTAAAAAAGGGAAAGAAATCTTCACACTACACTAACAAGACATTTTTAAGAATATATCATTGGTCTGCTTTTGAGTAAATGCATGGTTCAAAGAAGAAAAAAAGCTGGAAATTCTCGTTTCACAACCATAAAAACTAGATCACGTTAATTTTAATCTGTAACGCCCCCACCAAGTTGGCAACTTTAAATCCTCCAGAACTAACAGAAACATTTACTTGAACCAACGACATTTACTTGCGTCTAACATCTATTATTACCTTAAAACAATAATACTACATAACGGAAAAATACTTTTTATTGCAAAACAAATACAATCTTTATACAAAATATACAAAATACTAATAGAGTATTTAAAAACATAGTTAGAACTAATAAGTTAAAACTAAAAAACTGTAACATATAAGAGCTTTACATTATAACATATGTTTGTTTTAACATTACAACACATAAAAACTTTAAACCATAAAGTTCGAAACTAATAAGTTGGGACCGCTTTGGGAGCATAAATGTCATTCAACAGTTCTGTAGTCTCAAAATTCCATACCACCGCATGGGGAGAGATCTCTTATTACATGTGGTGTCATAGGCAATATTTTCTTGCTAGTAACTTATTAGTCATCACCTTGAATCTGCATTTTGAGAAACTCCACTTCCAACTCTAACTCCGAGTTCCTCTTCTTCTCACTCTCTAGCTCCGAACTCAGCCTCTCCACCATCCGCTCTAAGTACTCCTCCCTCGTCGCCTCCACTGCCGCCTCCTCGGCTCCAAGCAGTTGAAACATTTGCGTCAAGGTCTGCCTCTCATCCTCCAAGTTCCTCCTCAAAAAAATCAAATCCCGCATCACAACATTCCTATCAATACCACCACCAATGGTCTGTCCTTGACCAGGTGAACTTGGGCTCGACTCGCCGAACTCACTCGACAGTGACTCGCCCGACTCCCTAGCCTTCTCTTGAAGAACACTTAATGCATTAACCTCCTCCGTAACTTGAGTGAGCGAACTGGAACTCGACCTAGTCAACTCGCCGGATTGACTCACTGAAATCGGAATCAACTCGCCAGTCGACTCACCTCCCTTGTTGTGAATTACAGTTTCGCCGCCGAACTGGACCTGTTTGCACGACAAAATCGTCCTTGCACTGGGTCGGGAAAACCGGGTCGAGTTTGAACCCGTCCTCGTTGAAGTTCCACCCGCTAATTCTTCTCCTTTTCTCTAATATTCCTCCATCATCATCATCATCATTGTCATTACCATTACTCTTGTTCATAACATGAGGCAAAACATTCAAATTAGTATTCTTAATAATTCTGAACCTATCTTCCACACTAGGCAAGCCATGCAAAACGTTCTTCACCAAATAATCCAAACCCTTATTGCAATAATACCTAAAGAACGAATGCTTCAACAATTTCCCAGCAGTTGGCCTCTTGGAAGGATCTTGATTGAGGCACAACCCTACCATTTCCTTAAAATACTTGGAGAACTTCTTGTTCTTCTTCTCGTTCTTGCTCTTTTCGTAGTCCGAAAACCGAAATCTTTTGGTGATCTTCAGCACCAGAGACTTGGACATAGGAAGGTGAGACAACGGAGGCCTTCCATGAGCTAATTCCAAGGCGGTTATCCCAAATGACCAAATATCTGCCTTGATTCCGTACCCGTTGTGGGAGTGTATCACCTCCGGCGCCATCCAGTAAGGCGTCCCCGCGACGTCGGTGAGCATCGATGACGACGGAGAGCACCACCCTCGGAAGGAATTCGACTCGTAGATGGAGGCGGAGACACCGAAGTCGGCGAGCTTGACGGATCCGTTGGAGTCGATGAGGATGTTCCCCGCCTTGATGTCGCGGTGGAGGTGGCCTTGGTCATGGAGATAGGAAAGGGCGTTTAGGGTTTCACGGAGGACGACGGCGATGCAGGGCTCGGAGAGACCGTCGGGGAAGGAGGAAGAGATTATGGACTGCAAGGAGCCGGCAGACATGAAGGGCATGACGACCCAGAGGCGACGGTCTACTGTGAAGGAGCAGTGGGCGTTGAGGATGTTGGGGTGGGAGAGGAGTAACATGAACTTGGCCTCTCGCCGGATGGTGTCGAAGTCTGCACGGGATTGGTCGAGGTCTATCGATTTTATAGCGACGACGGTGGATCTGAGCGGAAGGCAGAGGGCCTTGTAGACGACGGCGGAGACACCAACACCGATCTCGTCAAGGATTTCGTATGAGTTAGGATCGAGAGGGAACTGGACTCTACTTATATTGTTAGCCGGTTCATGTTTTTGATTAATATGATCTTCTTGATCGTGAGGCATAATGTTGTTGTTAATTGTTTGTTTGTGAATGATATTATAAATTTGTGTTGTTGGGGTTTTTTTTAGAGTGCATAGAGTGATGAAGTTTGTGGAAAGAGAGTGGGGTGATGACTGTTCATAAGAAAGTAGGGTTTGACGGGGCGGTATTCTTGTGAATAGGGGCGCTGCATGTGAAGTACAGGTATTCTTGTGAATAGGGACGATGCACGTGAAGTACAACCACCAGATAATGATAATAAATTCAAGGATTTTTTTCTTAGAATAATAAAAGTAGAGGTATAATATATGTCTTTTGTACTTTGAGGAGATATATTTAATGATTAAGGGCTTATCTATGTTCCAAATACCTGGTCATCTTATTTTAGAAGACAATTGACCAAAAAAGGGAAAATAAAAGGAGAGAGATATGTAAATTGGATTAATTACAAAAACTTTCCCATAATTATAGAACTTCTAAAAATATATTCCTTAAACTTCAAAACATAACATACTTTTCCCTCAATCTATAAAATATTAAAAAAATGAAGATAATGAATATGATCTATTTCATGTTGTCAAGTAGGTTGAGATATTATAGGGGGCAAACATGATTGGATAATGCATTATGAATCATAATTGTGACAAATTGAAAAAAAAAAAGGATTGCCTTTTGATTTTAATTGAAGATGGATCAGCGAAAATGTTTCGCTGAGATGATTATATTAGCGATAATTTGTTCGACATACTTTAGAATGCTCGATTAAATTTATTAGCTTAATTATGTAGATAGAATATGAGACAAATGAATTTCACAATTTTTTTTTTTTAAATCAGGTGACATGCTACAAATTCAACATAAGGTAGAAAACAACATTTTTTTAAATGAAAACAAAAAACCCGCATTCCTTCTTTATTAATTAATAATTATAACATACTGAATTACAAATATTCAGCATAGAGAAATCAAAACTTGGATCATGGATAATTGCAGTGGCTTTATTCCTAAAAAGCAAGAAAGCTGAAATTTATGCATAGAGGGGAAGAATAAAAGCGCAAAAGTAGCCAAGTTAGAGAAAAACTGCTTTGTTTTTATTTATTATTAATAGCATACTGAATTAGAGATAAGTATTGGAAATTTGCAAGCATACAACTCTTACTTTAGTACAAGAAAACAATAGATATGAACGATAAGAAAATTATACAAAATACAACAGATGTCATGATGGCTGAGGATGGAATTTGACCCTTGTCTTTTCTTATTATTATCTCCTCAATAATGGGGTAATTTATAATCAAGATATAAACTAAGATAAAAACTTGAACAAACATCTTGTTTAAATCTCCATTGATGAAGATGGACCTAGCAATTCCTACAAAAAAGGAAATTATGTTCAAGATGATTAGGGCAACCATTGGAGCAAGGAACATAATGGATGTACGGAAATCAAATAGGCCATTTTGATTTAGATTGTCTTCTTTATCGTCTTCCACTTTATTAGTAGTATTGAATTTGGCTTCCTTTACACCAACACTCTTCAAAAATATATCTAAGCTTCCATAGAAGTGAGAAATTGACTTCATCATCCATATCCTTTGCTCATTTATCCATGTCTTGGATGGCCCTCCTATTGTGAGTACCTCATACAAACGCTTAAATAAGGCCAAGAGGAAAATAAAAGAAACCACGGTAAAAAATGTACTCAAGACCTGCACCAAAATAGTACCATAGATATGTACATTAGAAATTATGGACAAAATATAAAATTAAAGGTAAAGTTTGGGGCCTTTGTAAAAGTAATTTTTTTTTTCTTTTTCATTGGTAATAACCCGTTCAAGGTGACTTTCTTAAGTTTTTCTTATTGGTTTCTTTTATTCTTATGTTTGTTTTGTTTGCATTTGACATTTTTTTTCCTTTATGTTTTAGTTTTTTAAGACCTCTTTTTTTTTTTTTAATGTAAGTTTTTGCTTATTAAAAAAACGTGCAAGGTGACTTTCACTATTGTATAAATAGCGTAAGCTATATAGATGTATGTATGTATAATGTCTTTTCTTTTTTCTTTTAAGAAATTTTTTGCTTATTCAAAAAATGTATATGTACACAGATATGTGAGTGGCCTAATTTCTAGAAGCAAGTCTTGGATATATTTTTCTTTTATTACCGCGGGATATATAGGAACGCCATATAATAGGCAGAGCTGAGGAATGGTGGCAAAGCACCACAAGGGGAAGAAAGAAAGACGCCAAAATGCAAAGTTCTGCAAAATACATGCTTTGAAGAATAGACATGTGAAGAGGACCATATATTAGAGGGCAATACTTTGAAATACAAACTTCTAGAAAACCAGAGTACCACGTGTGTATTGAATCAGAAAATCATTCAAGTTGGTCGTGCTACAACCAAGGAATTGTGGCCTTGGTGGATCACAATACACAGAAGTCCAAACTTTGCAATGTAATGTAAATCTTGTTAAGTCATCTTCCACCACCGAACCATAAAGAAATCCCACCTGCCTCATTATTATAATGATACACCACAAACTTATTAGTTCAACTAAATTAGGTTATTCTCAACGGTGCGCCTAAATTTTGGCTCATTTTTTGTTTCTCAAACTTTAAAAGTTCTTGGTTCCTTGAATTTTGATTGAGCCCCACTTAGTCCACTTTTGTTGGAATTGATTATATTAAAATCAGAATGAAAAAAGAGATTTAAGTACTATCATTTGGCCTCTTTTGATCTATTTTTAATAAAGAAGATCACATAATTGCACTAACCCCTTTTTCCCTCCGTTTTTAACAAAAATTCTAAGAGCAAAATAAATAGGATTAATTGAAAAAGTGTAACAGACAAGGTGAGAGTTTTTAAAATTTAAAGGGTAAATTAGATATGACCTCAAAGTTTAGGGGAACCGGTGAATATTCACTCTTTAATGTATAATAAAATTTGGAAAATCAAATGGAATAAAATAAGGCTTCAATTCGTTCATGATATAAATTATACTTGCCTCTTGACCCCATTTGGTGCCAATTTCATAAGTAGAAGAAGCTAATGGTTCCATCTCTTCTATCAATAATGTTGCATCTCTACCTTTCATCATGTTAGGCTTGTCGTTTTCGCTGTGAAGTGTTTTGGTGAACTCATTGGATGGACCAAAACTTGCCTAAGTTTCATGGGCTCTATATCAAATTGTACAGTCAAACTTCGATCAGTTTATGACAAAATGTTTATCATATGCGTATATTACAAAAATGTTTATCATATACAGTAGAGGATTATAAGACAAATTTTGGAGCAAAGTATAAACAGAAATTTTGGAGCAAAGTATAAACAGAATGGGTTCATTTAGACACTAAAAGTGAATAACGATGTGATCCAATAAATTTTGAATTAAATTCCACCTATATATGTGTATTAATGTGAAGGTTTACCTTTTTTAAAAATGTCGCTTCCGTATAGTGAGAGACTTTTCATTTAAAAAAAAAAGCCCGTACCAGATAAGATTGGTCCCATTTACCCATCTACACCTTCCCATTGCACCTAATTTGACACCAAAAAAAAAAAAAATTCTTCCAATGTAAAAAACGAAGTATAAAATATATATTCAAGTGTGCAAATGGATAAAGAAAAATTACAGCACATGAAAAAATTATTAGGGTGAAACTGAAATGTAGCAAAATTTATTTAGAATACTTTTAAAATAGTCATAATATAATTACATAGGTAATTATCATAATGACATATCACATTTTGTACTATGTAATTAAATAGTAATTACATATTTAGTAATATCATTTTGAGCCTATACAGAATATTCTGAAACTGCGACTATTTTTTAAAATTCTATAATTACAATTATGAGATACGATGTTTTAGGAACATGCTTCAATTATATTTTTTTAAGTCTTAAATTAGGGTCTAGATTGATATAGTGTGTGTATATATATATATATATAATTGGTAATTTATACATACCCTATATGTAAAAACCAGTGTGCACTATGTTGTAGTGTTCTTCACACACATATATCTAACACATTTACGTATCGTAAATATTGATCTAAGCTGACTGTCATAGATGTCGTTTTTACTGATGTTGCAAAATTTTTGAGGAAATTGAACAAAAGCAAGAGAGTGTGATATTTTGGGACCAAGATGGAAACACATTGCTTTCCGAGCAACAGTTGGATCATTGCAATTCTTGTCACAGTCTAGCAGTACTAGAATCTAAGGAAAGTTGCTTAGCAATCTCCACACCCGTTGCTGCAAAATGTGTGTATGTGCGCATGTGTGTGTGTATATATATATCACATATATATAGAAGAAAAAAAATATTTATATTAGTCCATATTAGCTAGTGTGTAAAACAAACAAAAAATAAATAAATAAATAAAGGACTGGGTAATAATGTGTATAGGAGACATACCCTTGAAATGGTGAGGATAAGAAGGCTTGTTCACTGGAGAAATCTTGCATCACCTGCTAAACGTACATTTGTTTTATATAATGTCATGTTAGTTTATTTGGGGTTAGTTATTACACACACACATATTGATTGTGTAATTAATCATCAATTAGGGTTAGGGTAGCAGCAACTTTTTTTTAGGTAGATCACTTGTATTTATTAATAAGAAAATAATAAAAAGAAACTAAAACAAAACGAAAACAAAATAATCATTTGGGGATTTCTTAGGTGAGAATTCTCACTAATGGTATACATTTTGAAACTGTTAGATTTAGTCAAAATAACTTTGTTTTATAGATATGCCGGCTTAAAAAATGACTAGTGTTTACTATTTTTTTTAGGTTCTCATTTGAGTAATTTCTTAATTATTTAATGATTTCAGAGGCTCAGATGAATAAACTAATATATTACGCCAATTTCTGCTTGTATAATATAGAGAATAATGTTATGAAAACATGAGTACCGTAGTATACATATAATTGTGTTGTCATCAGCAATAGTGTATCTAAAAAGGATTAGATTGCTGATTTCTAAAGAGAGGAGAAAGGGGAAAAAAAAAAAGGAAAAGAAAAGATTGTTGATTCTCCAAATGTTGCTAATGCAGCTCTAATAAGAGGAATGAAGATCACGTAACGATATGGAAGAGGAAAAGTCTTTGATATTTCTGAAAGCAATCTTATTTAACCTATAAAGCTATACTAATAAAACAGTAAGACTAATTTTAAAATACACTTTATAATAAATCGAGGCCTATAATTTTATGAATAATGAGGTTATAACTCTATAAAGATAAAAATAATTTTTCTATTTCTGATCATGAAGAAATTATATGTTTTTAAAAGTTGCTTTCTGTTTTTAAGAACAAAAAATTGTTTTTTTAATATCAATGCCAAACGCCACTGGTTCTCAGCCAAGTTCGCCATCCATGCCGTGTCTGGAAGATGTTGTTGGGCCAAGTCTTGCAATTCAATCCGTTGATAATGAGATAATTTTGTCAGGTTTCCGAGAGTTGATTTAGCAGGTAAAACGGAAATATCTATGCAATTGTTAATGAAAGAGATAGAGATATAGTTGCTTAAAAGTCTTGGGCAGATTTGATAGCTTGATATTTTACGAAAAAAAGTCGGGTAATGATTTGAATATATATATATATATATATATATATATATATATATATATATCATATGCTCTTCGTGTTTGAAGTGAAAAACATTTCAAGATGCGTAAATAGTCAAGTTCATAAACGATTGTTGATATTACTATTTTTACGATATTTATTTTTAAATAATGCCCACTTTTCCATTCTGTCGTGGAATTGGAAGTTTCCGCAATGTCTCAGATTTTGACTTGAACCTATAACAATATAAAGTAAAAAATTATGAGAATATAAAGTTTTTTTAGCACATTTTACTGTTTGATCTAAAATTTTTAGTTTAAACTAATATATTAAACATCTTATATAATATATGTCTAAAATAATTAACATATTGAATCAAACCAATTAATTTTAACAAAAACTAATATTTGTATAAAACGAAAAAAATCTAAAATAAAGTTTTATATGTTATTGTATTTTAACTAAAAAAAAAAAGTTTTGGCAGCTTTCCAAATTGATTTGGTTGCCGTCAAAGGTCTGAAACGTCCACGTAGAAAGATCTTGATTGAGACCGAAGTTGCGATCTCCAGAAAATATCAAAATAAATTTAAAACTAAATTATGGAAATTTGGGGGACAATCAACTGACGGATAACAGACAAGTGGCTCATATTAAATGACGTTTTTTTTTTCTAAATTAAATTAAATTATGGTCAAAGTGATGACGTTTATAAGAATCTCAATTAAAAAATCTAAACTGAGATAAATTGGTAAAAAGAAATTTTTGACTTAGTATTGTTATATAGAATTCTTACATGATGCGAGTTTAATAAAAGAAACTTAAATCATAGTGATCAATAGCTCAACATCATAATCCAGAAATGATAAGCATAAAGTTTATGGACATAAGATAGATCTCAGCTTTAATGAGATCATAAAGCATGATAATAACTTTCTAAGTCATAAGAATTATTAAAAATTTAAAAGTTTATAATATCCTATATGTACGTTGTTAGTTATTTACAAGTGCAAATAATTACGTGAAAATAATAATAATAATAATAACGCTAATGGAGTCCACAAGCATTGTATGAGCCGCCGTGAACTTCTTCAATTCCATTGATTATGATGGCGTTGAGGAGCATCATCTTTGGGGAAATACTCAAAGAAGTTCGAGGAAGAAAAGCCCTTAGTCAATTTTGGGCTACCACCGTCGGAGAGCCACCACCCACGCCACTTCTTTTGGCCATGAATATGGAGTTAGATCTACATTGATCGGGGTTGAATTGAGTCAAATTGAGGCCACCAATGAGTTCAAGAGGCCAAAAAATAGTTAAAATCGAAGCTCCATTGTCAGTAGTCCATCGGACCCTTCCCATGTGCCATTGCGGTTGGCTGGGCTCCAACGGACCTTAGGTTTTGCAATCCCAACCTCCGATCGACGATTCAAGACCACCTCCTTACTTGTTTCGACGTTCCAAACGTGATAGTGCCCTCCGTTCGAGCTGATTTCATTCTGTTGGAAACTATTTGGTACAAACTATACGTAGATCGAGGCAATATAGACTGGAGTAATGGAGTTTGGAATGACATGTTCAACAATTATAAATCTCCAAGAAGCAATTTTAGCCATGTTATAGTCCCTTTAGGACCATTATCAAGGAAGCTGCCTAGACTGTAGAATTAGCATGATGCAACTTGTCCTGCTTAGCTCGAAATCTAGGAAAGTAAGAATTTCGCCTACAATTTTAACATTTTGGAAACAAAATGTTACATTTTTTTAGAAAAATTATCAAATGTATGATTTGTGATATGTCAAGCCATGCTATGTGATGATATTTATTGTTATGATCCGTGATATGAGATGATATGTATTGCTATGTCATATCTACAATTTATTATGATTATGTCATGCCATATCATGTGATATTCTGATTATGTTATGAGCGGCATGTGATATATGTAGCATTAAATTATACTGCTTACTCACTTTTAGTTAAATTAATTTTGTGATTTATAATTTGTAATGCTATATAGTAACATGTCATACTACATACACATAATAAGATAAAAAAACAAATAAAACAACTTGCGGGTGTCATACCAACCTGTCAACTTACGGAGAAACTTTGACTCAGATTGGTATAGTTTATGATCTCAATGTTGTTGGGGATCTCGCGAACCCTAACTCCCGAAGGATTGCACATAGCCGATACGATCATCCGAGCCCAATCAATAAGAGAAGTTAAGGATTATATAATTAAGCATAAAACAAATCGATAAGCAAGCATAAAATATTCATGCACGTTTTTATTAAATGATTTTAATTAAGTTTTGCAAGTCTAACTTCCTACTTGTTGAGCGAAAGCTCATTTATTTATGTTCATATTGTAGGTAAAAAACCTGACAGCAATACTTGATGGGCAGTGGTAAGCGATGAGAAATGGGAATAGATACCACCTACGCAAATGTAATATTTTTTGCATTTTTATTTTATGAAATTATGTATATAAAATTAAGTAAATAAAATTACGTAAATGTGTCTTAAAACTCGGGGTTGGGATCGGACAACCTTAGTCTAGAGAATTATAAGATTTAAAATGTGCAACAAATAAATGTAGATTTTCAAGTAAGAAAATTATGACGTTATATGACTTTAAAAATGTTCTTTTAGAAATTTTACATTAAATTAAGAAATGGTTTTAAGGAATATGTTTTATAAAATTATTATTATGTTTGTTTCTAAAAGAATAAGCTTTAAGAAATTATTATTACGATAATTATATTTCTAAATGTTTTTAATAGTTCTAATTTAAATTAAGTAATGTTTTAAAAAAAGAAATTGTTTTAAAAAAATTAACTTTACATTTAAAAGAAAAGATTTATGAAATTATATTATATTATTATTATTATTATTATTATTATTATTATTATTATTATTATTATTATTATGTTAAAG
Organism: Artocarpus heterophyllus; assembly: GCA_025403435.1. NCBI lineage: Eukaryota > Viridiplantae > Streptophyta > Magnoliopsida > Rosales > Moraceae > Artocarpus > Artocarpus heterophyllus. The sequence goes on from CM046341.1 coordinate 8,121,231, forward strand.
AAATTATTATCATGTTAGATTTAAAGAATTTAGTGTTAAGAAATAATTATTATTTCTTTAGAAAAATTATTTGAAGAAATTATTATTATTATTTTGTTTAGAAAAAATTCATTCTACATTTTAAGTACTTTATGTTAAAATATGTTTAAGTTTACGGTTATGTAGTTAGTAACGGCTACGTAAGTAGAGTCGTTATCAACACAATGCACCTTGAATTTTAAAATTATTAGCAATTGATGAGATCCAATAGTTACTTTTAAGTTTTTTGTTAATTACTCTTTTTCATATATTGATATTCAATTTTTTAAAAATGGTGAGCTCGACTTTTAAGAAAACGTACATGCGAATTTTGTGGCCAAAATTGCCAACATTTTAACGCTTGTTAACTATTAGACCTTAATTGCAAACGATTTCAAAATTCAAGGTGCACTTTATCAAGATTGAAAGTTTAGAATGTATTATGTAAAAAACGAATAGTTTGAGGTGTAACAGTATAATGTACTTGTATTAAAAAAACATTACAACTAGATTGGCATCCTTGAAAACACTTCTACTATACAAAACCTCCAATTTCAGTTAAATTAAATTTAAAAAAAATCAACTTAGTAGTTATGTTGTATTTTCATACTGGGAACACGAACATGGTGATCCTGTGATAGTTGCAATTTAAGAAAAGAGATGACTATTGATTTTTTAAAAAGTAGACTAACTTTTTTAAAAAAAAGAAACAAAAAAGAGAACAATTAAAAATGGGCATTGAGCTTAAAAAGAGGAACAATTACAGGCTTACATTTTGGTACTATTTTTTTTAAAGGGTACTATGTTTTTTTTTTTTCCTTTCTTTTTTCTTTTCCCCACCTTTTCCTCCTTTTTAATTTTTCCTTCCTGGAACTTTTGCCTCACCGTTTGGCTTTACTGAACTACTCAGACACCTCTCTCTAATTGTACCAAATTGAAAAAATGTTTGCTGCATTGTGGATAGAATCTGAGACAAATGAAGTTTCAGAATTCTTTTCTGAAAAAATTAGGCGGTGTGCAACAAATTAAGCACAGGCTTGGACTTTGCTCCGGATTCATTTTTTGTTAGGATTTCTTTCTCATTAGTGTTTCTCTCACACTTGGACCACCATTTAAATGACTAAAATACCTTCCATTAAACATTTTTTTCTCAAAACCAAACCCTAGAAGTACTTAACTTTCTCTATTCATCTTTATCCTCCTCTTCCTCCTGAAGGACGACAAGCTCTTAGCCGCCTACTTTGTCCATCCAAGCCAGATACTTTGTGCTCAAGTTCGAGGACGGGCATGGAAAGCACGCATTCATCTCGCAAAGAGGAATGAGGCATTCGATTTCAAAAGAACCAAATATAACGGTTGGTAATTAAAGTCATTCAGTGAAAAAAGATTGAATTATATTAATTAGTAACACTCAAGAGATGAAGTGTTTTGTATTACAATAAAGGAGAAAATAAAACTATCCATGAAATAGTAGAATTAAATTCTCATTCTCAATGTACTATGAAATCCGAGAGAGAGAGAGAGAGAGAGAGGATTACAAACACATTAAAATGCCTTAGTGTGAGAAAATAATATATATGCATGACAAGAAAAGTACACAAAATACAATGGATAATATGATGACTGAGGACGGAATTCGACCCTTGTCCTTCCTTATTACCATCCCCTCAATGATAGGGTAATTCATAACCAAGATATAAAATGAGATAAAAACTTGACCAAACATCCTGTTTAGATCTCCATTAATGAAGATGACCCTAACAAACCCCGCAAAAAAGGAGGCCATGTTCAAGATGACTAGGGCGACCATTGGAGCAAGGAACATAGTAGATGTGCGGAAATCGAATAGGCCCTTTTTATATAGGTTTTCTTCTTCATCATCTTCCACTTTATTAGTGGGATTGAATTTGGCTTCCCTTGCGCCAATCCTCTTCAGAACTCCATCTAAAAATCCATAGAAGTAAGGAATTGACTTCATCATCCATATCCTTTGCTCATATAACCATGTCTTTAATGACCCTCCTGTTGTGAGCACCTCGTATAAATGCATAGATAAGCCGCGAGGAAAATAAAAGCAACCACGGCAAAAGATGTACTCAAAACCTGCAACCCCAACAGTAAAACATATGTATGTTAGGAAATTGTTGACAAAAGATGAAATTAAAGGTAAAGTTTTGGGGCATTTGTAAATGTAAATTTTTTCTCCTTTGGTAATTGACATTCGTAATTTTTTCCTATGCATTTATTTTATTAGCTTTTTTGTTTTTTTTTTATGTTTTAGTTTTTTAAGACCTTGCTTTCTTTTCTTTTCAATAAATTTTTTTATTATTAAAAAAAGTGCAAGGTGACTTCTGCTGTACACAATATATGCACATACACATATACTTACCGTATTATATATACTAATTAAGTACTTTTCCTTTTATTTTTTTCTTTTTTCTTAAGAAATTTTTTGCTTATCCAAAAATTGTATATATACCCCTTAAAAAAATTTATATATTAGTAGACATGTGTACGAGTGACCTAAAAATAGTGACAGAGCCAAGAGTTTTTGTCAGTCGAGGTACTATGTAGAAAAATTATTGATAATTTTTTTTTGTGTACAGACATAGTTATTTGTTTTAATTATTAACTAGAGGCACAAATTGTAATTTTTCTAAAAAAAGGGGGCATAATGATATGTTTCAATTTTTTAGTGGGGTATAACTATAGTTTTTTTATGTAAAATAAAAGTATAACTAAATTTTTTAAAAATATGTGAGGAAAAAATTAATTCTTCAATAGTTGAGTAGGGGGAACATGCCCACTGAACTATAGGTAGGTTCACCACTACCCAAAAACATACGCATGTAACAAAATCAGCGTTCTGCAAGTAAGTTTTGGATATATAGATTTATGTATATATTTCTTTCATAATTACCTCGGGGTATAAAGGAATACCATAAAATAGGCAGAGCTGAGGAACGGTGGCAAAGCCCAACAAGGGGAAGGAAGAAATAGGCCACAATGCAAGTTCTGCATAACACATGCTTTGAAGAAGAGACATGTGAAGGGGACCATATATTAGAGGGCAATACTTTGAGATACAAACATCAAACAAACCAGAACTCCAACGTGTGTTCTGAATCAGAAAGTCATTCAAGTTGGTGGTCTCGCAACCTAAGAATTGTGGCCTTGGTGGATCACAATACACAGAAGTCCAACCTTTGCAGTGTAATGTTAACCCTGTCACGTAATCTTCCGCCACTGAACCATATAGAAATCCCACCTGCCAGCTCATTACAAACATGCACCAACAAAATTATTAGTTCAATTAACCATGCCTGAATTTTGGGTCATTTGCCCCCAAACTTTCAAAATTCCCACTTTGTTCTTGAATTTTGATACTTTTTTGTTAGAATTTTTATTAAAATCAGACTTAAGAGAAAGAGGATTTAAGAGTCATTACGTGTCCTTTTTCTAATTATTTTTAACGAAAAAATCACTTGATTGCACTACCTCTTTTGTATCTATGTTTACAAAATTTCTAAGAGAAGGTTAAATGACATATTTAGTTTAAAAATACAGAAAGTAGCATGAGAGTTTTTGAAGTTGAACGGCATATAAAAAATGATAATTTATTATAAATTTTGGAAAATCAAATGGAATGAAATAAGGCTGCAATTCGTCAAGTTTACATATTGTACTTGCCTCTAGACCCCATTTTGTGCCAATTTCATAAGTAGAAGAAGCTAATAGTTCCATCTCTTTCTTCAATATCGTTGCATCTCTACCTTTCACGTTAGGCTTGTAGTTTTCGATGTGAAGTGTTTTGACGAACTCATTGGATGGACCAAAAGCTTGCCTGAGTTTCATCAGATCTGCACCCAATTGTACGGTTCAAATTTCGATATATATAGTAGGAAAAAAATGCTTAGAACACTATCAACGTTAAGCAACACAATTAATAAAATGCGAGCCCTATTTGTAAGCCTCATAATATAGGACTCATTGGTGAGTAGCGTTCAACATTGATTTGTTATCAGTAGCTTATAGCATTATTCATATATAGAAGCGGATAAGATAAAATTTTAAGTATAAATAGAATGGAGTGCGTTTAAACACTATGAATAAAAACATTACAAGTGAAAATGATCGATTCGAATAAAATTTGAATTAAATTCCACCAATATGTGTGTGTGAGAGAGATGTAAACGTATATACCTTCTTTAATAACATCATTTCCGTATAATGACAATCTTTTCAAGAAAAAGCCAGTACCACTTAAGAGTGGTCCCCTTAGCCCATCTATACCTTGCCATTGCACCTAATTCCACACAATAATTTTTCGATTAAAAAAAACCAAAGTACGAAATATAATGAAGTGTAAAAATTACGCTATTATAATGATATTACATTTTATGCTATATAATTACATAGTAATTATTTAATAACATTAGTTTGAGCTGTATGCAAAATATTCAGAATTTGCAGCTATTTAATTAGAGCCATATGCTATATAATTACATAATTATGTACAAGCAGATGCTTGAATCATATCTAGATAGAAACAGTAAGCTATGAATAATATTTACATAGGTGTAGCGCATTTACGTACCTTAAATACCGATCTATGTTCACTGTCATAGATGTCGTTTTTACTGATGTTGCGAAACTTTTGAGGAAATTGAACAAAAGCAAGAGAGTGTGATATCTTGGGATCAAGATGGAAACACATTGCTTTCCGAGCAACAGTTGGGTCATTGCAATTCATGTCACAGTCAAGCATTAGAATGTAAGGAGAGTTGCTTAGCACTCCAGACACCCGTTGCTGCATATATATATACATATATATATATCACATATATATAAGAAAAAAATATTTATAATAGTTTAAAAAACAAAAAAAAATAAAGAAAGGTAATAATATATATGTATAGGAGACATACAAGAACATTAAGGGCTCCGGCCTTGAAATTGTGACGATGAGAAGGCCTTTTTTCTCGAGAAACATAAACAAGTAGAGGTATTTTCACAAGCCCTGTATGATCACTAGAGGAATCTTGCATCACCTGCCCAATGTGTATATATTTAATGGGTGCTTGGAAGAGTAGTTCAAACTGATAGTGTAAACTGTAAATAGTATAAAATTCTAGCATGTTACAGTAAAAAACTACAATATAAAACTCTCACATGTTACAATTCTCAAACCTTAACTAATAATTTAAACTATTCTCCTAAACACCCAATAATACTACGTTAAGTTAGTTCATCTTTTTTTTCTTAATTTTATTCTTTAATTTTTAGTGAAATTATTTTTCCTTATTACGTGATTTTGTTAAACTAAGATAGAGGACAATTATCATCAGGATACTAGAGTACATCCAAATTAGATTGGTCCCACTAAAAAAACCCATGTCTTATATTAAACCACTCATTCAATATTATTAAAAAAAAATAAAAAAAAAACTCTCTAGAATTAAAATGCAATTTCATGGTGGTGAAACGAAAAAAAAAAAAAAACAAAAGCAAAAACAAAAACGCTTAGATAATTATATGTCTTTCAACCCCATAAGATCCGTAGAATTAAAAATAAGATAATTTTGACCAATATCTAACAGTTTTAAAACGTACACTATTAATACAAGTTTATACGGAGAAGCTCCTACACAAAAAAAGGGAGAAGCAACTCGAAAACAAATAGAAATTGGTGTCCTGGGATGCAACTAAACATACCTCGACGACAGCAGGGTGATCTATAGTGTGATTGCTCGGCTTGTTCTTTCCAACCCTTGCATATTCCTTAACTCTATTCTTAAACACCTCGTATTTTTCCTGTACCAAATTATAAAAGAAAGCTTAGAAATTCACTTCACCGCTTACAATCTAACTCGTTAAAAAAAATTAAAAAAAATGAAATCTGCTTCTTTTTCTAACAAGAAAACACTTAGAGAGAGAACTAGCCTTGATCTTCTTTCTCTCTGCCTTAAACTCATCACTACTAACTAGATGAGAATCCACTTCTTCACCACCAAAGAAATAAGCCTCCGGAGATATATCATCAATCTTATGTCTTTTGCAAAACGGAATCCACCACTTTGCAAAGGCCCAAGCTTCTCTCAAACCATTTAAAGTCAAAGAAGAACCGCCATCGTCCGACAAATACACGTGAAGCTTCTCCGCCGGATAGTCTATCGCCATGGCCGACAACACGGTGTTCATCACTTTTAAAGTGGGCTCCTTTTCCGGATCTGCAGTACAGACGAAAACGTCGATGGACGGAAGTTTTTCGTCGCCGGGCAATCTTTCGGGGAAGACAGAGCGAGTTACCGGACGCCACCGATAAGCTTGGCCAAGGAGCCAGGTGAAGGAGAGGACAAGCTCAGAAGAGGAGATGAAAATCCATGGAAGTATCAGTAACTTGGGTGTGGTAGACATGGCGTCTTGGAAGAAAAAGGAGGCCCTATAGTAAAGGAGAAAGGATATGGCTATCGAGTGTAGGATGGTATGAGCTCTGTTGATGAAGATGGAAATTTTATTGACATGGCAAAGATGGAAGGGAAGAGAGTTCTCCATATTTTCTGTAGTTTCTGTTCTCTCCGGCGCATTTTTTGCTGGTGAATAGGGGAGTTATATATAATAATTAGCGGAATCTAATAATCTGCATATAGACGTGACCACAATTTTTAAAAATAAAAATCTCTATAATTTTTTTGGTAGAAAACGTAAGGGTTTTAATAAATGAAACTGACGTTTATTTGTGACGTTTTTGTTTCCTTTCTTCACAGAATTATTGTTTATTTTATTTTTCTTTTGTTGGATTAATTACCATTGGGGCTGATTGTAAACTTTTTTTATTTTTGCTTTGCTTTTTTTTTTCTATCTTTTAATAAAATGGGTTGAGGATTTCTTTGAATTATTGCTGATATAATTGAGATGTGTCGCTGTATAGAGTTCATGCCTTTTCATTTATTTGAAAAATAATAAGTGGTGAAGTATGTATTCTCTTATCATCATATTTACAAAGAGAAAATTCTGTTGACTGCCACTAGTGGGGCCCAAAATGACTTCCATGTACGACACTGTACGCATTTCTCTCTCTAGTTTCACGTTAACTAAATCTAAAACTAGTATAATATGCAATAATTCGTCATTAATTAGTTGAAAAACTAATGGTAATAATTTAAATTTTTTTTTTTTCATATTGAATTGTACATGCATGACGATAAAAAGAGCCGGCAAGCACTGATAAAAGCTCATTGGATAGAAACCAGCTACTAATTATTTTGTCCTTAATTTATATAAGATTTTGGTACATAATATTCTACCAAGCTCTGTCATAGTCATTTGTGCTCGTACGTTTTCCCAATTACGTGAATTTGTGGATACCGTCAGCTAATCAAGTAGCAGCCCTCTCTAGATTGGTCCATCCATATCTCCATCCATATCGACGGTGACAAAATCGTAGTTCGTGTCACATTTGGTCCCATACTCCACATGGTGGATCCACATTATTGATATTTGTTAGGCAACAGTCCTCTCTTTAGTGACTTGCAACTACCAATATTCGATATTTGGTGCAAAAGTATGTCTCTATATGTCATACCAAGGCACCTTAGTAGAGACTTTAGCACAACTGATGAGTCATGATGTAGTGAATCAGCTCTGGTACTAATTGTTACAAATAAATTTATTGGGTAGTACTCTCTTAAAAACCGATTTGCAGGGGAGGGCATCAATAGCTTATAAACTCGTTAATTATCTTATATTTGATAATGTGAGATTTTGGTATCTAACAAAAACATTTAAACATTTACACTACACAAGCAAAAAAAGTGCCCAGCAAAAAAAAAATGTCGGCTTAAAGTAGCAAAAGATAATACTTTAGGATATCCAACCAAAAAAAAAAAAAACAAAGGAGCTAATGAAAAAGGTCATTCTGGCATATTTATCTCTTAAACTTTTCGCCTTTTTTTCAATATGGTTCTTAAATTTTTTTGTGGCAATCGAGTCTTTAAACTTAATAAGGTGTGGCAATTAAGCCCTAATTAATTACAAGCTTCCTTCAAAACTAGAGCGAAAAACGATTGCCTGAGACTCACATTGATGAGACTTAGAAAATGCATTTTTTAAGGTTAAAATCAATCATTTTGTATTAATATTTCTCATAAAACTCCTCAATTATAGCAATTTAATGATAAATAGTATTTTAGTGTCTCAATGTGAAAATGTGTTTAAAAATGTTTTCTTATTGTATTTTTATGTTTAATAATATTTTTGGTAATTTTTAGAGTCATTTAGGTGTGTTAAATATGTGCTTAATCTATAAATAGTTAAAACCATAAAATTTATGTTATGTTATTTTATTTTGAGTCTTAATGTGTTTGATAGTGTGCTTGAAGTTTGTAAATATGTCCTATTATATTTTAGTAATTTCTAAAAATATTTCCAAGTCATAAAAATTATATCTGTGCTAAACCTAAAAAAGACTAAAAATTTTAAAAGTTTGTAATTAATTTTGTGTGTTTTAATGTAAAATAAATATTTATAATAATTATTTTGTTTGCAAAATAATTAATTTTAGTGTGTTTGTGAATTTTAGATTTGAAATTTGGAGACAAAATGGAACAAGATGGCGCAAAAAAGATAAAATCGGACATCAAATGCATCAAAAACAATTTAAAATTCGCATTTGGATATGAGATCACTGTGGCACGTTTCTGGCCCTTGGATGAGCCACCTAAATGATCATGACCGTCTAAGAAGGGATGCGTGTCCATGGCAGTCAGTCTCTCGTCAGCCAGGCTTCAGCAATGCATTCCACATGGCGAGATATAATTGGCGCGTGTACAAACTTCATGTGCTTCGAGAGTAGTTCTTCAGCTACATGTGCTCTAGTCTTTTCATCCATCCGATCTGTATAGGAAGACCAATCTAACGGTTGTCTCGCTCGGTCTTACTGGTCCCACCTTACCCCATTTGTACTCTCAGTTTTCATCTGTTGGATCTCGCATTTAAAGGCCTAGATCGTGCCTGTTTCAGTATGTGCAGCCGTCGAGAAGTAGAGGATCTCAAATGAATTCTCACTTAATCACGAAGGGAATCTCACGTGGAAAAAAAAAGGGGAAAATTTTGGATCATTTTGATTTGAATTTTTCAACGTAGCCATAGTAAAAAAATTATAAAAAATGTATGAATAGTATTTTATTAGGCTCTATAAATACCGAGCATTTGACGCTCAACAAGCCACTCCTCCTCTACGCAGTATATAATTACTACTACTAAATAGTTAGTTTTTAATATTTTTGTTTTTTATTTCAATTTTTTTAGTCTAATTTCTTGTAAAATATTTTTTCAGTTTATGTTGTAAAAATTATGTTTAATAATATCAGTAGTATTTTATTAATTATATCTTTCTAAATTTTTTTTTAACTGAGGTTAGAGGGAAAAATTCTGGCAAAATTACCTTAAATATTTTTTGTTTTTCTTAGTTTTCTAAGCAGTTGTAATGCCAAATATTTTCTTAGAAAACTTAGGATTTCAATATTTTCTTAGCTAGACTCTACCAAATTTAGGGTTTTGATTTATCGATGACATAGACTAGCACGGATAATGCTTGGGAGCAACTTGATTAGTCGTATATAGAGAATGGCTCGATAAATGCTTAACCTATTATCTTGGTTATTATTTTAGTTAAATTATGTTGAAATGCTGCCCATTTGTTAAGTTGTATTTTTGCTGTATTATAGACATAGAATGGCACAATAAATGCTTGGTAACTCTGATTTATTGTAGACATAGGATGGCATAGTGTATTCTTAAACCAACTGATAAATAAATAGAAAAACTAAAATATATTTAAGATAATTGTCAGAACGGAACCTTTAAACCTCAGTCTTGTTATTATTGTTGTTTTATTTCTTTGAATTGTTGTCGTTACTTTGCTTAAGTTATTTTAATTATCTACACTTGTTGCCTAAAATTTGATTTTAATTTTATCTGCGTTTCTTGTTATTAAAGTTCTAGATTGTCAAAATCTGAAAATGAAAAATTATTGTAAAAATATGTAAATATTGTAATATATTCTGTAAATAAAAAATATTAATCCTCGTATTTTTTTAATTTAAATAAAAAAAGTTAATATAATATATGTATTAGAACTGAATAAATTCTTCCCTGTGGATTTGACCTAGATTCATCGAGTAATTATTACTTGAAACAACCTTATACTTGGGGTATTTGGGAGTGCGTTAATAGACGCGTGATGACACATGATCTCTGTAGAAGGTCTATACACTTTATTTCCTTCTAATAAGAGTCAAATTATATAATTCTATGCCAAAAATAGAAGAAAAATAGGATAAATTATATCCTTGTTAATCAATTTTATTAGCTTATATGTATATTTTAATCATCTTAGTGCTCAAAATTTTGTTTATTTTCTTTTAAATAGGTCATGTGCATCTTATTTGATTGTTTCATCTTAATTTTGACAAAGCTTTATAATTAAGGACTTAATTGTCACTTTTAACTAAGTTTAAGGACTCAATTACTAAAAAAAATTAAAAACCACATCTCACAAAAGCCTAAAAAGAGTGTGCCAAAAACCCATCCAAAAGACAAAGGAAATTTGATTTGTAGGACCAACAAAAAAAAATGGTGGGTTATCACATGTTTTCATGCAGACCCATAGGCCAAATAATAGTTACACGTTGCGTTTTCTTTTTAGCGTTTTTGTTTGCATATACATTTGATCCTTTGGAATTTGATGAGATATTTGAAGTTATCAAAAAAAAAAAAATTTTTTTTGGTAGAATTCGTCTCCTCCATTAAATTCACTTTGCTATGCTAAAACCACGACCATATTTCAGATTGCTTTGCATATCTCATACTAATCTAAACACTAGTTCCTTGATGTTATATTTTCTTTTCAAAATTTACACTCCAAAATTTAAACCACATGAATTCAGAGTTTTCAATTCAAACCAAAAAGTTACAAAACCACACAATTCAAACCCACCAATCGAACGGACCCTTAATTTAAAAAGGTATGCAGTTCTCAAGTTTGGAATATATGGATGGTAGGAAACCATAACCAAGTGGTTGACAAGCTTTCTACGTGCTATAATTTGATCAGAATTCAAAGCCATCCCCTATTCATAGATTTGTGTCATTGCCTGTTAGAGACATGTGTTATTGCTTCCTCACTACCGTTTGAAAACAATACAATTCCACAATGTGTAATAATTTTTATTGCTTCCTTGTCAACATGCCCTGACTGAGATGGAATATTGGTATATACAATAATGTAATAATATTCTTTGTCACATATTATAGAGGTAGAACTTTATCCCTCTCACTTTCGAGCATTAAATGGATGAAAAAAAATAGTCCCTAAAAAAACAAAACCAAACAAACAGCAACAAAAACAAGAGTAAATTAGCTAGTATACCACTTCTTTACTATAATTTTTTTATTCTTTTTATTTATACTACTTTTTTTAGCTAAAAATGTCAAAATATCCTTATGTAATACTTGTTTGTCTTGTCTTAACCTATAATACTTATGATCAATTATGTTTTTATACTATTTGAAAATGATATGTTTCAAACTCTTTCAAGAAAGTGATAAGATTGAAAAATAGTATCGCAGAAGTGATATTTCACTAGTTCACCCCAAAAACAACCACAACAACAACGAAAAAACAAAAACATATACCTAGCAAAGCCCATAATGCTCCACTCGCACCCAAAGAATGAATCGATCCATCCTAGCATCTTGTCGTTTAAGATATTCTCAAAGCCAACATAAGGCCTACTTCGGAAATTACCAAAAACACCTTTGTGTTTAATCAATCTTTCACTTTTATCCCTTTCACTGTTGAAATTTTTAAAATACTCCATGCATTGCTGCAAAATGCCATGTTTATCGCTCGTGTTTTAAAAAGGGTTTAAAATTAAGCACTTACCCTACATTTGACCTATCAAATTTTCATAAATTTTTAAACTACCCTTGATAATCTGTATTTTGCAAGAAAATAATCAAAAGATCCTATGCACTTAGCCAAAATACCATTTTGCCCTTCTTATTGTATAAATGCTCAAAGCATGTCCTCTTGAAGAGATTCGACGTTATAGGGACTGTCCCCACTTTTCGCAAAGTCGCCACCAACCTCCCTCCATGCCAAAATCTACTTGCGAGCCTCTACGTGAGGCTGTCATTGCAATATGGATGAAGAATAAGAAGTTTCTTGCTTAAAAGCATATATAGCAATCGACCATGTCTCTATCAACCAGATTGGTCGATTCAAGTTTCCATGCCCATCCAACAAAAACCCCAACAAAAAATGGCAACTCACCGAGGCATTACGAAGAAGACGAGCTCATCAAAATCTTTTTTTTTTTAGTGATTCCTTTTCTTTTATTATTTTGAGACTTGTTTTAAATTTTAAGTTTTATTTTATTGTATGTTAGTTAATTAGTTATGTTTTTAATGGTATTTAATGTAGTTGTAAAGATAAATGTTGGTAATTTAAAAAAAATATTGCCTCAACGTGTATCATAGGATATTTCAGGTAATTCTCTTGACCGTTATTGAGGGGTGTTTTAGGTAATTTTGATGACTAACTGTTAAGTATCATAGAATATTAATGATGATAGTTTTGAAATCTAAAAAATTTGATTGGTCAAAAACGTGGATTGAATGGGTTATTTAAAGACCTTTTTCAAAAACATGACGCATAGGATTTTTTAGGTATTTTTATAATAAGAAAAATTAGAAATGACTAACATACGGTGTTTTTTGTATTTTTTTTCAACTAAATTTTAATAAGGTCACTTGAAATTCAATACCCACCGTTGACAGCGCTGGCAATAAAAACTCAATATCGAATCTTAGTAGGTTTTTTTTTTTTTTTTTTTTTTTTTTTCAAATTTGTACACTTCTTCCAATGATTATACTCCTTGGAATGATATAACAGCGCTGCAACAACATACACCTAAAATCTGACCATGACAAAGAAAGAGAGGTAGAGAGAGAAAGAGTGTTGGGGGCGGCGGGCCAGCACGTTACCGGTCTGCTGGCCCCGTTCGTCGTTTGGAGGGACGTTGTCGGCCACTCGTCATGGATCTGGGGTTTGTGCCACTAGGGGGAAGTCACCGTGGTTGGGTTGGTGGTCTGTCAAGGAGTTGGGCTAGGGGAACTCTCCGCCACCGGCCGTGGCTTGGGTCAGGGGAAACGTCACGCACAGAGGCCGTGGGAGGCTTGGGTTTCTTCCGAGCTTAGGCTTGGTTGGCTGGGAGAGGCGGAAGTCTCGGCAGGTGGGGGATGTCATGGGTTGGCTTGTTCAGACCGCCGTCCACCGTTTGCCAACGTTGAGGGACTCAACCGTGGGTGAGGGAGAGTTCGTGTTATCGAGGAAAGGTGGGCCAGAGTGTACACTATCTTGCCTTGGGCGTGGGCGTTGTGGGGCCGTGGGCACTCTCCGACAAGAAGTGGGCTGGAGTTGGGTGGTGGATGCCTCTCGGGTGCTAGCGTTGAGGGATCTTGGATACATGGTTTGCAGTGGATGCAGCTTTTTGGTTTTGTGCTTTTTGTTGTTTTTGTCTGGCTTTGTTTTAATAAGGGCTATGGTTTTCCTACGTGTCTTTTGGGTTGTGTTTGTTACTGTTATAATGGGTGGGATTAGGTCCGGTTTAGAGGATGGTTTCTCCATGTCTTTTGGTCTAATGGGTGGTGTCTTGAGCTGGATTTGGATTCAGGTGCAGTTTCTTTCGGTGGTCGTGGAGACCATTAGTTGTAGGAGATTTTCTCTATCTAAGGGTAAGAATTCGTTTAGATCCGTCATACAGACCATGGATTCCCAAGTAAATTTTATGAGTCTATTTGTAGACCTTATGTTTAGATTTTTGGACATTTGGTTATATCTTAACCCTTTTTCGACTCGTATTAATAAATTTAATTTCCTTTAATTGGAGGCCTTTTCTATCCAAAAAAAAAAAATCTGACCATTAAAGTAGTTATAAGCCTAACCTACAGCTAGATCCACACCAATTTCACTAAAAAGGTTAACAGTTTGAATCCTCTAGCCCCGCGTCACCAAAAAAAAAAATCTAACAAATAAAAACAAAAATCATAAAATGAGAAGTTCAAACCATACTTCGATATCACGTCTAACATTTTTGATTAATTATACAAATCAAATACTAATCATAATATCCAATAAATCTTACAACAATATGCTTTTCATATTATCTTAAGGGAGCGTTTGGTATGCAGTGATCAATAGGAATCATATTCTTGGGAAAATGATTGTAGGGAATATGATTCCCAAGGAACTAAGATTATCACATTTGGTTGTACATAGGAATCTTCTATTAGATTTCTAGGAATAATATATTACTGTGTTTGGTTGTACATAGGAATCTTGTATAATTGATAAATAATTTATAGTATTAACATTAAATGTATCAATATAATATATTAGTACTAATATTAAATAATAATAATAATAATATAAACATAAATAATAAAATAAATATTATATATAATTTAACATTAATATTACTATAAATATTAATGTTATTATTATCATTATTATTAAATTATTATTATTTTATATTAATATAATACTTTCTTTTTATTATATAAAAATATTAATTTACAATAATCATACAATTATTATTTAACAATACATTAATATTAAAATGTTGTATATAATATATAATATATTTATATGAATGTAAATAATAATAAAAATATAATTCTTAATAATATATTAGTATTTATATTAATATTAACATTAAATAAAAAAATTGTTATAAAAAATATTAAATATATTTAGTTATATTTTATATTTATAATTATTATAATAGTATTTATATAATTTTATATTGATATTACTATGAATATTAATATTATACTATTCATATTGATGTTATATTATTATGTTTTTATTATTCTTATTATTAAATTATAATTTTATATTGATATAATATTTATATGTATATCATATATTAATATTAATTTATAATAATAGTTTGAAATTATTTTATTTTATTATTATAGTATTAATATATATTATATTATAATATTAATTAATAATATATAATATATTTAGATATTGAATATGTAATATATTATATATTTTTATTATTATTGTTAATGTTACTATTATCATTATTATCAAATTATTATTTTATATTGATATAATTTTTATATTTATATTTATAGAAATATTAATTTATAATAATATTATTATTATTATTATTTAATAATAATATAATTATCATCATCATCATAAAAAAAAAGGTGAGATTTTCATAGTTTTGAGATTCTCAAGAATATGAATATCATCTTATTGGGTGGGATTCAGATTACTCCAAAATGAGGTAATCTGAATCTATAGGAATAAGTTTCCCAGGAATCTAAAACTCATATTACTGCCTACTAAACATGAAAATCTGTAAGATTCCCATTCCACTGTATACCAAACGCCCCTTAAGTGAGAGAAAACATATCTTGATCTAAAAAAAATTTTTTGCAGAAATTAGGATTGTTAAGACAATATTGATGAAATTGTGTTTCTCTTTCTTGACTCCTTGAGTCTGGCAACGAGGGAGAGAAAATATAAGCGGATTATAGTGTGTAAGCTGGCGTTAATGGAGAGAAAAAGGCTAACTTTTTTAAATTTTTATTGAATTGCTTAAATAATTAAATTTCGAAAGCATAATTAAATATCAATTATTAGGAGTGTTTTGGTATTGCAAAAACTTTTACCGGCTACAGGGTTAAAGGATATATTTTGAATTATCAAGAAGCCAAGGACAAATATGGTATTTAAGCAAAATTCAAGAGATGCTTTTTGGTTTTTTTTTTTTTTTTTTTTTTATATCTAGTGAATATGGTTTTGACGCAAAAACATACTTGTCTTAGAAGGCGGCCTGCGTAGCTTGGGCTGCCAAGAAGTCCTTAAACTCATACGTTGTTGTGCCTACAGATTCGTAAAGGACTCTTCAAAATAAGGACCTAAACAAATAGAATTTAAAGTGAATTATTGGGTCTGGTCTTTGGTGGTGTTTAAAAAAAAAGAGAGAGATTGCACCCCTTCCATCAATTAAAACTTTTGGAAGGAATAATTGTATCACTCCTACCTCAAGTTTACACCATTTTTACATGCTTTCAAATTTGGCCTAGAGCATAGGACTTTATACTTCCATAATTGTGGTTTCCTCTGTTCAGAGCATTTCTGGAACTCATTTCCACGTGTCTCAAGTATTTTTTTGGGACAGTAAGAGGTTGTTTAATTAGATGGAAAATTGTTTTAACAAAAATATAAATTACAATGATATCATTTAAGTACAGGCTCAAACAATCAACTACATAACAACCTTATATGTTATATTGGCATTTAATACATGAAAAATCTAGATACCACAGGCAAGAAAATTATCATTGACAATATAGTAGATAATATGGTGACTGATGTTGGGATTCTTCCCTTGTCTTTCCTTATCACCATCCCTTCTATAATGGGGTAGTTTAGAACTAAGATATAAAATGAGATAAAAACTTGTACAAACATCTTGTCCAAATCTCGCACGAGAATGGCTCTAGCAATTCCCACGAGAAGAGAGCCCATGTTCAAGATCATTAGGGCGACCAATGGGGCAAGAAACATAGTTGATGTTCGGAAATCGTATGCACCTTTTTCGTATAGCTTAATTCGCTCATCGTCCTCAACTTTGTTGGTGGGCAAGAAACTGGCCTCTCTCAAGCCAACCCTCTTCATGAAAGCATCCAAAGTTCCATATAGATGAGATGTAATCGCTTTTATCATCCATATTCGTTGTTCGTATATCAACATGCTGAATGAGCCTCCAGTTATGAGGATCTCATAAGAATGTTGGGCAAGAAAAGAGATAAAGATCAACATGAATATGATAAAAAATGAGTTTGAAACCTGTTTGAGAAGACATAAGATTTATGTTAGGGAAATCATTTTGTTGTGCTATTTGATTATACACTATAAAAAAAGAGGATAGGAAGTGTCATTTTAGAGAACAATAGGTGTTTCAGACTATACCTCGGGGTACAAAGGAATGCCATTTATAAGGCAGAGTTGAGGAATTGTAGCCAAGCACCATAAAGGCAAGCAGTAGAGAGGGAAAAATGAGAGGTTTCCATAGCACATTTTCTCAAGAAAAGACATCTTGGAGGGACCATAAATGAAGGGACAAAACTTTGAGATACCAACTTCTACCAACCCAGAGCTCCATCTTGTCCCTTGAGTCAATAGATCATTCAAAGTTGTGACTCCAGAGCCCAAAAACTGTGGCTTTGAAGAGTGAAGATATACCGAAGTCCATCCTTTGCATTGTAAGGTGAACCCCGTCAAGTAATCTTCTGCAACTGAATAATGCAGAAAACCAACCTGGTTTTCATAGTAAGGAGAGCAAATTGTTATGCTATTACAGATAATCCATAGAAACATGAACAACTTGAAATGGACTTTTTTTTTATAAACTATCTCACTTACCTCTTCACCCCATTTTGTTTGATCTCCATATGTGCAAGAAGCCAAGAATTTGGCCTCTTGTAGCAGTTCATTGGAAGAGTCTTTGCCATTGATTACATCAGAATTGTTCTGTTGAAAAAGAGATTTGATGAACTCATTGGATGGTCCGAAGTACTTTTTGAGTTCCATTGGATCAGCACCTATTAATTGAGAAACGCATTAAGTGGTTAAGAATTAAAATCGCAAAAGAAAAGCACTCAACACAAGTAATCTATTTGTATGTTGTCTTTGCGTCATGACAATAATTAGGCTCGGCACCTATTTATGGTGAAAAGCACAAGGTCGATTCACGTGTTGTCTTTTATGTTAGAGCAATAAGTATACTCAACACACTTAAACACAACTAATTCTATATACCTCAAAATTGATGCATTCGATATTCATACAAGTAATCTATCAGACTATCAATGCTTTACCTTCTTGTGCAAAGCTTCCATATAATGACATCCTCTTTATAACAAAGCCAGTACCAGACAAGACTGGTCCATCTAGCCCATCTAGACCTGGCCACATTAACTAAAACAAGCCAAAGAAACATATACTCAACAACACAATTTGAAAAATGTTTCTGCATTTGTGATTAATCAAGGCCATAACTAATTGAGCTACAACTTTGTTTTTGCTCTGCATACCGAATATGTAGATCTTAACCCGCTTTCATAAATGTCCTTCCTAGCAATATTGTGGAATCTCTGCGGGAATTGAACAAAAGCTAGGGAGGAAGATATTTTAGGATCAAGGTGGAAACATAAGGCTTGGCGTGCTGAAGTTGGGTCGTTGCAGTACATGTCGCAGTCTAGCGCTAGTATGTAGGGAGAATTGCTCATTACTCCAGACACTCGGAGCTGCAACAACAAGAACATCATGATTGTAACGTATAAGTTTTCATCATTCGATCTACAAAGAGACAGAGGAAGAGATATATACAAGAGTGTTCGTTGCTCCGGCCTTGAAATGGTGAGGATGAGAAGTCCTTTTCTCCCTGGAAACATAAACAAGACGAGGCAATATGGATTGATCTTCTTGTTCTTTATTCTCACTGGGATTTTCTTGAATCACCTGTCAAAATCTAATCACATGAGCAAAATACTCTCTCCCCACTTCAAACCTTGCAAAATCTTAATTCTGTCCACAAGTTGTCAGAGATGCCTATGCCGTTGGGAGATGAGTTTGAACATAAAACATTGTTGCATGTAAGAGAAACCGTTGAAAACTGAGTTTTTAACCGCGAACTATATTTTGAACCATGACTGCTAAACAGCCTAGAAAGCTCTTCTATATTTATAAATAAAAAATAAATAAATAATTAAATAAAGCACTGATTAAGTTGTAAGACAATCTTTACCTCGATGACAGATGGGTGATCTCTACCAGTAAAGCCATTGGTGCTTTCACATGTTCCTTTTAATGCTTTTATACTTTCCTTAAATGCTTGGTATTTTTCCTGCATGAAAATTGCATAAACTTAAACCATAA
The DNA here is from genome assembly GCA_025403435.1 of Artocarpus heterophyllus. NCBI lineage: Eukaryota > Viridiplantae > Streptophyta > Magnoliopsida > Rosales > Moraceae > Artocarpus > Artocarpus heterophyllus. The sequence goes on from CM046341.1 coordinate 8,140,279, forward strand.
CAAAAGTTGTTGGGAAACAGAATAGCCATAGAGGTATAGAACCAAGGGGTTGTTTTGCTTGAAGCATGATGAATACTTGGTAATCAAAGACAGAAGAAAAAAAAAAGAAAAAAGAAAAAAGAACCCACTTTGATTTTTTTTCTCTCCAACAGAAGCTCATCAGAGCTCCCAAAATCTCCATGATCACCATCATCATTCGCCGGTGACGAAAAATAAGCCTCCGGGCACCTCTTCTCGATTCCAAATCTCCTGCAAAACGGAATCCACCGCTTTGCAAACCACCAAGCCTCTCTCATACCATTCAAAGTCACAAGTGAACCGCCGTCATCGGAAAGATACACGTGGAGCTTGTCTGGAGGATAATCCATCGCCATGGCGGATAACACGGTGTTCATCACCTGCAAAGTTGGCTCTCTATCCGGATCGGCGGTGAAAATGAAAACATCAATTGAAGGAAGCTTATCGTCTTCTGGCAATCTCTCCGTAAACACGGTCCGAGAAACAGGACGCCACCTAAAGGCTTGGCCAAGAAGCCATATGATGAAGAGAAGCAGCTCAGAGAGAAAGAGAAGAAGCCATGGTAAAGTAGGTATTCCTTTGTCCTTGATGTGGTTTTGGGAAAAGAAAGAGGCTCTGTAATAGACCAAGAATCCAACTGCTAAGGCATGAAGGAAAGTGTGTGATCGGTGAATGATGACAGAAGGTTTGTGGACATGGCAGATATGGAGAGGCTGAGAATTCTCCATTGGAGCAAAGTGAGCTTGGTTTAGTCGAGTCTAAAAATCCCACCATGTATAAATACTAAAAAATATCTTTCTTTAGCTTGAAGTTTCTTGGTGACTTCCTTGTCAACATGGCTTGACACAGATAGGTTGCCGTGTCACTGAAAATTCAAAGGTCAAAACAAAAAACAGTTAAAGAGTCAAACAAAAAACAAATCGCACGAATCAAGAATGTTACATCACTTGAGCATTTACCAGTGAAATGTCAAGCACGGGTCAAAAAGGTGAAGCTTGACTAGTCTTGCCTTAATATAGCTTCCTGCTTATTTTCTTGGAGACCAAGGATGCTACTAAATGGATTCTTTTAATTGATATTAAAAGGATATAAAGAGACACAAACAAGAGGACACAAAAATCAGTTTTGAAATCTTTCTTACTTTTCAGCCTCCAATTGGATAAGAATATTTTTATAGGACATTTGATAAATCAGTTCCAATTATAATTTTTAGGTTTAAAAATTATAACATATAAATGCTTTATATTATAATAATTTTTTACTTTTTATTATATCTATTCAAAACAATTAGATTCTAATCAATTTGTCCAACACCTTTTTAGTTTTTGTGTCATACTAGAGGTCTAGAAAAACTATTGTCACATGCCTAACACGAGTTCTATTGCCAACAAATAAAAAAAAAAAGGCAAACTAATAATACCTTAGTAAATTCAAGAATGGAAAAAGTATAAAACCTAAGTACACGAATTTTGATTTGAGTTTTAACTAGAGAACATTCAAGAGTAATTCTGAGCAAACCACTAACAAAAAAATATATATCGCTGCCAACTACGTAAAAAATTGCGTGATAAAGTATTAAATATACCCTACTATAGAACATAATATTACTTAATCATAAAATCCTATCAAAATGATATCACATTAAAAAAAAGTACATATTTTAAAGGAATATGATGGAGATCATAACAAAAACAGTTATGAAAATTCAATGAAAACAAAGGCAAAAACAAAAACAATTAAACAGTTAAACAAAAAACAAATCGCACGAACCAAGAATGTTAAATCACTTGAACATCTACCAGTCAAATGCCAAGCACGGTTCAAAAAAGTGATGCTTGACTAGTCTTGCCTTAATGTAGCTCCCTAGCTTACTTTCTTGGAGATCAAGGTTGTTCCTAAATGGACTCTTTGCATCTCTTTTTCCCTGCGCTGACCAAGGAAGAAAGAATTGCCATGAAACAAATTGCAGTTTTTTTTTTTTTTGGTAACCGTACAAAGCGCAACATACAAAAACGTAGAATGAGAAACATTTGATTTAGCTTATATCTCTTCTTTTTCATGCTCTCTCAATCCCCTAAAAAAGAAAATATTGAATGAATTGATTACAAATTATAATATTTTATGATTTTTGTCCCCTTTAAGGAAGATACAAATTGTAAGGAAAGTGGAATTTCTAGACTGATGGCGAATCCTTACGCCCGTTTGGTTTCGTTCTCATAATTTTTGAAAATATTTTCGCATATTTTTCAAGACAAAAATTTTAAAAACACTCTCAGCACAATTCTTAAAAAATTTTCATTTTTCAAAACAAAAACATTTTACCTATTTTAAAAATAATACTAAATAACCCTTAGTATTATGTCACGTCAATTAAAATAATTTAATTAACATAATTAATGATATAATATTTTAATTGACGTGTTTTAATATTATTGGAAGGGCATCAAGGGGCATGAGTAAGAAAACACAAGAATCGGTTTTGAAACCTTTTCTTTTTTTTTTTTAACCTCCAATTGGACTTTATAGGGCATTTGGCAAATAGCTGGAAGTGAAACATTTGGTTTAAGAATTATAACATGTGAAAATTTTATACTGTAATAATTTTTTACTTTTTAATGTAACTGCAAAAAACAATTAGTTCTAACCGACTTACGAAATGTCTTTCTAGTTTTTGGGTCATACTAGAGGTCTAGAAAAACTAACTTTAACAATTGTCACATGCCTAACACGAGTTCTATTGCACAAAAAAAAAAAAAGATAAAGGCAAACTAATAATACCTTACTAAATTCAAGAATGGAAAAAGTGTAAAACCTAACTAAACGAATTTGATTGGAATTTTAACTAGAGAACATTCAAGAGTAATTATGAGCAAACCACTAACAAAAAATTATATATAGCTGTCAACTACGTAGAAAATTGTGTGATAAAGTGTTAAAAATACCCTACTATTGTGAGATCTTATCAAAATGATATCACATTAAAAAAAGTATATATTTTAAAGGAACATGATGGAGATCATAATAAAGGTCTCACAACTGTACCTTATGGCTAAGATATTTTTCAATACCGTATAATTCAGCCAAACAGACATATGCCAAATTTCTGCACCAAGCTCCCTTTTTCTGGTTCACAAAAGTAATAGAACCTGGCCTACACACAGCATGATGCACATCTTCTCTCGCACGAGCTTTGTTTAGCATCGGAGTTTCTAAGGCTAATAGACCGTTAAAAAAATAAGTTGAAACTGAAAATACAATAACATATGACCGAAAATACTGTTAAAATAGTCGTTGAAACTACATAGGCTCCCAAAGAAGGATTGAGCATAAAGGATAAGGAAAAGCACCTCTTTGGATGGCATTTTTATATGAGATTGGTCAAGCCTATACATACATATCGTATTTTTACAATCAATTATTTTCAGCTAAGCACAAATGCAGAGGAATGTATTGCCCCACAGAAGACTGTCAGAATATCATAATAAAAGATTGCATCTAACTTGACCAAATACACTTGATCAAATCGAATGAAAATCTCAATCCACAGAAGCACCATAAAGAAGACGAGCACACCAAAACCTTTTTTCTTTATTAATTCTTTTTCTTTTATTTATTTTGAGAGTTGTTTAAATTTTAGAATTTATTTTAGTTAAGTTAGTTAATTAATTAGGTTTTAAATGTTGTTTAATATAAATTGAAAAGGGCAGTGTTGGTATTTAAAAAATTTTGTTGCTTCAAGGAGTAATATAGAATATATTAGGTATTTGTGTACAATAAAAAGGGTAAAAGTGGTAACTTGACCAGACACAAGGACTACTTTGAGTAATCTTCGTGGTTGATTACTCAGCATAGTTTTGATATTTAAAAATTTTGATTGGTGAAATGTAGGATAAAGGCGTTATTTTTAGACTGTGCTCAAAACACGAGGGTCAAGGGACATACGTGGTATTTTCAAAAACATTGAGACATTTTAGGTATTTTGTATAATAGGAGAATCCAAATAACATATTGACTTAATACAAAGGGTATTTTTGGCATTTTTTTTAAACCAAATTTTATAAGGTCACTTGAAAGCGCATCGACGCATATTGTCACCACTAGCAATAAAAGAAGCTACTTGGCTAGCACTTTGTCAAGGTTTCGAGGATTGGAGCATCGAGACAGATGGCAGAATGTGTGTAGAGCAGTTCAATTAATCCCCTGTTTGGCATAGTATTAAGAATCACGGTTCACACCACAAACTCAGTTATAAACAATGTAAAACTCTCATATTTTACAATAATAAAAAAAAAATTATTACAATATAAAACTCTTATAGTTCGAATATCGCATTCAAAATGCATTAGTTCGTACGCTAGAAGCGACAGTGTTTGTCCCGGGAATGATGTAGCCCATTTATTAGCTAAGTATGCTATTTCTTATTTTGGGGATTTAGTTTGGACTGATTGTATTCTTAAGTTTATTACTTCTTCTGCAGTTGCATACGTTTTGCAAAAAAATAACAGCAGCACAAACATGCAGTCAAAATCTAACAATTAAAGTAGTTGCAGGTCTAATCTATTGGTCAATCTATAATCTTTCTATCAAAAAGGTAAACTATTCAAATCCTTCGTGCCCAAAAAAAAAAAAAATCTGACAATTAAAAGTAGAAATAAAAATCATAACATGACAAGTTTAAACCGTAAGCTTTGATACCACATGTAACATTTTTCTTTAATTATACAAATTAAATATTAATCATGAATGCCCAATAAATCTTAAGACAATATGCTTTGCACATTATCTTAATTGACATGAAGACATATCTTGATCTATAAAAAAGTTCTTGCATAAACTAGGAGCGTATGAGGCAATATTGATGAAATTGTGTTTCTCTTCGTTGACCCCTTGAATTTGGCAAGATGGAGAGAAAATATAAGGGGATTATAGTTTGTAAGGTGGCGTTATTGGAGGGAGAACTACTTTTTTTTTGTTTTGTAATTTTTATTTAATTTCTTAAATTAATAAAGTTTGAAATAATAATTAAATATCAATAATTGGGACTGTTTACGTATTGCAAGAATTTTACTAGTCGAAGGGCTAAAGGATACGTTTTGAATTATGAAGTACCTAGGAGCAAACACGGTATTTAATTAAAATTCAAGGGATGTTTTTTCCTTTTTCTTATTTAGTGAGTATGGCATTGGAGCACGAGCTACTGGACTTTGAAAGGTAACCAACGTGGCTTAGGCCACAAAAAAGTGTCTGAGCTTGTTCGTTGTTGGGTGCTCTTATGAATTCGTAAGGAACTTCTTAAAATAAAGGCCTAGACAATTAAAACTTTGGGAAGATTCTTAAGCTTGTTCTTGGTAGTGTTTAAAAGATTTGATTAAAGAGGTGTTTGGCAGTTGTGGTTTGAACTATTTTCTTAATTATAAACAGTGTAAATCTCTCATATGCTATAGTAACAATAAAAAAATCGCTATAGTGTAAAGCTTTTACATGCTACAATAAAAACAGTTTTAACTAACGGTTCTAACCATCCCACCAAACACCTTATAAATCCCACAATCAATTGCGACTTTTGAAAGAAATGATTGTGTCGTGCCTATGTCAAGTGTCTAAAAAAAAAAAAAACCAGTTAGGCCACATCACCAGACGAGATATAGATACTCCTCGCTTGTGACAATTAAACCAAACTCAATGATGTTTGAAGGTATTAAAAAATGACGTTACATCCTTTATACTTCATATTCGTGGCTTCCTTTGTTGAGAGAAATTCTAGACCTCCATTTCTACATGTCTCCAAGTGTATTTCTGACAGTGTTTGTCTTTTCTTATCGCCATCCCTTCTATAATGGGATAGTTTACAGCTAAGATATAAAATGAGATGAAAACTTGTGTAAACATCTTGTTCAAATCTTCCACAAGAATGACCCAAGCAATTCCCACGAGAAGAGAGCCCGGCTTCAAGATCACCAGGGCAACAAATGGGGCAAGAAACATCGTTGATGTTTGTAAAACATATGCTGCTTTTTCGTATAGCTTCATTCGTTCATCGTCCTCAACCTTGTAGATGGGCAAGAAACCGGCTTCCCTCATGCCAATCCTCTTCATGAAAGCATCCAAAGTTCCGTACAGATGACATGTAATCGCTTTTATCATCCATATTTGTTGTTTGTATGTCAACATACGGAATGAGCCTCCGGTTATGAGGATCTCATAAGAATGTTGGGCAAGAAAGAGATAAAGCTCAACATAAATATGATGAAAAATGAGTTTGAAACCTGTTGGAGAGGACGGAAGATTTATGTTACGGAAATCATTTTGTTGTGCTTTTTTTTTTTTTTTTCATTAAAGGCTCTAAAAGAAGAGGATAGAAAGTGTTATTATAGGTAACAATAGAGGTTTTAGACGATACCTCAGGGTACAAAGGGATGCCATTTAGAAGACAGAGTTGAGGAATAGTAGCAAAGCACCATAAAGGCAAGCAATAGGACGGTAAAATGAGAAATTTCCATGGCAAATTTTCTCAAGAAAAGACATCTTGGAGGGACCATAAATGAAGGGGCAAAACTTTGATATACCAACTTCTACCAACCCAGTGCTCCATCTTGTCCCTTGAGTCAATAGATCATTCAAAGTTGTGACTCCAGAGCCCAAAAACTGTGGCTTTGATGAGTGAGGATATACCCAAGTCCATCCTTTGCATTGTAAGATGAACCCCGTCAAGTAATCTTCTGAAACTGAGTAATACAGAAAACCAACCTGGTTTTTTCGTATTAAGGAGCCAAATTGGTATGTTATTACAGATAAGCCATAGAAAAATGAACAACTTGAAATGGAACTTTTTTATTAAGTAGGTTACTTACCTCTTCACCCCATGTTGTTTGATCTCCATATGTGCAAGACGCCAAGAATTTGGCCTCTTGTAGCAGTGCATTGGAAGAGTCATTGCTAATTACATTTGGCTTGGTGCGTTGAAAAAGAGATTTGATGAACTCATTGGATGGTCCGAAGTGCTTTTTGAGTTCCATTGGATCAGCACCTATTTATTGAGAAAAGTTTAAGCTGTTCAAATTAGACAGAAAAGTTTAAGCTGTTCAAATTAGACACCTTGATTCTTTACTACCGAGAGCAATAAAATCGAAAAAGAAAAGGGCCCAATGCAAATAACTCTATCTGCTTGTTGTCTCTGTGTCGGGACAATAATTAGGCTCGGCACCTTTTTATTAAGAAAAGCACAAGGGGTCTTTATGTTAGAGCAATAGTTTAGACTCCCACCCTCAACACAAGTAATTCTATATACCTCAAAATTGAAGCACTCGATATGCATACAAGTAATCTGTCAGACTATCGATGCTTTACCTTCTTGTGCATAGCTTCCATATAATGACATCCTCTTCATAGCAAAGCCAGAACCAGACAAGACTGGTCCGTTTAGCCCATCTAGACTTGGCCACATTAACTAAAACAAGCAAAAGAAACATATACTCAACAACACAACTTAAAAGACATTTCTGCCTTTGTGATTAAGCAAAGGCCACAACTAACTGAGCTACAACTTCGGTTTTTCTTTGCATACCAAATATGTGGATCTTAACACACTTTCGTAGATGTCCTTCCTAGCGATATTGTGGAATCTCTGAGGGAATTGAAAAAAAGATAGGGAGGAAGAAATTTTAGGATCAAAGAGGAAACATAAGGCTTGTCGCGCTGAAGTTGGTTCGTTGCAGGACATGTCACAGTCTAGCGCTAGTATATAGGGAGAATTGCTCATCACCCCAGGCTCGAAAAGAAAGAGGCTTTGTCGTACACCAAGAATCTAACTGCTAAGACCTGAAGGAAAGTGTGATCTGTGAATGATGATAGAAGATTTGTGGACATGGCAGATATGGAGAGGCTGAGAGTTCTCCATTGGAGCAAAGTGAGTTTGGTTTATTCTTGCTATAAATACTTAAAGATCTTTCCTTTAGCTAGAAGTTTCTTGGTGACTTCCTTGTCAACGTGGTCTGTGTCTGATATATTGCTGTCAATGAAAATTCAAAGGTTGGTACAGATATTTTGAGTCACATATAGACGTATAGAACTGTATTACCTTCACTTTCGAGCTCAATGGATGAAACCCAAACCCCCACCTCCACCCCCACACACAAAAAAAAAAAAAAAAAACTAAATTACTTGAGCATTTACCAGTCAACTGCCGAGCACGTTTGAAGAAAATGATGCTTGTCTAGTCATGCCCAAATATAGCTGCCTAGCTTATTTTCTTGGAGACCAAGGAAGTTCCGAAATGGATTCTTACATCTCATTTTCCCCCTGTTAAGCTGTTAACCAAGGCAGAAAGAATTGCCAAGAAACGAATTGTAGCCCTTTTTTTTTGTAAGCACACAAAGCGCAACATACAAAAGCTTTAGAATGGGAAACCTTTTCTTTTTTTTCTACTACTACAAAAAAAAGAGGCAAACTATTACGTTTCCAAATTCAAGGATGGGAAAAGTGTAAAACCTAACTAAACGAATTGATTTGAATTGAAACAAGAGAACATTCCTTTACCTACCTTGCAAGAGTAATTCTGAGCAAGCCACTAATTAAAAATTACAGCTGCTAAATATGCGTAGAATTGTGTGATAAAGTATGAAAAATACCCTATTAATAGAACATAATATTACTAAAGTGTCAAATCTCATCAAAATTATATGACATACCGTACCTGTTAAGATATATTCAATACCCTGCCATAGAATTCAACTAAATACATATATGCTAAACTTCTGCACCAATCTCCCTTTTTCTGGTTCACAAAAGTAACAAAACCTGGCCTACACAGAGCATGAACGCACATCTGACCTGGCATGAGCTTCATTTGGCATCAGGCTTTGTAAGATTGAGCATAAAGGATAGAGAAAACCACCACTTTGGATAGCATTTTTATATGAGTGGTGAAGCCCACACATATCAATTGGTTTAAAAAATTATAGCATATAAGAGTTTTATACTGTAGCTCACTTTTACTTTACATTGCAAAGTGTGAGAGCTTTACGCTATTAGTTTAAACCAATAGGTGCCAAACACATAGTAAGTGCAATCAATTATTCTCAGCCAAGCACAAATGCAGCGCAGTGTCTTGCTCCACGGAAGACACTGTAAAATGGGTATTGCAAAAACTGTCAGGCATATCATTTAAAACGGTTGCATCTACTTGACCAAGTACAATTTGATCAAAAAGTTTTAGGGCCGTAGCTACAATATTCAAACATGTCCGTTATTCTACAATCTAATTATCCATCAGCATTGACATTCGTAGCCTTAATTATAACAACAGCATACATAACCATCACGTGCTCTAGTAGCCCAGCAAAATAGGCTTCTTCAGTAAACTAAGTTTCTAAACAAAACATAATTAAGTCATCAGAACGTGTGCCTGCTATCAGCAACAAGGTTGCGTTCCTCATCTACCTGTTCACCCTCAGCTGAACTTGGCAGAGTTGCATTCAACAAAAAAGTTCATCGGTCCATCCCTGATGTAAGGCTATCAACACAGAAGCTCAGAAGCCCCCTAGGGAGAAGCTAATACAGCAAGATGTTGCTTTGAAGCAAATTCAGTTGGGCAATGTCACAACGTACCGCAGAATCTGGATGGCTCCTTCGGAAACTGTGCTCTGTAAAAGGAGCAAGAGGTTAAGCATCTATAATGCCACAATTCTAGCAGGACAGGTGCTGTTATGCTCAAATGTAAGACTGTAAAAACAGGGAATCTAAATGAAATCTAAGGCAGCAAATTTGTGGCAAAGAATGAAGAAGCTGGAAAACAGAGGAATGCATTTGATTATCTTGCTACACTGACAACCCCGTTTATTTTGCCTATATATTCAGCATTTGCACGCTTACCCTGCATGGTCGGTCCTTCAGCGCACTGGTTTGTATGGAGAGCAAGATAGAAAAGATGGTTACTCTATTGATAACAAACACAACAAACAGGCAGACTAATATACCCAATTCTACTTGGTTACCACATCTCATTCTTACCATTGGTTTCGTAAATAAACGCACCAAAGGATATAGGAGTTTAAAAAGGCGGCATAGAAGGTGAATAATAAATAATAATTAACATCCCATCTTTCTTTCACAAACACACAACCGGCCATTAGAATTCTAAGGGCCACTTCAACTAAGCTCACCACGGCGGTCAAAAAGCTATCTTTCAACAAACCAAAATTTTCTTCTGTTCAGGTGGATGCAGGATTAAGAAAGTCAAAGGGTGCAAAGAAAGCTACTAAACTCACCGCTAAACAAACCAAACCAAACAAATAGATCAAACTGGCAAATTCCATACATAAACAAAAACTTATACGCCATTTGACACATTGGTTCAAAATCATTTAAAGGAATTCAAACCATAAAGGCGTTTCAAATTGACGTTCAGTGGAATGATAATTAATACCAGCTCAAACTGTCATGATGGTTTTAAAACAACCTAAACCCCCTAAAATCTAAACTTTGCCCCTTTGCCTCCCTCCACTGCCAAATTCACATGGTTTAAACTATTTTCTTTAGTAAAAACTATTCTTATTTTTATAAACTATTTTCTTTAAACTATAGTTTTTTAAATACCAATCCTCATTTTAAATTTAAAGTGATTTTATATTTTCGTTTTAAACCTTTAAGTTCTACCCATCAGTTTCAAACTATTGTTTAAATCATACAATTTAAAACTCATAATTTAAACCATAAAATCAACCCGCGTACCAAATACACCGTTAGTCATCTCGCAAGAAATTACTGACACTGCAATTATATAGATGCGACCCAATTTACAAAAAAAAAATGCAGAGGCTCTGACAGCGGGTATACAATATACAGCAAGAAAATAAGGTATTAATTACCATATAAATCATAAGGCGATCCACTCTCTAGCCCTCAAGAACTTTGGTCCTCTCATTTTTCTGCTGTGCCGCGTACTCATGAACTCTTTTGGCTTTCAATCCCATCTCCATGATCATCTCCTCAGTTGTTTCGATTATCTGTTTCGGCAAATTAACCTCCAAGAAATCAAACCACTCCCCAAGTGTCATCTTCTCCAAATCCACCTCCTTTCCAACCTCATGAGAAGCCTCTTTAGAACCAGAACCGGAACCTCTACCCTTCTCTGCCTCATCAGAACTCTCCACAATTCTGCAAGCATCTTCACTTCCTTTCTTGTCACCAACGGTTGCGATTCGATCCTGCTCCCCCAAATCCGACACATTTACGCTTTCATAGTTTAAAATATTGACATTTACGCTTTCATCGTTTGAAATATTGACATTTACGCTTTCATCGTTTAGAATATTGACCCGAACACTGTCTCCTGAATCCTCTGAGATATCAATCGAAACACATTGTGGCGGTTTCTTCGGCGGCAAATTCCTCCCCCTCCGTGTATTCGCACGAGTCTTTTTGGCCACAACCTCTACTTCTCCACGTTCTAGATCATAAATCTCTGGAACTTTTGCAGGGTCCGATTCAGAAACAACGCTTTCCTCGTTCTTCGAGCTCCGAGTTCGCCTCAAACTCGCTTGCCTTACAGGCCTCTCTTCAACAACATCGCCACCTGCCACAACCCCCACTTCTCCACCATCTAAACCAGAATTCGCCGGAATGTTCCCTAGAACCGAAGCAGACACCGCGATTTCCTCGTCCTTTGACCTCTTCGAGCTCCGATTTCGCCTCGTGCTCGCTTGCCTTACTTGTTTCTCTTCTAATTTCTTACGTCCTAAGCCGAAAACCTCGCCAATTTTCCGGACCTCGCGTGGCTCCTTCTCGACCTCCTCAACCTCAGTGTTCAAAACCTTAGCTTTCCTCGGACGACCACGCCTCGGATTTCCTACCACCTCCACCGAATTCTCCACCGCCAAGACACATTTCTCCTCGCTCTCCTTCAAAGCCTTAGCTCTCCAACCCCGATTCGCCGCAACAGAGTCCGCCGCGGTCTCCTGCGCCTGCGCTCCGCGCCTAGGGTTCCGCCGCAACTGGCTTTCCTCGAACTCCTCGAACTGGACGGAAATCGAAGTTTGCTCGCCGATTTTGAAGACGTCGCCGTCGCAGAGGTCGACGGGAACCTTCGGGTCGACCGGTTCGTCGTTGAGGAAAGTGCCGTTGGAGGAGTCGAGGTCGCGGAGGATCCATTTGCCGGATTCGGATCCGATGGAGAGGTGCTTGGAGGAAATGCCGGAATCCTTGATCGGCAAGTTGTTGCCGCGGACGACGCGGCCGATTCGGACGGTGGATCCTGGGCGGAATTCTAGGGTTTCGCCTTCTCGAGGGCCTTTGGTGATCACCAGTTTGAGAGCCATGGCGGTCTTTGAAAGTGCAGATCAGAGCCTCAGAAACGAGAGGGAAATTGAAAGGGTCACTTATTTCAAAAATATTTGTGCTTCGCCAAATCCATCGGCAGATTTTTATTTTTTTTTTGAATAAATTTTATTTTCAACCCTTGAGCGGCTGTTTGAAAAGAATAGTTTCCATCACTTTTTAAGCTATAAATAATATAAATAATATAAATCTCTTATATATTATATTAAAATATAAAAAATTATTATAGTATAAAATTTTTATATATTTTAATAAAAACAGTTTTAACAATCATTCTAAACACGTAATTATAATATTTTATTTTTAAAATTTTAAAAATTAATACTCATTCTTTTTAAACTTTTAAATGTTTTTAAAAAATATCAATGAAACTCTAAAACGTTAGTTAAAATGTCTCTTTCGGTTACAGTTTGCCCATAAAATTTTACTTTTACTCCTTAAACTTTGGTGGCTATGTCATCTTCTTATTTTAGATCAATCCATGGCTTTTGGATGATGAAGAATTTGAATTTTAACTTGTGTAAACAATTGTTTGCTAGAAAAAGGAAAGGAAAAAAAAGTTTTGTGGTGTTCGTACCAATTTATGAAGTTTAAGGGTAAAAATAAAATTTTTATGGATATTATGTGATAAAAAAGTGCTAATTTTTTAAAGTTTGAAGAACATTTTTGTTAAAGTTTAAAGTTTGAACGATGTGTATACAGATTTTTAAAATTTAAAAAGAAAGATGACATATTTTATGCGTCGAGCTGGCTTTTTCTTTATAAGTCTTAACACTTAAAATTTGCTGTTATACTTCATTTTTCTTTGATGGACCCAATTAATAGTTGGGGGTCAAATTTTTATAAATTAGGTGATAATATCCAACTTTATGTGTATTTTTAATCACATTGATGAAGTTTCTCATTTTTCCTAAAAAACAAATAAAACTTATTTGACCAATAAAGTCCCTTAGTTTTATATTGATATTAGACATAGGGTATGTAACAAATTCAATTATGGTAAGTCAAACCGCACAAGATACAATCTTTAAGCTTGTTTGGCTTGTTAGTTTGAACTAAAAAAGTTCGAACTAAAAATACGTATTAAAATTAGACTTGGATGAAATTATAGAGTGTTTAGTAAATTTAGTTCAAACTTAAAATATATAAAGCTTTTATATGCTACAGTGTAAAGCTCTCATATGTTATAATTCTAACTCACTTCTCAAAAACCTATCAATTCTTTTAAATGGGTTATAAGTAAACTCTGCGCTCAACATAAGAAGAGTAGAAGCTAAATGATTAATTTATCATACCACTACAGTAAACACAACCGATGATGTAACATCTTTTTCACCCCCAATATTTTTTATGGGTTATTAACATTTATGACCCCTAAAGTTTGAGGTCATTTCTACTTTACCTCTTAAACTTTAAAAATCACTACTTTACTACTTCAAACTTTCAAATCTCTCACTTTATCCCTCATGTCTAATTTTTTAAAAAAATTATGGAAATAAACACACATGGGCTGCAAGTGGAGGTCATTAAAACTATTTGTGACTTTTTTTTGCTGAAAAAACTATTTGTAACTTGATAATATTAGTACCCATCTCGCCTTTAGCATAACATCAAAATGTTGAATTGAATAGTTTAATTATTTTTTCTCTAACTTTTCTAAATGAGAGTATAAGCGATAACCTCATTTAGGAATGACAAAATATCATTTTTGTCCTCATGAACCATTCTCAATGTACCTTAGGTGAGTATATTTTCATCATTTTTGATCAAAAATTGAACAGAGTGGACAAAATATGGAAAACTAGAAGTTTAAGGTAATAAAATGCTAATTTTTAAAGTTTATGGAAAAAAAAAACTTAAAATTTAAGAATCATTAGTATTAATAATCTTTCTTTTATCTTACTATACGAATAAAAGTACTGGATCTAATCTCAAATTATCCTAATTCCCACAGGACTATATAAGAACATGACAAATATTTTATTCGGAACAGTGGGCATCTTTGAAACGATGAAATCTAAAACAAATTTTTTACATAGAAAATGGGTTTTTGATTATGTCCTTGGAATACAGAAGTCCCACATGGATACCACAAACAAATCAGTGATAATTTAAAAATGGAAGGACAGAGATGACGTGTCACTATCAGGGGGTGTGGGCGTGGAAAACACGCGTGCGTGCGATAACCCTAAACCCTAGGCAACATTTCGAATCTGGGGTCTTTTACCGGCATTGTTTCCCCCCGTGCGGTATCGAAAAAAAGAAACGCCGACGCAAGTACACGTGTGAAATGTTTCCCCAGATTGACCAATCTGCCCCTGAGAGGCTTGACGGTGGTGTCGCTGCGCTGGAAGAGCGGCTTGCGACTTCCGGTTTATCCTCGCCTCTCAACCACCCCCATTTTGATAATTAATTAAATATTTATACGCTAACAAATTTTTGTAGTTGATCCAAATTCCCATATTAAATTTTTTGTATATCAATATAAGTATAGACACTCCATTATTGTTGTTTATTATTATTATTTGAATTTTTAGTGATGTTTATTACGATGCTTGGTTTCCAAAGGAAAAAAAAAAAAAAAAATTCTTTAGCGCTTTCACTTTTGCTTGTTTTGTTGTATAATAGGATGTCTGCAATTATTGTTAAAATTATAGTTGCAGTTGTTAAATAGTATAAAGTTTTCATCTGTTATAGTGTTTTAAACCACAACTATAGTTCTAACTACACTTTTCAAACGTCCTAAAAGAATATTTCCCTTATTGACTTTACTTTTGTTTTTCACTAGTGTCCTATGAGTGTTTTTGTAAATTTATTTTATTTTCTATTCTTGAAGTTTTCTAGGAGGACAATACTACCGCTTAACATATAAGAGTAAAAAATACGAGCATTACAAGAAAAATTACATTTAACGACATATTATTTACGACATGTAGTTTTTGAATGTCGTTGAAAAGTACATATAACGACATCTCTAACAAACATGTCGTTAATAACATTTGAAATAATAATTAATGACATCTATATAGATGTCGTATTAAAGGTCTCCTCTTAACGACAATAGTTTAGTGTCGTTAAATTATTTAGCGACAAGTAGGATATGTCGTCAAAGCCTTGGAGATTCCACGACACCCCTTATAGACGACATCTTGACTAATGTCGTCTATAAGGGGTATCGTAGAATCTCCAAGGCTTTGACATCTCCTATTTGTCGTTAAATAATTTAACGACACTAAACTATTATCGTTAAAAGAAGACCTTTAATACGACATCTATATAGATGTCGTTAATTATTCTTTCAAATGTCGTTAATGACATCTTTGTTGAAGATGTCATTGTATGTATTTTTCAATGACATTCAAAAACTACATGTCGTAAATAATATGTCGTTAAATGTAGTTTTTCTTGTAGTGGAGGAAACGTTCATTAAATATAACAAAACGTTAAGATAATGTAACATCAACAATTTTAGCTATCCAGACACAATTACACTTTCTCAACATTGGTATCACCATGAATGTTTCATCACATTTCTTACTTCTTTATGTTACCCAAGAGAGAACCATTGCAATGCCCTTGTTTAGTTACTAGAGGCTAGAGAATGCCAACTTGGTTGGATAGTCTAATAAAGCTTGATAACAGTTATTTTTTCTTAATTTATAATCAAAATATATATTGTATATGTATATATGTATATATATTCAGAGGTAAATGACGTTTTTATGGTTTTTTTTTAAGTAAATATTCAAAGTTTACTCTTTTTGTATTTCATTGATATATTGAAATATATCAATGATGGATTTATACGGATCAATATCTCTTTGATGTCCTATAGTATGCCATTGATGTATTTTAGTATATTAATGATGTATTAATTAGTGGTTTATCAGTGATTAATTTGCTGACTAATTTACTTAATCATTTACCAATTTCTCGATAATAACTTTTGAGCTTTGACCATCTTTTTGTCAAACGAAATCGAAAAAGCGTCCAATGACTATTTTGCGCAAGAGTTTGACAAATGAACTTGGAAAAAAATAAGGCTTGAAAAACAAATGCTTCAAAAACGTCAACTCAATTGCTCAAGGCCAGCCTAGAAATTGACTGACACACGCCGTGGCAAACACAAGTTCAAAAAATTTCTTCTGTGGTTTCATCCTCGACGTTATGGGCCATGTATCAACATCTTGAGGTGACGATAAGAAGATCACTCTGCAATGGAAATGAAGAGGAATTAGTTTTTAAGTTCCAAGCAATTTAGTTCTAGGTCAACAACTATGTGAGTAAAGAAAGAGCACTTTTATTTGACCTATTAGATTAGTCCTCTACTACTAAAAAAAACACTATATATTAGGTCGAGATTTTATGTTTTTGTAAATAACAAGGTTTTTATCTTTTTTTTTTTTTAAAAAAAAAAACTTATCCATTAATGAACTTGATCTTTCACAAGAGTACAAAACGAAGTCAGCGTATTTAGCAGATGTGTCATGAGAGGATTACATCAGGATTACATCTTCTTCCTGACCAAGAAAAGCCACTAATTAGTCATCATTCCAGCACTGTTAACTGTTGGTCAAGTTTTAGGAAAATGACAGAAGTATTCTTGGCCAAACTGTCAAGGGCACACATTGTCTGCATACAACTATTTAACGTACAAAGTTTTTTTGGTCATTTTTAACTGGAAAACTTCTAACATTTAGATCTGGGAAATCTGAGAAGGACAGTACAGCACAAAAGAGCTTTCTGGTGCGTAGACAACTTCATACAAAACTCGATTGGTGTTTACGTGTCTCAGCTTAATTATTATTGACTAGGAGGTTCTATGATATCCTATATTCTAGGAAAGTAGTTTAGCTTGTTATCTTTTTTTCTCTTGTTTAGTTTACGTCCATAAATCAATCCATGCATAGGCATTTGATAAAATTAGTTAAAACTAATTTTTTGATTTAAAATATTATAACATATGAAAGCTTTATATTGTAATAATTTTTTGTTCTTTTATAGATAGATGTAAGAGTATTACACTATTCTCTAACCAAATAATTGGTTGTGATCAACTTTACTAAGCAGCCTAATAGTTGTTTAATACATAAAACAAAGATACATTTCTCATTAGTGCATTTTTATCAATTCTCTCTCTTGTATTAGCTTTTATGGTATCAGAGCATCTTTAAAAATAACACTAGGTTTTGGTTGAGGGGGATGATGGCTACGCCTGCCAAAATGGGAGTAACCAGAGGAGATAGTTCAAAGGTGTCTCTGGGACCTTCTCAACTAACCTCTACAATTACTCCCACTACTTATATTGAACATATTTATCTACAGATCACCACCACCTATAAATTAAATGGGAAAAACTTCCTACAATAGTCCGCTCGGATCAAATGGTAATTCATGGCAAAGAAAAAATAGGGTATTTGGACGGTACGATCACTAAGGGGGTGTTTGGCAGTGGTGGGAACCACTCAGTTTTCACCACAATCTCAGTTATGAACAGTGTAAAGCTCTCACATGCTACAGTAACAATAAAAAAAAAATATGCTACAGTGTAAAACTCTCATATGCTACAGTAAAAGTGGTTCCCACCACCTTTCCAAACACCCTATAAACCTGATGCTATGGATCCAACTTATCAAAATTGGGAAGTCCAAATCGCTTGACTTATTCACTCGATGGAGGATAGCATACGTGATGCCTATTTGTTTCACACTATTGCGAAGGACATTTGGGATGCATTAACTCTTACATATTCTGATCTACAAGATTCCTCTCAAGTGTTTGGACTGCAGAGCGTGCTTGGGATTTGAAACAGAAGAGCAAACCGCTACCCAATATTTCAATTCCCTGAAGAAAGTTTGGCAAGAACTATATTTGTTGAATCAAGTTGCATGGAAAGATCGGAAGAGGGTGTTATGTACAACATGATGTTAGCAAGAGGTCGTGTGTATGATTTTTTAGCAGGACTCCATAAGGATCTGAATGAAGTACGAGGTCGTCTCTCTGGAACCAAACTGGTTCCTTCCGTTGACAAGGCATTCGCTGAGGTTCGTCGCAAGGAAAGTCACAAGCCTGTCATGCTTGACAATTCCTGTGACTCTCGTCAACAACTCAGCTCTTGTGGCCAAAAGTGACTGTCGTTCTAATAATAAAAAGGGACGCTTGGTGTGATCATTGCCAGAGACCGTATCACATCAAAGATACTTGCTAGAAGATACATTGGAATCTTGCAAAATGGATTCCAAATAGGTCTCATGGATGTGATGGAAGGGCTTCCAAGCTGCAAATGATTCGGAACAGTAGAAGCAAAACCCACTGATCAATTTTTCCAAAGATAAAATAGAGCAACTTTGCATGGTGTTATTTGGAACTCAAATATTTAGCTCGTCTCTTGTGGCACAAAAAGTACCACTTTGACTGCTTTTAGTAGTCTAACTGAAAAAGCTACGCCGTGGATTATTGACTCTGGAGCGTCCAATCATATGACTGGCTGCAAATTTCTTTTTTCATCATACATTCCTAGTCCCAGTGATCATCGAGTCAAAATAGCAAAGGGAACATACTGGGTAGTTGCAAGATTTGGTACTAACAAAGTAAGTCCAGATATAGTTCTTAAGGCAGTTCTGCATGCGCCTAAATTATCATGTAATTTCCTGTCAATTAGCAAGATTACAAAGTATCTTGACTGTGTGGTCAATTTCTCCTCCCTTGTGCTATTCCAGACCGAATTTCGAGGATAGTTAGTGCTAAGAAATTTCCTGGGCTCTATTGTTTTGAGAATGATTCCCCTGTCGGCAGTAGCAGCCATGTTCGAACGGTAGTAGGCAACTCCTCTCCCTCCAAAAAACAACAAATATTGTTGTTACAGTTTAAGATTGGGTATCCGAGTTTCTTGTGTTGGAAACATTTGTTTCCTTCTTTGTTAAGAAATAATAATTCATTTCAGTGTGAGGTTTGTCAGTTAGCTAAACATAGGCATGCGTCTTTTTTGTTTCGACCGTATAGGGAATCCAAACAATTTGCGTTACTCCATAGTGATATTTGAGATTCGTCTCGTGTTTGAAGTATTTCTAATAAAAGATGGTTATTACATTTATTAATGATCATATACATATTTGTTGGGTTTATTTTGTAAAGGAAAAAATCCGAAGCCAAACAAGTTTTTCAAAATCTTCATTCCATGTTAAAACTTGGCAAAATGAAAATATTTAAATTTAATGCACTGATAATGGAACCGAATATTTTAATTCACTTCTTGAATATTTCTTGTTAAAAACAACTTAGTTCATCAAAGTTCTTAAGCAAATACAGCGCAACAAAACAATATTCCTAAGAGAAGATTGTCGTCTTTTAGAAGTTGCTCGTTCATTGATGTTCCCTTTAAATGTCCCGAAGTCTTACTGGGGTGGTGCAATTTTTACAGCGTGTTATTTAATCATATGCCTACTTGAGACGAAATGAGAGCACTTGAAAAAATTAGTGCGTGGGAGATAGTTTAGAAGCCAAAAGGAAAAATTCCAATAGATTGTAAGTGGGTGTTCAGTATAAAATACAAGGCAGATGGGTTAGTGGAGCGCTATAAGGCAAGATTAGTGGCAAAGGGCTATACTAAACTAACCTATATTGGCTGCTTCAACAATTAGACGTAAAAAATGCTTTCTTGAATGATGATCTAGAAGAAATGGTATATATGGAATTGCCTCCGGGGTTCGATAAGGTAAAGATGGTAAGGTGTCTCAATTAAGGAAATCTCTTTGTGGCCTAAAGCAATCTCCAAGAGCTTGGTTTGATCGTTTCACAAGATCAATCCAACAAGAAGAGTACAAGTAGGCCCGCTCAGATCATACCTTGTTTGATAGGCATAAAAATGGAAGAGTAACCATCCTGATTGTTTATGTTGACGACATAATCTTGACCAGAGATGACAAAACTAAGACGGAGAGATTGAAGAAAAAAATTAACAAATGAGTTTGAAATAAAAGATTTGAGAAGATTGCCATATTTCGCAAAATGGAAGTAGCAAGAAAGCAAAATGGACTTTCTGTATCACGATGTAACTACATGTTGGTCTTCTCAAGGATGCCAAGATGATGGGTTGCAAACTTGTAGATACTCTAATGGATCCAAGCCTAAAGTTGGGGTTCAATTCAACAAGTAAACTGCTTGATAGAGGCAGATACCAACGATTAGTGAGGAACTTAATTTATTTGTCGTATAATAGGCCAGACATTGCCTTTATAATGAGTCGTATAAGCCAGTTTATGCATGCACCGTCAGAAGATCACATGGAGGCAGCCTTCCATACCCTAAGGTACTTGAAGGGAACCCCTGGTAAGGGCTTTTTTTTTTTTTTTCAAGAAAACAAAAGAAAGGAGTGTCGAGATCTTCATCAATGTGGATTGGGCAGGATTCATCAATGACAGGAGATCTAAATCTGGGTATTGTTCATTTGTTTCTGACGTAACTTAGAGAATCAAGAAACAATCTATGGTGGCGAGAAGTAGCAACGAAGCATGATTGAGATAAGAGGCACATGGTGTTTGTGACGTGCTATGATTAAACATGTTAGAAGAACTAAAAATGACAGTAACGACACCATTGAAGTCCTATTGTGACAATAAGGCTGCCACTAGTGGTTCCCATAACCTTGTACATCATGACAAAACAAAACACCTTAAAGTGGATCCACATTTTATCAAAGAAAAAAATTGATAGCAATGTAACTGAGATAAGAGGCACACGGTGATTGTGAAGTGCTATGGTTAAACACGTTAGAAGAGCTAAAAATGACAGTAACGACACCATTGAAGTCCTATTGTGACAATAAGGCTGCCCCTAGTGGTTCCTATGACCTCGTATATCATAACAGGACAAAACACATTAAAGTGGATTCACATTTTATCAAAGAAAAAATTGATAGCAGTGTAATTTGCACGACATATGTACCAACTTCAGAATAGACACTAAATCTGCTAACAAAAGGGTTGTTCAAACCTATTTGAAAAATTGGTAGACAAGCTGGGAACATATAATTTGTATAGTCCAGCTTGAGGGAGAGTGTTGACGTGATTGAGTTTATTATTATTAACTAGGAGGTTTTGAAATGCCGTACATTCTAGGAAAGTAGTTTCGCTTGTTACGTTTTTTTCTCTTGTTTAGTTTACGTCCTTGAGTCTCTCTCTCTCCCTCTCTCTCTACACACACACACACACACAACACACACACATATATATATATATCAATCCACGTAGTTCCTTTAATAAATAATACAGATATTTTTCAGCAGTGCATTTTGATCGATTCTCTCCCTTGTGTTAGCTTTTAAATACCATGCAGATTTCAAATGTTAGAACAAAAAGAAAAATTTACAGCCCGCAGAGATTCATTTTGGCGTGGATGAGCCAAGGTGTCCCAGAAATTTCCATGCAGGCTGTGTAGTATTTGACAAAGACTTTGCAATCTTCAACATACTATCCATCCATTTGACCCGGTTTACAAGCTCCTCCAAGTCCAAAATTGCATCTTCTGTTGTATCAGAGAACATCAAGTTTAGAGGAATGTTGACATCGGTTCTCATCTTCTTCAACGGTCTACCATCATTAAGCCTGTCTTTTTCAAGAGAAGTCGAACCAGCTTTAAGATCTGAACTGGAACCATTATCCAAGCTACTTGTTTTCTCAATGCCGCCATTCTCCATATTTGTGTCGGTCTTTCTTCCTCGTGTGTGCATCTCCTTTTCTGTCGTGACACCTAGAGGTTGCTTTTTGATTTCTTCCAATTTATTAGGAGGTTTGGATGAGCTACACAAAACACCCCTCATTTCTTCACCATTAACAATTCTGTCTTTTCCAACACTAGTTTCGTCACCCATTCCAAGTGACTCAGCTTTAGCATGTGAACCTGAATCACCATCCGAGTCCGAGCAGCTGGTTCCTCCAGTGTCACCATTTGCCACATCCAAGTCCATATTCGGTCCTGGTGTGTGCATTTCCTTCCCTGCTCCCATAGCACCTAAAGTATGCTTTTCCATGTCTTTCAACTTATTAGCAGATTTTGATCTGTGAGAAGAAACCTGACGGGGACTTGATGATCGTGATGCTCCAGCCATACACTCAACTCTCTCTCTATTTTCACTGGCTTCATGCGCTTTTGAGCTTGGAGAGCTCCCTAAAACACACAAACCTATATTAAAATAAATAAAAAAATAATAGACTGATGAACGAGAGAATTTGAAAATGCAAACCTATATTTAAAATGCATGATTTATTGCAGATTTTGATCAGCTTAGCTTAGCTTAGCTTACTAAGCAAATTTGCCACAGAAATCCATTTAATGGTACCATGATTATAAGTATCAAAAAACCCTGTACGGCTTCGCTAAGATGAACCTGTCACTCGCCACAAGTTTCAACTAAAAGTATAGTTAATGAAATAGACTGATGTGCCACCAAAACACAAGCTAAAGACCTTCAGCTGGATCATAGTCTTAAGACCTTCAGCTGGAACATAGTTATACTTTCAGATTTGGGGTGGGTCCATCATCATTTGAGCAAAGATGGTAAAGGTAAACGGAGGATAAAACGCAATGAAAAAGGACATTAACAACACATTTGTGCCTTTTCAAAATTTGTGCCTTTTCATGCTAACTTATGCTCCGTGAACCCAAGAATTGGCCCCGGAAATCTGCTTGTGTACCAATTGACGCGAGTACATGAAGGTCAAGAGACCCATTCTACAAGTTATTAACAACGTTTGCTTCAAATTCTCCCACTCATGCAATTGGAACAACAGAACTAGATCGTGAGGCCATAAGCAATCAAAATTTAGGAGTATGCCGTAAAATGTGCATAATTCTATGGACCGAGAAGTTAAAAATGTAAATACAGTTGCTGTTATGATTACCTTCGTTAAAAGGATTAACTATCCGAGCACAACGCTGACCATTAGAAGAGCCCTGCAACCACCAAAGGTAACAAGAAATGAGCCATTAACAAAGGTGCCACAACTGACATTTACTTGATTAATAATAGAAAGGTGGAGTTTTATCTTGAAACACAACCAGAGACTTCAGTGATTAAGAATAAGAATCATGATAGGCAACATGGATAGTTGCCTTGCTTCTGGATTTTGGGCCAATTTGGCATAACTTAATGATTTGCGAAAGGTTGCAGGAATGATTCTGAAAAGGAAAGTCCCCGCGCTCTTTGTTATAAGTGAAAAGGGATTCTAGTGAAAACAGTCAAGTCCTCATTATGATTCATGGTGGCATTTATCACCACACGTTCAATTGTTGCTTTGATGAGCTCATAAAACTCTTTTGTCCTTGGGTGATTCTTTTTTTCCACTGGGTTTTGTCATATTCAAGGGTTTCAATGAGGCCTCTTCAGCCCATTTTTAGTGGAAGATTGATGGAACTTTTCATGTAGAAATTTCGAACAGTTCATGCTTTCCTTTTATTTCTATGTTAAATTTGTAAGCCTTTTCAGCCAGTTTATTTTGCATTCGCCTTCGGGCAATTTCACTTTTTTTTTTTTTGGTTATTTTAATACATTCAGTAGGGGCTTGGTGTCATATCAGTAGTTCCCTTTCTTTCATACTTTTGTTTGTTATGCTTCCAATGAATGCAACTTTTATTTTGTTTGGACTTCCTGGGGTTTATAATAGTCAGGTGAGGCTCTGAAGGGAGTAAATGTCTTAGACATTATGGGAAAACCATTGTATTGATTCTTGCCACGATAAAGGAAAAATCACCCATGTCTAAGACTAGTCTTCACCAGTTCTAAGTGACTCAAGCCCCATCCATATGTTGCAAGATAATGCACCTATTGAGAAGGATAAAAGTACCAACGAGGTTATGAAAAAGACACCATACATCCATACCCATTCTTTTTCTCGAGCATATCGTTGATGAACCATCTCTTCTCAATCCATTGAATACAATTTCTCAAAATCTTCAATTAAAAATTTTAGACCTGATGCACCTTTAATTAAATTTTCCTTCTAGTTTGATGAAGGAATTAGTTTTCAATGAGGTAGAGTGGTTTGCTTACCATGGTGATCAAAAGCCTTGAGCATTTATTATGTTTTCCCCACAACAATAATGTTTATACAATCACATACGAGTTCCTATGGCTCCTTGAGGTTGAAGGTTTTCATGCCTTTCAGATTGTTAATTCATGATTCTTTTTTAGTTTAACCAGAGTAGAGTTTTTCAACCCGAGAAGAATGATGAAGAACGAGATTAGGATATTAGAAATTCAAATTTTATACTTATTTATTGGGATATGTTTTATTTAATATTCAGTTTTGAATTTAGGATTATGTTTATCTCTCAGGATTTATTTGGAATTTAGTTAAGTTTATTATTGTTAGTTTGAATCTCTATAAATAATGTAATTTCGCTTCAAACTGCATGATTGATGAATGAGTATTCAGATTTTTGATTTGCTTCCTCTTGAGTTCTTGTTCTTCTCTTGAATCCTCTATTTTCTCTCCTTTGGTTCTATCTCTCCCTGGTGGTTCTATTTCTCTTTATCTAGATTTTAACTTTCTATTTATTTTATCTTGTTCATACATCAACACGTGTATTATTTAGCTTCACAAAGGTGTTATACATTAAATGTAATGAATAAGAAAAAGATGGAGAAGGGTACCATAGGATTTGGCACCGTCCAACCAGTTTCTAAAGACCAATCCAGAGATGGACGGAGATCCTTGTAGCAAACCTCATAAGACAATCCTTCACCTAGAGGAGGTGGTAACAAGTCCATCTACAAACAAAAGAATACATGAAGCAAAATAAGATAAAACCTCTTTAAGGAAATTATAAATTTTCTATTTTTTTAGGAAAAGATGTTGTAATTATAAAATAAAAAAAAAGGTGGAATATGCCTGCAATGCTAGAGGGAACTTCCTAAATTAAGTTGCTTATGTTCGGCACAGCGGAAAAAAAAAATGCTCATGCTCATCATGAGAAGTACTATAGCAAGCAGCAATGCACCGACCTTTTAAAGCACTGGATGCAAATTAGAGAAACAGATTCTATATCAAACTCAGAAATACCAATGAAGACAAGAATGAAGTACATTCTTATAATCGCTAGCGCTAAGAGGAAACAAAAAAAAAAAAAAAAACCTCTTGCGGCCATCAGATAAAAAAATATGCAAACATTTATTAAAACAAATAGAAAATGTTCCCACTAAATTTGTTGAAATCAGTACTAAAAATGTAATTCAATCAGACAGGGTGGTCTCATAATGACTTTGTGAGCATTCAACCAGATCGGGTCAAGTAGAGCTGCTCTAGAAAAGAAAGTAGAAACCAAAGTACTTGCTAAATTCAAGCGTAGCTGCATAAATATGACCTGAAATTTTCCATCCTTCAACCTTTGAGATATTCTTCCAGACCAATAACAATCATCTTTCCACCAGTCAACTAAATCTCCAACCTTCCAAGCATCATTGACAACAACTACCACTTCCGAGATAGCATTGACGTTAGGCATTTGACTTTCACAATAAACAGGAGGAAAGCAAGGTCGTATCATTATCTCCAAATCTTTCGGCTTCGCCCTTCTAATATTAGAAGTTGGGAGCTTTTGATATAACTTTGTCCAAGTTTCTTCTGCAGATGAGACAACAACGACAAACAAGGAATTATGAAAATATATGCAAATAAAACAACAATAAGATCACAGATAAGCACCTCATGCATTGTAAACAAACTAAAATCTGTATAGATAATAGAAAAACTCAAAAACTAGCGCTGCTTAGTGCTTAGCAAGGGACATTCTTGACCAAAGTAAACCAAATATATGTTTGACAGACATTTTGTTTACATTCATAAGCATAACCAATTAACACAAATTTCACCACGAAATAAATCAAACAAAAGAACACAGTAGACCTAAAGATCTCAAAATGCAACATGCCTAACCTAAAAAAGAATCCAAGTCTAGAAGAAGCAGTCTTGTTTTTTCTCTCCAAAAACATATTAAAAAAGAAATGGACCATATTGCTGAAGAAAATGCTAGATGCGCAGACCATCAGCCTTCAGCCACGAACTCTCTCACACACACACACACAAGTCCTTGACGCAAAAATAGCATACAAAAAATGTGACTTACTTTCATCAGGAAAGTCAAGATATTCCAACACATATCCAATCCAACCTTTTCTGTAGCTAACATCCTTTACCTGGATAGAAAAAAGAAATACAGAAAATATAAAGGAGATAAGTCTTAGCATCTCTGTTATTAAGGGCTCAAATGGATCCGACCACAGACCTCAAAATTGGAGGTCAATGTAAGCAACAGGATAACCAAGCAACACAAATATCTGTGTCTTTGAAGCTTCTCTAACTCCAATCACAAATAACAGCACACAGGAAGAAACAAGATTCAGCAAAAATGAAAAAATTATCGATATCAAATGCTAATGTTGAGATGGTAGTTTCACAATCTTGGGATAAATTGGCAGAACTAAATAATCTTGAAAAAAAAATAATCACTCATTCGGAAAAAAAAAAATTCCTATGTTCTTCAAGTTCAAAAGAGGTTCAAGTTGTATAAATGATAGTATGTTTATTTCTTGCTTTTTTTTTTTTTTCCGTCTAATTTCTCTATAGGGTTATTTCCATCAGTATTTTGTTAAATTTTCCCTATTATGAACCTCTTTATTTTTCTTATTCTTTTTTATTTCACAATCTTAGAATAATAGGCAGAACTAAATTATCCCCAAAAAAAAATAACATATGCTCTTCAAGGTCAAAAGGGGTTCAAGTTGTATAAATGATAGTGTGTTTATTTCTTTTCTTTTTTTGGGGGGGGTCTAATTTCTCTGTAGGGTTGTTTCTATCAATATTTTGTTTAATTTGCTCGAGGTTAGATTCTGAACCTCTTTATTTTCTTATTATTCTTTTTTAAATAAAATAGAGTGGGGGGTTGTTGGTTGCCTAGCAGGCGCCAACCTAGTTGGGAGGTGCTAAGTCTGTCTATCCTCCTACCTCTCCATTTGCGTAAGCCTGCATAGTGTCCTTAAGGAGGACAGTGAATCCTAAAACCAGCAGTATATCTGCTTATTGGGCAAATTCAACTTGTAAACATGGTAGTAGGAAATAAACAAGTAAACTCGATAATAAAAAATTTGATCATCAATTAATGTAACCATCAATTTAATGCATCAAAGTAATAGTACCTTGGAGAGAAACCATGCACCACGAAAACCTTCTTGAAATGATCTTGCTTCTACTTGTTGGCCTACTTCAAATGGAGAGTCATGCACACCCATGATAATCAACCACACAATATAGACTACACTGCTGCAACATAAACATGTCCGGATTTTTGGTATAGTTTCTAAAATAGAAGATGGAATGCTTCAAGTAAATATTATCAAGACAACATCTTCGGTAATAAACAAGCATTAAAATTCCACCAAAAGTGCTTGCATTTTCAAATAGGTTATTTGGCTAGCAAAATCTTACTACCTAGGCCCAACGGGTAGCTTAAACACACACACGCCCCACACACCCCCCCCCCCCCAAAACAATCCAACCCAAGACGTAAGAGCTCCTTCAAACTTTTGCCCCATTATAAAACCTTTTATAAATTTTTCAGATATAAAACCCCAAATAAACCAAAAATCAATATACTACTACAACGTCATAGTTTCCTACTTTACATTATGAGAGTAATTTGCATCAATGGTCCCTCAACTCTTTAGTAGGTAAGATTTTGGTCCATCTTTTTTAATTTTAGCAAAATGGTCCTTGAACTCTTAAAACATGGGCAATTAATGGGCTTACATCAAATTCTACTACTTTTTCAACGCTTGATTACACATAAACATAACAAGACTCATGTTGTTATGAAAAGACTTATGTGTCCCCAATAAAAAAAATAACAAAATAAACACATTTAAAAAAATGCTCACTTTAACACATATTCAAAACTCTCTAAACCTATTGGGAAGCCTTTGCTAGGCTTCTCTGCTTCATCCGCCAAGGTTTGAATCCCTGCAGCCACTATAAGTTCCTCCGCTCCAACAATAGCTGTTGACGAATTGGGTTGGTAGTGCAAGCAGGCGTAGGCCTAGGCCGATGAATTGAAGAAACCAACATAAGGTCACGGCTACTCCTTCTGTGACGCTAGGATACTGCTTACCCTTGACCCAACATGAGGGTGGGATGGGGACCATGCCAAAAAAAAAAAAAAGAACTCTCTTAACCTAATATGAGAATACAACTTATGCTCAAAATATGCTCTCTCAATCATTGTAAGATGTAACCAAATCCAAATGTCATTGACAAAAAATAGATTATAATAAAACCAATATCAAATTGAATTAATGTGTGGACATAACATTAAAACTTAGCATGCTAAGCCATTGTTGGTGGTTCTCTATTTGTTGATGAAACCTCTGATGACAATACTCACCGTCGAATGTCTCTAGAGTGGCTGACATCAAATATTTTGGCTATCATTGAAGAAGAAAACACCCTCAACACTAGCGTTGCATGTCAATCAAATTTTACACCATTTTTTGATCTAAAACTTTCGGCTGAAACAAACCCTAAACCCCAAATCAGAGAAGAAAAAAAGAGGAGAAGCATATTACACTTCAACTGCTGCAAGCACCAAATCTATCCACGAGCACCCCATCACCATGTCATGCCCCTCCAAAGAGCTCTTCCTGTGGAGCCCCTCTCCAAGCCCAAATCTGCCATCTTCTCTCTCCACCTTAGGTTCAAATGCACATTTGTTTTCCCTTTTTTGGATTAAAGACTTCGTTTTTTTTTTTTTTCCCATATTTGTTTTTCGCCAATTGTTTTTTTTCCCCCTAAGAACCCATATTTCTTCTTATAAAGATAAAGATAGGTGCAAATACCATTATAACTATGAAATAAGGTGTTAAGTTCACTTTTGGCTTTTAAATTATATGATAAAAAGGACAATTTTTATTATTCTGAATTGAATTATTCTACAAGGCTGTACCAGCCAATATATACACGATATCATCCCTAAAAGGGAGGAAACAAATCCTAACAAATAGGAACAAACAGAGAATAGAATCCCTAAACTTTAGGATATGAGTGTTATCTACAATCTAGCACTAATCAGCCCATAAATCACGAAAATTCCTGATTTTTCTAAACTCCCTGATTCTTCTACACTCCCCCTCAAGGTGGTGAATATACATCTTTCATTCCCAGCTTGCCAATGATTTCTTGGAACATTTTGCTGTTAAGTCCCTTTGTGAGAATATCTGCTAACTGGCCCCCTGTGGGAACATATGGAGTGCAAATTAAACCACTCTCCAACTTTTCTTTGATGAAATGTCTGTCTATCTCGATGTGTTTCGTCCGGTCATGTTGCATTGGATTATGTGCAATGCTAATGGCTGATTTGTTATCACAGTAAAGTCTCATGGGTCTACTCCATTTGATCTTCAAATCTTCTAAAATGATTTTCACCCACAACAACTCACATACTCCTTGTGCCATTGCTCTAAATTCTGTTTCTACGCTTGACCAAGCCACTACATTCTGTTTCTTGCTCCGCCATGATATTAGGTTTCCTCCGAGGAACGTACAATACCCTGAGGTTGATTTGCGGTCCACAAGAGATCCTGCATAGTCTGCATCTGTGTGGGCTTCAAGAATGATTTCAGAGTTCCGTTTGAACATTATTCCTTTTTCGACATGGGATTTTAAGTAATGCAATATCCTGTACACTGCCTGTAGATGAATTTCCTTAGGATTATGCATGAACTGACTGACGACACTAACTGAGTAAGCTATGTCTGGTCGTGTGTGTGCAAGGTAAATGAGTTTCCCAACAAGTCATTGGTACATCTCTCTATCCACCTCTTTATCTTATGATGCTTCTCCAAGTCTGTGATTCTGCTCGATTGGGGTTGCAACGGGTTTGCTTGCCGACATGCCAGTTTCTTTAAGGAGATCAGTGATGTACTTCTGCTGAGAGATTAAGATTCCCTGTTTGGAGTGAGCTACTTCAATCCCTAAGAAATACTTCAATCTTCCCAAATCTTTTATCTCGAACTCCTTGATCAGGCACTGCTTCAATACTTGTTTTTCTTTCTCATCATCTCCAGTCACAATTATATCATCCACATAGACTATTAAGGCTATGACTCTCCCTGAGGCCGAATGTTTAATGAAGAGTGTGTGATCTCCTTGACTTTGCTTATAACCAATTGCCAACATTACTTTGGTGAATCTTCCAAACCAAGCACGTGGAGATTGTTTTAAACCATACAAAGCTTTTTTTAAACGGCAAACCTTGTGTTTATCTGTTCCACTAAACCCTGGTGGGATACTCATGTAAATTTCTTCTTCTAGTTCCCCATGAAGAAACGCATTCTTCACATCATGTTGCTGCAACTCCCAATTAAAATTAGCAGCTAGTGACAATAAAATTCTCACAGTGTTCATTTTTGCTATAGGTGCAAAGGTCTCCTGATAATCTACCCCGTACGTCTGAGTATAGCCCTTGGCAACAAGTCTTGCTTTGTAGCGCTCTAATGACCCATCTGCCTTAAACTTCAACGCAAACACCCACTTACATCCTACTGCCCTTTTTCCTTTTGCCAAGTCAACCAATTCCCAAGTCTCATTTTTTTCCAGCGCATCCATCTCTGCCATCATAGCGCTCCTCCATTCCTCCTTAGATAATGCCTCAGATAAAGTGTTGGGAATAGGGATTTTGCTTAGTGTTGAAAGGAAGCTCTTATGGTTTGGTGAGAATTTTTGAAAGGATACAAAGTGAGATAAGGGATATAGTGGTCGCTTGGTACACTCTCGGGTTCCTTTTCTCACTGCTATGGGCAAGTCATCGTTAGTGGAGAGGGGCTCGGTTTCAGATGTAAGAGGTTAGTTAGGTTCAAAAATTACTACCTCAATTCCAGGAGTCGGATTGGTGGATTGAACTTGCCTCAGTGCTTGAGTTGAATCCTTCTTCCTTGCATACACTTGGTCAAACCGAAAATGATCAAAAATCTTATTGTTCCCTTGTTGTGACTCGGATGAACTAGGATGTTCAGATGGAGTGGGTGACTCAGGTGTTTCAGATTTTTTGGAGTTCAATGACTCGGGGGAATTAGCTGATGCGGGATAGAGATGTGGCGTGGTGGATGTTTCAAGAGACGGTAAACCTAACAGTAAGGAATCCTTATCTTCCATTGTCGATATCTCCCCCTGAAGATAAGGTGTGGTGAAGTATGGTTTCCCCTCGACAAAGGTGACATCAACAGAGACATATAGTTTCTTGGAGGGAGGATGGTAACACTTGTACCCCTTTTGAGTGGCTGAGTATCCTATAAATACACACTTGATGGCTCTAGGATCCAATTTCCCCCGGTTATTGTTGTGAATATGGACGAAGGAAGTACACCCAAACACCCGAGGAGTAAGATTGAAGGAAGGGCGAAGATCGGGATAAAATTGGGAAAGAATTTTCATTGGACTCTTTGAATCTAGGACTCGAGAAGGAAGTCTATTTATGGTATAAGCTGATGTAAGAACTGCTTCCCCCCAATATTGTTTTGGTACATTGTTTTGGAACAAGAGAGCTCGAGTAGTGTTCAGAAGGTGGCGATTTTTTCGTTCGGCTACCCCGTTTTGTTGTGGAGTGTTGATGCAAGATGACTCATGTATAATGCCCTCTTCTTGAAAATAAGGAGACAGGACTTGATTGAAATAGTCTCGGGCATTATCAGATCGAAATTTCTTTATGTTTGTACCAAATTGATTTTGAACCATTTTGTGAAAATTAGGAAAGATGTGACTTACATCAGACTTATTTTTGAGTAAAAAAATCCAAGAGACCCTGGTACAATCATCAATAAAGGTCACAAACCATCTTGTTCCCGAAATGTTTGGAATAGCTGAAGGCCCCCATATGTCACTATGAATTAAAAAGAAAGGAGAAGAACACCTTTTATTGCTGATAGGGAAAGTTACACGGGTGTGCTTTGCATATTCACAAACATCACAATGAAAAGTTTGAACATCTAATCCGTTAAACAATGAAGGAAACATTATTTTTAATGCTGAAAAAGAAGGATGACCAAGACGCAAATCATGTAACCAAATGACATCTTTATTGGATGAAGAAAAAAACGAAGTGGATAAATTTGCCTTGATCACTTTCGGTTGCTTGGATGTATTCAAGTAATAGAGTCCTGTTATACTCTTCAGCAAGTCCAATCCTCCTCCCCGAACCCTTGGCCTAAAATTCAC
Source organism: Artocarpus heterophyllus (assembly GCA_025403435.1). Classification (NCBI taxonomy): domain Eukaryota; kingdom Viridiplantae; phylum Streptophyta; class Magnoliopsida; order Rosales; family Moraceae; genus Artocarpus; species Artocarpus heterophyllus. The sequence goes on from CM046341.1 coordinate 8,172,885, forward strand.
AATAAGATGGATAAAATGTAACATGACAAAGTAAGTCCCGTGTAAGTTTTTGTATGGATACAAGGTTAGTAGATAATTGAGAGACATGAAGGACATCTTTAAGAACCAGACTAGGGGTAACTTGAACATCTCCTATTCCTGCTACTGTGGTTGTTGTACCATCAGCGACTGTTATTTTTCTATTGCTTGGACATGGTGTGTAGGTTCTAAATTGGTTTGAAGTATGTGTCATATGGTCTGTGGCATCGGAGTCAAGAATCCAAGAATTCCCAAACACTTTATTAGAAACATGTAATCCAAGAAAGGTTCGAGACTCACCTGAGAGTGCTAAGGAACAATGACTCTCGGTTGAAGGAGGCTTTTCAAGAGACCCCAATAAGCTCCTCAATTTTTCAATTTCTTCAATGTTGAGTCCTCCAAGACTGCTTTTGATCTTGAGAAGTCATATGAGCCTGTCCTTGTGCTTGCTTCTGCTGTCCTCCCTTAGTTCCCCACTCACAGTTGGTTGTGGAAGGCTTCCCATGCAATTTCCAGCAACGATCTTTAGTGTGCCTTGGTTTTTTACAAAAAGTGCACCAAAGTTCATCTCGATTTACTCCTCTTGATGGTTCTGACTTGTTGTTTTCAGCAGCCGGTGGTCTTTCCAGGGTGAAGTTCCGCGTTTTAGTGCTGAGAAGGGCTGAACTATCGACTGGTTGGGGTTCTAACATAATTCCTCTGCGACTTTCCTCAACCCGGACCAAGGACACTGTCTCATTAAGAGATGGAACCTCAGGTTTGCCTAAAATCTGAATACGTACCTGATCGAATTCAAGATTTAAGCCAGCCAAAAAATCGTACACTCGATCTTGTTCAATAAAATTCTTTACAGCAACAGCACACTCACTGCACTTCAGATTAATTGTCTGATAATAATCCAATTCTTGCCACTGATTCTGTAGAAAGCATATTCTGTCATTGTTTTAGTCCCCTGTTTTGCAGCTGTTGTCTTGGTCTTGATTTCATAAATCAGTGCTGCATCATGGACCTTGGAATAGGTTTGATTTAAGGCATCCCAGATTGCCTTTGCTGTAGGAAGAAACATGCAGGTGTCACTGATCTCCAGGGTCATAGAATTCCATAACCATGACATGATCATGGAATCCTCCTCATCCCAGATTTTGAAACCAGCCTCTCCCTCTTTCGGTCCAGTGCCCAACAAGTGTCCCAATTTTCCCTTGCCCTTCAAAAATGTCCGAACCAATTTAGACCACTTTAAATAGTTTCTGCCATTAAGCCGATATGCAGGTTGGATGTGCTGGAGTTCGCTGGTGTTCCGTTGTTTGCTATCATCTTCGACGGGCTGGACTGGGGTTTCACGAGGAGTCCTAGGCGTAGAGATAGTTGTCTTCGTCATGTTGAAAAAATGGCAATGAAGGCCAGAAAAGGAAAAAAGGTTGTAATGGCAATTAAGGCCTAAACCTAAAGAGAGGAAACTCTATACCAGAGAAAAGAAGAAACGAAAGGTTGGCAATGAAGGCCAAAAAATCAAATTCCCAGAAACCCTAAACCGTGCAGCTCTGATACCATGATAAAAAGGACAGAATTTTTATTATTCTGAATTGAATTATTCTACAAGGCTGTACCAGCCAATATATACACGATATCATCCCCAAAAGGGAGGAAACAAATCCTAACAAATAGGAACAAACAGAGAATAGAATCCCTAAACTTTAGGATATGAGTGTTATCTACAATCTAGCACTAATCAGCCCATAAATCACGAAAATTCCTGATTTTTCTAAACTCCCTGATTCTTCTACATTATACAATTTCTCATTGTGAACCATGGACTTCAAAACGTAGCGAATCACGCCCTTATATTATTCAACTTGTCTCATTTTGACCCTTTCGTTACTAAATCCGTTAAATATTAATGGAATTGAGCCAATAATTTCACTTTTTTCACCTAAACTATACAACTTGTCTCATTTTAACCCTTGAACTTTAAACTATAACAAATTACACCCTTAAACTATGAAACTTGTCCTATTTTAACCCCTTAATTATAAAATCCATTAAATATTGACGAATTAAGCACATACATGCACCTCATCATTTAATTATAAATCGATGGTTAAAATTAAATATCTTATAGTCTAATTTCACGCATCTCAAACTCATAAATAGGAAATTTCATAAACAAATGTACATTCTTGTTAACAAAATTAATACAATTTTTTTTTTTTTGTGATTACCAAGTCTAATTAAGCAAAGTATTCATTATTATATTATTTATTTAATTTTCAACCCCAAAATTTATAGTATGTTTGGAACTTCAGTTTCAACCCATCAGTTACAACTGTAAACAGTGTACAGCTCTCACCAGCTAAAGTAAAAAAAACACAAAATTGTTACATTTTAAAGCTCTTACATACTACAATTCTTAAACTTAAATATCAGCTACAACTAAATTTCCAAATGGCCTGTTAGTCCTAAAAATGACAAGTAGGTTCTATTGCAGAATCTATATGGTTTTCGTTAGGTACCCATATATCCAATTTTTTTTCCTTTATTCGTTCATATTTTTCAATTTAATTCATTTTAAATCATATGACGGAGAAAACTTAATAAAACTTCTTGAGCAAATAAGATAGTAAACTTTTATCAACAAAATTATGAAAAAAAAGAAAAAAACAATAAAATTTATATAATGAATAAACAAAATTTAGATATTTTGACTTCAAAATATATGTCGAAAACATATATAGAGCCACAAGATCAAAATGGTTATCTGTCTCAATCAGTCAATATTTATCATAGTGATGAAATGATCAAAATAAGGCAAGTTTCATAGTTCAAGGGTGTGATTTAATATAGTTTAAAGTTTAGGAGTCAAAATGGGACAAGTTGCACAGTTTAAGGACCAAAAGTAAAATTATTAGCTCAATTTCGTTAATATTTAATAGATTTGGCAACGAAATGACCAAAATAAGACAAGTTAAATAGTTCAGGAGTGTAATTTGCTACGTTTTAAAGTTCGAGGTTAAATGGATACTTCAGGGGGCCAAAAGTGTAACTACCCCTGAAATAAACCCATTTGATGGGAACACGTGTGAATCCGTGTGTTTCTTGACGAATTTGGATGGGAAACCATCTATTGCCAATGATTTTAGAGTTCAAGGACAGTTGTGCCAAAAATAAGAAAAGAGCAACCAAAGTATTACCTACTACAGAGACAGACTATTGACGCAAATTACTCAAGTGAATTAAGCTTGATTAAAAATTATATGAAAAAAATACAAATGGAAAGGGGAGAAAAAAGCACAGTTAATATACATATACAAACCACGTGTATATATATTAGTTTTGTTCAATTCAAGCCGTTGAAACATAATTTTAGCTTCCCCTCTATTTGGAAAAAAAAACTGAGCTCATGCTATGCACTTGAGAATGGGATAAAAGTACATAAATAGTCTTTTAAAACAAACAATACTTCATAAACCCAAAAAAAATCATGAAATACCGAGGATAGAAAGTCCACCAAAATGAAAGAAAGAAAACAAAATAACAATTCTAAGTAAACTACACCAAGGAATGCCACTCCCTAACAAAATTTGAATACCAAAAATTACTCAAAATATCTTTACGCATCTATATTGCAACCAAGAACTTCAATTTTCCGGCATCACTCACTAGTCTATCATCCACATCCTCAAAAAAATACTATTCCTCCCAAGCCAATATGTCAATCCTAACACAACTCAAAAACATTAAAATCCCATTCCAACACCCCCCCTCCTCTTAAAGCCAATTACACAAGACAAGATAACCAAATCAAAGTTTCAAAGAAGCCACCCAACTTGGCTAGAAGCAAAACTCTGGCAAAAATTGTAAACCATAAACTTAATTCGAATATTATGTATGTTTCTCTATGATTTCTACAATCAAGTCCGAGGTTCTAGGGCTCACTTCAAAATCAAGTTTTTTATAAGAAACAAGAAACTTCATTAAAAGCCCAAAAAAATGACAAATGGAGGACAAGGAATCCTAGAAAAGAAAAAAAAAAAGCAAACAAACGTGTAATAGCAATCATACAACCAGTTCCCATAAAGGCACTGATAAGACCATTACAAAATAAATTCTCATTAAACATATTTGAAATGAAAAAACTAACAAAGTCCTTGGTTTGAAAGGCCCACAAAGCCACTCAACCCAATATTGAATTTTTTTTCCAAATCACATATCTACAATATCTTCATCAACTTCTTCAATGATGCATTGTTTCCTCTCTATCCACAACGCCCAAGAGACAGTTCATACCATTAACCAAATCAATACCTTGGATTAGAATTGCCCAAGAAACCTAAACTTGCCAATATTCTATACAAAATGCTCAGAGATAAACAAGACCATGAAAAAGATGATCCAATGACTCATTATCCCTCCCACAAACACACCAATCCTTAGAAAGAGGAAAATAAAGTCTCCTCTGCAACACCCCGTAAGCATTGAATTTAGCAAGAGCAAGTAACCAATTAAAAACTTGAATTTTAAAAGGGGCTTTCCAAATAAAAAGGTTAAATTTGAAATCAGAAAAGGAACGAGTATCAATCAAAAATCTAAAGAATACATGAAATGAGCCTAATTCTTTTGATTCCCACACACCTATCTATTCGAGGTACCTTCACAAAACCAAACCTCTTCCATACATGACAAAAACTCCACAACCTTCTCAATTTCTCTGCCACAAGTTTCTTAAAAAACTAAAACTCCAAGAAACTATTTTCAGTTCCATACAAATAAAAGAGAATTAGCTCATTGTGGATTGAAAAAATTTCATATAGGCTCGAAAACCAATCAGAGTCTTGCTTGCCCACCAAAACCTCCTCCCAAAATCTCGCTTGCCTCCCATCACCAAATTTCAACTCGATACGCACTACAAACTCGCTTAGTAGTGTGTATGGCCTAGACGTCTATGCATCACCCTTAGAGCTCCACCTAACTTCCCACACCTCATTATTGTTCTCATGTTTTCTTGTCACATTGTTCCATAAAAAAATTTCAACCACCCAAAAACCTCCATAGCCATTTCGAAAGTAACAACTTAAATTTGAAGTACCAAATTACCAATACCCAATCCACCTTTCTCCTTTGACTTCTAAACTGCTTCCCTAGCTACAAGTCAAGATACGCTGCATTCACCCCATTGTTTCTAACCCATAGATGATCTCGTCATCTTTCAATAACTGCTGATACGCCTTTAGATATCTTGAAAATTGACAAATAATAAGTCAACAAAGATGATAATACTGATCTAATAAGTGTTGATCTCCCACCCCAAGATAAATTCCTTTCTTCTCTTGTGGTACAATTTATTTTTCTAGTGGCTCTTTTACTAATTTACTTCTATCATTCTATCCCACTTCTCCCTTATATCTTCGTCCTACATTGCAAAACATTAGATATTAAGTGTAATTCATATCCATGACAAACGCATAATAACCAACTAAATAAGTATGCCTTTATAGCTTATAAATATGTTATAAAAACGTTAGCATAGGAAAATTACTTGAGTAAATTCCTGCAACAAACTTACCACCAAAAGGAATTGGAAATCTTGTGGTGGTGTTATACCTGATTAAATATATCTCGCTCAAGATTCTTCCTTGCGCTTCTCCACCTTCAACCCTTGAATACAATGCATTTGAATAAACAAGGTGATGATTAGTTGCATCCTCCAAATATGTTGTAAAGAGTTTGATTAGACCATTCAGCGAGGGTTTAGGCTCATTAATCAAGGACAATTGTGTCATTTAGGACTGTCCCCTTCTTTGACATGGCATCAAGCCACATCACATTCTCATAAGAGCAAAACTTGCAAACGACTAGTATGGCGTTTGTTTCACCCATTCAAATAAAAAAAATTTGGTTTGGGAGTGTTTTATTATAGTTTTTTCCTTTGTAAAATTAAAATTGCTACTTTATTCTTAGTTTAAATTGGCAAAACAAGTGCCCCCGTAAAATTCAACCCCTATTTTGCAATTCATGTAGGCTAGAGGTGCGTAGATGGCAATTCATGGTAACATTGTGTTTGCGTCTACACATTACAAATCACGTGTAAATCTGTAAACACGTCACACACTAATCCATAAACTCAAACATGGCCATTTATCAAATGGGCAAACAAGTAGCTTCTGAACCCCATTAAGTAAATACTATTAAAGGTTTATACAATTTAAAAACTAAAACGCAAAATCTTTCAATAATGATGAAATTTGTAAAAATAAGAATGAGAATATAATGAACTCAAATATGAATGTACTGAATTGAAAGATTTATGCAAGTTCTAAATTTACAAGAACGTTGGAATTAACCACAAAATTACAATGTTATGGTTAATTATGGCCATTTGGTTCACCGGTTCAGGATTGAAAAAATTGAGATATGCATTGGATTCCATATCAAATTGAATTTTGTCATCCAAATTAGTGTTTCAGTTGCTTTTGAAAAGTTTGTTTGAAATGGGTTCACACTTGAACTACCATTTGGATAGAAGTTGAAAACATTCATTTAAAAACTATCAAACTTTCTAAAAAATCTTAAAAATTCACATATTATATGACATTTTCAAAGACTATACATAAATAGGAGTTTATTCCCCATTGTTTTAAATGCAACAGACAAAGAATCGATTCAATCATGACATTTTTAAGCTTGAGTTTTTGTAGAGGTAAAAAAACATACAATAATGGTTTTCACTATAGCATATGGTTTGTTGGTTGAATCATGAGTTGGAGTTAAAATGGTTTGAGCTGTTGTTTGGATTAGGCTATCCTAACAATTAAAGATCAAGTTAAATTGAATTAATACTAACCAATGAACGAAACAGGCCATTTAATTATTACAATAGAATCGAATAACAACTATTTTACTAAATATTTGATAAGTGATTGTTTGTAAAAGTTAATATAGGTTCTTGACATACCTTCATGTTGTCCACCAATCTCTTAATCTCAAGAAAAATGAGAAAAGTTCTGTCAAAAATAAACAAATACAACAATAACTAAAAAATTGAAACTAAACAATAGACACTCATATCTTTCACATATTTCAACCATAATTTTTAATTAAAAGCGAAAATCTCGAGTTTAGTTGGTTATTGATTGGAGAGTTTACATGGTTTGAACTTCAAATTAATTTTGAACCAGCGTTCGGCAACTAAAATCCAAAACTCAAAATTTCTTCTAAATTCAAATTTACCTCAGTTTTGTTTTCAAGATTTGAAACCCATTTTTCAAAACACATTTTTCAAACAAAAAAGTTCAAATCATCATATTTTAAACCATCAAGCAAATAGTCCCTATTTTGCTTGCAAATGTTCAAAACTTACAAATCAAACGGACAATAACTCCAAACCTATTTCTCATTGGTTGGTTAGAGAATTTACATGGCTTGCCCTTGAAATTAACCTTGAACCAGCATTTGACAACTCAAATCCAAACCTAATTCAAAGTAGGATTTGACGGTTTGAACTTAAAATTTCTCTTAAATTCATAATTACCTCGCTTTTGGTTTCCAGATTCTAAACCCATTTTTGAAAACATGTTTTTCAAACAAAAAGTTTTAAATCATCATATTTCAAACCATGAAACAAACCGATCCTATTTCTCTTGCAAATATTCAAACTTACAAACCAAACAAACAATAATAACTCATAGATTCCTTGAAAAAAAAAAAAAACAAACCATAATCATTCTTCTCCCCAAACACCCATATAAATTGTTCAAATTAGAAGATGTTTAACAACAAATACAAACGTTACAGAATAAAGCTTTCATATCTTACGTTACTAAAAATTTTAAATTATAATTTCAACTACATCCTCAAACATGCTCCAAAAGCTATAATTTGATCTTATAAAACAAATAAAAGATAAAGTTATAAAAAGCTGTTAGAAACATTCATGAGTAAAAACTAAATGTAAATTAAAATTTTCCCAAGACATCACTTTAAAATCTTCCTTATAAAATGTAATTGCAAGAAATTTGTTATACAAATAATATTGAGTTTTAATCATTTGAAACAAAAAATCTTAGAGATGGCTTTAGCAAACATCAATTATTGTAGAAAACAAAGAATGAAAGAAAAGGAGAACAATAAAAATATATTTAAATCTCACAAAAGTAAGAAAGTACTCTTAAACCCGTCCACCATCGAATTGTACGGAATCCGCTCAAGATTTTCCGAGAAAACCCTCGCCCACCACCGGATCCGTCAACTTCAAGCCACGAATCTTGACCTCCGGAAGCAGAACTGGCGCCGTCGAATCGGAATCTGAGAGCGCCAACGGCGGTTTTGCGAACTCGCTTGATTCGCTCCCAAACACGCTTCTGAAGCGACGCCAAGGGTGAGCTTTGATGGCGATTCACGATTCAACAGTGAAGACATGCAAAAATCTGAACAATGGAGGACGAGGATTCAAAGAATCTACCGAAGATTGGAAACAACAGCTTAAGACAAAACGAACTAGGTTTTGCAAAGGGGGAAGAATCTATTTATACTTAAATTGTTTATTTTTAATATAATATATTTTGAATTTTGAATTTTAACAATATATATTATAGTTTTTTTGACAATATTGATTTAGCTGTTATAGTAAAAAATAATTGTGTATTATAGGATAAAATAAGGGTCTATTTAGTAAATAAATTTGAATTAATAACTTAATTTGAGTTGTATGATTTGAATTAAGATTTGACTTAATAATTTAAATTGTTATCTGAATTGACGTTTGGATGTGCATTTAAGTTTTAAACTGAGTATGCAACAAAATTGAAACTTGTGTTTTGAGAGATAATAAAAATAGTTTTTGATTTATTAACAAATCTAATAAAATGTTAATGATAATGATTCTAAAAAATATACAATATGGACATTAATTTATTCATCTCTTCATTAGGAATATAATGAAAAAAATCATCTCATTTTGATATCAAATGAATAAGTTATGATTTTTTCCTCAAATATAAGAAAGAGAATTTTAACTTTTATTATAACAAGATATCTGAGTATCAAAAGTTTAAGAGGGTCAGAGCTCTAAAAACTTGAATTCTTGATACTCGAATGATTCGATTTTGGGAAAACAAATCTGTATCTAAAGGATTCTTGATACTTAAATCTAAATTTGAATCAATTGAGTCTAAAAGATACACAAAACAAACAGGCCCTAAAAGTTATCTATAGTATAAAGCTTTCACAGCTACAATAAAGTCATTCCAACTTTTTGTTCTAATTGTGTTATCAAATACACTTGAAATCATTAAAAATTAAGGTCTAATAGCATTTAAAAACTTCCATTTTATTTCATTTATTTGTTTCAATTTTGACTCTTTTGTTAGTTAATTGTTAAACATTTGAAATAAAACCTTTTAAAAGTATCGTTTTAATCCTGATCTATTACTCTTTGAAAATTTTAAATTGAAAAATTAAAAATTAAAATAATACTTTTGATATATGTAGTTAAAAAAGTAATAAATTGTTAATAAGATTAAATTAAAAAAAAAACTAAATTTTTATGAGACAGTAGTGGAAATAAGCAAAACTAATAATGGAATAAACTACATCAGTTCTATACATATAGGATGTTTAGAAGAATAGTTTAGGCCATCACTTTGAGTTTAAGCACTGTAGCATGTAACAGTTTACACTGTTTACAGTTTAAATCCTTGATTTAAACTGCTCTTTAGACACCCTGAAAGTTTTAAACACCCTAAAAGATCATCTAATATCGGTAAATGAAATACATTCCACCAATGAATGAACATTAATGATTTCAAAGCTTAAATAACAGTGTTTCTAACAAGTATCTCTTGAATAAAACCTTCACTTCTGCTTTAAATATTTGAAGGAATTGTAATTCTTTGGTTTATACTGCTTTTAAATAAAAACCTTCTCTTCTACTTTAAATCTTTTTCAAATATATCAGTATATATATCAGGAATTGTAATTTTTGAAAATTTTCGACACATCACTGATATATAATATCAGTAACTCAATGATTCAAATTTTAAAATATTAAATCCATCCAATACTAGTAATCCTTTTCCTATATTCAAATTAATCAGTTATTTTAGGAAGCAGTTATTGAAATAAATTGGTAGCTCATTAAAAAAATGGCAAATGACTCAAAATTTGAAAAATCTCTATCTACTGTTTATTCAAAATCGTTTTATTAACTATTTTAAATAATTATTAATATTTCTTCAAAAATAATGAGGCATTACTTATTCAAACGTATTCACAAAATATCAAATTAAACCGATTACACGTTCTATTCACTCTGCTTAATATCTTATTCCTTAATAACATAATTCTAATAAAGTTTAAGTGGTATTTGACAAAAGTAGTTTAAATCAATTTCTCAGTTACAAACAATGTAAAGCTCTCACATGCTATAATAACAATAATAAGATCACTGCAGTATAAAGCTACCACTCTGTCGAACACCATATTAATTATCTGTCTTATTCCCAAATATTCTAAACAAAAACTCCGACTCAATGCTCTTTATTTCCTCCCTGGACAGTGCTCTTTGACTCCAAAATGTCCTATATTTCATGGAATGCACATGGGCTTGGCAATCCCAGTGCCTCTATGTTGGTGCTCTCCACCCTTATTTATGAAGTCTGCTCCACAAGACAAACTGTGTGTTTGGCTAAGGTTAGTTTATATTGTTAACTCAATTATAAATAGTATAAAACTCTCACAAGTTATAGTAAAATGGAAAAAAAATTGCTACAATATAAGCTCTCATATGTTACAGTAAAAATATTTTTAACCAATGGTTCTCCTCTATACCAAAAACCCTAAAATACGGCATAAGACATGCCATGCCCTTCCACTATTATTTTGGCTAGCTCTTGAAAAGACAAAAGCAAAAGGTGGGAGAAACTGATTAATGTGTTTACTAAGGAAATCATGCCTCCATGTTTCTGGGCATGTTTTATGATGCACTACGGACAATGAGACAAATAAAGGAGGAAGGTAGTTGTATAAATACCAGTCCTCATGAACCGATTAAGCAATCAAGCAGAGAGCCAAGTATTCTCTTAGCGTAAAAGAGAGAGAGTGAGAAAAACAGAGGGTCTAAAGAGTGTATTTCTTTGTAAAGAGATAAAAATTATGAGATTATCACATAATGTAAGTGTGAGAGTTATTTCTATGTACCTCAAGTTTTGGCATTGGTTTACTTGAACTTGATCCATCTTCAAAAAATAGAGACCTCTACACTTCCAAATACTGTCAATCGTCCTTCCAGAGTCTAAGGTCCTAAATTCACAACAAGACTGACTAACTTTAGCAAAACAGTTGTGATCACAAGTAATTTTACTTATTGACAAAAGAATACACGATAGATTAAGAACGTGAAGGACTTTCTGAATTGTGAGAGAGGGTGACATTTTAATTGGCCCAGTCCCAACAATTGTAGAAAGAGAACCATGTGCAATTTTGATTCTCTTGTTTCCTACACACGGACTATATGACGAAAAAAGACTAGGACAACCTGACATGTGGTCAGTTTCCCTAGAATCTATAATCCAAGCACAAATTGAATCAGTTTTGACACTAGAAAGGGCCGTGGTTAAGAAGTTACCAGTTTGTGCTAAAGAACACAAAGAATTTATGAATTGTGTAGATTGGAAGAGATTATACAATTTCTCTAGTTGCTCCTTCGTCAGGGCTGGCAATACGGGTTGCGACACAACGACACGACACGAATTTGACACATTTTTTTTTGGGTTGGTGTCGAAAAATTTGACCACGGGTCATTTTAGTGTCGACCCGAAATTGACCCGTCAAAAAACTGGTCGTGTTCGGGTTAACCCATCTGACACTAAAATGACCCATTTTCTGACCCGTATTTAATAGATTAACTTTAAAGAAATTGATATTATTTCATATATAATATAAGCCCTTAAAAGATCAAACCCTACCTCTTTTATAACTCATATTCTTGTTGAAGTGGTATGAAACTCTTCTAATTTATGTTTTTTTTTATATTATATATATTAATGTAAGCGGGTCACAAACGGGTTGCGGGTCATTATTTTTTTACACTGTGCATAAGGAATGGGTTGACACAGGTCGTGTTCGTGTCAACCCGTATCAAAACGGGTCGTGTTAAGGTTGAGAATTCTCAACCCGTTCATGTCAAGAGTCGGGTTAGTGACGACCTAATTTTTGTAAAAATTAACTCCAAGCCAACACTAATTCTACCCACCAACCGGTTTTGCCACCCCTATCCTTTGTAAAAGTACGGGTACTCGAATTAACTTGCTACTTTTGAGAGGTTTCAACTACGGTTTGCAGAGCTCTCTCATTAGGATGCCTTTTTTGGTTGGCTCGTTTTCCATGAGTCTTCTAGCACGTTTCCTTTGTATGCTATGATTTCTTACAATGGTCACACCATAGTTTATTCCTTCATTCTCCCTCAGACTTAGAACTTCATGACACCAAGGCAAAACTATAGGTTCCATGGCAGATTTGGCTTCAAACTCACTAAACATGATTGTTTTCTTACATTCTTCCTGCCTTACTTCAAAAAATTCTTCTCGGATGGAAGGAAGGGGTTTTCTATCGAGGATCTTACCTTCAACTTCATCCAAATAACGATTGACTTCAGCAAAGAACATATAGACTCAATCATTTTCTTCTCGTTTCTTATGCCTAGCACAATCATTAGGATTCTTCTAAACATCATCATAGCATTGATCCAGATCTTGTTATAAAGTCACCATCTCATTGTAATATGCGGTAACCTCTCGATCACCTTACCTGGATTGCCACATTTTGGTTTTTAGTTCGAATATCAGGATGAATTTTCCAAATCAGATCAAGTTTCTTGAACCGAATCCTAGACATCCTTGGTCATTGTCAAAAACATGTGTGACTTGGCAATAAATGGTTCCATCAAATTTAGAAGTGAAGCCATCACCAATGAATTCTCAGATCTCTAGGTTCTAAACAATGAATCTTCTTCTATAGTTTTCTTTGTTTAGCCTGGTACCCAAGCTTTCCTCTTCTATCAATGGCTAGTTTCATGGATTACGACCACTCCAAATAATTTTTGCCATTCAAGCAATGGACAGTAATATGCCAATGTAACCCCTGGTTCAATCAACGCACCTCTGGCTCCGGTCATCGCCGTCTTCGTTATGGGAATTGGGTTTTAAAGAGCTGCAGCTCTGATACTATATAAGTCATGAAAAAAAAATTGTTATTAGATTGCAATCTAAGAATACATCAATAATGAATTTATAAGGCACTGAATATCCTATAATCTTAACTAACTAGAGGAAAATAAGAAATATAAAATGCTAACTCCTCCAAAGCTCGGATTTTATTTAACATAAAACTTAACCAAATTTCCTAAACATTCTCAACAGTAATAGCGTATTTTTTCATCTCACATGCTTCATGGTGGATAGCCTTCAACTGCACGAAGCATACGAAAATTCTTATGACATGAAAATTTGCCACTTGTAGTAGTTTTTGAGTCCTTATGCACTTTGTAACGACTCGCAGGTGCATATTGTTATATCCCAAGGTTGTGATGTTTGCAATCATCTCTCTTTGTTTCTTTGTGTTGCTGATCATGACAAGCGTTTAATGATAATGACGCTTTCTTGCTGACGCAGTTATGTGATTTGTTAAAAGTTTCTGTGCATCAGGCTGGAGTCATTTTGCCCAGTTTACTATAGCTTTGTTGAATAAAGATCCCAAGAAGTCAGAATATTCTGGTTGGTTGCTCAATCATTAGATTGTTTTGGTGGTGTTTTCAACATGTTAAGCAAGGAGGTTAGGTCGCATGCTTATTTTGCAGATACTTTACATCGATTCTGGAATGGAAAAATATATGGAGCTGTCAAAACTGCGGGAAGGGATTATTGATGCCGACACCCTTACAAAAAAGGCTCAAGTTCAAGTCATCGGGTGTTTTATGATTATAATTTTATGTATCCTTGTTGTTATGGCCAAAGTCTATCTCTGGTTAGCTATGTTTGTAGAACTTTGGGAGCTTGATAGAAAAAGGGAAAACTAGGAGTGACTCTCGTTTTCATCTGACCATGTGTTTCATTGGACCCCATAATTTAGGGAATGAACAATGTGAATGTTAATCATTTTATATCTTTTGGTATTGATTTTCTATCAAAAGAAGTAAGTGTTAAATTTAGTTAGATATTCCTAAATTCTTGCATTATAAATCAATAATTTAATCATATAAGTGGATATTTTAGTAATTACATTAATAAGATCAGGTATTTTCTATTGCACCATCTTATTGAAAAGTAAACTCTAGAAAGGAATGAATGACCCTATTTTTATTACCATAGATAATCTCTAATGCAAATGCCAACGTCTATATTTACCATTAAAAAGTGTAAAGATAGCACATTTGATATGTCATTTTATTTTATGCTACAATGCATGATGCTATCTAAAATATGTGGCTTTTGTCATAATTGTTAAATTTTAAAACTTACAAAAGTAAACTTTTAATATTAAAATACTTAAAAAGTAAGAATTATGTAATTATTAAAGCAAAAAAATCAATCTACTAACCAATAAAAATAAAATTTACTATAAAATTTAGCATATAACAAATTTGACATTAAAAATGACATTATAATAAAAAGTATTTTTTTACACTCAAATCATAAATTTGTCAATTATATACCAATTTAGCATTATATCAAAATGCTCTTACTTTCCTTTCCAATCTTATTACATTCCTTACCTCTATGACGTGCGTTTTGTTTTGGATTTATGTTACTTCACATTGCTATGCACAGGCTGAGTGTCCATTCCTTGCATCTGGTTTTGTAGGGAGAAAGCAGATCGGCTATTTCGTTGCCTTGATTACCAATATACGAGAGAACTTGTTACAGTATACTTGCTGGATGTAGAGCAAATCTTCCACCGTTATTTAGATGGGAGAAGAGGCAAACTTGGAAAATTGATGCAGGATAAGACAAGGTGGTCAAGGTATTGTGTTTATGCTGTTTTGAACATTTTCTTTGCCGCGTAATTAGAACTTTGATTTTTTTATCAAATTTGGGAGAGAAGATGTTCTTAAGGCTTATTTTTCATGTTTTTGGTAGGCATTTTTTACTTGTTAGATCTTCTGTTTAATGATACAGCCTGCAATGGTGTTGCGGTTTTTGTGCTTTCTGGTTGGGAATTGACTAAAATGCTAAGCGTCGTATGTCTAGGGAGTAGATCAATTTAATTCTTAAAGATGCTGTGAAGCACATTTCTAACGAGAAAGAAGTCATGTCTTTGTAATGGAAACAATATATGCTGGACTAAAGGCTCTTAAAAGCCAGCCTAAGGGCAAAAAAAAAAAAAAAAAAAAAGAGGGAGATTGCTAGAACCTGAAGAAATGCCAGCACCAATTGTTCATGTTGAGAAAGATACATTTGTTTTGGAAGGCGATGTTTTGCTGCTACTCGAAAGGGCTGCCATGGAACTGTTACCTTCAAATGATGAAAAGGGTCCTCAGATCCATACCATGGTTGGTTTACAGCAACCCCTGTTTGGCTAAGGGTGGTTCCTACTACAAACCCAGTTATGAACAGTATAAAGCTTTCACATGCTACAGTAAAAAAAAAAAATTTTGCTACAGTGTAAAGCACTCACATACTATAATAAAAACAGTTCCTACCAATGGTTCCCACCACTAGCCAAACACTAAATTTTGATTCTTTTTGTGTGTGCAATTGCCTATTCTACTAATTGTTGGGTGTGCTTTTTTATTGATGGGCTAAATAATGGGAGTTGATCCTCTCCTATTCCCAACCCCCAATAAATTCGAGATCCGATTATAGGTCTGTTGATGCCTGAGTTTGGCACAACACCGCATGCTGGGATGCACGGTGGTCGGGTTCCCTGTTCTGCCTGGCTCGACCTAGTCTGGTTGGATCTGCAAGAGGAGAGAAGGCCTCGGAGTAAAGGGACACTGATTTGGTGCCTGTTAAGGACACTCCGACGCTCAAGTCAATGTTCTGACCGGGAAGAGCTAAGGGAGAGGCAGAGTAGGCAAAGGAAGAATGCCCGTACCTTTATGGTGGAGTTGATGCTCCTATTTATAGAGTTTAGCTTGGATCTGGGTATGGACCGGTTTGGCCCGTAACCCAGGTGTCCAGCGACAGGTGTCACGATCTCCGGAGAAGAAGGATTGCCCAACGGAGGGTTGAGATGGTGCCATGCGGTGGTCTTTAGGTAAGTTGGACAGATCCTGCTCGGACGAGTCCTAGTCAAATAAATCATGTCCTGGTCGGACGGGTCCCTGGTCAGATGGGTCTCTGGTCGGACAGATCCCTGGTCGGGCAGATCCTGTCCTGGTCGGACAGATCCCTGGTCGGGCAAATCCTGTCCTGGTCGGACAGATCCCTGGTCGGGGCAGATCCTGTCTTGGTCGGACATGTCCCTAGTCGGACAGATCCAGTCCTGGTCAGATTGGACATTTCAGCCAACTGTTCGGATGCTCGGTTTTAAGAGGGTATAAACTTCAAACAGTTTCTCATCGTGAAGATTTCCCTCAATAGTAGCCCCCCAAGACTTTGGCGATGGAGGTTATCAGTACCGAAGTCTTGATGTGGTTGGGAAATATTTTTCGTGATCGTATCCTTCCTGGACTCTTCGTCTTGGACCTGGTTGGCTGTAGCTTGGACTTGGCCTTTCTGGTCGGCCGTAACCTTCTCGGACCTGGTCGGACTCTTCATCCTAGACCTTGGGTCTTGGTCGTAGCCTGCTTGGACTCTTCGTCCTGGACCTGGTCAGCCGTAGCTTAGACTGGCCTTCTCTGGTCGGCCGTAATCTTCTCGGACCTGGTCGGACTCTTCGTCCTGGACCTTGGGTCTCGGTCGTAGCCTGCTTAGACTCTTCATCCTAGACCTAGTCGGTCGTAGCCTGGACCTGGCCTCTCTGGTTGGCTGTAACCTTCTTGGACCTAGTCGGACTATTCGTCTTGGATCTTGGGTCTCGGTTGTAGCCTGCTTGGACTCTTCGTCCTGGACCTGGTCAGCGGTAGCCTAGACCTGGCCTTCTCTGATCGGCCGTAACCTTCTTAGACCTTGTCAAACTCTTCATCCTGGACCTTGGGTCTCGGTCGTAGCCTTCCTAGACTCTTCGTCCTGGACCTGGTCGGCTGTAGCCTGGACCTGGCCTCTTTGGTCGGTCGTAACCTTCTCGGACCTAGTTGGACTCTTCTTCCTGGACCTTGGGTCTCGGTCGTAGCTTGGTTGGACTTTTCGTCCTAGACCTGCCCTTTTCTAGTCGGCCGTAACCTTCTCGGACCTAGTCGGACTCTTTGTCCTGGACCTTGGGTCTTGGTCGTCCAGGGAATGTCTGGGGGGAAAAGCTGAGGCTGTTGGAAAGGCACGGGGCCCTCCTTCTAGCGCCAAATATTGATGCCTAAGTTTGGCACAACACCGCGTGCTAGGACGCATAGTGGTTGGGTTCCCTGTTCTGCCTCCTGTTCTGTCTGGCTTGGCCTAGTCTGGTTGGATCTACAAGAGGAGAGAAGGCCTTGGAGTAAGGGGACACCGGTTTGGTGCCTGCCAATGACACTCTGACGCTCAAGTCAGTGTTCTGACTGGGAAGAGCTAAAGGAGAGGCAGAGTAGGCAAGGGAAGAATGCCCGTACCTTTATGGTGGAGTTGATGCTCCTATTTATAAAGTTTAGCTTGGATCCAGGTATGGATCGATTTGGCCCATAACCCAGGTGTTCAGCGACAGGTGTCACGATCTCTGGAGAAGGAGGATTGCCCAACGGCGGGTTGAGATGGTGCCACGCGGTGGTCTTTGGGTAAGTTGGACAGATCCTGCTCGGACGGGTCCTGGTCGGATAGATCCTGTCCTGGTCGGACGCGTCCTTGGTTGGACGGGTCCTTGGTCGGACGCGTCCTTGGTTGGACGGGTCCCTGGTCGGACAGGTCTCTGATCGGACAGACCCTGGTCGGGCAGATCCTGCCCTGGTCGGACAGGTCCCTGGTCGGGGCAGATCCTGTCTTGGTCAGATTGGACATTTCAGCCAACCTGTTCGAGCGCTCGGTATTAAGAGGGTATGAACTTTAGACGGTTTTCTCATCGTGAAGATTTCCCTCAACAAGGTCCTTTGATTTAATGCCAATAAACTTTCCAACCCTTCTAGCTGCCACCTTTATCTAGCCGTTGAGTATATAGTGCATTTAGATTTGATGATTTTGTTTCCATATCAGGATTGGAACTCTGGGGAGGATTTCAACAAACATTATGATTCTACTGAGTGAGATGAAAGGCAGCTTATAGAATTGGGTCGTTGGACTGTGGAGATATTTGTCCTTGCCCATGTTTTCAGGTATTATGTTCTACTGCAAAATTAAACGGTTTTATTTCTTCATTACCTTGAAGTAATGTTTACCTTAGCCCTCTGCAGGAATGTCCATCACTCTTACTTACATTTTAGCACTCTTTCGTCCTTGCTCCTCTCCTAGCTTCCTTCTTATCTTATTAGGAGTTACTTCTAAAAGAAACCTTGTGATCACCTGCTAATGGTTTCTGCAATATAGAAATTGTTTCTAATTTTTTGCCATAAGAGCTGTGCGTTGCTAAGATTTGTTTTGAGATAATTTTACTAACTGATAAGTTGTTACTTCTTTATCCACCTCATTAATGGAATGTGCCTAGGTGAAACACTCTGACAATTGTGTTTTTTAATCCTAGTGATGCTTATTAATACTTATTTCCACCATTAGATGCTATATTGTTTTCCATATTCATGCAGCA
Organism: Artocarpus heterophyllus; assembly: GCA_025403435.1. Taxonomy (NCBI): domain Eukaryota; kingdom Viridiplantae; phylum Streptophyta; class Magnoliopsida; order Rosales; family Moraceae; genus Artocarpus; species Artocarpus heterophyllus. The sequence goes on from CM046341.1 coordinate 8,191,695, forward strand.
ACAAGATTGAAGTTGCCTACCGGGAAGCTATCGCACTTTAAAAGCAAGAGCAGCTCATCTGTGAATAAGAGGCTGCAAAGCTGGCTAGAAAGCGCCAAGCCGCTAGCATCTCTGCTCCCTTTAATTGTCTTATTGTCGCCGTCGCTATTTCTTCTCATATTTTCTAGTAAATGCCATTTGTTGCAATTTTTTTTTTCCTTCAATAGGGCACGGAAAATGTGATTTACTCAAGTTGATTTCAAATTTTGTTATTTGTTGCAGTTATTTTTTGAAAGTTGTTATTTACAACGATTTATTTTATGAAATAACATAAATTTTTATCTTTATGGTATTTCATCATAGAGAGGCATTCTTGTAGATTTCTAGGTTTGTTTGGTTGTAGGACCATTCCTACACCATATATACAAGAGTAGTTAGTAGAAATTCCAAGTTTTTTTTTTTGAGCTAGAATTGATTTTTTGTCACCCAAACAACTTTGTGCCAATTTTGCAACCTCATTTAAATAATATAATAATATATACAGTGATGGCTACTTTGTTGGAAAAAAAATTAGTATACAGCATAATTTTAAAATTTTAAATCAGAGTATTTTTTAAAACACAAGTTTGACATGCTATATATATAAATTAATCAGATCTTACTAACCTTTGTATGCCGAAAAGCTCCTGCAATTAGTGAAGAGAATAACGTTCCAAAAGAGCCTCAAACGACTAGTTTTCTTTACTATTCTCTATTCACAATTGGAGTGTGTGTAGGCACATGTCACATAGCTCTTCCCCGGTGACTCTCCTTCTAACCAATTGAGAAACAAGTGGGCTATTTCTTTGCAAAATTGAGCTCAATTTCATATGTGGCAATTCTGCCAAGATCTCTTCGGGCCCGTTTGGTTCGAGTATTTGAATAGAGTATTTGAATGAAGATTTAAATTTTTGTGAGAGAAAATACTGTAGCAAAATGATTTGAACTGTGATTTGAGTATCGAAACAAACGGGCCCTTCTTTAGTTGCGGGAAGAATCCACACGAATTGGATTTTTTGAGGAACATATCGAGAGCCCCTCTAGGATGTAAAATACATCTTTTCTCACCACCCCATAATGTATGAGACAAATGTACGCATTTCGATTAGGGTCGTATTCTATAGTTACGGTTTTATCATATATCTTGTTAGTTGTTAGGTCGAAAATAAGACTGAAATAATTGAACAACAATCTAAATTTGACCTCCTGTCGATTAAAGAAAGTAGAGTAGAGTAAGCAGGAGGTCAATCAAAAACAAAGAGATGTTAATTAATCAAAGGTCCAATTGATCACCACGTCTATATTGTAAATATACGATGCCATACGCAAAAAGGAAGAGACTCATAGAATGGCAGAGGCAGATTGTAAACAATAGCCCTTAGGGAGTTTCAGAGTATCTAACACTAGAGTACTAACTCTTAAATTCTCAACTGATCTAAATAACTAAGAAAACTCACTCCTTATTTATAGAGGTCGGACCTAGGGTTAGTCATTATCAAATAAGGTCTCAAAAATTCAAATTTGGATCAACTTCTAATAAAATTACATGAAAAATGCGTAACCAGATTATCGCTAGATCTGCAGGCCGAACTAGCAGATCGGCTAGCAAACTTACTTTATCGGCAGGCCGAATTAATAGATCGGCTTGTCGAACTTGCGATAATATGATCCCTAAAGATCTTTTATTTCCTACCCGAGACTCTTTAGATAGAGCCTCTGTTTTAATTCAAATAACCCAATAGAGAAGTTATCTGATCAAAATAATCATATCTGGATAATCTCATAGAAAATAAAATATTCTCGATGATTCAACAAGTTTATCTTGAGTTAATTTACAAAATTAGTTCAACAAATAAACAGACATGAATTATCCGATCCCATCAAATTTCAACCATTCTAATAATTTAACATAAGTCATCAATTTATTAGAAAAGCACGCCATATCGTTATAAGATTTATTATGAATTAGCAAAGGGGACCTAATAGACCTATATAGTTCAAGCTCCAATAATTATAAAATATGATATCCCAAATACATATTTTATAATTATCAACTCTAACGCTACTCCACTAAAAACTTAGAGTTGCATTCTCAAACTACATAAAATTACGAAGCTTCAAATTAGCTAATTGTCCATGACATATCATAATGTATTGCATCCCCATAGAATATTGATAATCGGCTTAAGGATAAATTCTATCTTACCTTCCCAATTATTTTTATCTTACGTTCCATTATCACACCATTAAAAAACTTATCATCTAAGGACAGTATACCATTCGGTTACAGCCATGCATCCAAATGGTTGAGCGCTCCAGTTTTTCAATCACAGGATAACGCATACAAGAGAATATCATTAACTCCACCAATGGAGCTATGGATTCCATATTTATGAACAACAGGTCTATGCTATCAAGAGTCGTGTTTTCAACATACCAGTATGCGTACCATCACAAAATCAAGATATCACCCTTTGGTACATCAAAAGATATAAGACAAGATAATAGGCCCATTAGTCATTTCAGGATTAAGATACAACATATATGATTATTAAAAGTGAATTGATTTGCACAGATGGAATTATTAATCCAAATCAATTCCATTTTATGTCTCGATTCAACACATTGTCACCTATGACAATGTACCAATGTTTCTACTATCTGAGTCCAACTCTGATGGTCAAGACAAGCCATCTCATTTAGAGATGTAGACAACATAACAATCTTAGCATGAATAAAGCGCCCAACTTTGTTCCCTTGATTGTGGATCTTATAATTTAGACTATCACCTTTAGAATAATGTCTTCTGCATAATCTGTCCATCATATACCTGATTCTTAAAGGTTTAGACTGACAGTCTCAGACTTTTATTTGCTTAATATATATTCAACAAATATGAACGTAAATATGACAACATTTGGTAGATGAACAATAAATAAATTCTTTATTGATAAAATGTCTCCAAAAATATATTACAACATTTTACTCCTTAAGACATACATGTCTAACATACTTTACCCCTAATAATCTCTCTCTCCCCTTGTCTTGCAAACTATTGTTGTCAAATGAACAAAAACCCTTCCCTAGGGCGATGTTGACACGACATTCCTTACGCCTTCTTTGATGATTTGTTATATTCTCTCTCCATTTCTCTGATATTTTTCCTATGCAACATTGAAAGCTTTGCGCCCTCTTTGACACTACAATGTGTGATGCCAACAGTGAGTTTTTCACCCTTCTTCTAGGGTGTTTAGCATATTAGAATCATTGGTTAAAATTATAAATACTATAACATGTGAGAGTTTAACACTATAGCAACTTTTTGCTTTTATTGTAGCATGTGAAGCTTTACTTTTCTACTTTTGCAAAGAAACTTCTCCAGATTTGACCGCGCGACAAATATCTCTGGTGAGATTTGCAACCAATATGTTGGGTCAACAATTTTGCAAGGGAGAGATCTCTATGATACAATCTCAAAAATTCACCTTCAACTATAGCTCCTCTAACAACTTACCTCATGATTTTCAAAAGGTAATTTTGTTTCCCCAATCTACAAAAAATTGATGAAAAAACTCCTTATGTTGTGATATATGCCAAAATAACACATGCAATGGTAGCTCATTCTCATGAAGTTGCCTAGAGGTGAAAAGAGAGATTATTAATTTACAATTTGTTTTAGGTTTCTCAATTTATTTTTCTAAATAATTAAAAGTTTTAAGTTGACTAAACTTTTAACTTTGATTAGATTTAGACGTAATGGAGTTACCAATATTTGTCCTTTTATGTGTGCCACATGCCAATTATATAATTTTGATTAAAAATCCTAACATAAGGAGTTTTTTTTTAGTTAGTTTTTTTTTTTTTTGCTCTGAGAAAAAAGGATTAGGTGTGCACCTTACGTTCTCATCCCTTTCGACATATTGACAATCCCGAGAACCACCGAGGACTGGAAGAGGCCCACCAAGTTTCCACATACAAGACCTCAAAGGTTCTTGATATTCACAACATAGGGCCCAGGCACCCAATCTTATCCCTTGTTATACCAATGGCAACCAAGGCGCAAATGAGTCGGGCAAAGATTTGAAGCTGTGTTGGGAGTATGGGGAAACCTTGGCTGTTGTCCCTTAACCGCTACACCATAACCCTTGGTTGTTTTTCATTACTATTTTGTAGTTTGAGGGAATGCATGTCACATTTCAAAAATTGGGTATGTTGTTATAAAGGCTATACTTGAGAGGGAATTTTTGTAATTAATCTTTTCATTTTTGAAATATTGAATTAGAGCTTTTGCTATACCTTGTTTTTTCTTTTGGTTGATCAAAACTAAGTCTCTATTTTTTTTATATATATTTTGACAATTATTTTGGGATGTTTTGTGTGGTTTTTTTGGGTAAATTTTTAGTATTTTTTCAATATACCAATTAAAAAATAAAATTATTGTACAGTTAGTCGCGGCCTTTAGTGGCGGGTTTTCGTTGGGTACTGAAGATTAGCTACCTGATGTAGCATGGGTGTGGCCAAGGAAAGGTGGTTGGCTGGGAGAAGCACAAGCCGGTCGACCGCGATTGCTGGGGCTGAAAACAGAACTTTCCCCCTTTTCTTTAATTGAATTTGTATCTTAAACACTTTTAAATACTTTGATTTGTTTCTTTTTTAGCTGATAATTCCTTATTCCGAATTTAGCATTATTTTTAGTTTTCACATTTTAAATAGGTTAATTTTCTTTTATCGTTTTAAGTTTTTAAATAATTTGTCATTTGTCATTTTTATTTGCAATTTGTCATTACTATTTGGGACAATTTAGGCTATATGTATGTTAGTCCCATTTGGAAATTTTATTAATGAAATTAAAGTGTTTATTGTCCTTTTTTGTTAGATTTATCGATATTCCTTAGAGTCAACGAATTACTCGCACCATTGTTTTCTAGTATTTCGTGTGAATCAGTGGATTGCTAGTCTACCTATGTTCGAGTATTAGTTGACAATCTAATAGATTTTAGGAATTTATCACTTTTTCTTATTTTTTTTATACACATTTACTACATCACTATCATTAACTCAAAGGATTACGATGAAAATTGATGATATTCAGTTGGTAACTCTAAAGTATCATGGTGGATTCTTGTAGTAATTGGCCGATACCTTAGGTTTATTTAGTGAGAAAACCATCAGTTGTACAACCTAACTCTGTTGGTAATGACAAATCTGGTGGATATTAGCGGTTACCAAAAGGTTAAGCCATTTGAGAAATGAGTTTAAACTAAAAATATTGTAGTATGTGAGAAAGAACTGACCGCGTCCAAAGAGACTATAAAGTATCAAGGTAGATATCGACACTTACTGATCACCTAGCCAAAATCATAAGGTATGTGTAGTATTATGATTATGATATCATGACATGGCATCATATTTTTTCAACTATCTATATATATATAAATATATTTCTCATCAATTCAAAACATATTCTTCAATGAAGTAATTTTTATAAATGCTATCTTTTAAGATTTAATTTTTATAAATGCTATACATGTTTATTTGTGGCATAACTTAATATATAATATAAATGATAGTATGGTGTAAGCTTTTATAAATATGACATAAATAAACACAACTTTAAAAATATAACATAACATGTAATTTTATTTAATTTTTATGGGGTAAAAAATATGCAACTTGTTCAATATAAACTCAGAAGACCCAAGACCTACTCAATGCAAAAGTCCCCAACTAAACCTTCTAAAAGTCAAAACCCCAGGCCTAAAAACATCAACCCCCGTTCGTTTTCACTCTCCAACTCCAAAGAGGTAATTCCAAACAAACCCTAAACAACCCTCCAAAGCCCAAACCCAAAAAGGACACAAAAAAATAATAAAGTTAAAAAAAAAAAGAAAAATGGACCCCACTAAGTTGCTATGGCCAATCTGAGCCAAAATCTACCCTGCTTCGCACCGCAATGGCTCAATGTTCTTCTGCCCCCCACCCCCAACATTTGTCACCGACCATACACAAACGCCAAATCTACCTTCCTTTATTTTATTCCTTTTTTTTTTTTTTTTGCTTTGGCCCCCAATTATTCTTTGAAAGAAATCTATTTTTTTAATTAATGCCCTTTATTTTGGTTTTAAACCCCATTATTAATCTTCAATCTGATCTTCATTTTTTTTTTGTTCTTCCCCTAAATAATTTAAGTGCTTCTTCCATAAGAGATGAGATGAGATGAGAGGAGTAATAAAACCCCTCAATAGTCAATAACACATGTAAATTACCTGAAGTTAGTATTATATGGAAATATATATATATATATGTATTTATTTTTGCCAGGTTCGAAATATATAAAAATAAAATAAAATAAATAAATAAATAAATAAATAATATTTTTCTATTTTGGGTTTCGCCTTCGCTCTCTTTTCTCCCTTCTGTCCGTGCTGCTCCTTCGACCTATCTATCTCTCTCTATTTTTTCTTTCTTTCTCTCTCTAGAATCTCAGAGCTTCCGTTGGCCATTGAAAAATCTCCGCTCTTCTTTTCCAGGTCCGTATCGCCATTCGATCTAGTCGATGAACTTTCTCTCCCTATCGCTTTCTTTTTGTTTTGTTTGTTTTTTTTTTTTATCTCTCTCCCTTTTGGATTGCCGTCTCTCCATTTCATAGGGTTTGGATTTTGGTTGTGGTTTTCGGGGGTTTGTTTGCCTCCGATCTTAGGTTTTTTAGGCTCAACTATGGTGGTTTTGGCTGCGACCTTTGTATATAGACCAATAGGGTTTTTCCGCGATTCATGTTTCTTAGGGTTTTGTTTAATTTTGTTTCGGTTTCAATCTGGTGGCTTTTCATTTTCTTTTTCAATTGATATTGGGGTTTATTTCTGTTAGGTACTTTGGAGGTCGGTTTGGACAATTTTAAATTTTGGGTCTTTTTGTTCGAGATAATTGGGGGCATGGAAATGAAGTTTTCACTTTTTTTTTTTTTTTATATTTTATAATTTCTATGTTCGTTTGAACTTTGAAGATGAAAAATTAATCAATAAGCTTTAGTAGGATTAGTTTAGGGGGTGTTTTTGTTATTGCGTCAGTTCCAAGTTGGTGAGGAATTGAAGTATAAAATGTCTCTTATTACCTTTATCTGCAATTAAATAGAAGGATTTTCAAATTTGGTTGTCTTCAGATTGCCCAATTTTGTCTATATAATGCATTTTTCAGTTAAAAAGCGTGGCTTAAGAACTTAGTGTTTATTTCTTTGTGTAGGTGGATTTCTTCTTTTTCGGCAACGAAATAAGTAGAAATAAGTGGAGGGAGTGCGGGGGGAAGAAGTTTTCAGAGTGCAACATGGCCGGGACTGCTGGTGAGGAATCTGGAGTGGGAAGGTCGGCGGAGGGGAGTTCAGGTGGGCAGCATTGCCAATCGGGGGAGTTGGCGGAATGGCGTTCTTTGGAGCAGGTGGAGAATGGGACTCCATCTACTTCGCCGCCTTACTGGGATACGGATGACGATGATGATGATGGTTTGGTTTTTGTCTTTCATAGATTTGCATTGTTGTGTTTCTCTTTTTTCAGAATCTATATGCTTGTGCTTCTTCATTCAGTAAAGTGCCTGGCTCATGGCAATATTAATATCTCTCTTACCTATAACAACTATTAGGATAAAATAATGGAATGAAATAGGGATGATTTTGGGCTAGTTCTTATCTCTCTCTATATGCTGTATCATGTATTCTGCATGTACTGTGCACTTACGGTATTGGGAGAATAGGAGAGAATCAATTGTTGAATATTGGATGAGCTGTGAAGATTTACTCTGTCATGGGCTATGTGCCTGTGAGCAGTTTAAGTGCAAAACGTTGGACCAACTTCCATGGTTGCTTTGTCCATAGTTGTGGGATACTGTACAGCAATCTAGCTGCTAGTGTTTTAGTGCCTTGCAGTGAGAAATGATCTTGTTAAAGCTATTTAATTTTGTCAATTATTCTATATTCCAATTTCAAGTACTTTTTGCTTTTTTTTATTTTTTTGGGACTCATGCTGAAAGCTCTTTAATTTACCATATCTCTGTTTGTTACATCCAGGACAATCAATTTCTTGAATTTACTGCCAAGATAAAGAAGAGAAAAAGGATGTTTGACTTTTCTATGATACATTTGTGTGTGTATAATCTCATCGTTTCATCTGGGATAACTACTTGTTTTACGTTGCAGTTTATAACCTTCTTCCCTCAACCCCACTTCTCCAATGCTCTTTTGTTTTGTTTTGTTTTTTTTTTTTTCACTTTTTTTTTTTTTAATTCTTTGTCTACTTCTCTATCTACTTGAGATATTAGGTGGCAAGTTGCTTACAGATTAGCTTATTTATTTATAGGGCCTAAACCGTCTGAGTTGTATGGAAAATATACATGGAAGATAGAGAAATTTTCCCAGATTAACAAAAGGGAACTTCGTAGCAATGCATTTGAGGTTGGTGGCTACAAATGGTATGGGTCTATGAATCTGACTCTTTTTATGTGTAATTTTGTCATCCGTTATTTTTTCTTTAATTAGTTCTTCCTTTTTTGTTCAATATATTTTAATTGGTTCACATACAATTTTCATGCATTACAATAAAAATTGTTGCATGGTGCAATGCTAAAGTTCTTATCTGTTATTGGACAATGATAATACTGCCTGTATTTTTTCCTCACACGTGTATTGCTTTTCTTTAAAAATAGGCTTCAAATGCGTGTAGCTTACAAATATTATTTGACATGAAAAATTGCCACATGTATTAGTTTTTTTAACTGCTTTGACAGTTTGACTAAAGTGCTTTGCAATGACTTGCAGGTACATATTGATCTATCCCCAAGGTTGTGATGTTTGCAATCATCTCTCTTTGTTTCTTTGTGTTGCTAATCATGATAAACTTCTTCCAGGTTTGATTATTAAAAACTTTGTTTGGTTTAATAATAATGATGTTTTCTTGCTGATGCAGTTATGTAATTTCTTAAAGTTTGTGTGAATCAGGTTGGAGTCATTTTGCCCAGTTTACTATAGCTGTGGTCAATAAAGATCCCAAGAAATCAAAATATTCTGGTTGGTTGGTCACTTAATAAGTTGTTTTGGTGGTGTTTTCAACATGTTAAGCGAGGAGGTTTGACTGCATGCAAATTTTGCAGATACGTTACATCGATTCTGGAAGAAAGAACATGACTGGGGATGGAAAAAATTTATGGAGCTGTCAAAAGTGTGGGAAGGGTTTATTGATGCCGACACACTTATAATAAAGGCTCAAGTTCAAGTCATCAGGTGTTTTATGGTTATAACTTTATGTATCCCTGTTATTTTGCCAATATCACCTTTGCGACCTACCTTTTGATTTTGACTTTGAAATGTTTTTCAAGGAGATTCCTGTTACTTCTCTTACTCGTATGCATGGGCTGAGTATGTTTATTCGTTGCATGTGGTTTTGTAGGGAGAGAGCAGATCGGCCATTCCGTTGCCTTGATTGCCAATATAGGAGAGAACTTGTTAGAGTTTACCTGACGAATGTAGAGCAAATTTGCCGCCGTTATGTAGAGGAGAGAAGAGGCAAACTTGGAAAATTGATTGAGGATAAGGCAAGGTGGTCAAGGTATTGTGTTTACGCTGTGTCAAACATCTCTCTCTCTCTCTCTCTGTTTCTTTATTGGTCTTAAATACCCACCATATTATCAATTCTGGGAGACAAGATGTTCAAAAGGTTTATTTTTTCACGGTTTTGTTGGCATATTTCTTGGTCGAGCTTCTATTTAATAACACAGTCTGTGATGGTGTTGCAGTTTTTGTGCTTTCTGGTTGGGAATTGACCAAAATGCTAAGCGCCGTATGTCTAGGGAGAAGACCGATGCAATTCTGAAAGTTGTTGTTAAGCACTTTTTTATTGAAAAAGAAGTCACGTCTACTTTGGTAATGGACTCATTGTACAGTGGATTAAAGGCTCTTGAAAGCCAGACTAAGGGCAAAAAAAATAAGGTGAAATTGCTCGAAGCTGAAGAAATGCCAGCACCAATTGTTCGTGTTGAGAAAGATACATTTGTTTTGGAAGACGATGTTTTACTGCTACTTGAAAGGGCTGCCATGGAACCTTTACCCCCGAAAGATGAAAAGGGTCCTCAGAATCGTACCAAGGTTAGTTCACAGTAATTTTTTGTTACAAGGAACTTATATTCTGTGTTGGGCTGTTCTGCTAGTTGTTGAGTATTCTTTTTATTGATGGGTTAAGCAATGGGAGGTGATCCTCTCCCCCTCTAAACCTAGTAAATGGGATTCGGTTGCAGATCCTTGGATATTTAATGCCAATAAACTTTTCCAACTCATCTAGCTGACACCTTCACCTAATTGTTTAGTATATAATGCGTTCGGATTTGCTGTTATTATGCGTTTCTGTGTGTCTCAAATGGGAGTTGGGATAGGCTTGAGGGTATAATGTCTTTGATGATTTTATTTACATGTCAGGATGGGAACTCTGGGGAGGATTTTAACAAAGATTCTATTGAGCGAGATGAAAGGCGGCTTACAGAATTGGGTCGTAGGACTGTGGAGATATTTGTCCTTGCCCATATTTACAGGTATTATGTTCTTCTATAAAATTAAATTGTTTTTATGTCTTCATTACCTTTGAGTTATGATTTCCTTAGCCGTCTGCTGATTTTCCTTTACGTTAACTTACATTTTAGCACTCTTCTCTTTTGTTCTTGCCCTCTCTTAGTTTCCTTTTTATGTTACTAGGAGTTACCTCTAGAAAAACTTTGCCATCTTCTAGGCATTTGGAGTGTCATTTAAGGAAGCAATTGTAGGGTTTTTGCTATGGCAAATGGTGTTTTTTTCTTGTTTGGTTAGTAGGCAAATAGCATTTTGGAGTATGAACTTTTTGCTAAACATATCTTTTTGCCATAATTAGTTGTGCGTTGCTAACATTTGGTTTGAAATAAAGTTATCAATTCATAACTTAGTACTTCTTTGCCACCTCGTTAATGGAATGTACCTTGGTGAAAAATTCTGGCTGATGCTTTTCCATTGTGTTATTTGGTTATTGAATCCTCGTAATGCTTATTAATGATTTTGTTTTCTTTTAGATGCTAAATTTTTTTTCCTAATTCATGCAGCAACAAAATTGAAGCTGCCTATCAGGAAGCTGTTGCACTGAAGAGGCAAGAGGAGCTCATACGTGAAGAAGAGGCTGCATGGCTGGCTGAAAGTGAACAGAAGGCAAAGCGCAGTGAAAAAGAGAAGAAATCCAAGAAAAAACAGGTTTAGAATTCTTTTTTCTTTTATAAATTATGATAGCTCAAGGTAGGTCAAAATACATTTTGTTTGTTTTGTTTTGTTTTCCTGTTCAAATTTTTGTGTTAAGGTAGTTTGAAGAATTTTGATTGTTTAAGTATGCACTTAAATATTGATAATAGTCTTAATATTGAAATTTGCTATGGTGACCAGTCATGGTTAGTGGATGTAAGTTTATTATGAGAACATGGTTAGCGTTTCACTTGGAAGTTTTTTGGTATTATACAGATTGGTTTTGAAACTTGTCAAGATGGTTCTATCTCTTCCTCTCTCTTTTTTAGATATACATGTGTGTGTATATATATATGTATATATTTCTTTTCTGTTGATCTTGTAGTGATTTCTCATTCTGATGTTTATACAGGGTAAACAGAAACGCAACAAAAAGGGGAAGGAGAAAGGGAGGGAGGAAAGGTCTGGTATTGCTGTGCCGGACAAACACCAACAAGAAAACCTTACTGATGAAAGAAAAGACTCCTTGAGGGAGGAGGTGCAACCTGTGCTTGAGAAGCCCGATACACCAGATGATGTATCCGATGTTTCTGATTCAGTAGATGGTATTGCTGAAGCTCAGCCTGATTCAGAAGATAGAGATACTAGTCCGATCAATTGGGATACTGATACATCAGAAATTCAACCCTCCATAGAGGCCAGTAGCACTGGCCTATCATCTGGACAAAATGGAGTATCGGATAAAAAGAGCCCATCTGATGATAGTTCGTCAACATGTTCCACAGATTCGGTCCCATCAGTTGTGATGAATGGGCCTTACAAGGGAGACACTTATACTAAGAATCAAAAATCGCCTAGCAGGTAACATGTTTAGCCTGCATTTCTTTTTGGGCTACTGGGTGAAAAATACTTGGCATGGTACTGAATGAGTTGGCATTTCAAACTTGCAGGGAAAAGAACCAACGAGGAAAGTTATTATCTGATAGGAGTAGTTGCACAAATGAGTTAGATAATCAGATTTCTGGGCCTGTAACCGATGCAGCAGAGTTGAATGATGTTTCTAATAGTGGTAAGAGTGGTGAATCCAAGTCTGAGGCTGTTGTTAGCTCCTTGCAGGATCGCATAAAATGGCTTGAGCAGCATGTGGTTAAAAAGGTGGATCTTGTTTTTCTTCTACTTCTTGTTCTTCCTTTTCCCTTTTATGTTTTTTGGGTCGTCCCAAATTCCCAATATCGCAATATATGGTCACTCTCTTGTGGGCTTTTCTTGTCTGTGAATTCTGCTGTGTCTCCTAGTTTGCAGAAAGTGTCATGTATGACTTGCAAGTATATTATAGCCGACCATCTCCTGTTGATCTACACCTACTTGAACTCCACAGGCATGATTGGTGTGGAACTTCTGTCACCTTTTGAATTTGCACTTCATATGCGTAATGTACACAAACATATACATACGTACATACATATATACCTACATTCATGCAAATGTAATAATATCTTTGTTTGTGTTCGTCCATCCAGTGTTTTTAGACAATGCTTCATGTGGTCTACTATTATTTCGTACCTTGTTATACCTTTAGATTTTTTTTCTTTGTTAATATTGACGGGAGGTTTGTTTTCTCTGTGTAATAGGACGAAGAAGTACTTTCGCTGCAGAAAAAGTTGAGTGTTAAAGATCAGGATGAGAAGGAAAGATCCTCTAAAGAGAAGACACCACCACCAACATCCTCTCCCGGTAGCCCTCCTAAAAATCAGCCATCAACTGTTCAACCAAAGTCTGAGATCCAGAGTAGTGCTGGTGTAGATTCTGCCCAAGTTAGGAAAGTATCCTTAAATAGCCCTCAACAGGTTGATAGAGCAGCACCTTTGGTCACTTCATCCCAGACCACCGCCGTGCCCAAACTTGAGATTCAGAAGGCTACAACTCTAAAAGTGGCTGAAAAAATCATGGCACAACAGGCACCTGTGATGTCGAGGCCATCCAGTGCTCCTTTAATTCCTGGTGCTAGGCCAACTGCTCCTGTTGTTTCCATGGTTCAAACATCCCCCTTACTTGCCCGTTCAGTGAGTGCAGCTGGCCGGTTGGGTCCCGACCCCTCTCCAGCAACCCATAGTTATGTTCCGCAGTCATATAGAAATGCCATGATGGGTAATCATGTTTCTTCGAGTTCAGCTGGTTTCACCAACTCTATCCCTTCAAGTTCGTTAGCAAACCAATCATCAGCATACTCGCAGCCGCCTCCTTTGGCATCTGCCCCAATGTTCATACCACAGAGCTCTGAAAGGGTAGACCTGGGTACTATCAAGTCGGGCTTTCCTTTTGGCATGGTGACAAGGGATGGATTACACAACGGAACACAGTGGATGCAGAGTTCTCAAAGGGAAACTAACAAAAGCATGAACTATGATCCTTCATTGCTGCTTAATGACCTTCAGAACCTTGACTTATACAATCCTGTGTCTGGTGGATCTCGGGATCATTTGTCATCCGACCATCTTGCAGGTACGTCTGGACGCCAGACGCAAGGTTTATCGGCGGATGAATTCCCACACCTTGATATAATCAATGACCTGCTTGATGACGAGCATGGCGTCGGAAAGGCATCTGCAATAAGCTCAGTTTTTGAGCCCCTTAGCAATGGGCCAAACCCATTAAATCGGCAGTTTTCATTTCCCGGGGATTTGAGTGTAGCTGGTAAAGTGGGATCCGCCACGAGTTCTTGTAGGTTTGAGCGAACACGGAGTTATCACGATGAAGGATTCCATAGGAGCTATAGCTCTCCAGCAGGCCACTACGAACAGGTCAGGGAATTCATTCCACAAATGAACCCTCTACCTTATGTGAACGGGCAGATTGATGGCTTGGTTCCAAACCAGTGGCAAGTCGTAATGAGAAATGCGGAATGCGACGGTTACCCATACTATAACCCGGATTATTCAAATTTGGCATGTGGCGTCAACTACGCAATGTTCCGGCCCTCAAATGGCCATTAAAGGGAAAGAATGGCAAGAGCCTGCCCGTTAATTTAAACGGGTTGTTGTCCGTTGTAGTAATGTATTACAGGAAATTGTTGGTTCTCTCTTAGATTTGGATTGAGGTTGTAAGCTTTTCACAAGAAAACATTTTGTAAAGAGTGTTTCTTTGTCTCCAGCCTTTTCTCACATGTTGCTAGCAAACGAGGCTTGCATTGTTCCTTGGGTTTTGGGCTAATGGCTGAAACGGGCATGCGTTAAAATTTCAAATCTTTACGGCCGTACTTCTAGCCACATTTCCCTTCCGGCCTTGCTTCCACATCTCTCATAACAACCTATTGACTTGAGTTTCTGCTCCCAAGAGTGATCTGTATCCTTTGGCAATATTTCTCCAAAATAACAGTATCTATTGTATATCACAGCTCTACTATGAATTTACTTGGAGGAAGTAATTACATAAACGGTCTAATTCTAGGACCTTATTTAAAATTTGTCCTACTTTTTCATAAATATTATGACTTCCACTAGTTCATGCATGCAATCTTCTGATTTGGTGGGTGTTCAAATCGGCTTGCAAATTTTTGTGGCTCCAAGATGGTTTTTATTTTCGTTTTTTTTTATATGCACAAATGAAAAGACCAAAACAAAAATTTTAAGAACCTTGGTGAACATCTACGACATTTTAGGATTAATTACTAAATATATTTAAGAAAATTTGATGACGTGTCCTCGTGAACCCACGAAGAGCATTGTTTATTTCTTTTCTATAGGAAAAGATGCTAATTAATTGTAAGTATTAATGCCCAAGAAATTATCTTTTCACCAGGATATTTGAAAGTGACTCTTTTTGCTGTTGTAGGTGATTACGTGTACATTTGTTTGAAGTCATTTGCAAGGCTTTTGAGCATAATAGTATCCTTATCCATTAAGGCACTTTGTGACGTTAATTTCTGAAAAGGCCATTTATTATATTTCTATACATTTCCTTGTTATCTCTCTCTCTCATAACAAACTCTTATTTCTTGTCCCTGTTTATTTTCTTCCATCATGAAGATCCCACAGAAGAAAGTGGCCAATTACTAAAAGGGTCACAGGTTTTAGTTTGTTCGACTAGGCCTGCTAGTGATGCCAATATCATTTTATACTCCGACGAATTCCTGCATTTGCTTTGCTCTTTTAAATATCTTTCTATTTTGCCATAAATTATTTAGATCTAATACGCGGCCTGTAGACTTTAAATAAGCAGAAAACATTGTTCCTTCGAAATCGATTGTAATCGTCTAAATTAATTCAGATTCTGGTGGTTAGAAGTTGAATTTGTGTCACATCGTTAAGTTATTGAGTTATTAAAAGTGTTCATAATGTGGGTTAGACATACGGTCGAGCTAGAGATGATTTCTACCGAATCCTATTTATTATTGGCTTGAGGAAAAAAATGATTTTTTTTATTTGTTACTCAAAACTAATAGAATTGCAGTACGGACATAGTTTTGCAAAACTCTTTTTTTTTTTTTTTAACAACACAAGGGCCAGGTGGAGTCAAATTATTCGCCCAAATTTAATCACCCCAAAACTAAAAACTGACAACGCCGGTCGCTTCATATCTGTTGAAGATTGGATTTCATGCTCGTTAGTGTTATTTTTCTTCTTTCAACATTAGGGCTGGAAAGTTAATATGTTAGTCCTTTAGGACACAATTTCCTCCCACATGAAATGGTTCAAAATTGATTTTTGACATCCAATATGTGGGCCAATGCGAATAAGTTAACTTTAATGCCAAATCCTTTGAACAAAATCACTAGGACCCCCTATATTTTTGCCACATCAAATTACAATTTGACTAGTATTTTTTTTTTCATTTTTATTTATTGATTTATTTATTCCTCCCATCCTGCCTTACTTTCTGCGTGCGATGTATAAACTTTGTCTGGAATTTTTCTTACACTATGTAGTGGGACCATTACTTTTGCCATGACTAGGTTTGATGGTTAACTGTAACGTATACGCATGTATCATTGGTATAGATGCATACAAAGTAATAGCGGCTTCACTGTCAAGAAATTTCCCTTACACTAAGGAAAGTCATCCAAACCACTAACATTTTATATATATGTATATATATATATTATAGTTGCAATTATGATCCACCTAATTACATCCCACCTATAAACGGTCCATGCAAGTTCAATGCTTATCCAGTTTATAAGGTAATTTATAGTGGAAAACCATTGGGATACCAGCTCGAAATTTTCCTCTCTATGTTGACCCATTCAAGAATGTTGAATATTAAACAGAGGAGAATTAAAACAAAACCCAACAGTCAACAGTCAAAAATTTTCCAACATAATATATATATATATACACACACAGATGAAAAAAGGACCACGTAATAAAAACATAATATCAGCCCACCACTATAAAACACTATAAATACCTCTACCATGAAATATATACTTATTCATGAGCTTAATACTAACTATTCTTTCAACACCACCTTATGATCATGGGCCTTCTAAACATGGCTTTGGCAATTCTACTTCTTGTTTCTGTATCTTCACAACAAAGCAGTGCTAGTAGGGTATTGCATGACTATAAGGAGAAAGGGCTAATAAGGGGTGAGAAATTAGGGTTAGGGTTTCATACTATGCCTAGGGGTCCTGTCCCTCCATCCGCGCCGTCTACGTGCACCTACATCCCTGGGAGTGGAGGTCCGAAATGTCCAACTGGCGAGAAGCACTACACCGGCAGTTATGCGACCACTTATCCGTGACTCATGGTCTGGCTTGGTGTGGCCACTAGTAGAGATTAAACTAGAATTGTACTCTTTGGTGATCATTATCTCAACTTCGATGATCTTGCTCTTGGACCTAATTATATAGGCCATTACAATGGTTGATTAATAGTTGAGTTATGTGATTTGAATTAGAATTTGAATTAGTTATTTGAATTTTTATACAAATTGCCGTTAGGATGTGCATTTAAGTTTTAATATGAGTATGGAATAAAATTAGAATTTTTTTTTGGAGATATAGTGAAAATAATTTTTGATTTATTGACAAATCTAATAAAATCTTAATATTAATGATCTTAAAAAATATGCAATGTAGATCTTAACTTATTCCTCTATTTACTAGGAACGCAATGAAAAAAGAATCATCTCATTTGGATATCAAATGAAAAAGTTATGATTTTTTCTCTCAAATATAAGAGAGAGAATTTCAGTTTTTACTCTAGCAAAGATATCGGAGTATCAAAAGTTTAAGGGGGTTTAAAATTCTAAAAACTTGAATTCTTGATACTCAAAAGATTCGAATTTTAGGAGAAACAAACACGTATCTAAAAGATTCTTAATACTCGAATTTAAACCTGAGTCCATCAACTCCAAAGAACACGTAAACCAACCAGACTTCTTTAGTCTCCCATTCTTAAGATCTTATCAGTTGTTTCTTGTGAGAAAAATTTCGTATATATCTGTATTACATATACTTTGTTATATTCATCTATTAGGTCCATTTTGTTGGGAGCGTGTGAATAAAAAAGTCCATATTGGGTAGTCATGTATTTGATGAGAATGAATAAGGACTTGAGTTGCTCTTTTTAATAAGTCAACTTTTATAATGAAACTTCAAGGATCCAACATATTCTCTCTCTCTCTCTCTCTCTCTCTATATATATATATATATATAAGAAATTTTTGTAGACATATTTTCGGCATTATCATCATTAACATAAGTCAGTTACATGTTTTAATGACATGAGGAGAATTATATAAACGTGCACGTATTCACTGTGGGCGATTCCTTAATTCTCTTTATAAGCATCTCTCTATAGTCAGAAGTTAGTTAGGTAATTTTTTCTTAGATTTAGCTCAACGACATATAATTGGGCTTAAAAGTTTGGTTTTAAGGATAAAGGACACAATTTTGTTTTATATACCAACGTAGGCAACTTTTCTTTGACCAAAGTCAAATTATTCGAGCTACCAAGTCAATTAGCATTTGAATAACCTAAGAAAAAGGGCTTATTTTTCTTTAATTTCTTTATCCAATATTTACGTATATCACACCATGATGAGTATATAATTAAGATAAATTTTGCATGTCTTTTGTGGGGAAGGATTGCCCTCATCTAATTAGAGCATCCCTATCAACAATGAGATAGCGATCATGATTACAACAAATAGATTAATTTTCCTGACTTATTATATATATATATAGAGGTGTGTGTATATATATTTCCGTGTAACTTATGCTATTGCTATGTGTTAGTGGCACATATTTGTCGTATATTGGATTTTTTTTCATTATTTTAATCATTGGCCTTTTAAAGCAGCAAGGGCATATATAAAAAAGGGATGTTAAGCGAACAAGAAAAATGTGATAAGAAAGTTTTAATAT
Organism: Artocarpus heterophyllus; assembly: GCA_025403435.1. Lineage (NCBI taxonomy): Eukaryota > Viridiplantae > Streptophyta > Magnoliopsida > Rosales > Moraceae > Artocarpus > Artocarpus heterophyllus. The sequence continues at coordinate 8,210,315 of CM046341.1, forward strand.
ATAATTAGTCCATAGCTTTGACTTATACTTGGCGTCGTAGAATATAAAAATTAAAAGATATGGAATATGTTGTGCAACTTTATTACAACTAAAAATAAAATTTTACTTTATAATATAAAAGCTTTATATTATAACATATTTTTATTTTATACTGTTATATATAAGTATTTTATATTGTAATAATTTTAACTATATAGTTAAAATAGGGTTGTTAAATGCACCCATAATAATTATTTTAAAACATATAGGCCTTGACCTGTACAAAGTTTGAGTTGCAATTAAAATGCGGTCAAAACCACCCACAAGTTTAACTATCATTTTGTCTCCAAAATTCCAACACGGAAAAGATTAGTATATTTACAAAAGGGGGAATGTTTCTGTAGACATATCATTAGCTGTTTCTGTCCCCTCCTTTTCTCTTTTCAGGAATACAATATTAGCCCATTTGAAAGCAAATGCCATAGATGTCAAATGCTAAGCAAATTTCCACACACATATATATATATATATATAGTTATATCTTTCCTTTTAGTCTTTCTATTAAGTTGTATCTATACATAAGAATACGTGACCCTGAAAGGATAGGTGAGTCTGCACAGAGAAAGAGAATGAATTGGAAGAACAGAAAATAAAATTTTTAAAAAAGAATTAATTAAATTTATGAAATTAAATTTTAGATTTCGTTAAACTATTTACTAATTTATGATAAGGAATTATATCCTCATAAAATTGTTTACTCACTATAGAATTAAATGAATTTATAGGGGTTGGCATGCAAAAAACAATACTCAAACCTTTGTGGATCGGTTTGTATCTAAGTAGTAGTGTTTAACTACATGACATGGTAGTTTGCAGTTTGAGATTTTCAAATCGTAATTAACCAAATCACACTATATATTATTGTTAAGGGAATCTTTATAAATGTTATCTTTTAAGATTTACTTTTATAAATGTCATATATGTTAATTTGTGATACAACTTAATATATAATATGAATGATAGTGTGGCATAGACTTTTACAAGTATGACATAAACAAATATAACTTTTAAAAGTATGACATAACATATAATTTTCTATTATTATTATTATTTAAATATTTCTTTTATGATTTTAATTATGTTATATTTGTGATTATTTTAGCCTTATATCCTTTTCTTTTGTAATATAAAACCAATTATATCTTATAAAAAATGATGTGTTTACATAAAAATCTATTAAATGCTTTTGTGATCTTTTTTTTTTTTAAGAAAGCATCTGTTTTATTTTCATATCTTGCATATTTTTTCATGTATATATATATATATATATATGGATGTTTTTAAGGTACATCCTTGTCGTTTGAAGTTTTCATACCTCAGTATTTATCAACCGTTTAGATTGACATCAATGATTTATGTGGTGTTTGAAAAGGTGGTAGGAATCATTGGTTAGAACCACTTTTACTGTAGCATGTAAAGGCTTTTACACTGTAGCAATTATTTATTTATTTATTTGTTTCTTTTATTGTAGCATGTGAGAGTTTTATACTGTTTATAACTGAATTTGTGATAGGAACTACAGTGCCTACCATTACGCCAAACAATCACTTAAATTGGTGGAGGGATAACGATGTGATATGTTGCTTACGTCATTAATAAATAGGTTACATCCGGGTAGTAATACATATTTTTTAACACCAGAACATGGAAATCAGTCCCTTTTTTTTTTTTTTCTTCTTTTCTCTCTTCTACCTCGTAAAAACTAAAAATTTAAAATATTATAACTTTATCATTTCAACTCTGAATGGTGTGATTCTTCTTCTTATATATTAGGAGCAAAGAGAGGAACAAATCTCTATCTATATAACCCATGAAAATCTATTACAGATATTATCAGTTTTATAAGATCCTAAAAACACGTATTTGGTTGCTTTATGTTTTATTTGTCTCTTCTATCCCTATAAAAACTCAAGTTTTGTTTCAATTTCAATCAAGACGATTCTTTTTCCCTATGCACTAGGAGTGAATAGATAAACAAATACCAAGCGCATAGATTATGAAAATCTCTCATGGACATTGATGTTTTTTAAGGTATGTTAAAAACACTGTATATAATTTTTCAAATGATCATTTTCAACACTTTGTCCAAACATATATTCGGAGTTTACTCAAAGCTCAAATTATAATTTGTTTGCATATCTAAATGACAGTTTTGAACATAGTTCAAATCACCTTATATTAAAATTTTTAGTTCAAATCATGGTCTCATTTTATTCAAAGAGTTGAATTTAGGTGATTTTAATTTTGATTGAGAGTCCATGAAAATCCTTATCTAATTTATTCTTTTCTTTGCCCTACGTATCTAAATGACTTTCAATGTTCATGTTCATTGTAGATTTCAAATCAAAGTCTCGTTTTGTTCAAAGGTTTTGTTCATGACAAGATTAGTCCTTTTTTTTCCTTTCAAATAAAAAAGAACATAGGAGGCGTAATTTTCAATTTGTTAAAAAACAAATAAAAAAATTTATGGTTGCAACTACTGTACGTTTATTTTCCAAATAAAAAATTTAAAAATTAAGGTGGCATAGTTTTTTATTCGTTGCATGATAAAAACAAAAATTTACGGCTTCAAATTTACAAAATAACACTCTACGCAATCTTTGTGAAAAAAAATAAAGGATGAATATTGTCCGAACAACTTAGTGCTGCTATTACTCATCTATCTAGTTACATTGTCGCACATCTCCTTTAGATTTTGTTGAGAAAGTACTGTTTAAAACTCAAAAAGTGAGTTAATTAATGGACTATTTAGCCCTTGGTAATTCTTACATATAATCACCAAACACCCTTGCTATAATTTAATGTTCACTGGCTATAGCCTGCTCAACAGCTTGCAAAGCCACCTGACATTGTTGCACCTTGTCCCATTGCTTAATGCCAGCTAATGTGAAATGCAACCTCTTCATGACACGTGTATGACATCAACACTTCGATGTACCCTAGAAAAAGTCTATACATATATATATATATATTATATTTATTTATATAAATGTACTAATTAGTTTTGGGATAATGAGGAGGTTAGGCCAAAATAAAATTGAAATAAAAATTTGTTGGCCAAAATTTAAGAACATTTAATAAATAGACCATTTAAGTGTAAAATAATTTTTATGGCTACATGAAATTACAGAAACACCCTGTTCTCTATCTCCTTTTTCCCTCTCATTCTGATGCATTATTCCGCCATCTTTGGAAGCTCCGGACTAGTCTCTAGTGCAAAGCTCGGTCGCCATCCTCCACTTCCATCGTTCGAAGGTCGCTCCTCCATTTTTGCCGTTTAAAGGTCGTCACTCTCCATTTCCGCCATTCAAAGGTCGCCGTTCTCCATAAGGTCACAAGGTTTGACAGAGGTCCAACGGAGATCTCAACTTTACGATATTGGAGGCATGGATCAGTCGCGAGCCTAGCGTGCGACAGCACGAGAGGTCCGAAGGAAATCTCGACTTCACCGACAGCGAGGGCTTCGGCAATGCAGGACCTAGCAGCGCCTTCTTTATTCGTTGGACATCAGAAGAGAGAGAGAGAGAGAGGGAGAAAGAAAGGGATGAAAACTAAAAATTTTATGATTTTTTTCTTTAGACTGGAAATCGGTGTTCTTTTTTCTTTTGAAATAGAAAATCAGTGTTTTAGGGTTATATTGGAATATAAATATTTTACATGCTGTTTGACAAGAAATGATTTTAACTACTATCTTAGTTATAAACAGTGTATAACTCTCATATGTTATAATAAAAAAAAAGTTGCTACAATATAAAGCTCTCATATGCTACAATAAAAACAGTTCTAAACAATAGTTCCCACCATCGTACCAAACACCCTATTAAACTAAAAATTGGTCCAGTTTCTTCTAATTTTTAAAACATGCTATTCTCTTCCAAAACTTTCAGCTACAGACCTATTTCTCATTATTTCCCTTAGCTTTTTTGTCTAAATTTGTTAAGGTTTAAAACCTAAAACGCATAATTTACACCACATCACACTGCATAATATTGTTGTGGTTATGTATTTATTGTTTTATTATGGTTTCAAAGAAAAGAAAAGAAAAAAAAAAACGTTTAACCACACTTGTGGATTGATGAAAATTTTTGAGAAATAACCTCCTAAACCATACCGTATTGACCCATAAAATTTAAAACAGAGTAAATATAGTTACAAAATTAAATTCCTTTACATGAAGTAAATATTGAATTAAAGAAGGGTATATTTGATAAATGGGTTAGTTAGTCTCTCTTTTTGGGATAAGAAATTTAATATCTGTGGATAGGTTGGAGATAAGTTCTCTGAATCGTATTTATAATTTCATCTGAATATAAAAAGCAAACACCAGGTTTAAAATTCAGAAACTTAATTCCCTTTTTCTTAACTCGAATACCTTTTTCTTAACTTGAATACATAATTAGTAAACTCGCTAACTGATTATGAAAGAACATTTTTATTTTAAACTAGCTAACTGATTTAGTGTTTGAAGTTTTTTCATCATGTACATTATGTGCATGAAATGACCCAATTTGTGGGGGTAATTAAAATAATATTGGCAGTATTAACTGATAAAGGAACAATGGGTCATGTACTATAATTTCGCTAAGAGGAAATTATATTTTATGTCATACTTTAAAAAAATATTTTTATTTATATCATATTTAATAAAGTTATGCTATACTATTATGTATAGTATATATTTAAGTTGTGTCAAATTTAATCATACGGGATATTTATAAAAAGAACATTTACAAAAGGTAAGTCTCAACTAAATCCAATATAATCTTATATTTGACGAGCGGATTGCTAATTTTAATATGGGTCAGCTAAGACTCATTTAATGGGCTTGCAATCCTGGCCCAAATTGATTGTGGGTCTTAGTGTAAATCAGGCTTAGTAGATGAAGAGAACGAGGGAAATATGTTACATTTTGGAGTGTCAATAAAAACTAATATCAGGCATACAGAAAATGTTCAATGAATGTCATATTTAATATAAATCAATTGTTTTACATAGACAAAATATCAAAAATACTTTTTCGTCCTTCATTTCTCTCCTCTCTCTTCCCCCCTCTCTCTCCACTTTTTCCCGACATCACAGCGCTACTCATCTTTCTTATTAGATAGATACCAACTCAGTAAAAGTTAGTTCCTCCGATTCATTTTTTTAAAATAAAACTTCTTTCAAACTAAGACTAACACAAACAAAGTCACAGACAAATTGCCCTAGACAAAGACTAGATCCATAAAGCAGGTAGACAAAAGACAAGAGTTACGATTTTCTTGCTCGACGCATAAAATAGAGCTCATCTACTTCTCATTACAAGATATTGCTGCTGTTGATGGACAAAATCAATCCATCAAAGTCAAATATATCCTAATGAAGGCGTATGCAACTCAGGATAGAGTCAAATATAGCCACCAATCACCATACACCATGTTGTTAATCAGTAGGTGACATACAAAACAAGACCGAAGATAGGAAGACCACCTCTATTATTACAAATTGACTGAAAATAAAACGCCAAAAACCATACCAACTAGACAAAAAAAAAACATTGCCTTTATTAAAAAACAAACCTATATTAAGAAAATAACGGTAAAAGCAACAAGCAACCTCAACAATTTGGAAGCCCAACTGGTGGTTGAACAACTACCACCGAAACATGGAATCCAACTCTGTGTAATAGCCTAGAAGGAAGCACAACAAGCCACCACAAAATGAAATGCCAAAAACTAGAGGGAGCACCACATTATCAGAAGAAAATCCTTTGCGCCACCATCCCTCTAGCTGCCTCCCATGCCACTCCCCGTCGGCGGCCACCACGTCTCCATCTCCGGCACCAAAACTAGTCCAACCGAACCCCACCACTTGGATCTATGCCCCCAGAGAGCTGATAACCCAAGCAGTGCACCAACTAATGGTGGCCGCACCCAAGTTCGTTGCCCATTCTGCCAGCCCTGCCACACCATCAACCCAGCCCAACATCTCGTTGAGCATCTCCATGCTCCGCCAAAGCCACCTTTGGAGTGATAGACTGGATTGAACTAAAATTTCTACAGGATCGTTCATGTCAAACTATTGAGAAAAAATCATACCAAATTGCGGAAGCGTACCTGAATTCATGATCTTGGATTGATATGGGTTATTGCCTTCCAATTCAATACGTATTCCTTTAATTCTTTTCTGAAGATGGGATTTCAGAGAAGTAGGAATATCTGAAAACTTTCTGAATGAATAATACGTATGAATTGGGGACCATAACCAAAATATATAACATTTGTTATTTTAGTGTATTTCCAGTTTCGCCCATCATAAAATCTGGAAATTACAAATTGGTATCTACACATATAATATTAACAAATATAACCCATACATTATTTTTAATACCCAATAAAGCCTTTTAACTTTATCTTAATTATATCACTTTAATTTAGGCTTTACTTTAAGATAGCATTAAATAACACATTTAATTACATATGTGTGCCCACATGAAAAATTATTTTTCTAACAATCTCCCACTTGGGTCACATATGTATCTTTACAAAAATGTGTTAACTTTAGTGAGCTCAACCTTTGCTATCACACATGAAGGTATTCCTGAACAATCTCGTCCATTGATCATACTAATATAGAACCAAAGCGGTCTTCGTCACAAATGTAGCGTGACTAAACCCATCAATGATTACGTATATCAATATAACCAAATGACATAGATCAAGTATGGATGTGTAGCATGGAAATTACATGCAATGTGATATAAACATGTCTATTTCCAACTGGTCCTACTTTATATCTGAATGAGATCAAAACCGTACCAAAATCAGAGTGTAAATAAGCTGTATTCTTTATTTCTGCAGAAAACATATACAAACACACCATGTCTATATATAAAGAAAATTAGCATTCAAATACAAACTCCCACTAAAACTGCATATCATCAAATAACTGAACACCCATGTGAGCAGTGTGCTCATGAAAGACCTTGGGTGGAAGCCCTTTTGTAAGCGGATCCGCTATCATAGAGTTTGTACCTATATGCTCTATAGACACCTGACCACTCTGAACTCTTTCTTTAACAACAAGAAACTTAATCTCTATATGTTTTGACTTTGAAGAGCTTCTGTTGTTGTTGGAATATAAGACTGCAGATTTATTGTCACAAAACAACTTAAGTGGTCTTTCTATACTTTTCACAATCCGCAGCCCAGCGACAAAGTTTCGCAGCCATATTCCATGATTGGATGCCTCATAACATGCTATAAATTCTGCCTCCATAGTGGAAGAAGCTATGAGTGACTGCTTGGCACTCCTCCAAGAAATAGCTCCTCCAGCAAGCAAATAAATATAGCCCGAAGTGGATCGACGACTATCTTGACATCCAGCAAAATCTGAATCCGAATAACCAATGATCTCGAGTTGGTCTGACCTTCTATATGTAAGCATGTGATCTTTTGTTCTCTGTAAATATCGCATAACCCGTTTGGCTGCTTTCCAATGATCCATTCCAGGGTTACTCAAATATCTGCCCAATAATCCAACAATGTATGCTATATCTGGACGAGTACAAACTTGAGCATACATTAGACTCCCAACAGCTGATGCATATGGGATCTTTTCCATTTCCTTAACCTCAAGGTCATTCTTAGGACACTGACTTAAACTGAATTTATCTCCTTTAGCCACAGGGGTATCTGCTGGTTTACAATCCTGCATGCCAAATCTTTTAAGCACCTTTTCGATATAGCTCTTTTGTGATAACCCAAGTATACCCCGAGAGCGATCCCAGTGTATCTTAATTCCTAATACAAAAGAGGCGTCACCAAGATCTTTCATTTCAAATTTCTTTGATAGAAATCTCTTGGTTTCATGCAATAAGCCTATATCATTGGTGGCAAGCAGTATGTCATCAACGTACAATACCAAGAAAATACACTTACTCCCACTGAACTTATGGTATATACAATCATCCACGGTGTTCATCTCGAAACCGAATGAGACTATCACTTGATGAAATTTATAATACCATTGACGGGAAGCTTGCTTGAGCCCATAGATGGATTTCTTTAATTTGCAAACCATCTTCTTTGGGTCTCCCAACTCAAAGTTTTCTGGTTGCACCATAAAGATCGTTTCTTCAATGTCACCATTTAGAAACGCAGTCTTAACATCCATCTGATGTAGCTCAAGATCAAAATGCGCTACAAGTGCCATAATTGTCCTAAAAGAGTCTTTCGTTGAAACCGGAGAGAAAGTCTCTTTATAATCAATGCCTTCCTTTTGAGTAAAGCCCTTAGCAACAAGACGAGCCTTATATCTCTCTATATCACCCTTCGAATCCCTCTTGGTTTTAAATATCCATTTACAACCAATGGGCTTCGCACCTTCAGGTAATGGAACGAGATCCCAAACGTCATTGTCCTTTATAGACTTTATCTCATCCTTCATGGCATCCATCCACTTTTGAGAGTTAGAACTATGCATGGCTTGACGGACATTGATCGGATCATCATCCATCAATCCAACGCTTTCCTCATGTTCTTGGAGAAATACTATGTAATCATCCGAAATAGCACTTCTCCTCTCTCTAGTGGATCTCCTTAATGACACAAGTTCCTGAGGTTCTGGTTCTTGAGATTGTTGAGTTTGTACCTGAAGGGGTTGAATGACTATGTCTGGTTGTTCTTGATATGCAATTTGATCAACGTCAGGGATAGAAGCCTGAACATTATCAAAAGCAATTGTAGGAATAGGAACCAATCCCTCTTGTACAAAAGGAACAGGATCAAATTCATCCTCAAAGACAAAGTCTCTAACCTTATTTCTTCCCCTAAACTCAACATCCTCAAAGAATGTTGCATTTCCCGTCTCAAAAATAGCCTTAGTAGTGGGATCATAAAATTTGTAACCCCTTGACCGTTCAGGGTAACCAATGAAATAGCAGCTCACTGTCTTGGAGTCCAATTTCTTTTCATTGGGCCTATAAGGCCTTGCTTCTGCTGGACAACCCCAAGTATGTAAATGCTTTAGACTAGGCCTTTTGCCAGTCCAAAGCTCATAAGGTGTTTTAGCTGCTGCTTTTGTTGGTACTCTGTTAAGAATGTAAGCTGCATTCTTGAGTGCTTCACCCCAGAGGGATTCAGGTAAGGTGGAATGACAAATCATACTCCTCACCATGTCCTTAAGTGTCCGGTTTCGTCTCTCAGCTACACCATTCATGCTAGGTGAACCTGGCATAGTATATTGAGGGACTATCCCGCATTCCTCTAGGAATTTAGCAAAAGGTCCTGGACGTTGTTCACCTGATCCGTCATATCTGCCATAGTATTCACCACCACGATCAGATCTAACGGCTTTAATTCTTTTGTTGAGTTGAAGCTCAACCTCAGCCTTATATGACTTGAACACGTCCAAAGTCTGTGACTTCTCATGTATGAGATATAGGTAACCATACCGAGAGCAATCGTCTATGAACGATACAAAGTATTGTTGACCATTCCATGAAGCCACAGGAAATGGTCCACAAATGTCCGTATGTATCAATTCTAAGACATCCGTAGCTCTATTGGCACCAAATCTCCTTTTGTTTGTTTGTTTCCCTTTAATACAATCAACACAGATATCAAAATTTGTAAAATCAAGGGAATCAAGAATTCATCTGACACAAGTCTTTCTATCCTTTTTCTTGAAATGTGTCCCAATCGCTTATGCCATAATACAGCAGAATTCTCATCGGTTAATTTACGTTTTATGCCACGAGAATTAACATGCAAGGTTTCGTTATAAGAAGCAACTGTATCAAGCAAATATAGGTTATCTTGAAATGATAAAGAACCGGTACCAACAACATTTGAATTTAAAGAAAGACTAAACTGACTATTTCCAAATGAACAACAGTATCCAGATTTGTCCAAAGCAGAAATAGAAATTAAATTCCGCCTAAACGACGGTACAACAAAGGTGTCTTTCAAATCCAAATAATAACCAGAACTTAATAATAACCTAAAATGCCCTATAACTTCAACTTCTGCCGATTTGCCATCTCCCACATAGATGAATCTTTCAGCATCAATCGGCTTTCGGCAGCTGAGGCAACCCTGCATAGACACACTTATATGAGTAGTGGCACCTGAATCAATCCACCAAGTGTGTCTTGGCACTGAAGTTAAATTAACCTCAGAATAAACCAAATTGAGAAGCATACCTTTCTTTGCACGCCAAGCATGATACTTGGTGCAGACCTTCTTCATGTGTCCAGGTTTACCACAAAAGAAACAAGCAACATTTCCATCATTTTTATCCTTATCTTGTTTCTTCTGTGCTGGACCTTTAGCAGCTTCATTGCTTTTCTTTCTTTTCTTCTTTTTGTCCTTAGAGGTGCTAGCCAAGTGAGCACTTTCAGTCTTCTCTTGCTTCAATCTTTCTTCCTCTTGCACACAATAAGAAATTAACTCATTAAGAGTCCATTTCTCTTTCTGGCAGTTGTAACTGACCTTGAATTGGCTGAATTGTGCAGGAAGAGAAATCAAGACAAGATGCACTAGAAGATCCTCAGAAATTTCTAGATCTAGTGTCTTTAGTCTTGAAGCCAGATGAGACATTTCCATAATGTACTCCCTTATGTTTCCCTTTGCTTTGTACCTCATTGAAATCAGGCTCGCCAAAAGCATGCTTGTTTCAGCCTTATCATTCTTTGCAAAGCATTTCTCTATAGCCTCAAGGAAACCCTTGGCAGTAGTGACCTCATCAGGTACAGTGCCCCTGAAGACTTCTGGAATGCCTTTCTTAATGATCATCAGACTCATTCTGTTAGAACGATCCCATCTTTCAAGTTCCTTTTTATCCTCAGTGGAACTAGAATCTATAATAGTGGGACGTTCAACCCTTATGGCCAAGTCCAGATCAAGGCAACCGAGAACGATCAATACATTCTCTTTCCATTCCTTGAAGTTAGTCCCATTCAGCATAGGAATGGAATTAACATTAGCAGATATTGATGCAGATGATGCAGTAGCTGAACAAAGAACAAAATCACATATTCACATAAGAATTCACATAAAACAACCAATAAAATTCAAACAATGACATATCCCATCACAAGAAACCTGTAACAACATTAATATTTAGTCTTTGGACAGAAATATTAACTTGTAAGTGGTGTTCTTGGTGCAGTGATCAAATATTAACAATAAATGATGTCAAATAATAAGCTAATCTTTGGATCCACTTATTATTCACATACTAAAAATAACCATATAATTGTTACATATTTATCACCACAGGTATGAATTTAATTCGGCCAAATATTAAGCTTCCTTTGGGCCGATTAATATTCGCATGAATTAAATTCACACAACCATCTTAATATCACAAATTAATCAACATCCACAAAAGAGGCTACTTTGGCAGCTTATTGGTTCAATTAATTAATTTGATGATATTAATCATCTAAAAAACACAATTTGAATTTTAAAGTTGCATCCAAAATTGACCCCAAAAAAAATTAAAAAAAAAAATGTTGAAAAGTCAACTGATCAAAGTCAACGGTCAAAGTCAACGTTGACAGTTGACTATTGGCCCACCCCGGGTCAACAGTAGACCGGGTCAGGTTGACCCAACCCGGTTCCAACCCAGATCCACATTCCTTTTTTTTTTTTTTTTTTTTGTTCCGGGTCACCCAGGGGTTGAGCCCCTGGGATTTTGCTGGTTACGGGCCCAATAAATCCAGGCCCGTGTCCAGCCTTTACTCCTCTTGTTTTTATTATTATTTTTTTTATTTTATGTTCTGGGCCGAAGCCCAGAACCACCTCACTCCCAGGGGTCGCGACCCCTGGGTAACGATGCCAGGCGGTTGGCAAGCGTACTCCTCCGGCATCCTTCTCACCGGCGGGACTGGACGGTCGCACGCAGAGGGGGCCGTCGCTGGCGGCGGAACAGCAATCCGCCGGCAAAACCCAAGAACAGCAGCCCTTCTTTTCCCCCTTTGGCGTGACCAAAATCGCCGGCTTAACAGCGGCTTTTGGCCGCCGTTTACCTCCTCCACCGCGGCCAGAGGCCGTGACTATACCTTTCCGGCCAGGCCCGAGGATCTCGGCCGAAGTTCCTTGCCGGCGGCAGTGAGATTGCCGCCGGTATACCAAAGGGTTACTAAACCCACAGATAAACGATTCAAAGAAATCGTATATACAGACCGTGTTCATCAGTTTTTTTTTTTTATTAATAACAAAAAGTTATACGACAACAGAAACTCAATGAACAATCAATGAACAAGAACTCATTCAATGCTGATCCATATAATACATAAACGACAGCCTCAAAATAAATGCATATCATCGTGCGTTTATGCCAATCCGAATTCAATAAAACAAAGAACCATAATCGTTCTCAACATAAAAAAAAATTCAACCGAAAATTGTTGAGAAAATATTTCTCAATAATTCAACATGAAATTGCTCTGATACCACTTGATAGACTGGATTGAACTAAAATTTCTACAGGATCGTTCATGTCAAACTATTGAGAAAAAATCATACCAAATTGCAGAAGCGTACCTGAATTCATGATCTTGGATTGATATGGGTTATTGCCTTCCAATTCAATACGTATTCCTTTAATTCTTTTCTGAAGATGGGATTTCAGAGAAGTAGGAATATCTGAAAACTTTCTGAATGAATAATACGTATGAATTGGGGACCATAACCAAAATATATAACATTTGTTATTTTAGTGTATTTCCAGTTTCGCCCATCATAAAATCTGGAAATTACAAATTGGTATCTACACATATAATATTAACAAATATAACCCATACATTATTTTTAATACCCAATAAAGCCTTTTAACTTTATCTTAATTATATCACTTTAATTTAGGCTTTATTTTAAGATAGCATTAAATAACACATTTAATTACATATGTGTGCCCACATGAAAAATTATTTTTCTAACATGGAGTCCCTCCCGTTTGCAGCCTCTTCATGGCTAAACAACACATCATCTAGGTGCCAGCCCCACCCCAAGGCTAGAGCTCAGACGGCCAGCCAAAGGCCAACGCCAAGCTTCAGTCAAGGAAGAAAATAAAAAACCCTGGCAGATAGAAAAACTACAGAGGGAGAGAGAGAGAGAGAGAGAAAGAGCTATAACTAATTAACTTGTTTTAAGAACTTGTAAAATTGTTAGAATCTATAAATGTCATATTTATATTTTCAAAGTTAGTTACTTCAGACGTTACGTCACGTATTCATGTCATGATGATTTGAAATTAAACTTTGCAGTTGTTGTTCACTGCAATTTGATTGGATGAGAAAAATCAGATAGAAAGATGAATTAGTTGAGATATGAAGAGGAATCATATGGAAGAATGCTAGAAGAGGGGAAAAAATAAGGTGAAATTGCTTTAGAATATGCTAGTTCATCTAAGGGGGTGTTTGGAAGGTGGTGGGAACTACTTTTACTGTAGCATGTGAAAGCTTTACACTGTAGCAATTTATTAAATTGTTACTGTAGCATGTGGGAGCTTTACACTGTTTATAACTGAGTTTGTGGTGGGAACCACGGTTCCCACCACAATGCCAAACATGGGTAAATTTTTGAGCAATTGATGAAAATGCCACAAAAAGGGAGTTGGATTTTTTTTTTTGTTTTTGTTTTTGTTTTTTTTGTTTTCTTTTGTTATGTTTTTTTTTTAATCGCACACACAAGACTTCTTGCGAATTTAACCCATATCATCATGTACTTTATACTACGGTGACTAGGGACGGAGGCAATATATTGACAAGGGGACTTGAGCCCGCTTGAAATTTTTTTCCCCTGTATATATATATATATATAAACACACATATAAGTACATATAATACATTAAAAATTGCATAAAAAATCTCCTAAAAATGAAATATACAATATGTTGATTACTTTTTAATATTATCCTATTCTGATAAAAAATTCTAGCTCTATCAGTGATGCGACTGTTTCAACCGTTAAAAAATCTAGAATTTTGTCTGATAATTTCTCTTTCTCGATCCCTCACTCTCTTAACTTTGCTGCACATTTGTCGCGACTCTCTTCCCTCTCCACGAGTATCTTCCTTGTGTCCCAGCAAGACCCACCGCTCGCATGCCTCCTATGCCGTTGAGCCCAATGCCGTGCCGTGCCGAAGTCGCTCAGATTGACGCCTTTTTGAATGCTAGGAGATGTTTGTGGGGATTTCTAAGGAGAGAGATCTCCACATGGATATCTCCTTCACAATCTCTGGTGTGAAGGTTCACAGACCTCTACGATCTCCTTGTCCAAAGATCTTGTCTGCGGTGGCCATGTGAAAGAGATCTCCCCTGCACCAATGGGGGGATTGATGGCGACTAAATATTTCTTTCTTTCTTTCTTTTCAAATATCTTCCGACCCAGAAAAAATCGGGTATTTTGATAAAAGAGCCCAAAAAAAATTTTAAATAGAAGAAATGATCTTTTTTTTTAATTAAAAAATATGTTTTTTTGTATAAGGGAATTGTTTCAGTTTTTTTCAGAAAGATAAAAAAAAATTATAGTAAGTAAAGGAACCTTAATAAAGTGGAAGGAAAAAAAAATGGAGTAATTTTCATGTCAAAAAAGTATGTTTTTGGTGCCAAAAAAACTTGTTTTTGAACCAAAAAAAGATGTTATTTGTCCAAAAATTTTTTTTCTTAAAGTCATTTTTACCAATCTCTAAAAAAAATTGCTAACCAATAATAAAATAGGTAATATTCTTCAGGTAGAAATGGCTTTAAGAAAAAGTCATTTTAGACAAATAATTTTTTTTGGACCAAAAAATAAGCTTTTTGGATAGAAAAACAACCTCAGTTTTTTTTTTATTTTTATTATTATCCTGTTGAGGTTTCTTTCCTCACTACAATTCTTTTCCTTTTTTGTTTTGAAAAAAATTGAAACAGTTTTTCTATTTAAAAAAACCTATTTTTTAACCCAAAAAAAACCTGGTTTTTAGTCTAAAAAAAAGAGACCATTGTTCTAATTGAAAATTTTTTTTGGCCATTTTTTCAAATTTCCCGATATTCAGACAAATAACTATCGTATCTCCTTTCAACCTCATCCCCCAACGCCAATCGACACGATAGATTACTCTAACCTTCTCCATCTTTCCTATTTCACATTTCTTTAATTAACTCTCTTTGTCCTACCAACTCTCTGTTCCTCTGACTAAACAGAACCCATCGGTGACAATTGGGGAAGCAAAATGTGCAGCGCTGAGAGTGGCAATATGATGGTGTGGTGGGGTTTGGGGCTTTGTTGTGAAGGGTGCATGGGATGTCAGGGGTAAATTGGCATTGAGATTCTTGTACAAGGAATTTGAAATTAATTGCCATTTTGGGTAGTCTAGGTGATGTAGGAGGTGCTTTCCTGATTTTTGGTTTCATGCTACATGTCGTTTATATGAGTTTATAGCTAGTTGTCATTCTAGTTGTCGTTACAAATCTTCTGTCGTTTTGCTTTAGCGTTGATATGTTTTTGTTGTTATTTAGTCCTCGCTGTTTGGGGAAAGAAGATAGGCCAGAATATTGAACTTGTTTCTTCTCCCTTAGCTTGGTTTGAGCTTGAATATAGAATTTCAGTGAGATTTGGCTCAAAGAAGACCAAATTCTCTTTTTTTTCCAACTCTGATTTTGACTTGATAGACTTTCTAATTTAATTAGGATTATACAGAACCCAACTAATTTGACATTTATGGGCTTAAATTTCCTAAGTTTAAAAAAGAGACTAATAATGTTATACATGAGAATTCTCATTCCCTTTCATAAAATTACCACATGCCAAATACCTTTAAGCATAAAAATAAAACATTAGAAAGGTAAAATTCAACTTCCATCATATACGATACATACACATAAATATTACACATTATAACATCCTTCGTTACATCATACATATAACGGTAAACAGTTTCAGAGAACACAGTTTGAAGACCAATACAATAACAAAAATACATATAATTCATTTAACTTATAACGAAATTGAAAGTTGCTTAAAAATATGGAAATTAATAACCTAACCAATTTTGGGAACCCTAGTAACAATGCCCTTTTCGTCAACCCAAACACGAACCCTATCACTCCGAAATTCCGTAGTGACAAACGAGCCTTCAGGCACAATATTGACAGATTTCACAGAAGGATTCTCGGATTGGATTTTCTTCTCAGCAACCTCACTGTTCACTCCTACCAGCTCAGGCCATGAATTCTTAACTGCCATATTGGGTACATGAATAAAACCAAGCTCAACTGATTAACTATATATGTTACCTTGAATTTTGATGTAATTATAACATATATGGATATAATTACATATATATACTATAATAAACACACACATATGTGCCAAAACACACACACAAACACACACACACACACACACAACACTTCAAATTAAGTGAATTATAGATCTTATAACATGCTAGAAAAAGCTTTTGTTATTCTTCATACCTTCAGAGTTTGATGCCATGTTCGGATCCCTTATGCTCTCTCTCTCTCTCTTTTAACTTTGTTTGTTGATGGAAATGTCAGGGCTTAGAGAAGAGAAGAGATATGCATTTATATTATCGTGTATTACAAAAGTTTGTATGTGGAAACTGATAATTTATTAACATTGTTGACTATTTCTTGACATCTCATTATTATAAGTGTTTTTCTTAACGTGATAATCTTTTCCTTAAAAAAAGATGATGATTGGAGAGAGAAGTTGATATTACAATTGTTAGCATCCCAACTTTCTACGTCTCTAATATGGGATAATCCATTTCATCGTTCTCTCTAGTTTTCTTTTTCTTCCTCTACATTTGTAATTTTTAATTATTATTTTCATATATCATTTATTGTAGGATGAGAGATTTTGTGGATCTAAATTTTTGTTGGGATGTGCTTGATTAAGTTCTTTGATGCCAATTTGTTCTATATCTTTCTGTAGTTAAAAAACGTTATTAACAAGAGAGGTAGGGAAGACTGATAGATATAAAGAAATAAGATGTTTTTCAATATATATATATATAAGTAGAAAAAGAATTAGTCTCGATTATCGTTTATCATGTATAAATTGAAGGACTAAATCCACAATTAGTCATTAAAACCTTGCTAATTTCATCGTTGCATAAAATTTTCTTCTCAAAAGGTCCATCGACTATGATATGGCATATTAGATTATCCTTAATATTAATTCCTAGTCGATAATAACTATAAACGTCGATATCAAGTTTATTTTTTATTTTTTGGTAGAACGTCGAAATCATAGCTAAACTTTGACCACTTCGTTGGAAATGAGGATAGAAACCTATTTGTATACATATGTTTGTATCTATATACATCTGGTTGGATTCTAAAGAGGGGGAAAAAAAAAGCCGACCAAATAAAGAATATTACATATACATTTTCGCTTGCCAGATGTCGTGCTTAAAAGAATACTCTTCCAAGAGCCAACTTCCCTATGTTGTTAATATTATTATTTTCTAAACGACAAGCAAGTCGTTTGTTATTGAAAAAACAACAAATTATGCTCACATAAATTAAACTAAAGTTTGTCCCCAATAAGTCAAAGACTAAATGCCAAAGTACGCAAGCACGCATTATATATTATTTCATGAAAAATCCTTTTCATTATCATTTTTAGAGAATTATAATCTTATTATTCATAATATTTTAAACCCTAGTCTAATATGTTGTGTATTTTTTAGACTGATTTCACTTTTTTATTAATAACAATGTTATAACCCTATAAGGTTAAATAAGATTGCTCATATCTAATATTCCAGGAAAATTAATAACCATATATTTCCCTTAAAATCATGGTATATGGGAATTTGTTGGGTTCTTGAGATTAGTTTTAATGCAAATTTTGAGTTGGTCAGGACTTGGTTTGCGCTTATGAAAGGAACTAGAAAATTAAAAATATTTTCAAGGAAAAATAAAAGGGTTATTTATCTTTTTATACTCTATATTTAAGATCTATTCAAATATTATACTTTCGGTTTTAAATCTTATCGAATTTATACCTTCAGATTAAATTTAACATACTTGTTTATATCTTTTCCTAATCAATATTTAAAATTGATCTAAAAAATTACTCAAGATACCCTCAAATTGAAAAATAAGAGAACTTTACAATTTGAAAAGACTTTATATTAAGGTTTTTGACTTCAAAAATATATAAAACACCCTCAAAAATATGTATTTTGTCTATTTTTATTTTTGTTTTCTTTTTATTTTTAAAAGTTTACTTTTTGTCTATTTTACTTTAAATGATGGCCATAATATTAATAGTTGGATATTATTTAAGACACCAAAAATTAGACAGAGGATTTAAATCTGATATTCTTAATAACCACTTTGATTTGGTTCTTGCACAATTTCAAAAGACAAATTATTAATCACGCTTAATTATATAATTTGGTTTATAACGTCATGATAAAATCATAGAGATTACAAAACATACTTCTTATTTCATAATGATAATACAACATTATTTCGTACATAATCAAAAGAAGACGCACATGGTGTGGTCCATTATTGACCAATTGTTAACTACAATCGGTAATTAATTACTTACTAATTCTTAATTAACCAATTATGGGAGTCTTGATAACAACACCTGCAGTGTTGACCCACACCCAAACCCTACTGCAAATGTATTGTGTATCAACGATTGACCCCTCTAACACAATGTGTCCGGTAACATTAGGATTCTCTTTCTCAATTATCTCCTTGGCTTCCTCACCCTGCTTTCCAACGAGCTCCGGCCACGAGCTTTTACCTTTAATTTTTTTTTTTTTTGGTAAGGAAGAAAGATCATTACGGAATTAAGCTTAATTTGTTGGCATAAAATAACACCTTTTTTTAATAAGAAAAAAATTATTAGAAAAGAAAAGAGTTCATAAAAATCAAAAGACAAAAAGAAAACCAAAATCAAAAGTAAACAAAACAAAATTACACAACCTAAAAGAATTTTCTCACTTTAAATCCTTTTCTTTTACAAGCTTCAAACTCATAAGATGACATTTTCTTCTCCGCATTTTTGTTTATTTTTTTTTTCTTCAAAATAGCAAGATCTGCTAATTTAATATTAAACTATTTTACCATACATTTATGGGAAAATATTAAAATGATTATCCTGGCAGGACATGATTGCTTACCTTCACACTCTGAACTCATCGTTGCTAAAACAATAAATCAGTGAGTATTCTCTTCTAAATTGTTGTTACAATTGAATTGTATTGGTGATGTTGTGCAGAATTGTTAGGAGATCATGAACTATTTATAGACCAACATTTGAATTTTCTCCTTCTTGCGTTTGGACATTATTGACTTTCTAGCTGCCCATAAAAGTTGAATGAACGCGTAGGTTTTCCACACATGTTCACTTTTAATGCGTGCACGTATAAATAATTTTTTTTTGTCATGATATTTTTTAGAACATTTTGTGCTTTTGCTCCTAATTGGTTTTGGACATCTTCTAAATATTTCATCACACCACAAGTAGTAGAGTTACCCTGAATTTGATAAAGTGTTATAGAGTGTCCCAAATCAATAATGTAAATTTTAGATGAAAATATACTCTTATACAGGGCGTAAGAACTTGTTTGAAGGGCAAATATAATTAGAGTTTGAGCACAACGTCATGTGCAAGGCGATGCTTCAGTTTTGAATTTTAAATAGTCATCATTGATTTGGGACATTCTATAACATATTGCTGAATTTATAAAAAAAAAAAAAAAATCAAAATTAGGAGTTCAAGTAACAAATTATTTGTGAAGAAGTATAAAGGGTCAAAAGCCTTATCTTTTAGTGTAATTGTTCTTCGGAAATATGTATTAGCCTTTTCCAAAACAACAGAAAGAAAAACTTTCATTCATTCAACTATAAGTTTGTTGTTATCCAAAAGAAAGGATACATTTTAAAGATAATTGCAAGGTGTTTCCTTTGCTGATGAATGAAGGCAAATATTTTCTAATTCTATGACCAATTGGATCGAGACATTGAGGAACTTTTATCACCAAAGCATATTAATTGATGCTTCATGACCTTATTGATCTCACAATTCTTTTAACATTTTCTGATTGGTGAATTGCAGATTTTTTTGGAGGATATTAATGGTAGATATTAATTAGTTCTTACGTTCATATCACCCGATTAAAGTTGAATTGAATTAACCCTTGGATCCTTAGCGTATAATTATATAGGCTACAAGAGTTATAATAACCTTTGACTAACACGACAAGAGATGCATTTTTTTTATATATATTTAATTTAGAATTATTAATCAATTCTCTTAGCAATAATTAATATTATTCATAAGTCAGATGATCAGTTTTGAGATCTCACAAAAAAAAAAACTTAATCTCTTGAAAATTTTTAATTAATGTTAATAAGGGCATTTCTACAGTGCAAATGCCACCAGTAGGGCTCTATGTTGGACCATCAATCTGGTGAAAATCATATTTCTTCTGCATATTTGATGGCCAAAAGACATCTATCAATAGCTTACATTTTACAAGGTTTATGACAGAAATCTCGAAGTTATTCAATTTTATCTTTTCAAAGAGTACTATTATATGGGGAAATGAGTACTTAGTAAAGCCACTGATTTAGGGCATTAGATATGTGTAGGTGGCCCACGTTTGACATTTCCGATATTACTCAAATCATGTAAACGGTCGCTAAATAACCAGATAGCCTAGAGGCTACAGCCGTTTAAGTTTTTGCCTTTGCTACATAGGTACGTGTGACAATAGCAATCGTGGAAGATCATATTATGTCCCTATACATATCTACTATGGTTGCGGTCCATTATAAAGTTTGAAAAAAAAAACAGAAATAAGTATCACAAAATTAATCAATTAATTATTATATATATATTTTTTGCTGAGTATCAATTAATGAATATTGAGGAATTGAAGTCGTGGAGTTGTATATTCCACAACATCTGTTGATATGAGAATGTAAAGAAAACTGATTAAAATAGTATTGTTGAAAGTTTATTAGATATTACGTGGTGTACAGTACTACTGGATCACATGAAACTTTAGAAGATGGTTGTTTTTGACAAGTCATACATTTTTAAGTCTAGACGTATCTATACATGATCGAAGTAAAGGAAAACCGGCGGTCAAAAAAAAAAAAAAAGGTAAAGGCAAACGATTGAGCCTATATTGATTGGTTAAAGTAAACAGCTATATATTGTGAGAAATTATTCAACAAACCAGGTTACATTCACTATAAGAAACTAGATTTTCTGTGACTAAAAAATTGGTCAGAAAATATGAAAAATTTAGTCGTTAAAACTTTCAGCGACTAAAAAAATTTGATCACTACTTGGTTTCAAAAACTTTCCACAAAAAAAAATATATTATCACCAAAGTTTAAATGTCCAAATTTGGTCACTAAAAGGTTGGTATGACACAGGTCAGGGTCGGGGTTTCAAAACTTAAACCCAACAGGGCCTTGACCATAATTTTGAAAAAAGTCCCCATTCCCAGTGCCGAAATTTGATCATGATCCCAGTCTCGAATCCAAACCATGTCCCCAGTCTTGGAACTTGACCTCAACCCTAGTCCTGAAATCTAACTTCGATCCTGACCCTGACCTTGACTTTGTACTTGACCTTGACCCCGGTCTTGAAACCTGCCCTAACTTAGAGTTTCAAAAACTGATCCCAACCTTAACCAGACCTCAGCTTCGAAACCAAACGTGACCCCAACCTAGGTCTTAAAACATGACCCCAACTCTAGTTCCTAAACTTGAACTTGACTCAGTCCTTGAACTTGAACCCAACTGCATGTTGGAAAAATTGATTCCCAACGAATGTAATTTTTAAAATTCTTACATGATCACCCAAAATCTAACTCAGGTTGCTACAAAATAGAATTCTAATCTAATGCACATGTTGAAGATTGGAAATAATATTTCTGACTAATTAAGGAATCTCAACTTTCAGATTTTCAATATTATATCTCTTTTTTCAGGATATTATGTGTATGGGCACAACTCAACAGACCTCTATCACAACTTCTCTCCTTTCAAATACTTTAGTACTTAAGGAACTAAAAACACTAAAAAGGAGTTATCAAAGTTTTACTCTCTAAAATTTACATTATAGAAATTTCAAAATGAATGAAGACCCAAGGTCTCTTTTTTATATAATATATTGGAGGAGTCAAAAGTCTATTAAAATTAGGAAAGAATTTTCTTCGTTCCCAAGCATTACACGCCAACCAAGGAAAGATAACCCCTTGGTGTACATGCCTATAGCAAGCAGAGGGAGATTCATACTCTAACCAATCACAATGTAGGCTTATGTAATTATCTATATCATCTAAAATAATTCCCATTCATATAATTCGATATAAATTATAGTTTCATTATTTAAAATAATTTTCTAATTTAAATAATTATGAATAATTGCCTTTTATTCAAATTTAAATACAATTAGGATTTAAAATAATTATTCTAATGCAAATAATTAACCATTCAAAATCCCAATAATTAATTTGAATACATATTTTTCTAAAATTAATTAAATAATTAATTGTCTATAAACACCTAAAGTTGGTGCCTACAATCCTGTTGGATTATGCCTGATGCCACATAGTATAACTGGACTATTGGCGTGTCACTAACAGGTCCAGTAACCTGTTTAGCATAACCTTTTATTTTGCCTGTGGTAAACCGTATCTACATATCTAGTAAAGGAGTTAGTGAGCTAGTATTGAGATTCGATGGACATATACTTATCAAGCTCCAATAATAACAAACAAAATAATCTCCGATTAATTATATATTTAGTTATTAACTTTGATGTCATTCCGCTATAGACCCAAAGGCTGCAATCTTGATAATATACTATATTACGAGACTTTATATATAAGTCTTGTGCATGATTTCTCACGCATAGAAGGATTTTGTTCTGTTTTATTTTTCGATTATTTTATCTCAAAGTTTTATTATTTCACTTATTTGAAAAATTCTATTCATAACAAATGCAGATGGAAAATCATCGTGTTACGATATTATCCAAATGACCAAGGCCTTGTTCTTCTTCAATTTCTTGAATAATGCCTTTGGGAAGATAATATTAATGCTTTGTTAGAGAGCTATGGTTTCCATATCTGTAGGTTATGCTCTGATTAAATATAAGTTGCATATCCAACATACCGACAATAGTTCCTTTGATCATTGGAACTCATCCCTTTGGCATATCAAAGGATAGAAGCTATAAAGTTGGAGTCATGAATCCACTTCAGGATTAAGATTACACATGGATGATTATCAAAGTGAATTAACTAAGTAAAATGAAATTATTATTTAATCAATCATTTTAAGTCTAGTCTAGTGTGCGACCGTCATTAGGTCCACAACACAAATGTGTCTACCATGGAGTCAATCCACTTTGATGGCCTAGATAAACTGCCTCTCTAATTGAACGTAGATCCTCATTACAGTCTTGTCATCTATAAAGTGCCCAACAAAATATATAGACTGTGGACTCTATAATTTAGACTATTAAGATTAGAACTTTATCTATATTGCATATAAACTCCATATATACTCAATATCAAGATTTGGTTACAATGGTCATTGATCATATTTTTGCGTAAGTGCTTAATCATTATAATAAAAGCAATATGATGACCATTATCAAGACATGAAATATTCACATAATTAATTATTTATTATTTTAGTCCAAAAAGTCTTTAATTACAAATAAAATATTTGTCCCTATGGGCACCAATCCTAACACCACGATCTTGGAACCCAACTGCAACCTGGGTCCTATTACTTACCTCGACCTTGGCCTCGACTCTGACCCCAATCCTAGAACCAGACCCTAGTCTCAATCTCAAAACCCAACTCCAACTCTGACCTTAATACTAGAACATGATTGTTACCTAGACCCTAGTCTTGAAACTCATCCCCAATCCTTAGTCCTAGAACTAGATTCTAGTCTCAAAACTTAACCTTGTTCCTTATCTTGAAACCTGATCCCGTTGTCGGTCTTGAAACCCGACCTCGACCACGACCTCCAAACCCTACCCCAACCTCAGTTCGGAAACCCGTCCTTGTGGTGAGATTGGCCTAAATCTGATAGTGAGTCCAATCCTTTGTTTCAACCCTTTTGACAACCCAAAGTCAACAATATTTTTGTTCTTCTTTAAAAATATATATATCAAAATTTTTTTAAACAAAAAAGAGTTACCAAAGATTTTTTAAAAAAATTACCAAATAGAAACAACAAAATTATTTATGTTTTGTTTAAAAAAATAAAAATGATACTAAACAAACCCTTCGTTTTACAATTTTTTTAGGGTTTTGGCACATTTACCCCTTAAACTTTAAACTTTTTGCAATCTGGTCCTAAACCTTTTTCATAGTAATTAAGTCCCTAAACATAGTTAAGTGTGGCATAGGTGTTGATTGTAAATGTTTTTCAAAATTAAGATGGAGAACGATCACCTGAGAAGCACTTTAGAAGGGAAGGGACAGAATTTAAGGTTAATATGCAACCTTTGGATTGAAAAAATTCTAATTCTCAATCCGATCTAAAACCTTCAGATTACAAAAATCTCAATCTGTCATCCAATCCAAAACCTTCGAATTAGATTCACGGATTCATAGATTAAGGCATGACCTTTTATATTAAGAATATTGAAGGCTAATTTTTTCAAAATCAAGTATTAAAATAAACAATCCATAATATAAAATAACTTAATAAAGTTAAATTTGTTACAACCAATCATTAAGACAAATTGGCTTTAATAAAACTTAAAATCAAGTCTTTTTTAAAAAAATCAAAATAAATTATTTTTCATTCATTAATAACACTTAAAAATTAAAGCATTTCAACTTCAATTATTTCAATTTCAATCACCTCTCTTAGGGTTTCCTATTTCTAACTTGGAGCTTTTTAAACACAACTTGATAATAATTGCTTGGCAAAAAATATTGGAAAATTTTTTTTAGGAAAAAGGGAAAAGTTTTATTTAAATATAATTCTTAAAATTTTAAAATAAATATATGGGGTTTTGGATATTTGGATTATACGTATTAAGAATTTTTTAACATGTAAACTAATTTAAAAACTTTGGATAGGGATTTTTCAATTTAAAACCAATCCAAAACTCTTTTAATCTAATCCAAAACCTTTAGATTGGGTTGGATTAAGCGGATCTCACGGATTCACAGATTTTGTGAACACTTCTACTTGACTCTAACCTCACCCGTATCTTGACTCTAGTCTTAAAACCCATCCCAGTCTCCAGTCCTAGATTTGACCGCGTCCCTAGTCCCAAAAATTGACCTCGTCCCTTGTCTCGAAACTTCACCCCAATATTGGAATCCGACCACGAAACCTAACCCCGACACTGGTCCCAGAACCAGACACCATCCTCAATCCTGAAACTCGTCCTCGTTGGTGAGATTGGGCTAATCCCAACAGTGAGCATGAACCTCCGTTTTGACCCCATTGACGACCCTAAGTCAACAATTTTTTTTTAATATGTATCAAAATATAAATGACCCGTACCTCGACTTTGTATGATATTGTATATTTTGAGCCTAAGCCTGTACGGTTTTTTAAACTCATTGAGACAACTTAAACTCATTGAGAGCCTACGGTGAGAGCAACCTCTGTCGATCGTAGAACTTCCCTAAGATTAATGCAACTTAACTAATGAATGTATTTTATCCCACCAAAAAAACTTCTATTCTCACAGGTAATTGTGACAGGTTTATATATAACTAGTTTTCGAATCTTTAGGTTCAAAAGACCGAGAAACGGTAATACGTGACAAATGTTTACAGTGATATATGACAAATGTTTACATGTAATATGTTTGTAACGATGGCTTAGCATATACGTACGCATGATTTTGAGATCAGATTTGATCCTAACACGCTTAGCTTCAGATGAATTAGAGCGAGTTAAGATTGGCAAAGCTACGGCATTTAGATTGTTAAACGACTGAAATAATTTAACCACTTTGTTGGTTCTTGCACAATTAAAACGACATATTATTTTCTTTTGATGGTAAAATTTCAAACTACAAATTATTAATCACACTTTATTTGGTTTTACACTTCATGATAAAATCTTAGAGAATAAAGTACGTAAAGAGGACAAGCATGGCGTTCCATTATTAACCAGTTGTTAACTAAAATTGGTTATTAATTACTTTATCATTAATTCTTAATTAACCAATTCGGGGGATACTTCTTTGTAACGACGAATTCGGGATTGACCTGCACCCAAACCCTAATGCAAAGGTATTGTTGATCGACGCTTGCCTCGTCTGACGCAATAAGTGCAGTGACAGTAGGATTTTCCCTCTCTATGATATTCTTGGCTTCCTCTCCCTGATTTCCGACAAGCTCCGGCCATGAGCTTTTACTTTTCAAAATAAAAAAAAGGAAGTCATTAAGGAATTAAGCTTAATTGTCAAATAAAGTAGCACTCTTTTTTTTAAATAAGAATAAAACATTATTGGAAACGGAAAGAAAAAAGTTCTTACAAATTAAATCATAAAAAGAAAACCTAAAACAAAAGGAAACAAAGCAAAAATTAAGCAATCTAAAAGAAAATCCAATGATTATCTAATGATTTTCTCCCTTTAAATTCCTTCCTTCTACAAGCTTTAAACTCATAAGATGTACGGCGTTTTCTTCTCTGAATTTTTGTTCAACTTTTGTCCCCTCTCAAAATACTCAGATCTGCTAATTTAACAGTATTGAATATATCTATATGAAAATTTACATACGGTGATAATTCCAGGACATGATTACTTACCATCACAACTTTGAGCTCATCGTTGCTAATTAAAACAATAAATTAGTACGTACTCTCTCCTAAATTGTTGTTACAATTAAATTTCACACTAATGATATTTCTAGAATTATATACGAGATAATGCAGTATTTATAGATCAACATTATATTATTTAAAATTTTTTCTTGTTGAATTTGGACATTATTGACTTTCTAGCTGCCCATACTAATTGAACGAACGCGTATGAACGAACGCGTAGCTTATCCACTCATGTTCACTTATAGTGCGTGAAAATATAAATAAGTTTTTCATTGTTCATGATATATGTTTGGGAGTATTTGTGCTAATTTGTTCCTAAAATGTGTTTTTGGACGTCTTCTAATTGCGTCACACTGCAACAATCTAAAGAGTTATCCCTTGAATTTAATAAAATGTAATAGAGTGCTCTTAAAGTCAATGACGTTTGTTAAAATTTAGACGAAAAAACTTTTATACACAGCGTAAGAACTCGTTATTTGAAGGGCGAATATTAGCGTTTGATGGAGAGGGAGTATATAACGTCATGTGCAAGAAGATGGTTTCTGTTGTAAATTTTAGTACCCATCATCGATTTTGGGCACTCTACAACACATTACTGAATTTTAAAAAATAAAAAATAAAACAAACAAAATTAAACATGCAGCAAGTTGTTGGGATCAGATTCAGATGTAATTGGAATTAACTCCTTTTTCAGTGGATTAGTCATTGGTATTCATTTATTTCTTAGTTATAATTACTACCTAGACTTTAAATTTATTTAGAGCTTGGAGTTTGGATGACTGTCTTATTATATTATATTATTATATTAAACATTTGGAGTTTGGATGACTGTATTATTATATTTAGAGTTTGGAGTTTGGATGACTATATTATTTATATTTTGCTTTTTATTTTTCTTTTGTTATGTTTTATTTTTCTTGCTTGTTGTTTCTTTTTCTTTTTTATTTTTCATTTAGAATGTTGTTTTTAGATTCTTGGATATTTAGAGGTTTGAAAGTATAAAATCTAATATAAAAGATCATAAAAATCTAAGAGGTCCAAAACTGTGGTTCAAATCGGACCATTCCGGTCCTAACACCTTAAATGATCAGGTCCAAACCTAAATTATTTCAAACCGCCAAAACGGTCAGGTCCCAAAAAATTGATGGTTCGGGACCAGATTAGACCAGATCGGACCTTACACAGCCCTAGACTGGCCTATGTTAATTGGTTTAAGTAAACAGCTATACAATATTGTGAGGAATTATTTAACAAACTGGTACCATATCATTATGCTTATGTCTACACTCGTTCAATAAAAAATTAAATTTAAGTAGTTTTATCTATATCAACTTTTGATGATCAAGTTTCTCTTTTCCGGTATGCATAATATAAATTGCTGTATTGTTTATGTCATATTTAAGGAGAGTAATTATGTTAATTTTTATTAAGCAGTAAATGCAATACACATTAGGAAAGAGAAATTAACATAATCATAAAAAGCTAACATAGATAAAACTACACAAATGTTAAATTTTTATTAGATAGATGCACTACATAAGTATAACATTAGTCTTAAAACATCGAGTCTAATAAATAATTCCTCAATAAACATTTCTGGTTGTAATTAATGCATAGAAATGCTTTTTCAACCAATTATTCCCAGAATTTTCATAGCTGAGTTAAGTGCTTCTTTGATCACCTGTCGTTTTCGATCTCAAATGCATTAATTCCCGCAATTGGTAAAGTAACAATGTACATGGCATAAAAACGAAGGCCATTGACACAAAAGTTGTTGTTTCAATTCAGAAATATGCTCATAGACATGTGCGGTCAAAAGTAAAGTGACATACCAACTTTATATAGTGTTGGCGAATGATTTGAACTCAAAAAATGAGTTTAAGCACTATAATATGTGAAAAATTTCACACTATGTTATATTTTTGTTTTGTACTATATGCATGTGAGAGCTTTATATTGTGAACAATTTTAACCCATAAATTTGAACCTGTTTTGCCGACACGTAACTATAATCATGGTCGTGGGAGGGAAATATTAATGACGTGTCCAAATAAGACGGCATTCCTTTATTTTTTATTCTGTAAGCTAGGTGACCTATCATTTGGGATCCATGTAGGAACTAAATTCGTGTTAATAAATGTTCAGTTGATGTCTATAAATGTTCAGTTGATGTCTATCTCGTCTTTGTCCGGAAATAATATTATGTTACGCTTCATCTCTTTCGACCCTTCTTCCATTGACAATGCTCAAAGGATATTGAAAAGTCATCCAATATGTTACAAATTAGCTGCAATAGTTATTCTGTCAAAAGCAAACAAAACACGAGAAAGAAAAATAAGCAAAAATAGATATGTAAAATTTATAGTGGTTTTATGATCAATGTTACAGCTACGTCTATTTTTAACAGTAAAAAAATTCACTATAATAAAATATACCATTCAACACTCTATGTTTTCTTTAACTTCTCTCATAATACCCTATTCGGCACCCTTATAACCCTTTACATAGGACAATAATTCATCAAATGTATTAAAATAAGCTCCACAATTTAATAGAATGATCGGGGCCATCTTAATTTGTCGGTTCTTTAAGTGCCATCTAAACACTAGTAGTTAGTTTTAATGCTTTTTGTTTGCCAATTGATTTGATATATTATTATTTTTCAAATCTCTCAGTATTAAGCTGTAATTTCACTGCTCAAAAGGATGGTAAAGATGCTTTCAGTTTATTGACTGAAAAAGAAGAATCAAGGTACAAGCTCTTTTTCCTTTTTAATGTCGTGTTGTGAAAGATAGCCGCAAAAGGAAAGCAAAAAAGCAATAAATATATGTTGCAGGTTCTAATTAAAAAAGGAAAGAAAAGAAAAGAAAAGAAAAGAAAGGATCTACATTCTCGCCGGCATGATAGCTTGTGAAAGACAACTGCAAGAAGCAATATGTTACACATTCTTACAGGAGGGAAGGCAATTGAGTGTGCTTAATATCAAAAAACGACATTCTATTTATCGTCGTCCTAGGAAAACAGTTAATATCCGAACTTGCACTTGCCTATTTTACCTATATATTGGATGATACAACTAATAGCAGTAAAATTAATTTTGTACAATTTATAGCAAACAATTAAGTTTGTCACCTATTAACGTGTAGGTATATTAGCTATGTATGCAAAAATAATTTAGTTAGATTGAATGACAGACGTATTGATTTGGTGCAACGGTGAGAATGTCATTCATTCTTCTCCTCCCAGGATGTGTCCTATTATGCAGAACTTGTTTGGACAATGCGACGTCCGACGTGATGGTTTTGTGTGAAATTAGCTAGATTCATCATTCGAGTAAAATTTAGTCGGACTCCTTTTATTTTATCAATGGATCTCCAGATTTGTTCTATATAAAAGATGAGGAAAAAAAACAGGATGATATTAATGATCCTTTTTTATGAAGAAAAAAAAAGAACATTGATTTGGAGACAGAGATATTGCTACAACCTAGCTACGAAAAATAAATTTTTAGCTAATTCTTTAAGGTATAAATATTGAATATACTAATATATGTGTGTGTATTACTTTTAGTTTTCTTCCGGTACAACTAAATACTTCCCATAAAAAAGTTGAAAACTAATATTAATATTACTTACCGTCCGTGATGGCAATTACAGGCTATAAGTCAAACGTGCCTATATTATTTTAATAGCTTCGATCTTCAATTCAAATACATATATGCGCGCGCGCACACACACACACACATATATATATATATTTATATATATATCTTCCACTTCCTAGAAGAGAGTTTCCCTTAAAGCAATGAGCATAATACAGTGACAGACCTGATAGTGAAAAGCTATACGCCTGCGACTTCTATAAACTTGTTGATTCACTCAGAAATATCAGACTGGTTTTGTTCACATTTCTTGTTGAAGCAGTGCCCAACAACTTCAACTGCGATCCAACTGAGACAGCGAATAGCGTGGGCGAGAAAGATGAACCCAATCAAAATAAACAAGGAAAGAGATGAATTGTCGTAGATTTTCCGAATTATTTCAAAATCATTTTGGGGTGTAACCATGGTAGTTCCTATCAGGAAGCTAAGAGCCAGAGATGTCACCGCGCCACAGAGGGCTATAATCAAGAGGAACATATAGAACCTGTTCTTAAGAGGGACCGCGCAGACAAGTAGCAAGATTACACCGATTGATGCAAGGAAAGAGGTGCTGTTGAAGATTAGAAAAAGTTCGTAAGAGATTCGTGAGGATCGAGCAAACACCGAGGTTCCAACAATACATGGCTGCTGTTGGCTGCAGTCAACTCCATCCATTGCGGTGTTGATACTCTTTTGCCACACCCCGCCTGGCGGGTTCGTCGAAGAGTCAAATGCCATTGTTGCTATCACCGTCGCCACCACCATAATCGCCTCGGGCCTATCTTGCATCCATTCTCCCTTGTAGTGAATGTACTCAATCCATTCACCC
Organism: Artocarpus heterophyllus; assembly: GCA_025403435.1. Taxonomy (NCBI): domain Eukaryota; kingdom Viridiplantae; phylum Streptophyta; class Magnoliopsida; order Rosales; family Moraceae; genus Artocarpus; species Artocarpus heterophyllus. The sequence continues at coordinate 8,241,627 of CM046341.1, forward strand.
CACCAACTAGTAGTACTACTTGACATTGCAGGTGGTACATCTATTGTAGTGGTAACATTATTAACATGATCACGGTGACGACGACGACGAGGATCAGCTTTGTGCACTTGCAGGCTAACCCCGGTGTGGTGGGCCGTTTCGGCATTCATGAGGATATTACGCTGGATTTGGAGGGTTTTGAAGTCTCTTGGGAAGTGATACTCAATGAGGTCAAAGGCTTTCATGCCTCTATGGTTCAAGCTCTCCTCAGCACCAGCTTTTACTCCAGGCACCGAAAGCAAGTACGCTAAGATCTGCAATTCCACGAGTAATATATATTACATTTTGTCTTTAAAATCTCTGCTTCTATGAAGTTTAAATAAAAGCCACTTTTGTGATAAGATCAGTGACGTATGTATCCAAACATATTTGGGAGTACTACACTGACGTCTTTGTGTTTTTCAACAATTATAGGGAGACACCCTCTTTGATTTTGTGTGAATTAGATTATTTTTGAAAATTGGTTTGTGTATATTCATGAATGAAATATTTGTCCTTTCAAAAAGAAAAGCGAAATATATTTTTGGAGTGAAATTGATTTCATACAACCATATTAGATGATAATTTGTATGATTGTGGATTTTTTTTTTTTTAGAATGATTAGTTGTTGTTTATTAAAATCACTAGCAGAGGGAGGCAGTGGTGAGTGGGGACATGCGCCCGCACTTAATTTTTAAATTTAAATTTTTGCTTTAAAATTTTTAAAAACTTTAAAATATACTCTTATTTTGTAAGAAAAATTATGATTACGCTTTCATCGAATAATTAAAATATACTATTATACTCCTATTTTAATAATAAAAATATATAACTAAATATTCATTTAATAAAATATTATCTCTATTTTTTTCTATAGTGCCCTCACTAAATAAAAGTTATGGCTTTGCCACTGATTAAAATGGGTTTGATTATTATTATTATTATTATTATTATTATTATTATTATTATTATAAGTGAATGTTAATCAACATAATTAATATTTTAACAACTCTAAATACCCTATCAATATTCTAATAACCATTGGAAAGAGTCTTTCATTTTATTGGCACTACAAAGAAAGTTTTGAGTAAAAATAAGGGGGATTTTGAAGAGAAAAGGGACTATTTGAAAATAAAAATAATTAATTTTTTTTTTGGCTTTGTTCGAGTTTTAATTATGATTAGAAATGTATAAAAACAAATCAAACTTGTTTTCTCTGGTGTTAAATAAGGATAAAAACGTATTTTTATGACTCCATATATAGCTACACATATTTTCTAATATCAGGAGTGGTATTTGTGATATTCTAAATATAAAGTACTAACAATCAAATTGACACTCAAAATCACAGTCAGGTAGCAGATGAAGAGGAGGTATCTCTTTAATGAAAAAAAAAAAAAAAAACACAGAGAATGTCACTTAGTTCGCCTAAACATATTTACCCAATTAAAATGGATAAAATGCAAACTTACTTGAGTGTAGTTGGCAGATAAATGCAAAATTGTGTTTCCACCCGTATGCTCTTTCAAGTTGAGGAACTCCTTGCTGTCATGACCAACTAGTTCCACCAACAGTTTGAGAGCCTCCAAATGGTTGTAAAGAACACACAGGTGGAGAACTGTTTCTCCACCTGGAAGCACCTCGAAAACAGAGCACTGTCGCGCCTTAACAAGCAGCTTGATCACGTCGACTCGCCCTCTCATGGCTGCATAGTGGAGAGGTATTCTCCCATCTTCATCTCTAACTAAGCACATATCTTCCCTGACTTGCAACAGTTCTTGGACAATCTCGGCTTGGCCCTCGGCAGAAGCCAAGTGAAGAGGCGAGCGTCCAAGCGAGTCCAACTCGGAAGCGAGTTTTGGCTTGATCGCAACAAGTTGTCTTGTGAAACAAAGGTGTCCCAGCACAGCTGAGATGTGCAAGGGAGTTTCGGCGAAAGTGGTGAGGGAAATCTTACTCAGAATCAATGGGTCCTTTTGGATCAATAACTTCAAGTCACCTATGGATCCTTGCATTGATGCCTCGTAAAGCCTTGTCATGAAATCATCTTCTTCCCTCCTCATTTCCATTGTTTTTCTCCGTATGGGTATGGGGTTATAATGCTGTTCTTGCCTTGTGTATGTGTATTTATATATATAACACAGGCATGTGAATATATTGCACGTGTTACATGTATAATTTAACTACGCAATTATATGCAAGAAAATTAGTGGGAAAATTATCATCGTAAATGTGGTGACAAGCATAATGCTTTTTAGGACAAGTAGAATCTTGGAAAGAAGACCTTTAACAAAAAAAGAAATTCTTGAAAACAATGCCATGCATGTGAGCATGATATTGCTTGTTTGGATAAGATTCTATTTTTATATTTTCTTGTGTGTCTTTTAATATTATAATATTCGAGAGACATAATATAATCTTTCTTACAAATACGAATGGGAAAAAAGTGTCCTATTTTTTTTCTTTTCTTTTCAACTTTCTCATGCTCCTTAATTTTTTCCTCTTTTTGTCTTTCTTTTTTTTCTTTTCCTCAAAACTTAAGGGAGAATATTACTTGTGAGGAAAGACTTAAGTACTTTTACCGTATGTATAGGTATTATTTTTTTAGTCGTTGAATTAACTTTTCAACGATATTTAAATATAAAAGTTTTCATGTTAAAAATTTAACGCGTGCAACATAAAATTTCTCCCTATTTATATATCAGACCATTGAAAAGTTATGCTAACGATTTTAATAACGATACATTGAGTAATGCAAAAGAATAGTAATGGAAAACAATATATGTACAATTGTATAAAAAAAATTATAGTAGAAGGTATTGTTGTTTTAGCCATTAAATTGACTCTTAAACTTTTCGATATCAAGTATTCACGCTAAAAATTTATAACATGGGACATAAAAATTGCTCTAATCATATATATGTGTGACCATTGAAAGGTTAATATGACAATTAAAATAACAATATTTACCGATGGAGTACAAATGCAATTCATACCATAAATTTTCCTTAGTGGATACCAAAGGTGCATATTATAAGCAGTTGAGTTGATATTAAAATATGTCGTTTCTTTTGACCTATCATTGTCAATGAAATTTACATGTAACATAGAATATCATGGTATGAGACGTATATAGTTAGGTGCCCACATCTTAATTTCATGTTCTTTGGTTGCTAATTAAAGAACTTCTAAAAAAAGGCGAGAATCGAATTCTTAAAATAAGAAAAAAAAAGTGTGAATTAAAGTTTACAATATGTATGATAAACATAAGGCAGTAGACATGCATCGTTTTAATCCATACATCTAGTTATGTAAACATAAGTTAAGAGAGAATAAATTTCTTAACCGGCGTTTCGTCTGTTTCTCTCTCCTGGTTAAAAGCGGCATTTTGTGCGTTTTGTTTGTCTTCCATCCTCTTTTGCGATGAAGATATGCTAAACAATCGAATTATGAATAATAAGAATTAGTAATTATGAAGATCACATTGGATAAAATAATATTTTGCAAGATATAAAATAAATTATTTAAGTGAAAATATGTATGCGGAACGAAAATATTTCTTGATAAAGAGAAATAAAGGAATACGTATTTTTTTTAAAGAAATACGTATTTTGACGATACAAGTTTGGAAATAAAAGAAAAAAAAGATCATGTAAAAAATAAAGCAAGAAGAACAAAAAACAGACAAAACGACAAAAGTAAAGAGAGAGAGAGGATATATAAAAGTCTCAAAGTGTTGTAATAATTAAATACCCGGGAGCACATATAAGACAAAAACAAATATAAAAAAAATAAACATATATAAAAGTCCTAAAGTAATATAGTTAACAACATAATATATCTCCCCCTCCCCTTTCTTTCTCTCTCTCTCTCTCTCTCTCTCTCTCTCTATATATATATATATATATATATATATATATCTTTGTTAGGGTTTGGTTGTGCTCTTAGGGTGCCGTCCCCCTCTTTTTCCATAGGGCCAAAGATTGGCGCCGGTCATGGACTGGTTGCCGATTTTCCAGTCTTTCGTTATTGTTTGTGTGTCACACCTATTTAAGGTCGTTATTAGTATTGTGTTTGTTGGTATTCGGCTAGATTTATTTATATATCATATCATTTGTATTCTTAATATTTGGGGTTTAGACTTACTCAACTAATTTAATCAACAAGTGTTGTGGTTATTTATAACGAGCTTTCATCATGCTCAACTTCTATGTAGAACGGGTTTTTTCTGTCGTATACTAACAAAAAAGTTTTAGTTTTTATAATATTATAAAGCTCTCATATGCTAGAGTGTTTTGACAACTTCGTCATCATCATTAGTATAAGAGTAATCACCCTCGTCTTTATAATGTCCACCGGATTCAACACCAACGCCGCCACAAACCCTGACGCCAAGCTCGCTGCCATTGCAGTTTACGTTAGGATAAGGCCATATAGCAATTTCCCGTCTAAGGAGTATTACTTTCAAATTTTCTTTCATCTATTGAGAAGGGAACCATGCAACAAATAGAATTAGCTTCTTTTCGAGTTTCTTCTAATGGTTTTTAGTGGTGGCATTCAAGAATGCAATGATCATGTAAACTTTTTTCCTTATCCAGATTTTTGCTATTGGGTTTACTAGATACGGGTGTTTTAAAAAAAATCGAAAAATAAAAATCGACTAACAACCAAATAAGAAAACCTATTATGGAAAATCAAAAGTTCAGAGCCATGTCATGAAATCAACCGTGTCGGTCAAACCGGCCTTTAGCAACGGCTCGGTTGTTGAAATAAGTATTCGGCCTAGGACTGTACAAAAAAACCAAAAAACCGAAACCGACTGAAACCGCTCGAGAAAAGATCGAAAAAATCGGTTTCATGAAAACCGAACAGATTCGGTTCGGTTAACCGAACCGAATCTGAGCGGTTCGGTTTCGGTTTTGACTTCTTATAAACCGAACCGAACCGAACCAAAACCGAATGTCTATTCTACTCCAAAGCTAAATAATATTTTTTTTAGCCTATTTCGGTTCGGTTATATATTTTTTAGTATCATTTCAAAAAGAACCTAAATAATACACAATATATTGTACTATTTTAGCAATTCTTTAACAAAAAAATAAAATAAAATGTGGTAAACTGATAGTACGGTTCTTGTATACCATTAGATAACATTTTCACAAAACTGAACTAAACCGACCATGAACGGTCGGTTAACCAATTGAGTACTCTTGGTATGCGGTGTGGTTTCGGTTTTACAATTCTAAAAACCGAAAGTTACGGTTCGATAACCGAACCGACCAAAAACCGACGAAACCAAACCAAAGAACACCCCTAATTTGGCCTCAATTTGACACCAAACCAACTAAATCCTTTTATACTTTAAGGAAAAAGAAGAAAATTAGCCCATTATTGATTAGAAATAAAAATAAAAAAAAAGACACAAAATATAATAGTGTTTAGTAAATAGCCCACTTAGATTACAAAAATTATTTTTATATAAAATGACGTATAAAGAAGCATGAAATAACAACAAGATAACAAAAAAAAAAAAAAGAGAAGATGAAAAAGAAGAAAAAAGCGGAAATTAAATTGAAAATTTAAATGTTTAAAAAGAGTACAAAATTTTAAAAATGCTATTTACTTTAATATTTTTAAAAGTGTGCTATTTGTTATATTAAGAATTGAAACTTTGCTATGCAGTTTCTCTATTTGTTTAATTCTTTGTACGAAATATATGTCATAATATGTTCTGAAATTTAATACACCTTGGTTACTGCCTGTAAACTCTAAAGTTATAGTATGTAAACTGCCAGGTTACAATATGTAAGCTACTTGATTGATGTTTCAAATCAACGGAAACCTACCACTGAAAACCAATAGAAAACGAACAAGTGCCAGCCTGAAACCGACTATTATTGGGTACCTTCAGTTAGAGCTGTAGTTAGAACCAATATTTGTTTAAAACAATATAACCGTTGAAAGCTTTATACTGTAGCACTTTTTACTTTACACTATAGTTGCATTGAGCTTTTTACTTTAGACTGTTTGAACCACAAGGTGTAAAACAAAGGCTGAGTTTTTTCATTTCACGGCTTGGTGTTGGTTCCATCCTTCAAAGGCCACTAACTATATTCTAACCGAGGCATCTAGTAGTTCTCCTGTAGGATTAGATCTTACACGATGCACGCTGTGTCATAGACTGCTTGTCAGTTTTTCAGGGAGATTGGTTTCGTCTACTGGATATCATCTCTTTTGAATTTAAGGTTTGGGATTGTTTTGTATTTCAATTTTATTTTGGCCCTTTGGAGAGGAATATGATTTTTGCCTTGTCTTTTTAGTTCAAAATATTAGTTAATTCACGCTCCTAAAAATATTTCTTGCTTTTGTCATTTTTAATAAACTCCTTTATTTTGTAAGAATCAGAGGGCCAACAATAATTTTATACTATATTTACAGAAATTAATGCGCTAATATGGGTTGGAATGTTTTAGGAGGATTACATATCTCTACCTACGTCACCATTGATCACTTAATATATATACAAACATACATATATTGATGTATGTATATATCTCATAAGTACCAAAGAATAATGAAAGAATGCTTATCACTTCTTCTTCTTCTTTTTTATCGTTGACCTTACAATTACAAGAAGATCATAATCTTCAACTGACTATTAGCAAGCATTTTTTTTAAATTTCTCTGGAAATTAATCAGATATGTAATTGAAACGAGAAGGAAAGGCGATTAAGAGTCAACCATTTATTTAGCCAAATTCCGTTGGATTGGCAAGATTTGACGCACCAAGAATCCAATTATCAAATTTCATTCATCAACCACTTCTATGCATTGATAGTCATAGGCATAAATAGAATACAGTTGAAGAAGATGATCAACATCTTATTATAATTAATTAAATGGAGTAAGAGATCTCCTATTGTTTTTAATTACGTAGGTAGGGAACATAATATAAAAGCACGAACACATAGCCAGATGTTGGAGATGATCCCCAACTGATCAACCATCGGACGACCAACCCTAACCGATTTTAGGGACCTCATAGACAATGCCATGCTTGTTAACCCAAATACGAACCCTGCCACAACGAAAGTCTGTCGTGATGATTGATCCTTTAGGCACGATCACAGCGTCAACGAAAGGATTTTCCTTCTCAACAATCCTCTCAGCAACCTCTCCCTGCACTCCCACGAGCTCGGGCCATGAACTTTTCCCTGCATGCATAGAAATGAAAAAACTTTCCATTAGTTGGTGTCAGAAGTAGAGACCTATAAAGTATGTCAAGTTCTTATTAGGTTCTCAGCCCCATTAGTGGCCTGGCCGAATAACAAATTGAGAAGGTCCAATGCCACCTAATACTGATACCAAAGCTAAGTTAGCGAACAAGTCTAAGCTCAATTTGGGAGAAACAAAGCGATGGGACTCAATGGGTGGTGAGAAAGATATTGAAAATAAAAACCTACACATTTACCTAGACATTGCTCTGGCATATTTGCCATTTGATCTTTCTTTGCTTTTCTCTTTCAAATGTAGCTAATTTGTTTAATTATGCAATGGCATAGAGACTAATAGAGAGGAGTATTTATAGTGCAAATTTCAGTAGCTTGTGGCTGGTCATTTTTTGATTTTCTTGGGTTTGCTTGATCAGATAAACCTTATCGCCATGATGGTAGACTATTCCATATGCTATGCCTTAGAAATGAAAATATAGGTAGAAGAAATCTACAAACGGTAATTTCGTGGGCTATAGATCATAATGATAGTGTACAACTTGCAAACTATGAAATAATGTCAAATTTGTTGAAAGTGTCAATATTTGATTTGGTGTGATACTTGTTCATTTATAGATTATACATAGTATTTATTGTATTCATGTTAAAAGAGTATTGTTATAAGACACCGATGATGCTAACCGTCATCCACTACTGCAGGATCCACAAATAAGACCTATTTTTCATTAATACTGGTGCTTAGCACCTGTGGTGCCCCTAAATATTTTTCATTTAAAAAGTATATGGTGAGATAGGATATAATTATGCATTATTTTTTGTCTTTTAAACTCTTGATTTAGTAAAGGAAAGGAAATCAAATATGTTGACGTTTATAGGAACTCTGTTCATAGATAGTAGTAAGATTTCCCATTTTCCGCTTTAGAAACCAAAACAATAGACATAAACTTCGAATTTAAAAGCTGATAATTATTCACAAGGAAAAAGAAACACTAGATTATTATTGTTGGAAAAAAGAAACGTAGCATCTTAACTCTCAACAAGCCCTCCACTCAGAATATTACTAAAATAAAAAAAAATCCAAATTCAAAATAATACAATTTCGAACTAAACGTCGAAAAAAGACAAAAGCAAAACAAACCGAAGCTAAATGAAAACAAAAACAAAATCCAAAGTAACATCTATAGGATATGAAAGTTTCAGATCCTCTTTTCGCAAAAAAAATAAAAAAATGTCAAATTAAATACGATTTTGAAAAATTCGAAGAAAAAAAATTCCAACAATAGATAAGAGTGCTTGATTCAGCCTAAGAGGATGAGTTTATCAGATTTTTTCTGTGATAAAATTTAATAAATTTAAGATTTTTCTTTATCCATGATTAAACTTGATAAATTTAAAATTCATCAACAGGGTGTTTGGTACCTGCTTTTATTGTAGCTTATGAGAACTTTACACTATAGTGATTTTTTTATTATTATTGTAATTTATAAAAGCTTTTACATCTTTTATAACTGAGAAAATAGTCTAGATCACAAATACCAAACACCCCACAAATCTATCCCTTGATTGAATTTGATAAACTTCGATTTATTATGGTGTAATTTTCTCATTTGGTGATAAATTCAGAATTTATTAAATATATCTCCACAAAGGCCTCATCATGTACACGTTATATTATCCATATTTATCCCGTCAAAACTCATCTCTTTCCTCCCAATCTGAAACCCTCTCGCCTGTGTTACGTCTTTTCAAAGTCATAATCTTGTTGAGGGCCCTTTTTTTTTTGCACTTGAAGGAGGCTGTTCGTGGTGGTTTGACGAGCGGTAGCTAGTAGGAAAAATTAGATTTTTAATCACAATCCTTTTTATCAAATTTGTAATCACTACAAAATGGTGTTTTCATGATTGAAATTTTTGTAGCTAAAAGTTTTATTAGTTGTAACAAAAGTTCAAGTAAACTTGTAAGAAAATGCATGTTAGTCACTCAAAAATATTGTAACTATCAAACGAGCCCGCTTAAGTTTTGCTAAAAATTATGTTGACTAAAAGTTTAGTTTTTTATAGTAATTTTAGGGGCAAACCATACGGAAACAAGAAGGATTTGGCGAAGGAGAGGATGAGTAAAATAATTAAATACTGGTGAATCAAATAGTCATGGATATGCCTATTATTCGGGTGTATAAGATAGGTAATTGATTTCCAAAATTGTCTAGATCTTCTTTTAAAATAAGAATTTTGAGAAGCACTTTATTTTATGAGTTATGGGCTTATGAGATGGGCTATTGGACTTGGGCTTGGGCTTATGATAAGGATTGATAGATGTCGATTTAGACATGGTACCAAATACGTCGGCTCGACACATATAGTTTTCCGAACTCATTTCGGTTGGGTTTGTTTTGGTGTTTTTTTGGTTAATGAGACAATTGACCCAATTATATTTATTGAATTAAAATATTACTCTAATTTATAAAAATTCTACAAATATCTCATAGTGATATTATTAAAATTATTTATATGTAATTATATAGTACAAAATATAATATCATTAAGATAATTACTATATCATTAAGGACATTTTAAAGATATTTTGAATATTATGTTAGATTTTAATTTCATAATAATAATTTGGACAAGTATTGTAATTTTTTCGGTTTTTTTTAGTGACCTCAACTCTGAATTGTGGAATTACCTTTGGCCAAGACTACAAACATATTCGTACCTTATAATTACGAGAACTAATTAAGAAAACTTTAGGACTTAATTTTTAACTTAATAAACTTGCAACTAAACAAAGATGTTTGAAGTTTCCAATATAGGCTAAGCTTATAACCACATTTATGCCTTGATTTTTTTATTTATTTTAGGGTTAAGATTGGAACACTTCATTTTTTAGTAGAGTCGAGTGTAGATTTATAGGTAAATTATGCCTATAACCATATTTGCACATTGATTCTAATTATAAGAATTAAAAAAACTCCAGGAAAAAATTTTAACTCTTAAAAAATTGCAAAAAAAAAATCAATGTTTTATGTTTTCAGCGTTTGGTGTAGTGACCACAAGAATAATTTTGAAAAGTGATAAAATAGTACATATTATACTACACTTTTAAAAATAATTTTTATTCATACTACATTTGAAAAAAATATACCACAATATTATTCATATTATTTGTTTAAGTTAAGCTATATAAAAATTCATAGTATTTATAAAAAAGTAAGTTTTAAAGGATGGCACTTCTAAAAATTCCTCTATGGAAAAAACTTTAAATTTATAATATATTCTAATAAATAATTAAGCATTCAACTTCAATTCATTTGATATTCGAAAATATATAAATAAATAAATAATGCATAAACAACTTCAATTCCTTTTCTTCTTGTTTCTTTTTTTTTTTTTAGGTAAAACTTGAAGTTATTTGAATTTTGAAAACAGGCGATATTCTTGATAGGGTTTTCATTGTCTGAAAATAAAAGGGTATAAACAATCTCAAGCCCGTACCGTCAGATTGACGATAGATAACAGCTGTCATGTGTTCATAGGTTTTAACTGGCTATAAATAGAAAACAATCTTTGCTCTTGAAGTCTAAACCCTCCGTGTGCAGCCTCTTATACTTCCTGCTGTGGCAGCGCTTGAGGGCTCGTTTGTTTCGTGGTTTGAATTACAGTTTGAATTATTTTATTACAGTATTTTCTCTTATAAAAATTTAAATCTTCATTCAAATACTCGAACCAAATGGGCTTTGAGTTTTTACGAATCTCTCAAATCCCCAAAAAAAAAAAAATCCAATCCATTTCTTTATACAAAGAAATGACAACAGAAACGATGAGAGAATTCTGATCATGTCTTTCATCAATCAAGTTTCTTTCATTGATACTCTGTTGTTTTTCTTTGTATAAGGAGATGTGTTGGATCTGCGTAGTATTGGGTTTTTATTTTTATTCAAATTTTTTTCATTTTCTGACGAGGTAGTTTCTCTCTCTCTCTCTTTTTTTTTTTTTTTTTTTGCGATTGTAATATTGGATTGATATTTGTGTTTTGTACCCTTAAAATATTTATTAGGCAGATTTTAAATTTGGAAGAGGAGATTACAAATAAAAAGAATGATGCTAACATGATCTTTATATTCTTCTCATTCGTGGGGGTGAAATTGAAAGGGTGAAGTTTGCTTTGAAAAAAGATGAAGGTGATTATATTTTTTCCACGTTAGGATCCATGCTAAATTACGAATATGATCTCTTTCAAGTTGCTGAAAAGAGGTTATTTTTTAGTGAAACAAATTTGAGGAGATGAATCATTTGGAACATGAATTGATTGACATGGTTTGTGAGTCAAAAATAAAATGAGGAAAATTTTTATATTGTATTTTATCATTATGAAAGTTTTACAATGTAATAACTAAAGGTTTTAGTTATAATTGATTTTATAAAAACTTTTAGCAGGTCGGATGAATGAAGCTGGGTAGCAGGATGAACTTCTAGTGTGGGATGTGGTTGCGCTAGGCTGAGCGAACAAAAGAGATTTGGTCCATGGCCTGGAGACTGGTGAGATGGGGTGCGAGCGATCAAGGTGGAGGGCGCACGATGGGTGACAGGACTTTGGGTTGTTGAAATATTCCAATCCTAGTTGTAGGACTAGTCACTAGCGGAGCTATATTGGGTCGATGGGAGGTGCCTTTCCCCAACTTTTCAATTTTTCCCTCTAAAAAATATTTTTACTATTTTTCTTATTACTTGGTCCGTTAAAATCTTATGAATTGTATTATAAAAAATATAATATATATATACATATATAATTGGATCATACTTTTAAGTTCTACATTTAAATAAACTTACATTTTAAACAAATAAATTAAGGATTATTTATTTTTTTATATTTTGTATTTTAAATTTATTCAAACAATATACTTTTGTTTTTTTTTTAATCGAATAAATATCTTCAGATTAGATTTAATACATAAATTTATACCTTTGTCCAACAAATTTTCAATTTTGACATAAGAAATTGTTTAAAATACCCGCAAGAAAAATAACGTTGTCAAGGCTTATTTAGGTCAAATTTAAATTTTTATATTCTATTTTAAGTGCACAAGATGCTCGGTGGAGGTTGCAGTCAAGACTGACCCGCAAAACTCCGATTACATGGTTGAGTTCGGTGCAACGCCGTGAAGGGAGACGGATGTTTGGGTTGCTTTGGATGAGGTGAAATTCCTTGACTCAAGACATGACAATTATGATAAAACTCATGTTAAAAGTATTGTTGAAGCCGTGCAAAAGGAGGGGAAAAGATTATTGGAGGATGTGGATGAAGCATTGATAAAATCAACCTTTTCCCACAATTCAAAAGATTGTGTTCGACGAATAGACGATGATGAAGATCTCAACCTTGATAATGTGGCGAAGAGGCAAAAATTTTGTAGCCAAGAGGGCAACTTCAAGAAACCGTAAATTCGTTTTCAAGTCTTCAAAAGTCACGGTTGTAAGAAGTTGTAGATCCTAGAGCTAACAACAAATCAGTATTAGAACCATTAAGCCAATTCTACCAGAACAGCGAGGAGGAAGATTAGCAAGATTTTGACTCATGTAAATAATTTCTTTGTTGTACTTTTCTACATTCTTATAGTTGTTCCTTATTGGGTCTATCTTAAATTTATTATTTGACCAAACTTTGTAATTCATGGGATATGTATCTCTATACAGAAGATGACATTTATATACAATGTTTTATATTTCTTTTTCACAATCCAATGGTTCATGGTGCATCACCGTTGATTATCCATTACGAGTCCAATTTTATTTTTTGTATTTTTTTTAATCATTTTCTGATATTGTGAACCAGAAAAAATATGATTCTTATGTTTTAGAGATGAGATGAAAACTTGACATTCAATAGCACGAATTTCAAAATATATACTTGTTATGTGATCAATCTCTTCAAAAATTCCACATACTAACCCTTCCCCTTTTTGTTTTTGTTACTACTACATTAAAACAATGCCTCCTCATGATTCTTCATGCAACTGCTTTGTCCAGTCAAACTGCGCCCAATCACGAGCAAAACTCTTAACGGCCTGCTTTTGTTCCTCGGTTGACTCGTTTCTCCAGCGACGGCGGCGGTACATGTGTTCCTCCGGCACCTTTAGTATTCCTCTTATGACATTCAGGCCAAAGTTACTCTTGAACTGTTTTTCATCATCAATGGGATGGAGAAACCCTTTCTTGAGACCAAATTCAACATGGAAGTATGGCAGGTTCTCGGGTATTGATTTACGCAATCCTTTTACACTAGTATCGATTAGTTTCTTGGCGTTGTGTTGACTCCATTCGCTTTCAGCTTCCTCTATTTCCTGAAATCAAAAAACGGAGTTACAAATTTATTACTTAAGAATAGAAGAAAAGATCCTACAGCATAATGCTTCGAAACTTTACTATAAACCAAAAGAAGACATCACCAGAAGATAGTTGGCAACAGTGTATAAACAGAATTTTGCTGAAAACCATGTTTAGATAGAAAGAAATCAACGAATCAGAAGGAAATTTATGAAACACTCTCCATCAAGACTGTTAAGTATTAAGAGTATCTGCTCAATCATCAGAAGCAAAATCAGAACAATGCATACACTGACCATTTTAAAGTAATGAGGAGCTTCTTCGGCAACTTCTCGGGGCAAAGGAATGCACTCCACCATACAATGACGGCGTTGTTGTCCCAAGCCCATCACTGTCTCGAGAAACACTACGTCCTTCTCTTGCTCGCCAAACATCATAATGAGGCATTTCTTGAAGTTTCGAATTTCTTCCCAAACATACTCATCAACACTTCTTGTGGATGGTACATGCTATTGAGAAAATGTAAATGTCAATATCATCTCAATGAGTAAATGATTTAAACATTAGCAAAAGATGACAATTCCAAAGAAGTTTATCAAGGATGCACTTCTGCACTTCTTTTGAATGTTTCCAATCAATTTGAAACAGGTTAATCAAGCTTAACTTTTGTCTAGTTGACGATTTTCCCATGAAGTGACACCACACTTAATTTTGCAACAAAGTATGAGAAGCAAAGTAAGATTGAGCTCACCTGCATTGTTAACATACAACAATGGCCCGGCACCACAGGTTCCCATTGTGGTAACATCAAATATGTGAAATGAGCTACTGCAACAACAAGATGCGCTGGTCTTCTTGGATTCTCATAGCAAAAAATGCAGTCTTCTTGCTTAATTGAGATACGATTTGCAATATTCCTATGGGCAGCCTGATCATTATCTGGCCGCTTCTTCCGTGACTTTCTGCCTGGACCATCATCAAAGTCGTATTCGTCATCCGCCTGACCATATGTGCTATATTGCTTGTTCTGCATTATCTTCTGAGCTAGATGCCTATCAGCATCGTCCTCATTCTTCTGGCGCCGATGAGACATGTCCTGTATAACATGTCTAGATAAAGGGCATATATTTATTAGATTGGTAATACTAGTTAGAAACTATCGTTAAGTGGAAACAACAGTCCACTAAAGCCGTGAAGTGCATTTCGAATTAATAGCAAAAACAATTGTACAAGCTAGCCCCCGTTTGTTGGGGAAAAAAAATTGACATCCATGGTAATCTTCAAGGTTTTATTTTTTATTTTTATTATTATTATTTTTTTAAGAAAGAGCGTGAAGATACAAGAAAGGAGATAAAGGTTGGAAATCAGAAAATGAATCATAATTACCTGTTTGAGCTTTCCTCTTTTCGTGGTCTATAGACGTTATCGCCACCTTCCTGCTTAGCCCGGATATTCTGCGCTTCTTGCTGATAGACAATACCCAAAAAAAAAAAGGGGAAAAAAAAAGAATTAGTACCTGAAATGCAATCAGCCATGCCAGTGTGACAATAGCAAGACTTCTTCACAAGATTGAAAATTAGAATGCATGCACATCATATATACCAGGAAGATGATAAAAGAGATCCAAGCAATGAAAATCTTAAAATGGGCCTTACCAAGAGTTTCTCAGCTTCTTCATGCTTTCCTTTCATACGAAGCTGTAAAGCCTTGGCTGCCAGCTGATTTGCGCTTAATGAGGAGTCCCTGACTATCGAACTTGTTTCAATTTCTGATTTTACATTTTCCCTGGTAGGACCATCAGACTTATTACTCTGCTTTTGAAGAACTTCATGCATAAAGCTTCCATCGTTCGAAAACTTATTTAAGCTAGACACTGCTTCAGAGATAAGGTCAGCATCTTGTGTAGAGACGTTCTGACTTTTACGCTTTCCCCAGGATAAAGAGTCGTGAACTTTAGGTTCCCTCATTTTAGGTAGCTTGAGAGATATGTCCTTCAGGTAGTCCCGATTACCTGCCCTGATAATCACAATTGTAATGAAATGTTAGCAAGCAAGTAATATTCACATGCTAAAAATAAACAAATACAACGATAAAAAGAAACCATAATAATCCCATTGAATGGCAAATGGAAAGTGCCTTTTGATGGATCTCATGAGAATGAATTTCAAGCTTACTCTATGACTCAGAAGAGATTTATTATTTCAGAATTATCAAGATTTTCTCCATTATTTAGGATTTTGTGTTATTCAAAATTTACATCCTAAATTTCAGCTGTGATCTTTATCTTAGATTTTTTTAATACTTAGTTTTGCCCAGCACATGATCTTGAAGACGACAATTGAATAAACATATTAATTATTCTCCCATTAAAATTCTTCCAATAATATTTCTCTATCTTTCCTTCCAAAAAAAAAAAAAATTCTCTATCTGGTTCTGCACTACCTTTTCAATATTCTTTTTATGTTGACTTTCTGAACCTTCTTGGCTTTCCTCAGTAATCCCTCTTTTCCTACTGTTTATGGCATGCAGATGAGCACGAGATGGAGCAGCTCTGTGAGATGATACAGATGCAGCAAGCTGACCAAGAGAACCCCACCGCTCTTCGACGACCTGTATAATTAAAATGTTTAAAAGCACAAATACCAAAATATGTTGGGAATACTATCAAAGAAACAAAAACAAGGAAGCACACCTCTTCTACCCTCTTTCCATCTCTAGCCGCTTGCTCTTTTGCACGCTTCAATGCTTTCAGTCTCCAACTTGCACCTCCATCTCCAACAAGAGAGGAAGATGGAAGTGTGCTGCTACCAGCTATAGTTTTGTCCTTTTCTTCTGGATAACCACTGCCGTTATCCTTCAAATATGGATTTAGTTCCCTCGGATTGACCTTCTTTATCTGGTTCCAAAGACGAAAAGTGTTAAGAAATACTAAAGAACCTAAATTAAAAGTTAAAACTAACACAGATGGGCAGCATTAGATGTGTGTATGTGTGTAAAGGTTAAAAATACAAATACTTCTGCTGTTCAAATCTTTCAACCCAACTATTTTTAAAAGACAGAAGGGAAGAAAAATGAAAAGAAAAAAGGCCTTGCATCAACCAAGCAAGCAAGAATAAAACAATGATGACAAAATTTTGTTGCATCTCATATGGGAGCTTTTAAACTTGCAAGTACATGATAAGTTGAGGGTCGTATCATATTTTAGCAGGCATTTATTATGATAAATATTCAACACATTCAGATCTTGTTCACAGCCCTATCAACTCTTAACTATTCCATCATTTATACAAGCAGGATAAGAGTTAAATCACGACCATACACCAAAAAAATGAAATTTCCATGCAGTATGACAGACAAGCCAATTATATTTCGAAATATCACAACAACCAAGGTCCCTAAACAGCTTTACAATCTGAGACTCAAAGCATACCTCCTCATTCTTAGCTTCCTCAGGCTCATTCTGAACAGCAACTGCAGGTCCTCTATCCACCTTTGCTCCAGGTCTAAGCATCCATTCTAACCCCATTTCTGCCCTTACAATTTCCATGTCTTTCAAAGAATTAGATTCTCTGTCATCCCCTACAAAAAGCAAGGGAAATAAATATTAACAAAATGGAGTCCACATTTATCGTATATCTCAAACTGAGTCCTGATGCAATTCAGAATCTACATATCAAAGCATTTTGAATTTAGATAATAATCTAACGAGAGTTATAAAAAAATAATAATAATCAGGATGTATCTAACAAAGCATCCTTGCAAATAAGGATCCCAACTCCAAAGTAGGACATTCTTTACCTTTTGCCTATACTAATTACTACATGGTTTATTCTTCATTCTATTGACACATTTTTGCGTTATTACATTCTTTATCCTTTCCTCGTATCTAAAATATAAATAAAGCAGATAAAAAAGTTTTACTGATATCATAAATGTATCAAACACTTTGGCCTACGTATACAGGACAGAAAGAAAGGTACCAAGCAAGTCATGTTCTGCAATGTCTCGTCTACTCCTTTTCCCTTTTGTTTTCCTTCTATCCTTCTTATTTCCCTTGGCCTCATCCCCAGTGCTATCATCATCGTCGTCATCCCTTATCTTACCCTTTTTCCTACGAGGACGCCTCTTTTCGTCATCAGACAAACTTTTCCCACTTTCACTTTCTGAGGAATATGATGAAGACGAATAGTCATCAGATGAGTACCACTTCTTCTTTCTAGAGCTCCTCTTCACTCTCTCAAGCTCTTCATCTGAACTACTATACCTAGAACTCCTCTTTTTACTCTTATCCTTTCGACCGGATTTCTTTCTATCTTTTTTCAAAGCATCTGAGCTATCATCCTATAACCCAATTAACAAAAATCTGTTATTAGTGAAATAAGCAGATATTATGTAAACTAAAAGAACAAAACAGAAAAGAGTAAGAACAAACAAAGAAGATAGATTTTTCATTGCCTTAGCAATCTGGTCACGGGGTATGAATTTCACTCCTCCAAGCATAGTTCCAAATGGGGTGTATAAGTTCCCTGCGAAATCCGCTAAACAAGTTTAAAATTCAATAAAAAAATCTAGACACTAAGTTGGTTTGAGCAAGTTTTGTAAAAAATGAATGGTAACAGCATCAGTCAGAAGCAAAATTCATGTGAAATCTTGAAAATGAACTAATTCCAAAACCGAAATTCTCCACACCAAACTACGAAATTCTTTACTTTTTTTTCTCCTTTACAGAGCTTTGGTAAAGCTCCTTCACTTTCTTTCACCCTTGTTCTTCCACTCTCTTTCTTCAACCTCACATTCCAGTCCTAAACCTGCATATAAACACGACAATTTCGATATTGACAAAAATGAATCAAAAAAGTCAATAAATGTCAGTGAATTCACAAAAACAAATCAGAAATTCAATGGGGAAAATCAAAATTCCAACAACAAAAAACAGGAAAATAAAAACCCTAGGCAAAATCCAATCTAACATTACGAGAAGATGGAATTATGAGGGAAAAACAAAATCGTTGGAATTGATTAACTAACCTGGTTCCTTCCGCGAAGGTGAAGAGTGGTCGTCGGAGAGAGGGAAGTGGGCCCAGCGGGAAAGGCGAAAGGCGGCTATGGCGTGCCGGCCGTTGAGACCAGCGGATGCTCTGGTGGTGGTGGAGTGGTGATTTGGCGGTAACTGGGACGGAGGAGTCTGAAGCTGATGCTCTATTTCTACGAGCGCTTGGAAATAGCCCGAGGGGGGCAAGGGCCGCGATGGGTTGGGGCCCACATCAATGAGAGAAAAGGGTCGACTCTGTTGGGGTGTGATTTTAGGAGGGCCAAGTCGGAAGGCCCACTCCAGTTGTGGAAACATATGGCGCAATTTAGGTGGCGAACAAAGCGCGTCCAACTATGAAGAAAACCTGCTTGGTTCAACGCGTTAGATTCGTGTGACCCATATTAGATAAGCCTATGAGGTGAATTTTATGATCGTTGTAGTCAATTTGCTTGACTTGTTATAAAATGATCGATTTGAAGTTGAAAATCACCAGATAGAAGTTGTAATCCACTAAGTCGAGTGGTTACTCGTGACGTAGTGGTTCGAGACTCGTGGCCAGTGGCCAGTGGCCATTTGACAAGTGTCCCACTCTATCAGTTTCCAAGAACACTACTAGGGTGTTTGAAAGAGTTGTGGGAACTACTTTTACTGTAGTATGTGAGAGTTTTATACTGCAGCATTTTTTTTAAAATTGTTACTGTAACATATGAGAGCTTTACACTATTTATAACTGAATTTGTGGTGAAAACCACTGCCAAACACCCTCTACGTTTTGGCGGCGAGAACTCTAATTTGTTGAATGAGACCTCTATAACTAGATCTAGAGTCCTCTATCTTTGGTGGGGATTCCTCTTCTAACTCTTTACCCTCCCAATGCATATACATTATCTTTCTTTTCTTGGATTCTCATTCTTCTCTCCGCAACCATACATTATTTCCAAAAATTATTGTAACTACTAGGATTGATCAATAGTAAATAAACTTCTCGAGAGTAGACGTACCTTAATATTTGAGTAAAAAGATTATAAATTTTTTACATGGTATCTTTACTTTAGTTTCTTCATTTAAATTCACTTTTATTCTAAGTATTTTCAGTAATTGTACGCAACTAACCAAATTCTTGAGATGTTAGAACTTAATAATAGTGATCAAAGGAACTATTAAATCTAAATTTACTTATTAATTTTATTTTAATCTAATTTGATTTAATTATAAATTCAACATCTGCATACAAAACAAGAAAAAAAGAGACCAAGAGAAATAAGTCAATCTAATAAAGAAATAAAAATCAATAAACTAAAATTTTGTAAAGGTTAATAATTAGGCCATTTGATTTTAAAACCATATTCACTAGATAATATAATGCTAAAATATCCACAAATTTAAAACCTACCCAATGTCTCTCTTTCCCTCGCTTTCTTTCTCTCGCTGGTGGGGCCAACCACCGGCACCATTCGCTGGTGACATTCCAGACATTTGCGGATCTGCCATAGCTAACCAACGAAGTCGAGATTGTCGTCGCGTACTTCTCTCGCCGCCATCGGACCTTCCCTTCTCCTCTCCACCATGGATTTCTCTTAATCCGATGACCACCGAGTTCTAAACGACGGTGACCTTCAAACGACGGAAATAGAGGATGACGACCAGCGATCTTGGCCATGGATCTCGAGGGTGCACGAAGCAGCGACGCTGACGGGAAAAACGTAGCTACGAGCTTGCGCATGGCAGAGGGGAGAAAGAAAAGAGAGAACCGTCGCCCATCGCATGTGGCCCGCTCTGGAGAAAATTCGACAAAGGTCGCTGGGGTTTGAGGTCAATGATGATGATGACTAATCAAGCCTCGGATAGCCAATAAGAGGCTTTTTATTGCCAAATCACTGTTTCTTGGAGAGGAGAAAGAGAGACACATCTTCTTCCTCTCTCGTCGAAGGTGAGACGATTTGTGTTGCATTTTCTTGCTAGGGCATAATTTTTCTAGATTTAGTCTCTATTTTCAAGATTTCTAGTTCTTTGATTGTATTTTTTCCTTTATTGCAGTGAGCAATCTCTCTTGTTCTTGTTCTTTCCCACACTTGCGTCGCCCTCTCGCTACTTCAGAGTAAGCTTCTACTATTTTCTTGATTGGCTGCTAGGAAATTTTGTGAGAGACATTCCATTGATAAATCTTTGTTTATCTAGATTTACTTTCCAATTTCAAGATTTCGGAGAGTTCTTTATTGGTTGTTTTTCTTTATTACAGTTTGTTCTTTCAATCTCTCGTTTTATATGTTGGGTTTGGTGCCATAAAAGCTGTGATATTATACATATTGTTAATAAATAAATAAAATGACATTTATTATTATTTTGGTTGATTATATGTATTATGAATACATTTATAAACATCAAGAAAATACTATGATTATTTATGTAACTATAAATTTAGCATATAAGTGTTATTTGCTTAGGGATAAAATTTATAGAAAATAATCTAAATAGTCCGTAATAATTAATTAAAGTTTGGGATCTTTAATTAAAAATTACAAGTACGGTCCAATCTCATCTAAAATGAAATAGTCATTATCCGGACTATTAATGCAGAGACATTGGATTGAAGGTACTTTATATAATTAGATTATATAGGACTGGGCCAGATAAATTATGAATCTCTAATAATCATCCGTTACAAATAGAGTATTCAAATTTATCACTATGATGATCATATATTTGACAATCTTAATCCTGAGTATTTATTAGACTCATATTTATGATATTATGTTTTTTGACTTGCATGGTAAGATTTGTCTAAGCACAGATTATAACTTAGCATCTTAGAAACATAAAGTAATAAATAGCTAGGAATAATATTATACATATATAGAATCCATTCCTTCCCTATGGAAGTTAGAAAAATAGTTCTCTTGAGTGATAATTTAAGGTTTGAACAGTAGAGCGCTCGTTCATAATAAGATTATGAATTAATTGTTCATTAGAGAATTATTGAAACTCAATGATAAATATGTAATAAGAGAGGTGAACGGAAATTGAACCTAGCTGTTATTATGAACTATTTATGGAGAACTAACTTATATGTAATGATTATATCAATAGACTACTCGCTAATTTTCTTTAAGTAATTTCACTATAATCTCAATAGTTCAGTTTCAGGTTTTTAGTGGAGTAACACTGAAACTAATAAATTTGGCACATTAATCAAAGAGTTTAATTAATTATCAAATTTATTGGAGCTTGGGTTATAGGTCCATAGGTCTCCAATACCACCTCTGTAACACTATATTGGATTTATGCATAGAATGAATTATACATGTTTAGTTTGGAATTATTGAATTCTGAATTAATTATTTCGCACTTGAATTATTAACGTGACACAGAAAAATGTTCTCTGTGACACATAATGTAATGTGATAAATGTTGTCACATTTAACTGAGCATTAGTTAATTAATTAATTGATTATTTTTTAAAATCTATTCTTAAATAAATATGATTTATTTTTGAATTTAGATATATATGGTTTTGAACCAAATCTTTTTATATATAAGATTTTATAATATATTAATATAAAACAAAAGCAAAAAAAAGGAAACGTAAAAGTTACATTTCACCTTCTTTTCTTTCTTTAATATATATATATATATATGTGTGTGTGTGTGTGTGTGTGTTAAAAAGGACGTAAACTTTCCTTTTATATATATATATATATATATATTATATGAATCACGTTAACGTGATTTGGAAAAAAAAAAAGAAAAAGGAAAGTAAAATTACTAATGGCTCAGATATAAAAAGGAGAGATAACAGTTATCTCAGTAGAATTATTCACGTAATTTTTACAAAAAACTTAGAGAGAAAAACTGAGAGTTCTTCTCTGAAAAAAAAAAAAAGGTTTGTTATCTCATGTGTTGAGTGCATAGCAGATTTAGAAAAGTGGGAGGAAAATTCATTCTTGCAGTTTGACGCCCACTCGTCTTTCCATTGGTGTGGAGGCTTGGATTGGAAGATCATGGTGTCAAAAAGGAAAGCTAGGATACCCTGATAGTCTTCAAAAAGGTTTGTAAAATTACCTAAAGCTTTCTATAATTAAAATTATATATCTATTCCTGATAAACAAAGTTTTCAAAAAATTTTTGTTTGTCAACGATCCGTTCCTTCCGTTGCATTTCATACTTCAATTCCAACAAATGGCATCAGAGCGGGTTTTAGCATATATAATTTTAATTAAACATGATTTTATTTTGATAATATCATATTTTTGATGTATGTTTGTGGGCACTTTGCATCTTTGTTAATTTTTATTCATGAGATGAATGGTTGTTTAATGAATGGATTTTTGGTCGTTAATTATATGGTCCTTTTGGATTAATAATTTTATTTTCAATTTGATTAGATCAATCTGTGTAAACCCATAAAGGGGTATAGGCATTTTGTAATTTCTTATTATTATTTTTTTTTTCTTCTCTCATCTCCTTCACTTGCTACACGTGGAGCGATGAAGAAAAAGATGTCTATTGGATTTTTTGGCCCAGTTGAGAACTTTGGGCCTATCAAATTTCAAAGGTAATCCAGCAAATTGTTGCACAATAAACCACTTGATAAAGACTGCAAAATTGGAGCTGGAAATTATGTATAAATTATAAGAAAACCCCTGTAATTTTTTTCCTTTTTTTTGTTGTAATTTTAATTATCCAAAAGGACCCGGTCAAAAATTCATTGTTTATTTTCATTTTTATTTTCATGTGATGATTGTGATAACATGTTCATGCATGATAACATGTCATATAGGAAAGTGCCCACTTATAGTTATTGTAACATGACATGCATACACTTAGCATATTATTTTTTATAAAGGAGTTTATAAAATGATTTAATATGTGTTAGCATTAATTTAATGAGATTAAATTAATTGGGTTGGTTTTATAGAATCTTAATTTATTAATCAACCAAATAATATGAATTTAGTTTTAATAATTAAGACTTGGTAAAATTCACATAAATTCTAAGTTATCTAATTTTAAATTGTTTAATATTTGGTAACTTAGACAATTCATAATAAATTTAGATTTTTAAAAAATCTGGTAATTTATTTAAGTGTAAATAGAATGAGATTCTATTAACATATAATATAATCTAGTAATTAAAAAATATTTTTATCTACTAGAATTATGAAACATATGATGTTTTATAAGAAAAAACACATCTTTTAAAATATTGAGTGGGAGAAGGTAATATGACAATATAACCTACGTTCTCCACTATTAGTACAATACCATGAGATTTAGGTGGCGCCTCGTGACGCTTTGATTTCATCCTCCCTACGGAGGGTGTCTATTTAAATCAATATCAAGGTTGGCTTCCTTGAGATAGGATTTTATAATGTATTTCAAAATTGACCTACCTTACGGCGGCAATTTTGAGTTAAGTTGTTAAAATCCAAAATAATGGGTTACACTCATAAAGATACAATTAAATTCTTAATTATTCTTGACCAAAATAAATGGTTATTAATAAATATAGAAAATATGAGATATTTTGAATATATTTATTAATCGAGAATGTCTCAATTTAATTCATAAATAATTTGACCTACCCTACGACGACACTTTATTTATTAAAATTGAATAATCACAGAATTAGTAAAATATTTTTTTTGTGCATCATGCATCACGTTTACTATTCCAAAACATACATTTATGATGTTTATGCAACTATTTTAATTTTTGCTATTCTATTTATTTATTACAGCAACAATGTCTAATCCTATCATCGCTATTCTCTCAAATGAAAAATTAACCGGAGATAATTTTGTCAAGTAGAAGAGTAACATGAACATTGTACTAATTTGCAAAAGTTACAAGTTCGTCCTAACGGAGGAATGTCATCCAGAGCCTGCTACTAATGCTCCTCGTAATGTACGAAAAGTATATGATCGTTGGATCGAGGCGAACAATAAGGCCCGCTATTTTCTTTTGGCTGGCATGTCTGACGTGCTTAGGATGAGATAATGCAGTCTCTGCAAGACATGTTTGGTAAACCTTCTGAAAAGGCACGCCATGAAGCCGTTAAGGCAGTAATGAATGCAAAAATGAAGGCAGGGATTTCAGTGAGAGAACATGTTCTCAACATGGTTAACTATCTCTATGAGGCCGAGGTCAACGGGGCTGTGACAGATGAAGCCACACAGGTGGGGATGATTTTGGAAACCCTCTCCCCTGCGTTCCTTCAGTTCAAAAGCAACTATTTCATGAACAAGCTGAAATATAACATGACTAAGTTGCTTAATGAGCTTCAAACCTTCGAGTCTATTTAGAAAGAAAAGACAAAAGAAGCTGAGGCAAATGTTGCAGAAGCTCAACCCTCCTCTTTTGCTCAAAAGAATAAGAAGAAGAAGGGGATTGAAGGAAGTGGTAAGTCTAAGAATGGAGGGCAACCTAAGAAGAACAAAAGCAACAACAACAAAAAGAGCTCAAACCAAAAGAAGCCTAAAGGAAAATGTTTCCACTGCGGCGAAGTTAGGCACTGGAAGAGAAACTGCAAGAAGTATCTTCAGGAGTTCAAAGAAAAGAAGAACAATGATAAATCAGATTTACTCGTTTTAGAAGCTTGTTTAGTTGAAGATGATACTTCACCTTGGATAATTGATTCAGGGGCAACTAACCATGTTTGCTCTTCTTTGCAGATGCTTAGTTCTTCAAGGGAGCTTGCCGACGGGGAACAAACGATGAGAGTGGGAACGGAAGAGGTTGTTTCGGCAAAAGCAATGGGAGTTGTTAAACTTTATTTTAGAAATAAGTTTTTAATTTTGGACAATGTTTATTACATTCCTTGTTTTTATAGAAATTTGATTTCTGTTTCCAGGTTGTTTGAACAAATGTTTAATGTTTCTTTTAATAATAATTATGTTAATATTTCTAGAAATGGTTTGAATATTTGTTCTGCGCATCTGGAAAATGAGCTTTACACTTTAAGGCCTAATGAAAAATCACTGCTCAATACCGAAATGTTCAAAGTTGAACAACCAAAACCCAAGAAGCAAAAGATTTCTTCTGACAATAATACATACCTATGGCACCTTAGATTAGGTCACGTTAACCTTGACAGAATTAACATACTGGTAAAGGAAGGTCCTTTAAAAGAGCTAAAAGTTAGTTTTCTACCAGTTTGTGAATCATGTCTTGAAGGTAAAATGACTAAGAGGTCTTTCTCAGCAAAAGATGAAAGGGCCAAGGAACCACTTGAGCTAATACATTCAGACGTCTATGGTCCATTGAATGTACAAGCACGTGGTGGTTACAAATATTTCATCACATTTATTGACGATTATTCAAGGTATGGTAACATATACCTAATGCAAAGGAAATTTGAAACTTTTGGAAAGTTCAAAGAATTCCAAGCGGAAGCTGAAAAGCAATTAGGAAAGACGGTGAAGAGTCTTTAATCTGATCGAGGAGGAGAATACCTTGATACTGAATTCAAGGATTATATGATAGAACATGGTATTCTATCACAACTCACCGCACCTGGAACACCACAACAAAATGGTGTTGCAGAGAGAAGAAATCGAACGTTGCTTGATATGGTGAGATCCATGCTCAAACTGAAGTATATCTTCTAAACATAGTTCCATCTAAGTCTATTTCAAAAACAACTTTAGAGTTATGGAATGGTCACAAACCTAGTATGCGACATATCCGTATATGGGGGTGTCCAGCACATGTGTTGAAAGGAAAGACCGAAAAGTTGGAACCACGTTCTGAAGTATGTTTATTTGTGGGATACCCAAAGGGAACAAGAGGATGCTTGTTTTATAGTCCACAAGAAAAGAAAGTACTTGTATCGACAAATGCCACTTTTCTCGAGAATGATTATATGACAAACTATAAACCTCGTAGCAAAGTTGCACTTGAAGAGTTACTTTCTGATCAGATCAAACCGCAACCGACAACTGTTGTCGAAGGACAAAATGAGGAGACCACATCTCCCTATCAGAAATTTTTATACATTAAAAATTAATTTAATTACCTCAATACCCGTTAGGAGAATAACGGGTGTCACAGGCATGAATACCCTAAAAGGTAAAGTAGGGGGAAGGCGATGACGCTTCCTTGGGTTGAAAGTCCCAGAACACACTGTACAGGAATCGATTTGGTGAGGACTCGGGGCTTGATGTCCCCTCACCGGAACACCCTTGGAATGTTTATAGGGTGATCAAGTGCGCCCATTTGGGTTTCGATGAGTTGAGTGATACTCAATTTAACATGGATACCTAGGAACAATGATGATTGGTAATATTTGTATAAATGTGTAATTATGACACTTGGTAATGATTAACTACGGTATCCATAAGATGTGATCATAATAAACCTCATAATCTGGAATATGATGTAACTTACTAACCATGCAGATTTTAATGTGGTAATGATAAAGGTGAGTAATGGTTTTCTCTACTGAGCATAGTGTTGCTCATACCCTTATGTTTATATCTTTTCAGGACTCACTAAGTGTGAGGTGGCTACGAGAAATATAGTTGAGGAAGTGATGTAACTATATTACATTGGGACTGCTTCAATCGTTGAGAATGTTCTTCATGATAATGTAAGCATCAATTGTTACTTTCAGTGACTGTATTATAATGTGTTGAGGGTTAAAATGATGATGACAACAGTTTATATTATTAAATTTAAGGTGCTACATTAAAACTGTGGTTTATTTATCGTTTATATTTTTATTTTTGAGTTGAGAGTTTTCATTTAAGTCCCGGGCAAATTTTATTTTTAAGGTTTTACTTTTATTATTTATTTTTATTTTATCTCATTAAAAACTGTTAACCCCCACATAGGGGCGTTACAGAATTTTTGGTATCAGAGCCTAGGTTCGGTTAACCTAGGGAGTGTAGCACCACTTTAAAAAAATATATTTTTGAGATGGTTTTGAAGCTGAATTTTCATTGTCATCATCAAAATGAACCTTCACATTAATTTATACAGTCTAGAAGGATGTAACATGGAAAGGCCATAGAATGAAAATACTAATGGTTATATGAGTACAATAATTATATAGAAGGAAAGTATTAATAGTTATGAGGGAATGATAATTATATGGAATGAGTTTATAAGTAAATTGCTTATGAGAGATTCGTACAATATTAGGATCTATAAGCATATCTAATTCGTATAAACGATGAGAAATTCGTGTAGATACGAGGATTTAAAAGCCTTTTGTCTTGTGAAAAACAATAAGAAATATAAGGCTTGATTTATTGATTTTAAAGTTTGGCATAGATATGCCAAATTTTTCGTAATTGATTCAAACCTAAGTAATGATTATGTGTGGATTCGATGGAGCACATAAGTGTTAATGTCTTTTCTTAAAAGTTCTATATATTTGAGGAATATGATATAAGTTGGGAATCATGGTATTGAATCTTGAGAGAGATAAATGTTAGACTTTTGGTCTGTTGAGACTATGTAAAGTCTAGAATGCATGAATCTCAAAATTGGAATATTTCGTTACGTACATTGTATTTAAGTGTATCAGTGAATCTTTTGGTTACCTAAGGTTTTGTTATATGAGGAAATTATATATTGTATGAGTAGAATTGTGGGGATTGTAGATGTTCTTAAGTAGTAACATCTAGTGTCTTTGTTCATTGATATGGTCTATGTTGAAAGACGTAAATCGTATTGATTTCAAGGTTAGTCACATTCTAAACCCTTGGTAGCAATGATGACGAATCCATTGATAGATGTTGAGTATTAAGAATAACATATGGGTGTATGCATTGTTCAATAAGGTTTTGATTAAAACAAAATTATTTGAGTTGCTGGATCATTCAGGAAGATCCTTGTTGTCGTTAAATTAGATTTGTTGTTCATAATTAACTTTATCTATAGTGGGCTTTAAATTGGGTTTAAGATTTATACAAATTGGTTTTCAATTTTATGTTTGTTATTTAACTCGTTCCAAATGTGTCAAGGCCCGAAACAACCTGATCATTTTCAACTAAGAACATTTGGGCCTAGTTCAAATCCTAAATCAGTTTGATTCACACTGTCTCTCCCACGTGGTCTCTATACGTGTCATATACAGTGGTTTAATTAATATTTACAAATACGTTTACTGTGCATAGGAGCTTATTTCTCCGAGTTCACTTTTTCTCTCTTAATTTGTTATTTTCTCTCTAAATCGCAAATCCTCTTCTTTTTCATTAAAAATTCTTCTTTTTCTCTAAAAGAAGAAGGAATTCTAGGATTCTGCAATTTACTATCTTAATTTTTCCTTTCTATTTACTCTTCTTTCATCTCATCATGGACCCAAAGTACCAACACCTAAGAAAGTATTTCCCATCACTCTCCCAAAAGATTCTCAGAAAGAAATACAAGGCTAGAATTACTCGGTTGTGGATTCTTATGCGTTTTGGTATCCCTTGTGATGTGAGAATGTTGATAGAGGGGAAAATCCGTCCGAGTGACTTTAGTCAAGATGTCGGTTTACCAGGAACAGGTACCAGTCGTAGTGCAATGAAAAGAAGAGCTCGTGCCATCGTGGTCACTTGTAACAAATGTGGAAGACAAAATTGTAACGGTAAATGTACTTCACCTGGTTATATGTCTACGAATAGAGAGGATAAAATAAGGTTTTGTAGGGATGGACTTTCAAAGGAGAACTTGGATAGCATCCATCCTCCTCTTCACGGTCACCCTAGTGGATATGTTCAAGGAGCTATTTTTAAACTCTGGCCTAAATTTTATACAGAAAGACAACGCCTCAGGAATATGGTATTTCTAGATCCTGTTTGCCAAGCCATAAGAAAACTGGATGGGGAATAAGTCATCTCTCTATAAAGGTTATTTAGTCTTTACTTATTTGAAGCAGTTTTAGCTGATGTTCAACAGTTTGTGTTTTTCTTTTACTCAGAATATTTGCTTTTGTGTTTGAAATAATTGTGATTATTAGATTGATACAGTAAGTGTTAATATCTTATTTAATTTATGATTTTCTTAAATATATATATAATAAAATATATTATCTTATCAGACACGTTACATACGGTACAGTAATATGTTTGAATTTTGAAAAGCTTATCCAGATATTTCAAGATTTGTGTCTCAAATTTCAAAAGTTCTACAGTATTTGTCGTTTATATTAAATTTCTAGACTTGGTGTATATTTGTCAAAAAGTCTACAGTTGTGTCATGAGGGTCTTCTGTCGAATTGTTCTCAATTGTCAAAAGTTATACAATTAGAGTCTAATCTTTTTCAAAAAGTGAATCAGATTTTCTGTAAACTATCAATCACCTTATCTTACTTTCTTATCCGCACAAGATTTTGTTTAAATCTTTGGATTACCTTTTCATTACCTACTCGTCTATCTCTTTAGCCCTTTTTGTATATTTCTCATCTTTAAAATCTCATGTAGAACCCGAAGTCTAAGTGGAGCAGACATTAAGCAACCACTTCTATAAACCAAATATGTCTACCTCCCAGTCCACGAAGAAAATAAAGAATGTCTGTGTCTTTTGTGGTTCCAGCCTTGGAAAAGATAAAGCTTATTTAGAAGCTGCAAATCACTTAGGGCAAGTCCTAGCACGCAAGAAGATTAACATAATCTATGGGGGTGGTAGTATAAAAATGATGGTAAATATGGCACTAGCAGCTAGGTCTAGTGACGCTACTGTTGTAAGAATTTGGCCTCATATTCCAGTTGAAGGAAACCTTTGTAAGGAAGCCATAGGTAAGGGAGAAGGAGTCAGGAGTATCCCTAAAAATTTTAAAGACATAATCTATAATTCCGATGCTTTTATAGCATTACCTGGTGGTCTAGGTACTCTTGAGGAAATATTTATAGTTGCTTGTGGGCAATTGTTGGGCTTTTATTCCAAACCTTTGGGACTGCTGAACGTAAAGGGTTTTTATGACGGTCTTTTGAAATTTCTAGATTACGCTGTGGAAGAAAACATCACTACAGAATCGGAGAGACAAATCTTTGTCACTGCTTCAACAGCTGAGGAATTGATAGATAAAATGCAAATCATACATCCAGAATCCGACACTGCAACATCCAAGCTTGAATGGGAAAGGGAAAGCCGGGAGCGGCCAATTGATTTGAATCTCCATCTGTAATCTTTTTGTTTTATCTTTGGCATGTAGGCATGTGTGTCCGTATTTCGTGTGTTACGAATAACCGTTTACCTTGTATTCTGCGTTTCTTGTGGTACGTCGTTGTTCAATCTTTTAGATTCATTGAGCCTACTGCCGGGATGGCTGGATACGGAGTACTTGATGCTCTCGAAACGCATCCTTCTTAAGGTCCGATCTTTTGTTTATCGATGTTTTTGTATCCTCTAAGCATGCATGATATGGATAGCTGGTATACGGAGTGCCTTGTACTCTCGAAACGTATCCGTATTATGTTTGTAATGTGTAATATTCTGTTAATATTATGTGGAAGTACCAGAGTCAGTTATGGGGATATTCCATATGAAATATGAGTATATTATTTGGGTTGAATGTTTGTGTCATGAGGATAGCTGTTTAATGAAAAATATGTCGGGTTTGTCTGCAACTCTGAGATTCCGTTTAATATCTCTATGAATAAGTTTAATGTATGGTTTTGAATATAAGTGTTTGTGATATATGTTTTATGATTAGGTTTTAGTTTATTAGTTGAGGTATGAAATCAAATATATTTGACTTTTCCTTACTCAAAAAGGAAAAGGAACCTAAAGATGAAGTATATAAAATTTTTCTGGCAATCTCCTTAAATGTGATTGTAAATCACAGTCCATGGACAATGAAGGACCGGAATCATGATATGGTCAATATGTATGCCTGATCAGATTCTTAGACTATTATATGGTGTTATAAGTTGAAACTTGTCATAAATACTCTTATTGAGGGATTTAGGAGTAAGATTTATTATGCAAGTAAATAAGTGGAAATACGATAACTTAAATTTGGAGGACAAACAACATTAACGGTTTAGACTCAGAATTGGAATCATAGTGGAATCATAATTTTTACTAGTATTGCTAGAATTGAAATTTCGAGGACGAAATTTCTTTAAGGGGGGTAGAGCTGTGACACCCGTTATTCTCCTAACGGGTATTGAGGTAATTAAATTAATTTTTAATGTATAAAAAAAAATTGCTTCATTTAAATTTATTTTATAATATTTATTTTTATCTATTTTTAAGTTTTCTAAAATTCTCCTATATTTATTTAGTATGATTACTAAAAAGCCTTAGAACTTCTAATAAATCTCAAAAATGTCATATTGGCATTATGTGTGTTAAAGTCTTTAGATGAGACATAAGGATATCTTTTCCAACTACTCTTGACCCTCATTTTCTTTATTTCCTCCGTGACATGCTTTAACATGTCTCCTCTATAATTGTTTCCATCACTTCTCTTCAAAGACTTCATCTTTTCTTCCTTTCTCTTCCACGGTTCCCACACTCTTCTTCTCATTTCTTTGCTGAAGCAAAATACTTAGAGAACTTCTTCAAGGCAGCCATAAAAATCAGCCACCATCACCTCCATTTGAGCAAGAATTTCAGTCATACCGAAGTAAAGGAACCTGTTTTGAAGCCATTTCAAGCTTCCAACTAACCATAATCCGAGGTTAGAATCTTATGAACAAATTTAGTCTTTCATTTATAAATTTTCTTTTATACTAAAGGATTATTCAAATTTGCGTTCTTAAACCTAAGTATATGTTTGTTGCTATTTTGGAGCATATGTATGAAGTCTAAGTGTATATGCCCTAGACAGAAAATTTATATTGTTAAACTTTGTAATACCCCTATGGGCAGTGGTTATTTCTTGAAATTCTAAGATTAAATTAAAATGAATTTTATGAATTGGTTTGCATATTTGAAAAGTAGCATCCTAGGCTTTCTAACGAGCTATCATAAACCTAAATCGGAGTTGTATTTTATTTTCTAAGAATTATTCAATTTTTGTATTGGAAACTAGTAAATCTGCCAGTTTGTTATGGTATACCAGCTGCTAACCTGAACCAAGAACCCATCTTTGCTCACCACCTAATTCTTTAATGTCTTGCAACCTTTCCAATATTATCCTAAGTGATTGATGAATCTTATTAGGGACTAAAACATATAGATTACTTGTTCACATTTTATATTGTGTTAAGACAAAAATTGTTTACTGTGGTATTCAAAAGAGATTTATATAAAAGCTTTAATGGCATACTAGTAAGATAGGTTTACACATGATTTATTTATGAATGTAGTTGTATGTTGTGCTTTAGTTTTAATTGTCCTTATGCACGCCTTAGGATCAAGGGAGTATGGAGCTAACGTTAATTGATTCCAGGATTAAGAGACTGTTGATAAGCTTAAAAGGTAGGGATTCTATTACTCATCTTTTGTGAGGTTTTTATAGAATTAAAATTGATTGTTTTGCCGCAATATATATATATCTATGTTGAACTGATATTATATGATTATCACATATGAAACTATGACATGGACTCGTCTTGTATTGTACGGCGAGGAACATAATGAATTGACACATGTTATAAATTGAGAAGCATGGTTAGGAAAATTAACTCTATTAATAATGATTTAATATAGAGAAATTGTGAGACATGAAAAGGGCGACGGTTACGTCCTTGGGCATGAATACCCTAAAAGGTAAAGTAGGGGGAAGGCGATGACGCTTCCTTGGGTTGAAAGTCCCAGAACACACTGTACAGGAATCGACTTGGTGAGGACTCGGGGCTTGATGTCCCCTCACCGGAACACCCTTGGAATGTTTATAGGGTGATCAAGTGCGCCCATTTGGGTTTCGATGAGTTGAGTGATACTCAATTTAACATGGATACCTAGGAACAATGATGATTGGTAATATTTGTATAAATGTGTAATTATGACACTTGGTAATGATTAACTACGGTATCCATAAGATGTGATCATAATAAACCTCATAATCTGGAATATGATGTAACTTACTAACCATGCAGATTTTAATGTGGTAATGATAAAGGTGAGTAATGGTTTTCTCTACTGAGCATAGTGTTGCTCATACCCTTATGTTTATATCTTTTCAGGACTCACTAAGTGTGAGGTGGCTACGAGAAATATAGTTGAGGAAGTGATGTAACTATATTACATTGGGACTGCTTCAATCGTTGAGAATGTTCTTCATGATAATGTAAGCATCAATTGTTACTTTCTGTGACTGTATTACAATGTGTTGAGGGTTAAAATGATGATGACAACAGTTTATATTATTAAATTTAAGGTGCTACATTAAAACTGTGGTTTATTTATCGTTTATATTTTTATTTTTGAGTTGAGAGTTTTCATTTAAGTCCCGGGCAAATTTTATTTTTAAGGTTTTACTTTTATTATTTATTTTTATTTTATCTCATTAAAAACTGTTAACCCCCATATAGGGGCGTTACAATGCCCAAGGACGTAACCGTCGCCCTTTTCATGTCTCACAATTTCTCTATATTAAATCATTATTAATAGAGTCAGTTTTCCTAACCATGCTTCTCAATTTATAACATGTGTCAATTCATTATGTTCCTCGCCGTACAATACAAGACGAGTCCATGTCATAGTTTCATATGTGATAATCATATAATATCAGTTCAACATAGATATATATATATTGCGGCAAAACAATCAATTTTAATTCTATAAAAACCTCACAAAAGATGAGTAATAGAATCCCTACCTTTCAAGCTTATCAACAGTCTCTTAATCCTGGAATCAATTAACGTTAGCTCCATACTCCCTTGATCCTAAGGCGTGCATAAGGACAATTAAAACTAAAGCACAACATACAACTACATTCATAAATAAATCATGTGTAAACCTATCTTACTAGTATGCCATTAAAGCTTTTATATAAATCTCTTTTGAATACCACAGTAAACAATTTTTGTCTTAACACAATATAAAATGTGAACAAGTAATCTATATGTTTTAGTCCCTAATAAGATTCATCAATCACTTAGGATAATATTGGAAAGGTTGCAAGACATTAAAGAATTAGGTGGTGAGCAAAGATGGGTTCTTGGTTCAGGTTAGCAGCTGGTATACCATAACAAACTGGCAGATTTACTAGTTTCCAATACAAAAATTGAATAATTCTTAGAAAATAAAATACAACTCCGATTTAGGTTTATGATAGCTCGTTAGAAAGCCTAGGATGCTACTTTTCAAATATGCAAACCAATTCATAAAATTCATTTTAATTTAATCTTAGAATTTCAAGAAATAACCACTGCCCATAGGGGTATTACAAAGTTTAACAATATAAATTTTCTGTCTAGGGCATATACACTTAGACTTCATACATATGCTCCAAAATAGCAACAAACATATACTTAGGTTTAAGAACGCAAATTTGAATAATCCTTTAGTATAAAAGAAAATTTATAAATGAAAGACTAAATTTGTTCATAAGATTCTAACCTCGGATTATGGTTAGTTGGAAGCTTGAAATGGCTTCAAAACAGGTTCCTTTACTTCGGTATGACTGAAATTCTTGCTCAAATGGAGGTGATGGTGGCTGATTTTTATGGCTGCCTTGAAGAAGTTCTCTAAGTATTTTGCTTCAGCAAAGAAATAAGAAGAAGAGTGTGGGAACCGTGGAAGAGAAAGGAAGAAAAGATGAAGTCTTTGAAGAGAAGTGATAGAAACAATTATAGAGGAGACATGTTGAAGCATGTCACGGAGGAAATAAAGAAAATGAGGGTCAAGAGTAGTTGGAAAATATATCCTTATGTCTCATCTAAAGACTTTAACACACATAATGCCAATATGACATTTTTGAGATTTATTAGAAGTTCTAATGCTTTTTAGTAATCATACTAAATAAATATAGGAGAATTTTAGAAAATTTAAAAATAGATAAAAATAAATATTATAAAATAAATTTAAATGAAGCAATTTTTTTTTTTATACATTAAAAATTAATTTAATTACCTCAATACCCGTTAGGAGAATAACGAGTGTCACAGTTAATTAATTAATTGATTATTTTTTAAAATCTATTCTTAAATAAATGTGATTTATTTTTGAATTTAGATATATATGGTTTTGAACCAAATCTTTTTATATATAAAATTTTATAATATATTAATATAAAACAAAAACAAAAAAAAAAGGAAATGTAAAAGTTACGTTTCGCCTTCTTTTCTTTCTTTAATATATATATATATATATATATATATATATATATGTGTGTGTGTGTGTGTGTGTTAAACCGAATCACATTGTGATTCGGTTAAATTTAAAAAAAAAAAAGGAAGGAAAGTTTACTTTACGTAAACTTTCCTTATATATATATATATATTATATGAATCACGTTAACGTGATTCGAAAAAAAAAAGAAGAAAGAAAGAAAAAGAAAAGGAAAAGGGGAAGTAAAATTACTAATGGCTCAGATATAAAAAGGAGAGATAACAGTTATCTCAGTAGAATTATTCACGTAATTTTTACAAAAAACTTAGAGAGAAAAACTGAGAGTTCTTCTCTGAAAAAAAAAAGGTCTGCTATCTCATGTATTGAGTACATAGCAGATTTAGAAAAGTGTGAAGAAAATTTATTCTTGCAGTTTGACGCCCACTCGTCTTTCCATTGGTGTGGAGGCCTAGATTGGAAGATCGTGGTGTCAAAGAGGAAAACTAGGATACCCTGATAGTCTTCAAAAAGGTTTGTAAAATTACCTAAAGTTTTCTATAATTAAAATTATATATCTATTCCCGATGAACAAACTTTTCAGAAAATTTTTGTTTGTCAACGATCCGTTCCTTCCGCTGCGTTTCATATTTTAATTCCAACACTATAGCTCGGGCTGGTTCAACATAAGCTTCTAATGTTTTTCTTGCTTGCCTGCTAGGAATTTTTGTGAGAGAATTTTAATTGTTAATTTTTTGTCTTTGTTTTGATTATTTTTCCTTTTTCTGTAACTTGAAAAACAAAAACGCTAAAGCACGGTCGCTAAATTAGGCTAGTTTTATCTTTTGGAATGTGAACTGTACTGTGCGCGTATGAAATTTGCTTGATGTTCAAGAACCAAACTAATTTTTATAGAAATGAATTTCTTCTGTTTTGATTTCAATTGCACTACAATTAGGCCGTGTTCTTGTTAGAAAATATCAGATTTTGTTGTTATAGATCAGTTTTGTTTTTTTCCTACAAATAGATTATCATTAAGATCTTGGAAAAAGATTAAAGGCATTCTTAAAACAATATGTAGAGTGATAGTTAAGCAAGTCAATTGTGAACACCACAACCACTTTGGATTCTTACTATTTCCTCTATTTCTCTCTATTTTTCTCTCAAAATTCTGAGTGTTTATTGACTTTTTGAATAAAAATTTGATTGAAGAAATAATGATTTGAACTGAAGGATTATTGCCATTTAAAAACGTATTTTGCTAAGGGTGGTTTACACCATAAACTTAATTATAAACAGTGTAAAGCTCTCACATGCTACAATAAAAAGAAAAAAATTGCTACAATGTAAAACTCTCGTATGTTACAGTAAAAATAATTTCTACTAATAGTTTTTAACACTAATCAAACACCCTATAATAGGTGAATTCGTGCAATTCCTTTCCGAATTTTACATTTGAAAGCAAACGAAAATGTCCCCACTCCGATGGAGTGGTTGAAGTACACAGCCACTTGAGGGAGTAGATGCATAATTTGGCTCTTGCTTTTACAATGTAATTTTTCTTGTCTCCTTCAACAAGTGGAATTGAAGATGAGAATTGATTATGTTTTTAATTCTTCACTTTCTTAGCTCAGTTCCAGCTCAGGCTTGTGTAAATTTTGGTTTGAGGTCAGCTACTTCGTGGATGAGAGGAGAACAAAAACAGCCCAATCTGGGCCGCTGAATGCAAGTAATTTGGCTAAAGGTAATGGCTGGAAGAATGGAGAACATGGACATAGTTTAATGCCCTATTGGTCTTTGGTACCCACTTTACATGATCAGGATTGAGAAAAATTGTGGGCATGCCCGCACCAGTTCGAAGGAGGCTGACACACCTATGCAAAGTGGGCCAGGGTTATCTAGGCTTGGCTTCATGGCTCAGCTTCACTGGCGGTTTCAGGTATAGTGGTGAGTTGGGCGGCTTGGCTGGCTCGGCTCAACGGCTTGGCTTATTTTTTTCCAAAAAGCTCTTACCCAAATATTTCTAGAATTAATTCTTGGGCCCCAATTTGAGTTTCTTTCATTTCTTCTTCTATTTTTGCCTCAATGTCATCTTTCCTTGAAAGTAAACCCAAAGAAAATAATTATTTTTTAAAACAAAAATTACTAAAAGTAAGTTATTATTATTAAAGGTGGTCTCTTTTCATCCAGTCTTGGTTTGTTTTACACACTCATTAATTAACAACGTTGTGTGTGGTAACTGGTGGCTAGATTTGCATCTATGTTAGGTTGTTTGCGTCCTCATTAAGATAAGTTTGATTTTGATTGATTGATGTTATTTATCGACTGTAGTAGTATCTTATGACGAGCCGTTGAAGTGCTCTATTTTGGATGTCAAGTAGGTCATTCCTCACTAGGTCTCGATGTCGTCTTTTATCTATGTGTTTCATTCAATTTTATTGTTGGATCCCATCGTTTGTTCGGAATCATCTGTGCCTGTAGTGAGCGGTGTCAGGCAACTGTTTTATACTAATTTTAGTTGAATAAATTTTCATTTTCTCAAATAAAGAAAAGGTCATACAAGAGTTGGAGGATTGATGAAGCTATCCACTACCACTTCTTACCATGCGCCGTATTGAAGCCCAATGTGGACTTACAAGTTACAACATTATTGGCCTTATGTCCAGCAGCCGAGTTTAACTGCACGCAAACTTTTTGAGTGTTTATCAACCAAGTTGGAACTTGAAATTGAAACTTAAATAAACACTATAACATATGAGAGCTTTATATTATAGTAGTTAAAACTTGGTTTTCAAATATACTCTTAAGCATAAAAAACTGATGCAGAGTCCCGTCTACTACCGACATATGCCAGTTGGAGCCTTGTATTCAGCTTAGAAGCATACCAATCCATGGCGTGTTGGGTGTTAAATTATGGAGACTAATTATTGCCTTTTAACTATTATTGTCTCACACAGAAAACATTGGAACTTGCCAAGAATAATTCCCCAGTTCCATCCATATCTCAAGTTACTTCTTAGTTGTATGAACGACCAAACTCAGCGGTTTCAGTTCCATCCCAAGTCTTTCAATACTTGTTCCCCAATTGCCTTGATCGTGATGCCATGCTTTTCATTTCAGAATATCTGTTAAAACCAACCTTTTAATATCTGAAAACTTGCCAAAATTATTCACAAAGTACAAAAAAGATCTACCACAAGGCAGGAAGTAGTAAGCTTCGGCATAGGATGCTTGAATGTGCATATGATCGTGACATTTTAAACACTACTTCCGCGCTGTCCTCTTGCGACCATGAGACCTTCTCATGTGAGCACCTTTTGAAGTGCCCGTTACATTTTCTGAAGATTCTTCCCCACTTTTCCAATCATCACTTCCATCATCAAAACTTTCTGTTTTGTCCGTGGACTCTCCCTCTTGGGGCAATTTTCCAGAAGCAGAATTGTACCTTGCGAGCTGATCTCGCATCTCTCTGAGTTTCGCTTTCTTTGAGTTCAAGACTCCAAGAAACTAGAAACATGAAAAGCACAAGTCACGATGTTTTCAATTCAGGACAACCACAGAGAAATATAAATCCTAAAAGACTTCATCCGTCAAAGCATATAAGGAAGCTAAAATCTTTCCTTCTCAAACAAATTCAGGACCTCCAGCTCCATAAGTTCAAAAATCCTAGCTTTTGTCTAAAGACTAAAGTAATGATTTTACCATTCTTTTCCTCAAGACTCTTCCCCTAAAGTTAGAACCGGAGCCCTTCGTTTTCTCCAGCATCAAAAACTTACATTAAGCGGGGAAAGCCCAAAGAGAGCTAGCTTCATTTAACAATGTCTATCATAAATGTCTAGCCACAGAACAATGAGAGATGATTTTTCTTTTGCCCTTCACTTTTGCACCTACACACCAAGAAGAGATATCCAACAGCATGTTCTTCCTTTGTACTCCATTCTAGGCATTTAAATTCCCATGAAAAACCAGCAAAGTGAAAACCTTTATCCTATGGGGAACACTAGATTTCCAAACAAGTATAAGGCTCAAAAGTAGATTTTCCTGTAATCAAGGAGGGGAAGAAAGAAAGATTTGCAAGAAAAGCCCGAAAAGTCGCAAGACCACTGATTATTTAGAAGGATTGCTTTGGGG
Organism: Artocarpus heterophyllus; assembly: GCA_025403435.1. Lineage (NCBI taxonomy): Eukaryota > Viridiplantae > Streptophyta > Magnoliopsida > Rosales > Moraceae > Artocarpus > Artocarpus heterophyllus. Next base: position 8,281,514 of record CM046341.1, read on the forward strand.
AAAAGGAATCAAAGCAAATAGAAGAGGAATTAAATCCCCCAATCCTCTATCATTTAAATTTCTTCAAAAACCAAATTAAAAATATTGAAGAAGTGACATTATTACTCCTAGCATCAAGTTTTACCGTATGACAAACTTAGCAAATATAAAGCATATGGTTTCACTACAGGAAAAAAATAATTATAAACTGCATTAGTTATCCAATATTATAATCAATGAACAAAACGAAAAACAAAAAAAAAAAGTTCCAGGTCTGGACGCCAATCTATGACATTAATAATACTGGCAATTACATCTGAACTTTACTCATTAAAGAACATAGACATCAGATAAATAATAAAACGTATATTCAAGCTCATGAGTACTAAGAAGGCGTCAATTGAACACAGCCCTCCAGAGGAGGGCATTGGTGATGGTGATAAAGTTTCAAGATCCATTAACAAATTCATGAAAATTTGATAAGAAAGACAAATAACAAAGAGACATGTAAAGTGTGGAAATGTGAAGTTCATCAAAGAAGAAAAGGACTTTTAAAGTGCAAACCTTTACATATAGTGCAGATTCAAACTCCATTTTCTCGTTGCTGATCTTCTCACTCTGCTCTAAACACTTCTCAGCTTCCGCTTTCAGCCTCTCACAAGATTGAGATTTTATGACAACTTCTTCCTACAGAATGGGCACATTCGTTAGTTAGAACATAATACGCCATAAAAAGAAAAAAAAGAAAAGGAAAAAAAAGAAGTTAGATAGCTCCATTATGTCACCTAGTAATTTGTGATATCTAGAAATTTTCAATAGCTTAACTCAATGGCTTTACAGGTTGCAGAATGACTAATCTGATATAGACATCTGATGCTTCTTATTGTCCCACAAAAATTAGCAGCAGAGTATTATTCATATATAAAGTCAATGTAACTACAAGACAAAGTACGGATTTTGACCTTATAAAGCAACCCAACATCCAAAGTTCCGACTAATGTAACACTAGTTACCTTAGAATCAATCATGCACCTTACTAAATCTAAGAACCAAAATTCTCGGAAGCATTATTGCACCCAAAAATCTTGGTTTCCCCCATCCTTTGCACTCGTCAAAGACACTGATTATATCTTGACACTGATTAATAAATTTCGTATCTAGATGATGGAGTCAACTTTCAGTTGACATAGCAGTGTCTAAAATAGATGGACATTGCAACATAAAACACGTCAATCACTAAAGACAAAGAGGCGCTGATCGCACATACTTACACTTAACTTTATGTTTGCATCCATGAGAAAATCCAATACCTCTGCTGTAGTTTTCTTACTATCAGGTGCCGGTTGACATTTCCATCGCCATTGCAGCTTAGTCCCTTCCTTCTCAAAAGTCCACGACAACTGCAAATCATGGTATTGTAGAATAATCAATACTTGCCAGTGAGTATTCCATATCATAAACAGTATTACAGTCTTAAACTTAAGAAATTAGTCCCTTCTCTAGTTATTGCCATTATTACCAGTTCCCACTGCATCAACAGTTCAACACACCACCAAAATTCAAACCTTGAGAAATGCATTGGTTCCGTGATAATTTAAAATCCCACAGTATTTCTCCTTAAGTCTGATTTCTTCATGTATTTTTTTTCTACGTCCTATAACATGTTAAAAAAACAAAAGGCTGTCATCCTAATCCTGCTTAACTGAGGGAAATTATAGAGCTGTTCACAAAGCTTCCAAAACTTCAAATTACAGCCTACCAAACCCAACTAGCTAACTTACTTTTGAAACTCCTAAAACACGTAAAATTGAACCGTATCGACCCGGTAACTTCAACACCCGGGAAATATTTAGGATAAAACAAAGCTATTAATTTGGTGGGCCAATTTGTTATAGTACTAATTGGGAAAAAATATTTTATAAATAATACTAATCGTGATAACTGCCATGATTATCACAAGTAATTATAAAATGCACTATTAAAATTGTTTGTAATTAACATAACTGTTGGAAATACTTTTTTTTTTCTCTAGCGCTGTTAAAAAGAAAAATAAAAGAGCTCTAACTCTTTTGGAGCCATCGCCAGCATCAGAGAAGCCATAGACGGAATCGGACTGCTGAAACCCTAAGTACCTCTCGGCTAACGCCACGTACTCCGGCACCGGCTGGTCCCACTGAGCCGCTCGATCCCTAACCTCCTCTTCCGACGCTGCACAATTTCAAAATCAAACAAATTCAAACCGTAACAAGAAGAACCGAAAATCAACAAATTAAATTCCAACGTTGGAGAGAAAAAAACCGAACGAAGACGAAGAAGAAGACCATGGCAAATCCAAGCGTTGTGGGCGTCGGTGACAGAGAGGTCGAAGCGAGAGGCGAACCAGGTGGCTTTGACGAAGATTGGATCGGAATCTTTGGGTTCGAGCTTCAAGCAAGTATGCCTCGTTGATTCTTCTTCCATTTTTTTTTTCCTAAATTGTCCGTCTTGCTCTGGAAGCAGTGTGAGTCGGGTGTTTCAGAATCTTCCCGCCAAAGGAAACATATATAGGGGAAGAATCAGGAAAACGACGACAGAAAATTGGACACGAAGTGAATAAACGACAACCAAATGAGGGTTGATAAACGACAAGTAGGTTGCAAATGACGAGAGTGTTTGGCAACTCTGTTAAGAAAATACCAGTTCTAACTGCTATAGTTCAACTGCTACAATGTAAAGTTCTTATGTATTATAATATAAAGTAAAAGTATATTACAATATAAAAACATTCACATAGTACAATTAAATTGTTCTAACTTTTAATTTTAAACCCATTAAGAGTTAGGGATGAAAACACCATGAGGAAGTAAACGACAATGAAGTAATAAGCGATGAGAAATCGCAGGAAAATAAAAATAAAAGTGGCATAATTAAACGACATCCAAATGAGAAAGGTTAAAAGCGACAAGTAGCTAGGAAATGACAAGAATTGGGGATGAAAGTAAACGACAATGAAGCAACGAAAGATAAGAAAACGTAGCAAAACAACAAAAAAAAAAAAGGGGGACATAAATAAATAACGACAATAAGTAATAAGTAAAAGAAAAGAGGGTTCGAAATGACATGAATATAAAAATAGACGACAAAGACTAAAAAAAAATATTAGTGTTCGCTTAATTCATAGATTTAAACAAAAAATTTAAACAAAAATTAAAATTTTATACGAAAAAAAATACTGTAACGTAACAAAATAGTTTGTTAGTTTGAAATTCGAACCAAACGTGTTATTACCGGATTGGAGAATCTTGAAATGAGAGCAAACTATGAAACGGCAAGAAGTTGGAAGCAGCAAAGGCGTATAAACGACAACAAAGTGATGGACCACAATAAAGGGGCACAGAAATGAATAAGCGACAAAAGTTGGATGATATAATATATGGTCACTATTATCGAGTGTTCACTAATCACTCGCACTTGTGTATTGATTTTTTATCCTAAAAATATGAAAATGAACATTATTGGTAGGGTTATCTTTTAAAGTTTAAACTTAAATTTGTACCAAATTTCCTTAATTTTACATATAGATATATTTATTTGTTTTGGTGTTTTTTTTTGTTATTTCATATTTGGGTGTGATTTCAATAGCTTAAAACACACAAAAAATACATTTTATAAGATTTCCATTTGAAAGAAGGTAGTTTTTTTAAAACCGAAAAAGATATCATGAATAATGTGGTGTTTGAAAGGGTGGTAAAAACTGTTGATTAGAACCACTTTTAATGTAGCATGTGAAAACTGTAGCAAATTTTTTTATTATATACTATGACATATAAAAACTTTATACTATTTATAATTAAATTTATCACCGTTCAACCAAACAGCCACAGCGTCGGATATAAAGGTTTCAAAACTTACACCGTCGCATAGACTAATAATCTAAACGACGTCAAATTCACACTCACCCGGAGGAATCTTGGGACGAAAATTGTTTCATTTGCAAAATGGATGTTTTATGGGACAACCCCACACCCGCACAGGGCAAAATTTGATAAAAGAGCCACCCAAAAAATTTAAAATCCCCCCAAGTCTCTGCGTTTTGCTCAGTGATGACTGATGATATACTAAACAAAAGTGTCAAAATCAAATAAGGAAAATATGGCTCCGAGATTCTCAGTCTCACACTTCGCAACTCTCTTGCTCTTCTTCTTCTTCATCTTCTCCTTCACTGCAACGCTAGGCAATAACCATGAAGACCCAACAATCAAAACCATGGAGGATTTCTTGTTGCAGATGTGGAGCCAAATCAAGTTGACAACCCAGCAAAAGGAAGGAAAAGGGAGAAAATCGCGTCCTCGAAGGCAGAGAGCAAGCGCCGCGGCTCTGGCAGAAGAGCGCCGCGGCGTTGGGATGAGGGCGCCTAGGCGCCATGTGGAGAGCGCCTAGGCGCCAGGTGAATTGCGCCTAGGCGCAATGTGGCAAGCGCCTAGGCGCCAAGGGCTTTAAGCCTAGGCATCGTGAGGATGGCGCCTAGGCGCCAGGTGAAGAGCGCCTAGGCGCCGCAGCGCTCGTTTCGAGCGCCGCGGCGCTGACACGCTGTGCTGCGCGATGTTTTTTGAATCAGAGTCGAATTCAAAGGTCCCAAAAACAGAAAACCACTAGGGTTTTCCATTAGTTGCTATTTTCTCCTCCTTTGTTATAAATAGACACAAGGTGGCTAGGGTTGTGTGTGTGAAAACTGTGTGTGAAAATTGTGAGAGGCATAATTTTGTGAGAGACAAAAGTTCTTGAGAGCTCCATCCTTGAGAGAGAAAAAATTCCCATTGGGTGTTAGATAGAAGAGAGTTTTGGTAAGCACAATTTATGAGTGTGTGAGAAACTGCTCTTGTAATCTGTAATCTCCTTCATCATAGTGGAATTTGCAAGCGGCAGAAACAGGACGTAGTCTCAAATTTGGACGAACCTGTATAAAAATTTGGTGTCTCTTTTTCTTCTTTTCTCCTATTTATTTTCTGCAATTGTTTGTTCTTGCGATTCTTGAAATTAGGAGTCGCCTAATTCTCCAACATTTCTCAGGTTACCCAATTCACGAATCTCACGCTTTCAGCTCAAACACTCCCTATTCGCTCTCCGTTGATGCTCAAAGCTTGCAGAATCAGGTTACCCGGAAGTAAATTTCTCGTTTACATTATAAAGGGTCAATTTTTATTTTTTTTTCATTTTTTCGATATTTTTGGGTTCATGTGTTTTTATTAATCTGATGATTGTGAGAGTTTTTGTGGTGATTAGATCGATAAACTTTCAAGGCTTTCGGATACACCTGCCCCATCAGTAACCAGGATTCTCTACACTGAGAAGGATGTATTGGCGCGAAGGTACTTTTTTTTATGTCTCAATCTTACCAAGGCAAAATAATCTCAAAAACATGGACTTGGCTACTAAGAAAAAGAAACCCTTTTCTGTGAATTGTTATTTTTGTAAGTGGGTATCTCTATTGTTAATGGAGAGTGTTACAAAATAAATAAAAATATGATTTTGAAATTGAACTTTGAATGGAAGGAATTTAATTAAGGCTTAGTTTATCACAAAATTATATGTTAATTTGTTTGGCAATCCCAAACGTGCTTGAAATTGTAAAATAAGACAAGTTTAGAGACAATACTTGGCCGTACACATTTACATGCCAATGATCTATGTTTAAAAGACTTGACCTTGACTTTGTTTTGACTCTTTTTTGTGTTTATTTGATTGCAGATTCATTAAAAACTTGATGGGGCTATCTGGTCTATCTGTTAGAGAGGATGCTGTGGGGAACATATTTGGCCGATGTTGAGTGCGGCATGTTTTGATCCTTGAGTTTTAATCACAACCACTGTGTAGAAATTCTGAAATCAACTGAACTCTGGATAAACTTAATTCCAAGTGGTTATCTTTTAAGTGATTCCTTTTGCTAGCTTACATATCGTCCCTTCTATTGCTACCTAAATTAAAAGCGAATTGATTATTTTGTGCATATTCCTTATGCCCAATGTTTTAAAAGGCGTAAACGGGAACTGAGGCGATTTGTCTAATCGAGGCGAGGCGTAAGCCTCGAGGCGGATCGAGGCGTAAGCCTCGAATGTAAAAAAAAAAAAAAAATCATAAAATTGAATAAAATTCATAAACATGTCATAACAAATAAAAGATACACTTAGTTTATGCCATAACAAAAAAACACACACGAAGCAATGTTGAAGCAGAAGATGCGGCTGATGAAGAAACGTTGAAGCAGAAGAGTATGCTAGGTTTTTAAAATCTCTCTTGCTTTTATCAGCAAAAAGCCCAACTTGACTATTGGGCTGGGTTTTTTTTTTTTTTTCCTTTAAGAGACAAAATTAGGCTGAAAAGAAGCCCAACAGACGTCCATCCATTGAGGCGCACGCCTTGACTCAAAAGAAAAAGGCTTAAGCCTCATGAAAATGATTGAGGCTTAAGCCTTGAAAAGCATTTCTTACGCCTCGATCTGAGGCGCGCCTCGAGGCGTACGCCTCGAGCGCCTTTTTAAACAATGCTTATGCCTACTAATATTATATGGTGGGACTCTAGGGTCTTAAGAAGTGTCATAATTTCGTCTATGCACTTATGTTACAAAAAGTTTCAATCAAATTATGCATTTTTCTCTCGTTCCTTTTTAATATGTAATTGTCTGTTAACGTTTTGTTCTCTTTCTTATTGGCATGAAAAATTCCACGAGGCAGTGGGCTATTTGTTCTATTATTTTATATGACCTAATGCCTTACAGTTGGCTTTTTCATGCTCGAAGCTCGTTTTGACTCTCTTTCATTCTTTGTGTGCAGGGAAGGTGATCAGCCAGAGCTTGCTGCAGTTGCAACCGGTTCTCACATTGATGCCATTCCATTCTCTGGAAAGTACGATGGAGTCGTGGGTGTTTTAGGTGCCATAGAAGCAATAAATGTACTGAAAAGGTTCAAAAATTTCCCAATCAACATTGATCTCTGGTCTCTGAATTAACTTTTGAGTTCTATTTGTGCAATCTTTTCTTATCGCGCAAGTTACAAATGATAGCAGCTCTTTGTTGTTTATCTTATGTGACTTGGACTTTTGCAGGTCTGGCTTCAAACCTAGAAGGGCTCTTGAAGTTATATAATTCACCTCAGAAGAGCCTACACGCTTTGGAATCAGCTGCCTAGAAAGGTTAGTCTTTAGTGCTGGGTAATAATGATTCAACACATTTTTCAATTAGGATACGGCAGTCCTATCTACCATTGTTTTGCTACTGAAATTTGTAATTCGTTTTATTTTTTCTACCCTGTACTTGTTTAACTTGCGATGCTTAAGTGTAATCAGAAGTTGCATTTTTCTCTATTGGTCTTATGTATTATGGTGAAATATGCAGCCGCTTACTGGCAGGGAGTGAGGCACTTGCAAAATCTCTAAAGACGACGGTTGATGGCCAAAACATAACCTTCTTCGATGCTGGGAGATTGGCTGGATATGCAAAAGATCAAGACGATTTATCCAGTGTGTTTCTAAAGAGAGGAACATACTCTGCATTTGTAGAGTTGCACATTGAGCAAGGGCCCATTTTGGAGGAGGAAGGTTGGCCTTTGTTGTAATTGCTCGTTCCATTTTTTCATCATAAATGACCTTTATTCATTGTTATGTTATTCATTGTTATTGTGGGCATTAGGCTCTGTTAGAAATCAAAGCAATAAGCAACAAGAAATAGAGATAAAATTGCACACAAGATTTACGTGGAAAAACCCTAATAAAGGGTGAAAAAACCACGGGCAGAGGAGAAGCAATCCACTAATCACAAAACGGAAATTACAACGGTGTTTAGAGCGCTCAAATACAGAAATTCACTCACTCAATCACTCACAAACTCACAAGACTGAGCTCTCTGTATCACTCTCAACACTATGATCTCTATGAAAATTTGTGACTCTCTAATGTGTCTCTCTAATGTGACTCACAATTCTGAACTATGGAGAATATGATGTATTTATATGTATGGGGGCTCAAACCCTAACCCAAAATAACCCAAAAACGCGTAAAAACGCAAAATACATTATCCGGCCGCAATGGAGCGCCGCGGCGCTGGTTTTCGGATTAGAGCGCCGCGGCGCTGCTTTCAAGCGCCGCGGCACTGCTTTCAAGCGCCGCGGCGCTGCCTTACTGCCACAGATTTTGGGTCACAAAATAACAATCTCCACCTTGACACAAAATCCACCATAAAGAACTCCAACATGTGATTAACTGAATTCTCCACCTCTTCCACAAAGCCCCAACGGGCAACTAACCGGCACGAGCATGAACTCCAACAAGTTCAAGCAATGCTCAAACTTAGCTGTAGGTAACGACTTAGTCATCATATCGGCAGGATTATCATGTGTACTGATTTTGCTCACAACAATATCACCACGAGCAACAATATCACGAACAAAGTGATAACGAACGTCAATGTGCTTCGTCCTCTCATGAAACATTTGATCTTTAGTGAGAAAAATAGCACTCTGACTATCACACATCACCACAGAAGTCTTCAAATCTTCACTGAGTTCTCCAAATAGGCCCTTCAACCAAATAGCTTCTTTGAAAGCCTCTGTAATAGCCATATATTCAGCCTCAGTAGTAGACAAAGCAACAGTAGCCTGCAAGGTAGCCTTCCAACTGATAGCACAACCACCAACTATAAACACATACCCAGTAAGTGACCTCCTCTTATCCAAGTCTCCAGCATAATCAGAATCAACATATCCCACAACACCATCTTTAGTCCTCCCAAAGTGCAAACAAACGTCAGTAGTACCATGCAAGTATCTAAGAATCCATTGCACTGCTTTCCAGTGCTCTTTACCTGGATTTGCCATGTATCTACTAACTGCACTAACTGCATATGATAAATCTGGGCGAGAACATACCATAGCATACATGAGAGAACCTACTGCACTAGAGTATGGAACACGTGACATATACTCAACCTCATCATCTGACTGTGGAGCTAATGCAGCTGAAAGTCTGAAATGTGCTGCTAACGGAGTGCTCACTGGTTTTGCTTTCTGCATGTTGAACCTGTGCAAAACTTTGTCAATATAGCCTTTCTGACTCAGATAAAGCTTACCTGCCTTTCTATTTCTCAAAATCTCCATGTCGAGAATCTTCTTGGCAGCTCCCAAGTCCTTCATCTCAAACTCTCTACTGAGTTGAGCCTTTAACTTCTTAATTTCTCCTTTATCCTTAGCAGCAATCAACATATCATCAACATATAAGAGCAAATAAACAAAGGACCCATCATCACCCTTCTTGAAGTAGACACAACTGTCATAGCTACTCCTCTTAAACTCTTGAGCGATCATAAATGAGTCGAACCTCTTATACCACTGCCTAGGAGACTGTTTCAAACCGTAAAGAGACTTTTTCAACGAGCAAACATAGTCTTCTTTACCTGTAACAATGAAACCCTCGGGTTGTTGCATGTAAATATCTTCCTCGAGCTCTCCATGCAAAAATGCAGTCTTCACATCTAACTGCTCAAGCTCAAGATCATGAGTGGCCACAATACCAAGCAAGGCTCGAATTGAGCTATGCTTAACCACAGGAGAAAATACATCTGTAAAGTCAACACCTGGAACCTGACTGTATCCTTTTGCAACCAGTCTAGCTTTGTACCTAGCATCTTCAACTCCCGGTGTGCCTTCTTTTCTTTTAAATACCCATTTGCAGCGAACAGCTTTCTTCCCTTTGGGTAACTTCACCAAATCCCATGTGTCATTCTTATGTAGGGATTCCATCTCCTCCTGCATAGCAATCATCCACTTGCCAAAGTCAACTGAATCAACCGCCTCTGAATAAGTAGAAGGTTCTTCACCAGACTCAATACCTTCTGCCACTGATAAAGCATAAGCCACCAAGTCGGCCTCAGCATATCTCTGTGGAGGCCTAACATCTCTCCTTGGCCTATCCTTAGCAATAGAGTACTGTGGTGGCGGCGGTGATGGCGATTGGAAAGCACTATCGCCTTGACTCTCTGAACTTGACTGGGAAGTAGAATCGGATGATGTACTTGTCTCTATTTGAAACTCCACCTGTTTGCTAGATCTATCCCGATCAATATCACTAGACCCTGTAGTAGATGTCCCACGTAACATGGAAGTCTCATCAAACACAACATCTCTACTGATAATAACTTTCTTGGTTTCTGGGCACCATAACTTATAGCCTTTAACACCAGGCTTGTAACCAAGAAATATACACTTCATGGATCTAGGCTCCAATTTTCCATTGTCAACATGAGCATAAGCAGGACAGCCAAAAATTCTTAAATTTGAGTAATCTGCAGGTTCTCCTGACCACATATCTTGTGGTGTCTTCTTGTTAATAGCGATGGAAGAAGAGCGATTGACCAAATAGCAAGCTGTAGAAGCGGCTTCAGCCCAAAATGACTTAGGTAGCCCAGCATTAGAAAGTATGCAGCGTACTTTCTCCATCAACGTCTTGTTCATCCTCTCGGCCACACCATTTTGCTGCGGAGTACGTCGGACTGTTAAGTCCCTCAGAATTCCCTCTGATTTACAGAAGGTATTAAATTCATTTGAACAAAACTCCAAGCCATTATCAGTGCGGAGACGTTTAACTGGCTTACCGGTCTGCTTTTCTATCATGGTCTTCCAATCTTTGAATGTAGCAAAGACATCATTCTTCTGCTTCAAAAAGAATGTCGATAATTTTCTGGAGTAGTCGTCAATGATGGTAAGCATATAATTAGCACCACCATGAGAAGGAACAGTAGACGGTCCCCAAAGGTCAGAATGAACACACTCCAAAATATCTTTTGTGTTGTGAATGCCTTTGCCAAATCGAACTCTCTTCTGCTTTCCAAAAACACAGTGCTCACAGAACTCCATCTTACCTGTGCACTGTCCAATAAGGAGCCCTCGCTTACTCAGCTCTGCCATCCCAAGCTCACTCATATGCCCCAGTCGCATATGCCATACCTTAGTGAGATCATCATCAGACATAGTGGAAGTAGTAACTTTTGCATCACCAGCAACTGTAGTACCTTGCAGAACATACAAACTAGCAGTCTTCTTTTGTGCTTTCATCATCACAAGAGCGCCTTTACTGACTTTCAAAACTCCACCTTCACCAGTGTACTTGTACCCTTTAGCATCAAGAGTACCTAAGGAAATTAAATTCCTCTTAAGATCGGGGACATGCCTCACATCACCTAGTGTCCTCACTATGCCATCATGCATTTTAATTCTGATAGTACCAATACCAGCAACTTTGCATGGGGCATTGTTTCCCATCAAAACAGAGCCCTTAGGAACTGTTTCATATGTTGAAAACCAGTCTCGGTTGGGACACATATGAAACGTACATGCAGAGTCAAGAACCCAATCTTCACAGGGTTTAGAATCACCATCAGAAATTACCAAAAGCTCACCACCAGAGCCTTCTTCAACGACACTAGCCTCACCAGCATCTGGTTTCTTCCCCTTTTGATTTTCAGCCCTCTTGTTTTTATTCTGCAGCTTATAACACTCAGTTTTAATGTGCCCTTTCTTCTTGCAATAGTTACAGTACTTATCCTTATTTCTGGATTTAGACCTACCTCTAATCTCAGTCCCAGAACTTCTCTCTTGGGTTCTACCTCTAACAACTAGACCCTCTCCTTGTGTTTCAGATCCAGTAACTAACTGCTTCATCTTTTCTTTAGAAAATAAAGCCTCATAAACCTCATCTAGGGTAAGAGTGTCCCGACTATACAAGATAGTATCCCTAAATGTGGCATATGATGAAGGCAGTGAACATAATAAAATTAACCCAAGGTCCTCTTCATCATACTTAACTTCCATAGCCTCCAAATCAGACACAATCTCCTTAAACACAGTTAAGTGATCCTCAAGAGACATACCTTCAGACATTCGGTGAGAGTATAGACGCTGCTTTAAATGAAGTTTGCTAGTAAGACTCTTGGTCATGCATAATTGCTCCAGCTTGAGCCACAAAGCAGCAGCAGTCTTCTCCTTCAGTACATCCTGCAAAATCTGATTTGACAGATGAAGGTGTATTTGGGACAAAGCTTTTCGGTCCTTACGCTCCTTTTCCTCTTTCGACCATGATGAGGGCATCTTATCGAAACCCAATAGCGCATCATCAAGGTCCATCTGCGCTAGAACAGCCCGCATCTTCACTTGCCATAAAGAAAACCTCGTTGTGCGATCCAGCAGCGGAATATCGAATTTCATGATTGCCATTGCAAATCAAAGCCAAAGCTCTGATACCACTTGTTAGAAATCAAAGCAATAAGCAACAAGAAATAGAGATAAAATTACACACAAGATTTACGTGGAAAAACCCTAATAAAGGGTGAAAAAACCACGGGCAGAGGAGAAGCAATCCACTAATCACAAAACGGAAATTACAACGGTGTTTAGAGCGCTCAAATACAGAAATTCACTCACTCAATCACTCACAAACTCACAAGACTGAGCTCTTTGTATCACTCTCAACACTATGATCTCTATGAAAATTTGTGACTCTCTAATGTGACTCACAATTCTGAACTATGGAGAATATGATGTATTTATATGTATGGGGGCTCAAACCCTAACCCAAAATAACCCAAAAACGCGTAAAAACACAAAATACATTATCCGGCCGCAATGGAGCGCCGCGGCGCTGCTTTTCGGATTAGAGCGCCGCGGCGCTGCTTTTCTAGCGCCGCGGCGCTGGTTTTCTGATTGGATCGCCGCGGCGCTGCTTTCAAGCGCCGCGGCGCTGGATTGTAGCGCCGCGGCCCTGCTTTCAAGCGCCGTGGCGCTGCCTTACTGCCACAGATTTTGGGTCACAAAATAACAGGCTCAAATGCCATTTTCCAATCCAGGTATATCAATTGGCATAGTAACCGCTATTGCAGCACCAGCAAGTATAAAAGTGGAATTTGAAGGCAATGGGGGCCACGCGGGTGCTGTCTTAATGTCAAATAGGTGAATTTTTGTTTCATTAGAGGCTGTAAGAGTACTAACATAAACCAAGGTACTTTTTTTTGGCACATATCTGTTTTAGAGTTTCGTTTCTTATATGATTCCTTCATGAATACAAGATTTGTTGAAGACCATGACCCTTGCTTACAACTACTATTTGCCAATGTTTTTATTTTTTATTTTTTGGAAGGATTCTTGGGCCACCCTTATTGCCTTTCCAACATCTTTTTACTTTTTATCATGCTATAAATTTGTCTTGTTACCGTCAAGATCTGGCCCTAATTTGAAAAATAAGGTTATGTTTTCTCTTGTTCAATTGTAAACAATGCTAATTTTTGAATGCATCATTTGGGGCAGAAATGATGCCGGGCTGGCAGCTGCAGAATTAGCACTAGCTGTAGAAGGACACGTGTTAGAATCTGGATCCATTGATAGTGTCGGTACAGTTGGTAAGTTGTGTAATCTTTCCTTTTTTTTCTTTTTTCTTTTTGGCTCTTTAGCTCCTTTTGTTTAAACAATGATGTCTTACATGAAATGATAATTCCTTTCATTCAAGGGATTATGGAACTTCACCCTGGAGCAATCAACACTATCCCTAGCAAATCACATCTTGAAATTGGTATGCTTTATCAAGTAACCGTAATGGTTATTCCGTCCAATATTTTTGCATTACAGATGTCAATCAAGTTGTAGTTAGGTGATCATGCATATGATCCTGCCGTGAAACTAACATTATTATATCATCTTTTTTTTTTTATTTTTTTTTTGCAGACACTAGAGACATTGAAAACGAAGAAACATCATAATTGAGAAAATCCAGCAATGCGCAAGCACAATAGCCAAAAACCACAGGGTTAGGCTATCGGAATTTAAAATCATAAACCAGGATCCACCAGCACTTTCTGAGAAGTCAATAATGGACGCAATGAAGGCTTCATCAAAAGAGCTAAACCTTACACACAAGTTAATGATTAGCCGAGCATACCATGATTCACTGTTTATGGCTAGGTAAGGGACAGAAACCCTAAATTATTGCCACATTACTGTCATCCACAAACATACTACAGCTGTGATCGACTTATGCTATTACTTCTAGTTCAGCTCTTTCTGCTTATTTCCTCTTCATTAATGGCTTCTAAGAATGTTAAAGCTATGAACAAAGATTAGTAATACTAGTTAAAGTCAATTCCTTTTATTCAATTTGATAACAAATGTGAGCTCATAATTCATTTTTCGCTCTTGCAGAGTATCTCCTATGGGTATGATATTCATTCCATGTTACAAAGGTTCGACCTTACCCCTTTTTACAATCCACAATTTCAATTTTCTCCCTTTTTACAATCCCAATTTCAATTCCTGTCATAAGCCGATAATTCTTTCTTGCATAATCTAAATTCTACTAACTTGGTTTTGCAGGTTACAGCCATAAGCCTGAAGAATTTTCGCCTATTGAAGACATATCTAATGGGGTCAAAGTATTAGCACTTACCCTTGCCAAGTTGTCACTCAAATGAATCATCCCCTGTAAATAAACTGGCGATAGAACCTTTCCTAGGAATTATCTTCTTAAACACTTCCGCCTATTTACTTGCTGTGCGAATAATTTGAATAAAGTCGTTTTTTTTCTTGTCAACATTAAGTAAAATTGGAAATATTATTTGCAGTCCCACTCTGCACATCTTGTGCGTATTTGTTGTTCAAACTGAATTCCAAAGAACGGAGAGAGAGAGAGATATGAAAAAACTTGGTATTTATTTATGTACTAACATGCCAACAAGAAATGGCAGAAACAGAATCACGCCTGATCAGAGAAGCACCAAGATTCTATCTATCAGAATCTCTACTCTATTACATGTCTGATCAGAACAGCACCAAGGACTTATTTTCTATCAGAATGTCTACTGTATCTCACTCACATGACTATATTACTAGTAGCATCTCTAAATTCGTACTCAAATTTTACATGGAAACAGAAAATCAGAAATTTTGATTACAGAATCACAACTACTATTGGTAACTGCTAATAATCAGAAGCTTGTAAATCAACAGCTTTCTTAGTTTGATGACACAGCAGCAACCGAGCTCTCCAGCTTATCAGCTTGTCCCAGCAGAATCTCAATCTAAGCAATAGTTTAAATCAAAGGAGAGAGAATCAGAAAAGTTTGAATCAAAAAGCGGAAGGTAGTGGTCACAAGCATTTCTAATAAATGACAAGGGAATTTCTAATGACACTAAAAATTCAGAAAAAGTAAAAACCTGAGCCTTCACAATGATCCGGCCTTTCTTATCATCCTTGGTGTTGACAACAGTCGATGTGCTTATATCTAATTGCATTTCCCAAACAACAACAAAAACCATATTACATTAGACACGAGGAAAACAAGTGGTCAAATGGTGCAAAAAAGTAAAAGAAATATTCGAGTGCTTACGTTTTTGAACTGCCAGTCCGTTGCGTTTCAGAAACTCGGAAATCATGACAACAGTTGGAATAGCTGTATGAAATAAGTAAAAAAGTCAACCAGTTTTCTGAAGCCGTTCTATTACAAAAGAAAAGTTTACACACACAATACTAACAAATGGGTTTTCAGAGAGAATGTTGTGAAGACATTAAAACACGTTTTACTCTCTTTAAAGAAGATAAAAGAAATCGAAGTCAGGAAAGGAAGAAGAAATCCAAGTTACCAAACTGATTTTTTTTCATTGTCTTTGAGGAACTAGGAGTTGAAAAAGAAGAAAAACATGTAAATATGAAGACAAGAAAAAAGAAGAAGAAGAAGAAGAAGAACAGTCAAGAACTTGTACCCATGCCCAGAGCAGTGAGTTCAACATCATAGTACTGCCTCATGTACTTCTGCAACAAAGATAGATAATCACATTAGTAACAGAATATATAAAGACAGCCAATATCAATCAAACAAGATTAAGAAACCATTTTCTTGGAATGAATAAGAAACTACAACCAAGAGATCTAAAGTATCAACTTTCCATCGTATATCAGAAAAAGAGATAAAGATCAAGAAAACAAATTCACACAAGTTTTCCAAGTTAAGATTACAACCCAGAACGATGAAACAAGATTACAATATTCGATTTCGAAGAATACGAAGAATTACAACCAACAGATCTCACGTTTTGCAAAATTATGAATAGGAGAGTAAACTAGAATCTCGGTAATTCAAGAAAATCAGAACTTCAAACAGCAAAAAGGGAAAATAAAAAAAGAAACTCCAGGAACTTCTTGAGTTGCTCAGAATCGAACCAAAAACAGAAAAATCTGAAAATCCTAATAAAGGAACTAAAAACCCCGAGAACTTTCTCATAAATTAATTGCAAGTTCAAGATTAAGTAAAGATTAACACTGACAGAAATCACATAAAGAAAACGTCAAATCTCACCAAGAAAGGAAGACATTTCGAGAACGTATTAGGCGAAAAGCACAAAAACCAAAATCCTAAGCACTCATTTCCTTTCCCGTGGCCTCTCACCAGCCAAACAAAACGAAACATGCAGATGACCCAAGAAATTCGAACAAAACAACGAGAAAAAACCAAAAATACCCTAACGACTTATATTTCTCCTTCCCCGTCGTTTCTCACAGGTCCAATCCCCAAAAACATCAAGAAAATCGAACAAAGAAACGGGAAAGACGAAGAGAGAGAATCAGTATACCTTGGCGAGATTGATGTAGAAGAAAAGCGGCTTCTTGGACTTGGAGACCTGAATCCGGATCTTGCCCTTGTTGGCGAGTTCTTGTTCGGAGGAGACGTCGGAGCCCGTCTTGGAACTCTCGCCGGCATTGCTGCTGCTTCCAGTACTTCCGACCTCGGTGGTGTTGCTTGGAACTTCCACCTTGGCCTCAGAGCCCTCCGAAACAAGCACATTGTTCACAACCTCCATTGCAGAGAATTCTCTCTCCTCTCTCTCTCTCTCTCTAAAGATCGTCTAGTGCGAGAAAATCTTGATCGCAAAAGCTTTGAGTGTGCGAGTTTGGAAGCCCTGGTAGTGGAGTGGGGGGGTTTATATAGGTTCCTTCCGTAGCCGATTTTCGAATGAGGGGGTAACACGTGGCTGTTTCTTATTGGATCCAAGATTTTGGCGGTTATTAGCTAATGGTCTCGTTAGGCAAGTTGTAATAAGCAGTTGCTTCTTTTTCTACAAGAGTATTAGGCAGTTGAACTCCATGAAATGACGGGTTTGCCCTCGAATGGTTCTGTTTTGGCTGACAAATATAATTGGCAATTCAGTAACTGAACTCTTGAGAATGGGAAAAAAATTACAAAGCAGCAACGAAATTATTACTGAAAAAAACCAAACACACAAATTATAGAGAATCAGAGGAAAAGCTTTCAGCTGAAAAAATATGAAAAAATTTTCACAGCCTACGTACACATTGAGTAAAATCACTACCAGTAGGGATGCTAAAAAAAAAAAGGAAAAAGTGAGCAAAATTGTTAAAACAAAAAAAAAATGATCATATAGTGTTTGAAAATCAAGTTGAAATTCAAATGTTGTAACACTGAGAGCTTTACACTATAATAAACTTTTTATTTTTCATTGTAATATATAAGAGTTTTACACTGCAACAATTAAAACTTATTAGTTTCAACTAAGTTGTCAAACAAAGCTACAGTGATAACGTAATGAATTTTACATGCTCTAAACATTTTTATACTCAAAAAATATTTGCACACCTTTTCTTTTCAAAATTTCTTTAAAACCTAAGTCTTGATATCTACATCAATACCTATATTTTCATCTTTGATTTGCTCAATTTTCAAAATCATTTCTATTGAGCAACTTTGTATTGAAAACATAAGATATGGAGTCGTAATTGCCTTAAAATAAAAAAAACAAACATTAATAAGTTGTAGTTAAAGTTAACGCTATTAGCGGTGCTCTCTGCGGGAGGGCCTTGAAGTTTGCCGCTTCGGATGTGCAGGGTTATTTGGTGACTAAAACTCATGGAGGATCTCATCAGACATTGGCATTCTTTAGCGATCATCGAGGAGGAGGGTGAAATTGTTGGAGTGGATGATGACACTTTGGAGGAGTCTACTCGAGAGATAAAAAATGGGGGATTATGGGGAACGTTTTGACTAGAAAAACCTACTGTAAAGGAGCATTCTGGTTGGCTATTTTGAGAATGTGGAAGGTGGTGGGGGATTTCTCTATCCGATACTCAATGATGTTTCTCTCTTTTTGTTCGGAGAAGAAAATGAAAGACGTCGGATTATGGAGATACAGCTGTGGGTTTTCGATAAATCTCTTATCATTGTAAAAGAGATTAATGGGACAACGTTGCTGATTGGGGGATGGTGTTTTACTCCTTTGTGGATACAGGCACATAATTTCGCTCTCAAAGGGATCTTGGAGAAGGTAGGCTTGTTGACCGGAATGCTACTAGGGTTACCATGAAAGTCTGGAAGGATAAAGAAGGCTAGGTCTCTGACAGTTTTCTACGTATTAGGTTTATGATTGATGTTTCTAAACCACTTTGACGGGTTGCGTCGGTTCGTCTTTGATCTAAGGGTCTGACTTTTTGATCGGAGTTGAAGTATGAGCAAATTCCTGATTTTTACTATGTGTGTGGCCGGCTTGGACATTTGGTGAATGATTGCTTGGATCTGAGAGCAGAGTCTTAGATGGAGACTAAGACTTTGCAATATGGGGCTTGGCCCCGAGCTCCAGAATTCCCTCATCCCACTGGGGCAAAGGCGATCATAAATTTTCTCTATGCTCTCATAACCGAGATGACGGTGGTGCTCCTCCGAGCAGTGGAAAGGCACGACCAACTTCAGGCAACGTTGAGGTTAAAGCACGTGATTTTATCTCCCTATGATTCTAGGGCAGATTCGGTGGCCATGTTTCCCGATTGGTGTTGGATAGTTACAAATTTTGAATTTGGAAAGTTGAATTTTGAGTTGGATTAGGCCGGTAAGTTATTAGGGCCAGCTATCAAATCTACGACTGCCACAACCGATTCCCATGCTGTACGCGATAGCCATCTGCCCATTAATGGCAATTCAGGTAATTTTGTTGAACATGACCATGCAAAAATATATAAGGAGCATATCTTTTCTCGGCATGTTTCTTTGGTTCCTGTTGGGGACGAGAATATGCAGCGATCTAAGATGAATAATAACCTTGAAGGTGCGTCTTCTTTTGTATTCTCGACTGGTTTGAAAACAGGTAATACTTTATCTTAGAAACCTGTTAAGAAAAGTGGGGCAAAGAATCTTGCTATTGGTGGTTCTGAGGAGGGTAAGAAAGGTTTTTCTAAGAGGAAAGTTGTTGAAGATAATGAAGTTATTGGGGATAGGAAGAGGATGGTTTTGGAACAATGAGTCTCATTGTCTAGAACGCTTGTGGTTTGGGGAATCCACAGGCGTTCGACAAACTCTAATTGATGGTCCGGAATTTTTCCCCATGTTTGCTTTTCATCTCGGAGTTCAAGCTCTATGGAAGGGTAGCAAGTGTTGTGAAGGAGAGGTTGGGTTTTGAAGCTAGAACGCATGTATATTGCTTGGGATGAGGTAGAGGCTTATCTCCTTGTGACACCTAAGCATGTCTAGTGCATTAAGTATACAATAATTAAAGATTATATTAAGTAATTTATGAACAATTTTGTAAGCTAAAATTTTGTACTAAAAAATTTGTTAAGAATTTAAGGAGTAATTTTGATGTTACGAGGATTATTGGTTAAATCCGATTTTTACGAAAAAATTCATAAAAGTAAAAATAAGATTTTTAAGGTTTAAAAAAAATCATACGCTAGTCTTAGACAAGGAATGAATGATATGAAAATAAATTGGAAAGCCTAATTGTTGTAGAGTATATCACTACAAATTTTAAGACAGAAATATAGTATAAGAAATACATAGTATGAAAATTATGTAGTATGATAAAATACAATATAAGGATTACACTGATCAAGTTATACAGTATAAGACTTATAATGGTAAAATTAAGCAGGTATAAAAATTATGCTGCATAAAGTTATATAGTATAGAAATTATACTGCATAAAATAATGCAATATAGAAATTAGACTGTGTAAAGCTAAGCAATATAGGAATTATACTTTCAAGATGATATGGAAGCTTATGGACCATGAAACATAGTATAGGAAAGAATACTAGCAGTATGAGAAATATATCAGTAGTATATGAAAAATACTATTAGTATAAATTTGGATTGTCAAAAAGATGATTATAGGACCCACCTAGATGTCACTGGTAAGGCGGACAAAAAGCCACATCCTCCCCTTATGAAGATCCAATTTTAGGTCTCAATTTTGGACAAAATATTATTCACTTTAGTCATTGTGAAGTCAACACAAGGCTTAGCTGTCCATTTGAAAACTTGGAACCAAAACAAGCTATTTTTCTCCTCCAAGAAAACGGCAGCCCTCCTTTAAGTTCTCCAAATATTTTTTTTTCCAAGATTAAACCTCAAATCAAGCTTAAACTCAAGATTCAAGAATACTAGTTCAAGAACAAGTATTTTTTGAGGTAAAAATCTTGAGTTTTTCCTAATGGAATTTTGTGTTTTTCTTGAGTTTTTGATGGTTTTAATGGAGTTTTTGCCATGAATCATGTAAAAGAAGTTGGCCAAACTCATGCCTTTTGTAGAGAATCACCAAGCTTGCAAAATTGTGGGTAAAAAGCTTAAACCTTTTTTACTTTTAGGTTGTCATTTTTTATGGAAGTCTGACTTGTATTTGTTATGGACTATGACATATAAAATAAACTTTATGGTATGATTATGATGTGAGATATATGTATGATGATGATGAAATATGTCTTAAAACTAAGGTTTAAGATTTTAAAGGAAAAGTTTCATAAACTTTGATTTTAAACAAAGTTTGAATAGTTTTCAATGAATGAAATTTTGACATCCTTAGAGGATGATTTACTGTCTGAGTTGAACATAAAATTTGCCCAAAATAGTAAGGGTAACAATTTTTGTGAACAAAGTTTTGTAAAATTCTAAAAGGACTAAATTGAAAAAAAATTCAAACTCGGTAGTTTTGAAAAACAGCCAAAAACTCCATTGTGAAATTGGAATTTTAGGAAAGTTAAAACATAAAAGTTATAGAACTCATTGAAGCTATAAAACAAAGCGAATGGTTTGCCAAAATTCTACATAGTTTGTGAGTTATGAATTTTACGAGATTTTAAGCCCAAGATTTTGTAAAATAAGAAAATGTTATGAAATGGTTTTGATTAAGCCAAAGGGTTTAAGGAAATTCTAATCCTTTAGAAAACTAGATGTTTTGGTATAAAATGATAATTTTTGGTTTTTGGGACAAAAATATAAAGATTTTTTGTGTTTCGGACCAAAATCATAAAGCCATATGAAATTGGATTTGACTAAGAAAATGTTGGTTTTATGTACTACTATGCACAGTGAGTAACCACAAATTTCAAGTTTGAAAGGATTAAGAGTTTTTATCAAAAAAAGAAAGAAAAACACGCCAAGGGCGTATTATAAAGATTTTTAAGTTTCGGGTCAAAACTGTCAAGTTTTGGTAAAACAGATTTTATCAAAAGAAAAATTGTTGTTTTGTTTATCATAATTTTATAAGAAGTAATGAAATGTAATTATTGTTTAAAATAGGTTCTGAAAGTTTTCTAAGACTCGTCAAGGATAAAATTGTCATTTTTTATAAAAAAGCCAAAACGGACTCCAAAACGCTCAAATTAGGAAAATGCCGCTAAGCGGGAATTTTTTCATAACCCATAAAAATCAGGATGGTAAAGTAAAATGAGAGGTTTAATAAGTTACAAGATTTACGAAAAACCTGTTAAGGGAAAAATTGTTATTTTTTAAGAGTACAGCTAAAACGGAGCCAAGCACTCCGAATTAGCAAAACGCCCTAAGACAGAAAATGTTTCGTATTATATTAAGTAATGAAACTATCAAACGAGATGGGAAATATCGTTTAGAAATGTTCAAGTTAAGTAAAGGAAAGGTATATCGAAAGTTACAAAGTTAAGTATAAGGAACGAACATGTTAAGCGATTAAGAGGTAACCGATAGGAAATAAAGCTAAGAAAGAAAAAAGCAATGAGCAGTTAATCTTTAAGTTCATTATCAATCAAGTATATTGATAATACGAAAGATTAACTAATAGTCAGGTGTCATTTGAAATAAGAAACAAAAGCCGATTAATAAAAGGAAAAAGGAATGAAATAGAAAGGCTAGAACTAAATCCAGGTAAGTCTCAAACCTCACCTATGGCATGAAAAAAATGATTTTTAAATGTTATATATGTTTGAAATATGTTTTGCATTTTTGGTGCATTAAGTTTTAAAGATCAAGTTGAAGACTTGTAATGTATTTACATATTGTTGTACTTAAAATATGTTTGCATTTGTTATGCATACTACTTTAAAAGTTCAAGTTATATATTAGCATTTGATATGCTCACTAAAGATACAAGAAGATAAATCAAACAAATTAATTAAGTATCGTACCAGCCTCCTTAATATAAGGTATATAAGTTATACTAAAGTTATGATCTCGTTGTTTGATGGTCTTAAGTCCTCCACAAAGGAAACATCATGTTATGTTAAAGTCATGATCTTGTGGTTGATAATGTTGGTACGAGCACTAAAATGTGCAAAATAAAGTAAGATAAGAATGATGATAAAAGTTCACGTAAGTTATGGATAATCATAGAAAGTTCATAAAAAGATGTTCATAAATGAGTACAAATGGAATCATGTATAATGACCTTGCTTTCATTCTTTTCCATGATACGTTTATGAGATATGTTTATGAAAAAGTTTTTTAAGAATTGTTTTACAAGAAATGTTCATGAAGAACATTTTATGGAAAATGTTTTCAAGAACAAGTTTATGAAGAAAGTTTTATAAGAAAATTTTCAAAGTAATAATTAAGTAGAAAGTTTTATGACTATTGATTTGTAAGATTATGTTTGAACTTACTGAGCGAAAGCTCATTATAAGTTCTTTTATATTGTAGGTAGTTCTACAGAAGACTCGTATGATTGGTTGAAGAGCTCGGTGTTGCGGTGGGTAGATACGATGATCGGGTATAAATACCACTATAGTTTGTTTCTACTACTCAAAGAAAAAGTTTCCCTCTATTTGAAATATTGTTTTAAAAGTTTTTAAAAAATCAATGTTTAAGCAATTGTTTTATTAAAAGAATGTCATGAAAAAACATTTTAAAAGATATATTTTACGAAAAGTTTTGAATAATCGTAAAGTTAAGTTTTAAGTTATGTTTTAGTTTATATTGCAACAGATTCAAATATGTTTTAAAATTTGTTAAAGGAAAAAAATTATTTGATATTTTTCTTACTTAAAAGTAAGATTAAGTTAAAAAAATGTTTAAACAAGTTAAGTGATAGCTTAAATAGAAAGTTCCTCGTACCTGTTATGGTAAAAGGAGTGGGAGGCTACTGTGAAGAGTTTTTTCTCGGTACCACATTGACTCCTTTGTAAAGTCGCTGGATGGTTTAGAAAGAAGATTCACGGGCTTCTATGGATATCCCGAAAAGCACAATGACGTCATTTATGGGATTCCTTCGTCATTTGCAGGGGTTATATACTCTTCTTTGGTTAGGTGTGGGCGAATTCAATGAGGCATTACATTTATTGGAATGGTAAAAAGGTCGAGAAATTGAAGATAGTAGCGTGAGGCGGTTTAAAGAAATGCTAGATGACTCTGATTTAATGGACTTGGGTTTCCAAGGTGCTTTACTAACATGGAGTAATCTCCAAGATCCTCTGAACTATATTCCCGGGTGTTCTATAGAGATTTTTTTGGCTCGGATCATCGAGCTCCCCATCTCGTGCTCTCTTTTGATCATAACAAGGTCGCTTTCAACAATGGGGGAGCTAGACGTTTCACTTTTGAACCAATGTGGCGTACTAAAGAGGAGTAAGGTGGTGACAGAAATACCAAATACTTCCATTCTAAGGCATCCCAGAAGAGAAGTAAAAACCATACTGGTTGGATTTCTAAACAAGAAGCGACTGTAATGGAGCTCAAAAATTATTTT
This sequence comes from Artocarpus heterophyllus, assembly GCA_025403435.1. Lineage (NCBI taxonomy): Eukaryota > Viridiplantae > Streptophyta > Magnoliopsida > Rosales > Moraceae > Artocarpus > Artocarpus heterophyllus. The sequence continues at coordinate 8,305,492 of CM046341.1, forward strand.
AATGACATTTTCTCAACTTCACTTTTGGAAAAAGAAGCTTTAGATGCGGTTCTTGATTGTGTTGATTGCAGAGTTACTCCGACTATGGCTGAAGATCATACTGCTCATCCCTATCGAGGGATAAAGCAAGGGTGCCTGTTATTTCTCTATCTTTTGTTGCTTTGTGCTAAAGGTTTCTCGGCCTTACTTTGGAAAGTTAAAAAGGATGGTCTTTTAACTAGAGTTGCCCGCGCCAGCCTGCCAGGAGAGCTCCTAAAATTAGCCATCTCTCGTTTGTTGACGATAGCATTCTCTTTGCGAGAGCAGATGAAGGTAATTATAGAGCTATCAAAGAAGTCTTAGAGAAGTACGAGAGAGTTTCTGGCCAAGTCATCAACTTACAAAAATCTGTCATGAATTTTAGCCCGAATTTGGGGATTGATCAGATGGGCAATTTGTGTGCTATGTTGAGTCTTTCTCACAATGATGGCCATGATGTTTATTTGGGGATGCCTTCCTTTGTGGGTCGAGATAAGAAGAAGATTTTCAGGATTTTTCGGGAGAAAGTGTGGAAGAAACTTAAAATGTGGAAAAGAAAAATGTTTTCGATAGGTGATAGAGAAGTTTTGATAAAGGCAGAGGTCCAAACTACCTCTACTTATGCCATGTGTTTTTAAAATTCCTTATTCCATTTGTAAGGATCTCTGATCACTTATAACTTGTTTTTAGTGGGGAGGTAACGAGAAGGATCGAAAAATACATTGGCTACGGTGGGAAAAACTTTGTCGACGGAAGGCTTTAGGTGGTATAGGGTCCAGAGACATGTCAGTTTTTAATAGATCGCTTGCTGCTAAACAAAGTTGGAGAATTCTCAATCATCCGTCATCACTTATGGCTCGGGTTTTGTAAGCAAAGTACTATCCCCTTCTATGTATGGCAGAGTATTTTATGGGGGCCGGAAGCTCATCCTTAGAGGGGTGCTTTGGAGGATCGGCAATGGGGAGAATGTTCGTGTTTTTCAGGATCCTTGGCTTCCTCGGCCATTGCTATTTAAGCCTATTACTCAGCCTACACCGGAAGTAGTGGAGTGGCAGTTCTTTGGTCTCATTTCAACGGTTTGTTGGGATTGGAATATTATTAATGAGGTTTCTGGTCGGTGGATAGAGAAGTCATTTGTAGAATCCCTCTAAGCTCTAGAAGACTAGAGGATTGTTGGATTTGACACTTTAGCGTCGATGGCCTATATACGGAAAAATCAAGATACCGGGTTGAAATGGACGAGAAGTTCAGAGCCTCTACTTCTGGAGAAGGGCCCGATAAAGTGTGGTGAAATAAACTGTGGAACGCTAGGGTCCCTAGCAAGGTTCGGATTCATTTGTGGAGAGCTTTTGAACCTTTATCTAAGCAGGGGTTAAAGCTGGGTCCTTCCGCCCATTGTGTCAGGAAGAAATCAAAACTGTCCATCACATCTTATGGTCCCGTTGTAAAGTGCAAGAGATTTGGCAATCTTCAGCGCTTTGGTCATCTCTCTCTAGTTTTAACAGTGGACCTTTTGTTGCACTTTGTATTCATGTTGCCAAACATTGTAACAAGCTGGACTTTGGTGTGGTGGTGGTTCAATGGACTGGGTGGCTATTAGGGGAGTATACTTCTTGTTATGGGATTGATCAGAAACTGATCAAGTCTCCTAGATCGCTACAATCTATTTGGCAACCCCCACAGAAAGGTTTTGTGAAAATCAGCGTCGACGCTGCTGTTAATCTGGCCTTGAATTTCATAGGCGTTGGTGTGGTCACTAGAGATGAGACGGGCACCTTGTTCATGCATTTGCAAGGACAATTCAAGGTAACTTTACCCCTTTTATTGAAGTGTGCCTAGCAGCCAGCGAAGGTGTTTCTTTTGCTACTTTCTGTTGTTTTTCGAACTGGATCTTGGAAATGGACGCTCAAAGGGTGGTATACAGTATCAAGTCGTCTTCTTACTTGGCACCAGAATTTTCTATCGTTGCAGATCTTTGAGACATAGCTGCAGATCTTCGAGACTATGTCTCTCAAGCTTGTCGTGGCAGTGTTTGCTACGTCCCCTGAGGGAAATGGTGTAGCCCATGCGTTGGCTAAGTTTGCTATTACTAGTTCTACTGGCTATGTATGGTTTGATTCTGTGCCTTTGTTTCTCAGTTCTTATGCAAAGATGGATATTGATCGCTTAGTTGAATAAATTCAAGTTTCCTTTCAAAATAAATTGCCTCAGTATATTATTTATGCGACATATGGAAGAGGTGAACAGTTGTAAATATTATTTTGAAGTTGTCACGGTATCTTTAGAGTATTTGAGAAGTCAGTTAGAACTGAAAGTAATGTAGCATGTGAGAGCTTTATACTGTAGCATATTTTTGCTTTACTTTATAGCATACGAGAAATTTATATTATTTAAGTTAAAACTAATGAGTTAAAACTGAGTTTTTCAAACACCACGTAAAGTTGTTTGGTTGTAAATAGGTTTGGTCCTTTGAATTGGATCGATGTGTTTGTTGTTTCGTTTGTTATGGATTTGAATTTGTGTGAGTTTGGAACTCAAGACTATTGGCTTGCCTTGGATTTGCACTTGTATGGCTCTGGATTGTTGGTATGCTGTAGATTTCGACTTTGGGATTGTCGATGATTTGGTTGGATAATTGTCTCTCTTATTGGTCACTTTTGTGTAAAACTTATTGCTATATTGTTGTGTTTACATTTGATTGCGACTTTGGGATTGTTGATGATTTGGTTGGATAACTTTGTAGCTTAGTTGGTTTTTTCATTATTGGAACTTGGATAGCGTTGATAAAATTAGTCCTTTTATTTTAATCTAATGTAAATTCAAGTTAGGAAATGGAAGTTTAGGTTATTCATTGAAAAAAAAAAAAAAAGGGTCAACAAACTAGGACTGTTATGAAATTAGCAGGCCCAAAAGGTCAAGAAAATCCAGTAGTAAAACGGGCTTGAGTAATCACTTAGAATACTAAAAGAAAAGTGTAAGATTACCAACCTTAAAAGGCCATCAAAGAAATCGAATGGAACCGATTGACTGAAACTAGCCAATAAGTCATTCAATGTAGCTCGGACGTAGCCATGTTTGGTTGTTCATCAATTCTAAAGAATCTTGGAACTAATATATCGGTTTCGTTTATACGAGTGGTAAAAAACCAACCAAACTAGACCGAATTGAGAAAAAACTATACCATCGTCCAAAAGAAAAAATTTTCAAGATACAACGACCAGAACATTTTTAGTTATCCATCAATTCCAACTGAGAGTCAAGTTTCTTGAAGACCTCTTCTATTAAAAAAAAGTAAAGGTTCCTCAAGGCACTATTGTGTTTTCACAATATTAATAATTAAATACTAATAAAAGAGGATGATGCTTAAATCATAGTCTTGTTTTCATCACTTTGTTAGGTTGTACTTAAAATGGATTTAAAGGTAAAGTTCTAGGTGTAAAGTAAAGCACAACATTCCTTCCACTATTCTTCTTAGCCAAAAGTAGGCAAAAAATTCTTTCGAATGGATATTATAGGCGGCAAAAGTAGACAACAAGACTATATGGGTTGTTGTTTTCAGACGGCACCAAAGAACTTCACAAATGACATATAGTCTTGATATTATTTTTTTGTTGCTTCCCTATTACTTCAATAACTACCACCAAACATTATTATGGTGGTCAACAACACACGGTAATAATTTATTATAATTGTTAAATAATCCGACATGTCAATAAAAAAACTAAAAAAAAAAAAGAAGCAAAACTAGTGTTATTTGATAAAATACTTCTTTTAGTACTATGTGAAAGTTAACCCTAACACTAGGGTAATGGCTTCTTCATTTGTTCTTCAATTATATAGAGGATAAGTACTTTTTCTTTTCATCCTCGTTTGCTAGAATTTTGTAGAGAGTATAGTAAATTCAGTCTCTTAATATGTTTCAAAATTTTGTGTTAAAACTCATGAAAGCTCATAGTAAGTTCATATGGTTTTTGGGTATGTACTTTTTTTAATTAAAATTTTAATATGTCAAAAGGATAAAAAGATTAGTTTGAGACAATTTAATTGATCAAAAACATTTTTAACTTTTTAAAGGGCAGAGCAAGACGAAAATGGAATTTAGTTTGCATTATGGAGATTGAAAATGAGTCCAATGACTATGGACAAATTAAAACTATAAAAAAGAATCTATATATGTGGTTGCAGGCATAGTCTGACAGTAAACTACATGAAGAGTTAAAATTCCTTTACATTTAAAAGTTCAAAAAAAAAAAAAGAATCTATATATTTTTATTGCAAGTGGCAACCTTACTAGGCTCAACTTTGTTATCATAATCGCACAAAAGAATTATGCTATTCATTATAATTAATTAATATAAAAAAATGCTTTCCCCTATATTGATCAGACTTTAACTTAAAGTGCTCTTTAGATATTTTTGTATGCCTTTAATAACTAGATATTTAATTTATGATATTTTGGTTCTCTTTTTCAACATTTCTTTTTCTTTGAGGCTACAACAATTGATGTCAAACACAACCTCACTTTATATACTTAAGCTAAGAAATCACCATGATCAAATTTAGGCCTAATAAGAAAAAATACATATTATTGTTAACTTTAGAGGCTCACATTTCTTTTAATAAATATTGATCGTAACTATATTATATTTGTCATCAAATAACTGAAAAATTGGATAGATCAACAATGCTTTTGTAACGTCCCGAAATTTATTTAGTGTTAATGTAATGTAAATGGTGGATTAGTGTGCCATAATTAACGTTTTAACATTTATTAGATTATTTGGTTGGATTTTGAATTTTTGGTTGTTTTGTTAAATTGATGTGTTCAAATGATTTCTTATTGTTTTAAAATGATGTTTTGAGTTTTAAAACACCACAATTTGTAAAATGTTAAAAATACTCCGTTTTTGCAAAACCGTGGGCGGCACATGGTTTTCGCACAGTAAAACCGCCCATCGATTTTCTCTATTTATTCCCTTTCTCTCACTCTCTCTCCTCACTCTCACGCGTCTCCCTCTCTCTTCTCTCATCTCTCTCGGCAGCCCCTCTCTCTCTACATCTCTCTCTCAAATTTTTGAAACCACATTCGAATCCAAGCTTCGGAACAGCAAGGAGGAAGCTCGGGGACGTGATTCGGCAACCGAGAACGCGGATTGAAGCTTCAATTCGAGGTTAGATTTGAAATTTCTAAACTTTTTACAAAATTTTCAATTTTGTGTGTTTTTGAAATCTAAGTTTGTTTTAGCTTAGAAAACCGTGGATTTGTGTTAAATGAACTTAGAACAACTAGAATCTAAGCTTAGATTGAAGAAAAACGGATTGGATTCAAGATTTTTCATTTTTCTCCTCTTTTTCTCATTTTCGGATTTTTGAGGATTTTGAGTTTAAATGTTGTTTAAATGATTCCAAACATGTTCTAGAATGTTTTTCTATCAACTATAGTTGTTTTTCATGCCTGGGATTTGAGAAAAACAAGTCAGAAACAAGATTTGGATTTTAGGGATCGAGAAACCCGTGGCTGGGATTTCTGGGTTTTCCCAGTTCGGCAGGCCGAAGTTCATGTTCGGCAGGCCGGAGTGATGATCGGCAGGCCGGTGTTCTTCCGACCGGCAGGCCGAATCTGGGGAAATGTTCGGCAGGCCGAGCCTTGTTTTCGGCAGGCCGAATTGTGCAGTTCGGCAGGCCGAAGCAGGGCGTCCGACAGGCCGACCGAGGCATGGAAAATTTTGTGATTTTTACCCGTTTTCACTGTTTTGAACCCTGATTTAAATCTCAACCTTATAGGATGATTTTAAAGGTACAAATGGCACACTAGGACATCATGAAGTGATTTAGTAACATAGAATGTCTCAAACTAGATATTGATTGACTTAGTTGGTATCTAGGATCGTTCGTGGTTCCGTGGAGCTAACGTATAGCGGACCGGGATTACGGTGTGGGGTACCGGCACGAGTATTGAGGTAGGACTTCTATCCTGTTTCTTTGGTAGCCTGGTTTTGAAATGATTTGGCTTTAAAAAGGATTTCTATCAAAATGTTTTCAACGGTTGTTTGAAAATGGATTTATCGGTTATATTTTAATATACCGTGATTATGAAATGAATTTCATAATGAATGTAATTGACAACACTCAGTAATTGGGTTTTGAATGATAATGATAATAAACACATGGGCATGATGCCATATCAGAGATCGGGTCGTGTAGCGATCGACCTTAGGGGCAGGTCCCGAAACCCAGCTGGGCCACTACGGTGGTGATATCATGGTTTGCCTAGGTAAAAGTAAACTGGTGTTTTGATTTGATGAGTAGACTGTTTTGTGTCAGAACGGTTCTACTCAATTTGTTTATTTATTTATTCAAGTTCCCTTTTTGTATAACTCCTGATAATGTTATGTTTCTTTGCATTAAATTATTTTATAAAACATAGTCCTACTGAGCCTTTCGCTCACGTTTTATCTGTTTTAAATTCCCCCCTCTAGGTGGTTTCCCATTTAGGTTTGGAGAAGATTCTTCGGACCGAACTCAGGAGCAATAGGAGAATTTATTTACATTCTGTATTATTAATCAAGGCATGTAAGACTTAACTTTATTTATACTTGGACTGTAATTGTATTTATGATATTGTCAGAACCATGTGTGTGCACAAGTTGTGGGTTGTGAAACCCATATTCGCGGTTTTTATTTAATTATTATTATTTGCTTAATATTTATAAATTCTTTTATAAAATGTGGTGGAAAATCTTCTTAATTTTTATTTAATTTGATTCTCAAACTCTTGATTTTTAATTAAATTCTCTTTTAATTAATCTAAATATTCCACCACGTCACCTCCCGTACTTCGGGGCGTGACAGAATGGTATCAGAGCTCAAGGTTATGAACCTTGGGAATTGTGCACACATAGGTTTGACAATGAAATACCTCTGACAGTCCAAATTTTATTTTCAGAAGTGAGAGAATGGCACCTAGACGTCGTTCGACTGCTGACGCCGAGTTTGGAAATGATGAGAGCATGATGAGGTCTATGTTTGCGGCTTTTCGGCAGATCGCAGCCAGGGCTAGACCGGAAGACTCCAGTGTTGGTAGTCGGCATGCTTTCTTTAAGGAATTTCGGCGGGCGTCTATTCCGACTTTTGATGGCAATGGGGATCCGCAGTTAGCAGAGTATTGGTTGGATTCGATCTTGAAGCATCTGGATACTCTTGGTGTGCCTGAGGAGTATCGTGTGGAGTTTGCGGCGTATAAGCTCGAGGGTGGCGCCAACACCTGGTGGAAACAAACTAAGCGTCTGGAGTGCGGTGACGATATTGGTTGGGACAAGTTCGAGGATCTGTTCTATGATCGGTATTTTCCGCAAGGATATAGAGATCAGAAGGCAGCTGAGTTTTATAGATTGCAGCAGGGTGATCTATCAGTTCGGGAGTATGAGGCAAAGTTTAACGAGTTGGCTAGGTTTGCTCCATCAGCTGTGGCATCGGAGCGTGAGAAGTGCATCAAGTTCTAGGAAGGACTCAAGGCTCCTATTCGACGGCAGTTGGTTGCTCTAAGGCTTAGGGGTTTCGGAGAGCTTGTGTCGTCGGCGATCTCCGTGGAGAATGATTACGTGCAATATTGTGAGGACCGAGCCAAGGCTTCAGGAGGACCGCAGAGGAGTGGCAGGAAGAGCATTAGTAGTCGTCCAGCTCCGGGGAAAGGCAAGCAAGGCGGTGCGACCAGTGGCAGCAACAGTTCATCTAGCAGCGGGCGCAGCAATCCCTACAGCTTTCATTGTCATTTCTGTCAGCAGCCCGGACACATCAAGAGGAATTGCCCGATCAGGAGTGCTCGTCTTGGATCGCAGACCGGGGAGGATGCCAGTCGTTCATCTCAGCCTCAGCCTCAGACCCTACCTCCGCCTCCGCAGTACCCGCAGTTGCAATATCCGCAGTTTTCTCCTCAGCAATTCTCACATCCGGCACGGGGGCAGCAGCCGCAGTATTTTCAGCGCAGTGTTCCTCAGTATAGAGTGCCGAGTATAGGTAGTGTGCAGTCATCTCCATCTCAGCAGTATCGGCCGAGTAATCCAGGACCCAGCAATGTCGGTAGAGGAAAAGGGAAAGCGCCAATGCAGGTTCATGCAATGGCATCTGGAGGGTTAGATTCTCAGACTGGTAACGCGGTTGTCGATGGTATGATTTTGGTTTCCAGATCTCTAGCTCGCGTTTTATTTGATACCGGTGCCTCTCATTCTCTCATTTCGAGTTCTTTTGTACATGCCTTGGGATTAGAAGTAGAAGGGTTTAATGAACCCCTAGTCATAACTTCTCCCTTGGGGCGGGTGTGTGTAAATTGTATGTGTAAATCTTGTAAAATAAAGATTGGGGATGAGATTTTGAAAAGTGATTTGATTGTACTCCCCATGAGTTCCTATGATGTGATTTTAGGGATGGACTGGTTGTCCAGGTATAGTGCAGTTGTGGACTGCCAACTTAGAAAAGTGACCCTAATGTCTGATAGGGGGACGGTAATCACTTACCAGGGTGGTGGTGATTGGCTAATGAGTGAGCGCCTTATAAAGTCGTGTTTAGGAGGGCGAATGAATCTAAGTTGTTGTACTTTTCTTGCCAACCTAGATTGCGAGCCCTATGTTTCAAGTAGTAGTGCAGTGATTCTGGTGGTTGATGAGTTCGAGGATGTCTTCCCCGACGAGTTATCAGGGTTACCACCGCATCGGGAGATTGAGTTCGGTATCGAGTTGTTTCCAGGGACATCACCGATTTTTATGGCACCTTATCGGATGGCGCCGGCAGAAATGAAGGAATTGAGAAAGCAACTTCAGGAGCTTGCTGATAAAGGATATATTCGGAATAGCACATCTCCGTGGGGAGCACCAGTTTTTTTCGCTAAAAAGCACGATGGGACTCTCAGGTTATGTGTGGATTATCGGCAGCTGAATCGTGTTACGGTGAAGAACAAGTATCCCTTGCCTAGGATTGATGAGCTATTTGATCAGTTGGGAGGTTCGCGATACTTCTCGAAGATTGATTTGCGTTCAGGTTATCATCAGCTCAGGATCAAGGAAGAGGATATTTCCAAGACAGTTTTTAGGACTCGGTATGGGCACTTCGAGTTTCTGGTTATGTCTTTCGGGTTGACGAATGCTCCAGCAGCTTTTATGGATTTGATGAACAGGATATTTAGGCCGTATCTGGATCAGTTTGTGATCGTGTTCATCGATGATATTCTTGTGTATTCTAAGACTTGGGAGGAGCATGAGCAGCATCTTCGGATCGTGCTTCAGACTCTGCGGGAGCACCAGTTGTATGCTAAGAGGGAAAAATGTGAGTTCTGGTTGACTGAGGTCAAATTTTTGGGTCATGTCATCTCGGAGCATGGTATTTCAGTGGATCCGTCCAAGATTGAAGCTATATTGGAGTGGGAACGACCAAGGAATGTAGCGGAGATTTGTAGCTTCTTAGGTCTTGCTGGATATTACAGGAAATTTGTAAAGGACTTTTCGAAGATTGCAGCTCCGTTGACGAGATTGATCAAGAAAAACGTCAGGTTTGAGTGGGATGAAGACTGTGAGTCTGCTTTTCAGGAATTGAATAACCGGTTGACTTCAGCTCCAGTGTTGATTATTCCTAGTAGTGACGAGCCGTATGAGGTTTATGCTGATGCTTCAGGGCGTGGACTTGGATGCGTGTTGATGCAGCATGGGCGTGTGGTTGCGTACGGATCGAGACAGCTACGACCTCACGAGCGGAATTATCCTACTCACGATTTAGAGCTTGCAGCGGTGATTTACGCACTGAAGATTTAGAGATGTTACTTGTATGGAGCATCATTTCAGGTCTTCTCCGATCACAAGAGTTTGAGGTATTTGTTCACTCAGAGGGATCTCAATCTGAGGCAGCGCAGATGGGTGGAGTACATGGAGGATTATGATTTCGCGTTGCAGTATCATCCCGGGAAAGCTAATGTGGTAGCGGACGCGCTTAGCAGGAAGTCTTCAGGGATTCTCGCTTGTTTGATTTTTGAGGACTGGAGCAGGGATGCGACAGTGAGTGAGTATCGGCTACTGTATCGTGAAGATGGTGATCGAGTTTCGTTATATCATGTGGAAGCGACTCCAGCTCTTGTTCGGATGGTGAAGCAAGGTCAGTGGCAGGATCGACATTTGCAGGGGATTTGGTCGCGGATTCAGAACGGGGAGCAGTTCGAGGAATGGAGCGTGCATGCAGATGGATCGTTGTACTTCCGGGAGCGTCTTGCAGTTCCAGTTATCGCCGAGGTGACGAAAGCCGTTCTAGATGAAGCTCATAGGTCTCAGTTTGCTATTCATCCGGGGAGCACCAAGATGTATCGTGATTTGAAGAGGCACTATTGGTGGAGAGGCATGAAGAAAGATGTTCGAGAGTACGTGGCCAAGTGTTCGACGTGTCTCCAGGTGAAAGCTGAGCATCAGAAGCCTGCAGGTCAGCTTCAGCCGCTTCCTATTCCAGGGTGGAAATGGGAGCATGTGACGATGGATTTTCTCACAGGTTTGCCGAGGACGGAGCAGCGGCATGATGCAGTTTGGGTTGTGGTCGACAGGTTGACGAAATCGGCGCATTTCATTCCGTTTAGGTCGACGTGTTCGAGGAAGATTCTCGGGGAGTTGTATATGCAGAACATTGTGAGGTTGCATGGAGTTCCTTTGTCCATCACCTCTGATCGAGAGACCAGGTTTAATGCTAAGTACTGGAGGAGTTTTCAGGAGGCTTTGGGTACGGATTTGAACTTCAGTACGGCATTTCATCCTCAGACTGATGGGCAGTCTGAGCGGGTTATCCAGGTTCTCGAGGATATGTTGCGTGCTTGTGCGTTGGACTTCGGCGGGAATTGGAAGCAATGTTTGCATTTGGCGGAGTTCGCGTACAACAACAGTTATCAGGCGAGTATCGGTATGGCACCATTTGAGGCGTTGTATGGGCGACCGTGTCGGTCACCTGTGTGTTGGGCCGAGCTAGAAGATAGAGTTATTCTTGGGCCAGATGAGATTCGTGACAGCAACGAGAAAGTCGCGGTGATTCGGGATCGGTTGAGAGCAGCTCAGAGTCGGCAGAAGAGCTACGCAGATAGGAGACGTAGACCCTTAGAGTTCGCGGTTGGAGATTTTGTTCTCTTGAGGGTGTCACCTCGTAAGGGAACTATGCGGTTCGGAGTGAGTGGGAAGCTCGCGCCGAGGTATATCGGGCCGTTCGAGATCACTCAGCATGTTGGTGTGGTTGCTTATCGGCTTAATCTTCCGCCCGAACTTTCTCATGTGCACGATGTGTTTCATGTGTCGATGCTTAGGAAATGTCCACCTGGGCAGGATAAGATAGTATCGTTTTGCGATGTGCAGGTTCAGGAGGATACGACGTACGAAGAAGTGCCGATTCAGATTATCGACCGGAAAGTGATTAGCTTGCGTCGTCGTGAGATACCGTTGGTAAAGGTCGTGTGGCAGCATCACGGGATTGATGAAGCCACTTGGGAATTAGAGTCGAGTATGCGGGAGCTGTATCCGCATTTGTTTTGTTTTTGAGATGAGTTGTAAATTTCGAGGACGAAATTTCTTTTAGGGGTGGAGAGTTGTAACGTCCCGAAATTTATTTAGTGTTAATGTAATGTAAATGGTGGATTAGTGTGCCATAATTAACGTTTTAACATTTATTAGATTATTTGGTTGGATTTTGAATTTTTGGTTGTTTTGTTAAATTGATGTGTTCAAATGATTTCTTATTGTTTTAAAATGATGTTTTGAGTTTTAAAACACCACAATTTGTAAAATGTTAAAAATACTCCGTTTTTGCAAAACCGTGGGCGGCACATGGTTTTCGCACAGTAAAACCGCCCACCGATTTTCTCTATTTATTCCCTTTCTCTCACTCTCTCTCCTCACTCTCACGCGTCTCCCTCTCTCTTCTCTCATCTCTCTCGGCAGCCCCTCTCTCTCTACATCTCTCTCTCAAATTTTTGAAACCACATTCGAATCCAAGCTTCGGAACAGCAAGGAGGAAGCTCGGGGACGTGATTCGGCAACCGAGAACGCGGATTGAAGCTTTGATTCGAGGTTAGATTTGAAATTTCTAAACTTTTTACAAAATTTCCAATTTTGTGTGTTTTTGAAATCTAAGTTTGTTTTAGCTTAGAAAACCGTGGATTTGTGTTAAATGAACTTAGAACAACTAGAATCTAAGCTTAGATTGAAGAAAAACGGATTGGATTCAAGATTTTTCATTTTTCTCCTCTTTTTCTCATTTTCAGATTTTTGAGGATTTTGAGTTTAAATGTTGTTTAAATGATTCCAAACATGTTCTAGAATGTTTTTCTATCAACTATAGTTGTTTTTCATGCCTGGGATTTGAGAAAAACAGGTCAGAAACAAGATTTGGATTTTGGGGATCGAGAAACCCGTGGCTGGGATTTCTGGGTTTTCCCAGTTCGGCAGGCCGAAGTTCATGTTCGGCAGGCCGGTGTTCTTCCGACCGGCAGGCCGAATCTGGGGAAATGTTCGGCAAGCCGAACTGTGCAGTTCGGCAGGCCGAAGCAGGGTGTCCGGCAGGCCGACCGAGGCATGGAAAATTTTGTGATTTTTACCCGTTTTCACTGTTTTGAACCCTGATTTAAATCCCAACCTTATAGGATGATTTTAAAGGTACAAATGGCACACTAGGACATCATGAAGTGATTTAGTAACATAGAATGTCTCAAACTAGATATTGATTGACTTAGTTGGTATCTAGGATCGTTCGTGGTTCCGTGGAGCTAACGTATAGCGGACCGGGATTACGGTGTGGGGTACCGGCACGAGTATTGAGGTAGGACTTCTATCCTATTTCTTTGGTAGCCTGGTTTTGAAATGATTTGGCTTTAAAAAGGATTTCTATCAAAATGTTTTCAACGGTTGTTTGAAAATGGATTTATCGGTTATATTTTAATATACCGTGATTATGAAATGAATTTCATAATGAATGTAATTGACAACACTCGGTAATTGGGTTTTGAATGATAATGATAATAAACACATGGGCATGATGCCATATCAGAGATCGGGTCGTGTAGCGATCGACCTTGGGGGCAGGTCCCGAAACCCAGCTGGGCCACTACGGTGGTGATATCATGGTTTGCCTAGGTAAAAGTAAACTGGTGTTTTGATTTGACGAGTAGACTGTTCTGTGTCAGAACGGTTCTACTCAATTTGTTTATTTATTTATTCAAGTTCCCTTTTTGTATAACTCCTGATAATGTTATGTTTCTTTGCATTAAATTATTTTATAAAACATAGTCCTACTGAGCCTTTCGCTCACATTTTATCTGTTTTAAATTCCCCCCTCTAGGTGGTTTCCCATTTAGGTTTGGAGAAGATTCTTCGGACCGAACTCAGGAGCAATAGGAAAATTTATTTACATTCTGTATTATTAATCAAGGCATGTAAGACTTAACTTTATTTGTACTTGGACTGTAATTGTATTTATGATATTGTCAGAACCATGTGTGTGCACAAGTTGTGGGTTGTGGAACCCATATTCGCGGTTTTTATTTAATTATTATTATTTGCTTAATATTTATAAATTCTTTTATAAAATGTGGTGAAAAATCTTCTTAATTTTTATTTAATTTGATTCTCAAACTCTCGATTTTTAATTAAATTCTCTTTTAATTAATCTAAATATTCCGCCACGTCACCTCCCGTACTTCGGGGCGTGACAGCTTTCTCTTGTTTTGATGATACTTTTAAAACTCTTCTGATTTTTTGGTTTTTCCCTTTAATAAATGATACTTTAATTTTGGGTGTTTTAGTTCTATTTTCAACAATTGAAGTTTAGCACAACTTCAAAATGTATAAACTAAAGTTACACTTATTTGATCTTAACATTAATGTCAATAGACTTTAGCAGAGCTTTATTTAAAAAAGAAAAAGATTATTAACACAAACAACCCTTAAACTTTAGAGTATCTTTACTTTGTCTTCTAAACTTTAAAAATCACTATTTTATCTTTAAATTTTTAAAAATCTTCACTTTATTCCTTTAATTTTAAAATGATTATTTTACCTTTAAACTTTCAAAACTTATTGTATTTTGTCTCTTATATTTTTTTATTCAAATAGGAAATTACGCCAAATCTCGCCGGACAAGCACAAGGACCTTAAACAAGAGGGAAATGGGATATGATGGTCACCGCAAGTAGACCAATCATGTCCGTTGGCACGTACATTAATCTCCTAATGTGGGACCCTCTACATACCATCCACTTGGGTTTGAATATTCAAATTCATTTTCAAGGTCGTGATGTATGGACAGGTGGGTCCCACACTCCTCCAAAAATTGGACCCACATTCTTTCTTATTATATGCCTTAGCTGCTACTCTTTCTCCTACTCCACTCGGCAGAAGCTCTTCTCCAACCAAACAAGTCATTGCCACACAGGTCACATAATACAACCCACAAACCACACCTTGCCCTCCGTTATCTTTCCCATAACCTTTCATTACCCCTAATTGCCCTTCAATCAGCTCCTAAATACTATAATGTAGTGAAAGTTTATGTGTTGTTTTGTTCACCGATCCAAACTTGAAAAATTTCAAACCGAATCGGTTTCACTACAATGTTTTTCTTCGTAAAATTTGAATTGTTACAGTGTTTTTAATTCAAACTAACGATTCAAACACCAATAATTTTCTATTTTCAACTCGCACATTATCACCAGATTCTAATAAATTTGCATATTGTTTATTCATATAATATGAGTGAACGTTTGAAAACACGTCTTATTATACAAGAATGAATGTATATATTTTATCTTCAAACCTTGGTGAATAAGAGACTTGATCCCCCATAATAATATAATATTGAATTTAATTTTAAGAATTTTGCCAACTTAACTAGTTAAACACATTACTATTAACCTTTTGGCTAAGCCAATGTTTGGAGTTAGTTCACATATTTAGTAACCTTGACATTGAAGGGCCCAAGTTCTAACTCTAGTGTGACATGTTTTGTTGTAATTGAGGATAAGGAGTGAAGGGTAGGATGGGAATTTGATGAAATGGAAGGGAGTTGTTAAACTAATTTAGAGGGTGTTAAGGCTTTATCAAAAGGGTTAAGGGGGAGAAATCAAAGATGGGGCCCAAGCAATAATTTGGATGGAACGTCTTCTCTCTTATTGCTTTTTGGTTAAGATATGAACATCTTCTTGAGTCTTTGACCATATGGCAAAACCCCATTTGGTATATAGGCATCTAAACGTCACGTTTAATCCCCATAGAAGGTAGCTAATTATTGTACAAAAAAAAAAAAAAAAATAGGGATTAAAAATAATAAAATGTGTGTTTCCTTAATGTATATTGCTTCTAGTGCTTCACAAGATTCGGCTTTTTGTTGGACATTTTTTAATGGCGTTAGTTGAGATATTTTTTTTTATTTTATTTATATCTTTTATGGTATAATTGAGATTTTCAAATGGAGGACAATCCTTTCCATGAATGAAATTCTGACTTGCTTGTGTACTTAAGAATGTGAGTTTGAAAGACATACAATTTAAACTTTCATACCATTTATGCTTGTTTGCACATATTCCTTCAATTTAAATGATGGAAAATTTTGGACAAAATTGAATTTTATAGTTTATATTATGGGACAAAGATCTCATCCTTGTAAGAGTTAGTGCCTTTTTTTAATCTTTTTTTATAACTAAACTTGCATCCTTCATATACATAGACACTTCATTGCCCAAACATATTTTACAACACCTATAATTAAAACTGTTAATCTTTAATGTTTAAAGACTAAAATACCTAGATAGTTTTTTTATCCTATTAGATTTGATCTCAGCCTTTCATTATAAACAATGTTTTAATCCGAACAATTGAAACTTATTCCCCAATAATCTTAGCTCCTCATCCGCTCACGTGTCCCATTGCCATCGACCCACATTGCTTATGGCACCGTGCACGAGAGACATAAAGGCTAAACCTTTTTCTTGTTTATTTTTATTATTTCCATTTTTAGGGAACCCTTCAATTTTTAAAATCTTATATTGTTTGAAAATTTTGATTAATTTGATTTGTTTATTTTTTGGTAGTAGTTTACTTTTGTTAAATTTGATGCCATTTAAGTTTAGAGGAAAAGATGTTGATAAATTGAAGTGCTAAGAATTATAAAATTAATTTTATGTTCGGTTTTTCATTTATTATTTTTGAGAATCATGTTGGATGTTAAGATAAAATTTAACAATCAAATGTTAATTTCTGTTAAGGACTTAAGGCTGAATAACAAAGAGAGTTTTCTAATTTTTTTTTTTAATTCTTCACAGTTGCTGATGTAAAATAATTTAATCAAGAGGACATTTCTACAATTTAAGGAAAACACAAAGAGTGTCTATTTAGTTTTTCTTTGATTTTTAATTGGAAATTGTTTGCACCAATTACAAGAATGGAACATCAAATCTTCCGATTTGCTTAAAGGGAAAAAGCTTTAATATGAGTTTGACATAATAATTTGTTACCTTCCTCAACTTTTAATTAAAATCAAATAGTGACTTTTTTTGTTGGAAGATTATAACTTCTTTTCATACTTAAATGAAATAGAAAATTCTCTAACAAAATTGTCTAAAATTAAATTAGCTGTGAGAATGCCAGAGAAGCTACCCTAAACTACCCTAATTGAAAATTATAGAAAACATAAAAAATAAAATTATTCAGCCGTGTTCGAATAACATGTGAAATTGATTAAAAAAAAAAGCATATGAAACTAAAACATATTGAAATTCAGTTGGCCGAATCCACTCAAATAATAAAAAAATTTATGGGATAAATTAGGATTTTGGGATCAATATTGAAATTCAGTTGGCCGAATCCACTCAAATAATAAAAAATTTTATGGGATAAATTAGGATTTTGGGATCAATAAATATGGGGACCTATTTTTTTGTGGGAAAACGTGGGAAAAAAATATAAACAACTCAACCTAGAGAACATAATATTTATACCCCATATTTTATGCTTTTAGTAAATAAAGTCTTTAGCATATAGAACATACTTAAATGACCGAAATATTATGTCAACACAAAGAAAAAAGTCTTTACATGGTGACACAAGAGCACCTTAACTGAAAATTGAAATATGGAAAGATATTACATCTTTTACCAAATAGAAGTTAAAAAACAGGGAGGGAGATTGTTTTGTCAGTTAAATCTTTTTAATTAGAAATGTTATTACTTTTTTTTTAGTGAAACAAAGTCTGTCAGAGGCCCGACCAACCATAGATCCATAGACAATACCTGTCTCAGCGAGCATAATGCAAGAGCTCTTCATATGCCAAAGAATGTTCTAAATGATATATATCAACTTGTACATGAGAGATGAAACATTTTTTTATTTTTTCTTTAAACTTAGGGCGTAGATATTCAAACTTTTCATTTTTTGATTTAGTCGGGTGTAATTATACTGCTAAGTTATGTTTACAATCACGAAACATGTTATTTCAGTTTCACTTAAAGATTATATTGAGTGAGTAATCTAAAAATAATCTCAAGCCTTTTTACTATAAGGCTCAAAGACTTCACATTTACTAAATTTCTTCACTATTAGTAAAAAATCATTGGATTAGTTCCATTGTTTGCATAAACTTTTTTTTTAGAACTTAAGAATAAAAGAAATTAAACTCTTCACTATCTGTAACCACTTGGATAACTTAGGGTCTGTTTGTTTCGATACTCGAATCACGGTTTGAATTATTATGCTACAGTATTTTCTCTCACAAAAATTTAAATCTTCATTCAAATACTTTATTTAAATACTCGAACCAAACGAGCTCTTATTGAATTAGTTGATATAAATACTTAAAGCAAAAAAAGGAAAAGAAAAAAGTGTATTTAAATTTTAAAACACGACAGAACACATTGAAATAATAACAAAGACATATATAATTGATTAAGCCGTTAAGAAACGGCGTTACTGCCGACGAAGCACAGTCAGAAAGTAGGTATAAAAAGGAGCAACAGAAACGCACAAAAAATTTTAAATTTTTTTTTTATTTTTTAAAAAAACCTCCATTATAACCCAAAGCAATTGCAAGTGGCTAAAAGCTACCAAACATTCTCTCTCGCCGAGAAAAGAAGCGTTCAAATCTTTCACAGATCGGACTGAAATTGTGAGTTATTTACCACATTTGCCACATTTCTCTCTCTGCTCTTCATCTCTCTCAGTGTTCTTCTTCTCTGTCCATGCATGAAATCTGTTTTGCGATTTTCGATCCGTCTTTCAAATTATGCTTTCATTTCTTAATGCGGTTCGATTTTTCTTTTTTCCGTGAATAATAGTTGTTTGGCTGCTGAGAAAGTGTCGGTAGAAATAGAAATGGAAAACGGAAAATTGTTTATTATTATTATTATTATTATTATTATTATTATTATTGTTATTATTATTGTTATTGTTATTTGACTTGCAATGTAGCTCGGGAGAACTGATTTTCAATTTTCGTGAAAAAGCATTTCTTGCATTGTATGTTCTTGGAGGTTTAATGGAATCTTAGATGCTTCTTATTCTTATTTTACCCAGAAATTCAAATTTTTGAGACCTTTTTTATGGTACATATTATAGATATGCATATACATGTGTGTGTTGAGCCTATATGGAAATGTCATAAATATATACACATATACATAGACATATAAATATGCATATGTGTGTGTGTCCAGAACTTAGAGATACCTTCTTGTAATCTGGAAACGTTACTTTGTCTCGAGTAGAAGGGCATTTATGTTTTATGGTTTTGGCATCATGTGTGACATTTCTTTTTTCCCAAATTGCTTCTTATTTCATTTGATCGTAGTTTATTGCTTTCAATTATGTTTCTTGACATTCTATGAATTTTTTATTCTTTGTTTTATTTTTTTTTAATGTGGAAATTCTTATATGGTGGTTCTATACCATATTGTTTTGGACTTAGGATCAGATTCAGAATTATGGATTTAGCTTATATCACCAATTCTAGTACCTGTTATCTGTAATTCCTATTTATTTAGTGTTCTTGCTTTTGTATTCCTTGTCGTTTATGGTTTTTGAGAAGGCCAATATTCTGTTTCTTTTATTTTTTTTTAATCTTTCTTTTTTGTTTCGTTGAACTTGATACTAGGCATAAGGTATTGTCATTGTTTTGAATGCTTTTCCTTTCTGTCAATTTCTCCGTCTGTTATGTTGTTTGGCGTGCATTGTTCCTTTTTTTAACATTAAATAAAATTATTTTTATGATTTTTGTGAATGTGAAATAAATATTCGATTGAGTAGATGGAAGCATGCTCTGGGCTTAAATTATAAATTTCGTATCTGCAGGGTATGGAATATATTTGGCTTACGTTTTAATGGCTCGCCATATGTGCAGGCGATTTGATAATTGAATAGGTTATAGACTGATATCATCTCACTAGTCTTGTTTCTCAGAACAACAGCCTGGGAGAAACCAAAATTGATGCGAGAAATAAATGTCTAAACACAAGACTGTTCTTATAATCTTTTCTGTTGTTGTTGTTGTTGTTGTCGTTGTTGTTTTTTTTTTTTTTCCTTTTTGCAGAATATAAGGGGATTGTGAAAAGAGGTTATTAGTTATCCTTGTTATAAAGACTAGAGGTCACTTTTACTTTTTCGTTATTTTGCAATCTTCAGGGTATAATATGTTATAGCTTCAAAGTTACAAATCATTTTCTCTTTACGTTGGTTCTCTCATTTTTTAATTTTGTTGGCATTACTATAATGGGATTTCAAAGAAATGGGCTTCACTTTTTGAAGTTTTAAAATTGCACTCTCATTTCTCTGACTTATAATTTTCCATTGTGACATCAAAATCAAGATCCCCTTGGGAAATAAGGCCTTTTTACTACTCTTAGTGTTTATTTTTAATTTTCTGTTTTGAATTGTTTGTACAGTCTCTCGACAATTTTGAACTTAAATTTGTATAAAGTCACATCCTTAACTTCTATATCTCCTTTGACAACTAGTTTCTTTATGTTTTCTTTTCTTTTTTTCTTTTTGGGATAATAACAACAACCTCCCTTGTGTTTCTATTGAAATCTTGGTTATACACGTTTTCAAGAACGCTGCCCCTATTTCCTCTCTTCCCTTATGTTTTAACACATTTTTGAGGGAAACGTGTTAAATGCAATTTGCAAAATATATGGATAGTTTTGATATGATTTATAAAACTTAGGTGATAATTGCAACTCTACTGTTTTACTCTTCTTATTTGATAAGCACAAACCTAATGAAGATAGGAATCAATCACATCACTACTACTGTGATTTTAGGGTGCTTAGTTCATTCTGGATATGTTTTATTTGCGTATAATTATTTTCTTTTGTGCATACAAAAGCTTTAGCAGAGGAGACACTGTATCGTCTTCAGTTGAAGCTTCATACCTTATCAACATAAATTCATAGATACTACATTAGTATCTGTAAATTTGATCTTACATGTGTTGGAGCTCCCTTTTTTGAGTTGAGTTCTCTGGTGCTTGCATGATTGAGACACTCGTGTTCCTGTGATAACTGAGTTAGTACACCTAATTTCTGAAAAAAAAAAAAAAAGAAAGAAAAAAAGAATGAAAATTCATGTCCGCATAGGTTGCTATACAGTTTTTTTTATTGCCCCAGATATGGCAATTGGTAAATGGTGGTGATACTAAGGTATCTATATTGCAGGGTGATCATGGGGATGGAAGTTACTGATATTTGCATGGACAAGGAGTCGGCTTGTGACACAAACTATCCAAAACATGTTTCCCAGGATTCAGATCCTGAATCAATTCCCAATGATAATGCTATTTCAGAATCATACGAGCATGTCAATGGCGATCATGATTTTAAGGAGTTGGAAGACAGCACTGAAGTAAAGGAATATGAGGTGAAGGAGTGTACTAATGAGAACAATTTAAACCTGTGTCACAAGGAGAAATCCGCTGAGGAACCAAATGTAGTAAGCTCTGATTTAGGAGATGGCCCACCTGCCGAGAAAGTCCATGTAGACTGTGAGAAAACAAAAGATCAAAATAAGTCAACATTATCTCATGCATCAAAACATGGTGCTGCTGGAAATGTTAGAATAAAGCCTACTGTTCCACAGCCATTTGCGCTGGCAACTGAAAAACGTGCTTCATGTGGACCTCGTCCTGGAGGTGCTTTACATGCTGGTAATGGTGCTAAGAAATCTTCAAACACAAGTAATCTACAAAATCTTAATATTGTGAAGAAGAATCAGGTAAAAGCTATTACTGAGCCTAAATTTCTATCATTCGGTCATTGGTATTACCAGTCCTCCCTGCATTTCTGTTTTGTTTCTTCAAATGAATATTTGTTTGATTGCTTGGATTATCCATGTCAAGCTTTTAGAAGTTCTCGACACGAATTCTGTGTTTGTTTTCATATATGCAGCCAAAATCACCTTCAGTACCAAGAAAGCCCTTGCAACCTGATAACAAGAAGCATCCTGATGAGGAAGATACTTGTTCTGTTGTTTCCTCGTATCCTCAAACATATTTTGGTCAACATTGATTATTTCTATCGACTTTCCTTTTCCAATATTGCCTTCATTTTCTCTATTTCTTCAGAAGAAGTTTTATTTCTTGACTATGCATAGAACAACAGTCTCTGCACCGAAGTCCAGGACAACTGTTGCATCAGCTCCTGTATTTAAAAGTACTGAACGTGCAGAGAAAAGAAAGGAGGTACATTTATTATGTGGAATTCTTTTCATGAATCAGTTTTATGGGTATTATTTGTCTGGCATTGATGCCCCCCATGATGTGGCCCTATTTCAGTTTTATTCTAAATTAGAGGAGAAACACCAAGCACTAGAGGCTCAGAAAACTCAAAGTGAAGCAAGGACCAAGGTTTGCTACTTTCTGTAGTTTCTTTTGATTTAAAGTAGCTTTATTTCTCTCTATCTTCAGCTTCACAAATTATTGTGAATGGATATTGTTTGACTCTCTTACTGTTTCTCCCACATTTGTTATGGTCTTTTTATATCCATTTGGTTGTACAGACTATTAATATATTTCTTTTCTTTGTACCTTGTCATCAATGTTGAATTTTTAGGAAGAAAGTGAGGCAGCTATAAGACAATTGAGGAAGAGCTTAATGTTCAAGGCAAACCCAATGCCTAGCTTCTACCACGAGGGCCCTCCACCTAAGATTGAACTTAAAAAGGTCTTACAGGGATCTTGTTTCATGTTCTTACATTGTCGTATAGCACTTCAGGATTTAGGCTACAATGTGAATCACAGGTTCTCAAAGCTTAGCAGAATGTTGGACAGAATTAGGAAGTGATTTTTTATAAGTCAGTTGCTAAACAGCCATTTAAACGTCTTCTCTTTTCTCTATGACAGCTTCCCCCAACGCGTGCGAAATCGCCAAAGCTTGGCCGAAGGAAGAGCTGCAGTGATACAGGGGATAAAGTGAAAGGAAAATCTGGTCGGGGTAATCGTCATAGTATGGGTAGTTACAACGAAGAAACTACTAATGCTGGTCCCATAAACGCCAAGGATAAGGCCAACCACCATAATGGTAATGGAAATGCTGTTTGCAATTTCGATGGCAACGCTGACACAAACAATGGCATTCCACCCAACATAAATGGTCAGGGGAATGTGGATATCACTGTCCATTCTTAAGTTTCCTGGTGAGTTTTTTTAATTTATAAGAGGAGAAAAGTCTTCATTTCTCTCAAAGACTTGTCCATGTCTCTTAAAGTTATGCACTTTGTTCAAGTAGCTGCCACTACTGGTTGCAGTATTGTGTGTAATTTATGAGTGTAAATTTCCTGTTATTTATATATGTCTCGTGTATACAAAAAAGTTACCTTTTCTTGTTTATTTGCCTAGTTGTCAAAGAAGGCTGTTTGTACTGATTTTCTCTTTTAAATAATTGAACTAATGTTGGGACCAATCTGTTTCCATATCCATCTTTCTATTTTTAATACTTTAAAGAATGACCACGGAAAATGGGGTCTTCTTTTTTACTGCTATTGAGTGATATGAAAGTAGAAATTTTATTTATCTCACTCATCGCTTTATTATTTGAGATTCTACTAGGTAGTACTTTACCACGGTTACTACAAAAATTTTTGTTTTCAGGGAGAGATTTGTGTGCATAACTAGGCAGTGTAGTTTGGTATTGTGTGAGAAATGATGAATGGCCATGATTATCGAGATCAAAGGTTAAGGGTAGAGGGCCCCACAATGTTGTGCTTTGTCGGGGTGGAAATTATGCTTTGCCTTCTTGTTTTGCTTATTTCTGTTAAGCTGCATTATGAAAAAGCTCCTTAAAGTAAAAGAAAAAGATGCCGATGGATAGTAAAGTGCCCATTGGTGAAGTGTTTTTGCCATTAAATTGCAAAAGATGACTTTTTAAGCAAACCGTGTCCCATCCATGGAAGCAAAAAATGCTGGTCAAAACGACAGTCGCTTTAAAATTCTGTTCTTTAATCTCAAGTTCTACCCATATGTTATTATCATCATTGTGGATATAGGACTTGATTTATATTTTGGCCCATTTTTATAGTAGAGAAGGCAATTTTATTACACCAATGGAGCATGGATGATTTAATCATCGGTTAAGTTTTTAACGGTTTGATTTACGACGGAAGCAGTTTTGTATCATGTGATAAATTTTTAACATAGACAGTTCATATGAGATCGTTATAGTCCTAATTCGACAGTTAAAACTTTGTGCTCCGCCGGTAAAGCAAAGTTGCCATCTCCACCGTAGCAATTCCCTTTCATAAGAATTCCAATTCTCTTTATTTTTTGAAGGATGCGTGAAAGAGTTCCACTTGTTGAGCGTCAAGTGTCTTTCAAGCATGGGAAATTAACACTAGGTGGATAGGTGACCGATTTCTTCATTAGGTTTGGTCACTTAACTAGTTTGAACTTTGAAGCATGTAGCATTGGCTTGGCTAACTACCTATTCTATGGAACAAAGAGACAAAAAAGAGTTAGATAGCCTAAACGTGTAGCCGTCAAGCAGCCACATAAGATATGCAGTAGAGTCTGCCTAATTTCTTGATTCTCTTGTGCCTTCTCTCAAATAATTTGAATGTGTTTTATTAAATTAGTGGATTGGTATCCCAGTATTTAGATATTTTCAATTTGGTAACTTTTACTTGAAAAACAAGTCCTCCTATCCTAACATGTTTCTAGACCTAAAGGGCAGAAAGAACATTACTTGTCCCAAAAAATGGTCTCTTGCATCTCGCCACAGCCCCAGCCCTGGCAACCCTATGGGTTGCTTGTTAGGGCACAAACATAAGGTCACCATGAGGACTTGTTTGCCGAAGACAAGTTCGCACAAAGAAGACTTCGATCGTTTTCCCCAACTTTTGCAATAGAAAAGCTCTATTGGTCACGATCCCATGAAATCTGAAATATTCCACGTAATTGTCTACGTGAACATGATCGTACACAACTCTCAATTATCAGGACACGATACCTACAGTGTCGGAGTGAGGTGTAGGTAGTGAGTTATTGGTCTGAAGATGGAGGGCGTGAATAAACCAAGTTATGCAGTTTTCAACATCAACACTTATTTAAATAGGAGGATAGTCCAAACTTTTGGTCTTTCTTAAGCACTTTGTGTTTTTACCTTTAGTGACAATTTATAAGAGAGTTTGGTTGTATACCCAGAGTTATTCAAGGAAATTTTCAACAAATATAGCGGACGTTGGCATTCTTGCATCGATGCACTATAATTCTTTGTGTCCTTCATTTTACTTTAATTTGCTGTGCAATTCCTCATATGCATAGGGCATTAATTTATATTTTACGTATTTGCACCCGCTTCCTTTGAAGATAAATGTGCAGGACTTATTTCTCCACTTCATTAAAATAAAAAAAATAAAAAATAAAACTTAAATGCACAAGAATAGGTAAACTATATAAAAACTACATATTATTCACCAAAAGCTTTGGGTTATTGCTAATCTAAGACCTCAAAAAGGCTTAAACAGATCGTACTCAATGGACTTGAAATAGACATATATGGAGCCAAACACTCTCTGTCTTGTATTCTCTGTCCCCATGTGGAGACAGAAGTTATTCCGCAGAAAAGGAAGTCTATTATTATGGCCTAAGTTTTGTGATGATCTTCTATCACATTACATGGGTGTTATAAGGACGGTTTTATTGTTGATTAGGACCACAGAATTATTGCTTCTCAACCCCCCTTTTTCATGCGTTGCACGTTTTGATCAGTACACCTATATATCTCTCTTGCATTATTACCTCAAAAAACATGTAACGTCACATAAAACAATTAAGATTCAAATAATTTGAAGAAATTGCTTAAAGTGTATTAAGCACAATATCTTCAAGATCGGGCCATAGTAAAGGATAGACGACCGTCCCATTTGACAATGTTTTCTCTTTTCATTTTACAACGTATATTTTGCTGGAATTTGTAGTCCTAGAAAGACTGAAGTCTATATGTCTCTCCCTCCGAGAATTACAATATAGCATCGCTATAATGCCGAGAAATCTCTTTTTTTTTTTTGACCACCTCTACAGTAAGGGGTAGTCTCTTTTTTCTTTCTAGGCTTTGCTCAAGCTTTAACAGGCCAACTTGTTTTTCTTTCCATTTAAGCTTGGAATCACACAATTTAGGGTCTGCCCTTCATCAATGAAGGCTATTCCTACACATGAGATCTCCCCAAGTGAAAATAAAAGCAAAGGAGACAATCTTCAAACACCCATATATTCCAAAATCATACACTGATCTGCTTTTTGGCCCTCAATGAATTGACACAACTTGTCTGCATCAAATGATGAAAAAAGATGAGTTTTTAATTTTTGGCCCTTCAGATTAAGGAGCTTTCTATGGTAAGGTATTGCTAGCACTAGCATGTCCAAATGTACTACTGTAGGAAATATTTACCGATAGTGTATATTTTTTAACGTTTAAAATGATGAAAATCACATCAAAACAATTAAAATAAAAATATGCAAAACTGACATACAGATTCAATAAGTAAAATCAGAGCCATCTGAGTAACTTATTTATTCCATACTCTACCATAGACTTTCAAAAAAATAACAAAACTTAATAAATATGTCCTATCAAACACAAGAATTATCATTTATGTTATCAAATTTCATAGGATCATAAAACAACTTGTGTGTCCTTCAAAAAAAAAAAAAAAAAAAAAACAATTTGTGTGTGTCATTGGTCCCCGTTGGATGATTAATTATATGACACATGGGTGATTAGCAAGGGATAGGTGCAGGCAAGTGGTTGGAGAGAGAGAGAGAGAGAGAGAGGGAGGCAGGTAGCTTTTTGCAAGTCTTTATCAATTTGGTGCATAGAGAAGCTCTTGGTTCGACCTGAACATTGACGATCAAATCCTTCCACTATTTGACGTCCCTTATTAACAATTTTCAATGAGAACACATGGTCTTGATTTTCTCTACCAAACTATATATGTTTTAATCTTCTATTGATCTTTTGACATTTTGAAGCTTCCTCTATTTTCTTCAACTAAGAATTTTATTTTATGTTTGTTTCGCCATTTTCTATTAATGCATGCAAAAACTGACAAATATTGGTTCATTGGTTGCGACATGCACATAAGAAAACCAATGAATTTCTCTCTCTCTCACACACACACACACAGATATTAAAAGCAAAACCATATTAGGTAGGGAAAGGAAAATAAGAGATTTTCTTTTTGCTTTTGTTTAATTTTCTCTTTATTTGAGCAACACTTTCTGACTGGTAGACCAAATGTAAAGCCCAAAATTTCCAACAGCGTGTGAAAAGAAAAAACGACAGAGATTAAGAAGCCATGGAAAAGTAGCAGCGTAACCATTTATATCTATATCTATATATACATGTCTTGCCACGTCATCTGAACCCACAAAGCACACAGTCTCCTCATCCTCACGTTATATATATAAGGCCCCATGTAAAACATTGCATGGCCAAATCAGAAATTAAACATACTTTCTCTCTCTTCATCTCTCTCTCTCTCTCGTGATCAAGAACAGTTAGTTGAGGGGAATGCTGTCTGGTTCGCGACCATTGTTTTTTCTTTTGAAGAGTTTGAACAGCATGACATCATCTCAATGATCTCGGACCAGGCTTCATTCCCCCCAACTCAAAAGAAAAACTCTCTCTCTCTCTCTCTCTCACTCATCAAACTCAGCGACAAAGTACTCCATCAATATCTAGTATATTTCCCAATTGCAGGTAAGTTTCTTGATTTTCTTTTGATCAACTCTAGCATTTCTTATCAATTATATACACACACATACATACATACATCCATAAATATATATATATATATATGTATGTATATCTCATACGTCCAGAGTTGCAGCCAAAGGAATTACCACCTAGAAGTGGAAAACATAACAATCAAACGTTCACATGGGGGTAGATAATATCACCATCTGGTTCAGGTATTTAATTAGTGTAGCAAAGCGAATTATTCAGCCTTGTAATAAATTGATATTAATATATGAAAACTACTCTCTATTATTATCTTACTTTCCTTTTTCCTTTTCTATGTTATTTTATTGAAAGTGCACACTTATAGTACATATACATAAATACAATATATGCATATTCATTTATACATACATATATATATGTATATTTATATATGTATATTAAATAGCTTAGCAGCCTACTATGAAAAAAATTGTAGTACTCACGTTTGTGCTAAATTCAACGTGTAAGATCTTCTTGGTCGTAGGAGGAGTTGATTATTAATGACTTATAACACGTACGGAGCATCTAGTTGCAGAGAATTACTGGCTATAACACAAACACAAATATATATATATATATATATATATATATATATGTAGGCATTGAAAAAAAATGTTTAAGCTAGCTTTACCAACATAAGGAGGAAGCTATAATTGACTCCTATGCAAAAGGGAGGGAAGAGGCTCAGGATTTTTATTTTTTTTTTCCATTTTGAAAATATTGGACTGAGACAAAATCGTTGAAAATCATAAATCTTGGAGTACTTGAGTTCTGAGTCTTGCATTGCTTTATTAATTTTTCTTTGTTTTCTTTTTGACAAACAAATTCTTCGGAGGAAAAAAGAGAAAGAGGGAGAGAGAGATGGGGTTAGCGTGAAACCGTGGCTTAATTGAAAAGTAAGCAAAAAATCGTCTAACAAGGGGGAAAAAGTTTTTAAGTTTTGTGCATCTTTTTATTGTTGTTCTTTTTTTTTTTTTTTTGAGAAATTGGCTTTGCTTGTGGAGAGTTGCAAAGAATATGTGTAAGCCTTATGGCGAGAGAAGCTATAGATATACAACTTTATTTTGATTAGCTTTATTTGTTGCATGAGAGACGGATCTAATTTGTGAACACTACTCTTCAAGGTTGAGCTTTGAATTCACTCCTTTTTCGCCTTATAAGACTTGTCATCATAACCATTTCTCCACTTTTTTAAAACCCCTTGTGGGTCAGATCCAGACTTTCAATTGTTCGTGTGAAAAAGGAAAAAAAAAAAAAAAAAACCTACACACTCCAATATTTTGAATCTGCTCAAAACACATGATCTTGATCTTGTATGTATGTATGTACTTTTGGCCTTGTGCCTTACTAAAAGCACTTACTATTATGTGGGTCAAATTCTCACCCATGTGGGATTAATTTAAGACTTTTCCAAATTGCAAGTACAAGTCACACCAAACTATAGCTAGTGCAAACATATATGTATAGAATATTATATGTATATATATACATATATATATTTGTGCGTGTATATATAATTGTTGGCCATTTCCCAAGTGTGTGTGGAAATAATTGAATTGGGAAGTCAATGTTTGGTCTAATTATAGGACAATTAGCACCCCAAAAAGGCATTGATATCATACTCTGCTATAGGCTTCTTCAAACGAACTTTTTCTGATGCATGCACATGATTACCATTGACATGTCGATACCGATGGTTAGTTTTATATAATATATATATAATCTATAACAATTGTCCCAATGAAAAGGTCAATTTTTTATATGAATTCGTCAAATGGACGGTAGTTTTACAATTAAATAATTTTGCAATCTTGTCGTGACACATAAGTCTCCTCTAAATTTCAACAAAATGTTGGGACTCCTACGTCTTACTTTTCTTTTGGCTTTTAAAAAATTTAATTTCATGTAAAATTATTGCATTCAAATACCATTACACGAATGCATCGTCGGCGTCACTTCAACCATAAAATTTACTTAATATTCAATTAATTATAGAAGTGTCTAATCTACCTATCTTGAATAATGGACAATTATATATACATATATATATATATATATATATCCATTTTTCCCAAAAAAGGGGAAAAGGACAACTGCCATTCTTTAAAAAAACTCTTTTTGAAGTAAATAATACGTTTTACAATGTTTGAGGTAACATATTTACGACTGTAAATAAAAGTTATTTACATCGCAAATACAAGAGTAAATAAATTATTTATATAATCAATATATTTTTATCTAAAATAGAAAAAGGAAGTTTCTTATTAAAAAATAATAACAATAAGGGGCAAGGTCTTAATGATTCTCATTAATTATCTATTCAAATCAGAGATTCCATATACTAAACATAAATTAATCATATATAGCATATAGATTGGGAGATCTTTGCTTTGGACTTTTCATTGATTTTGAGAACCATAATTAATCCGTACTATAATCATATATAGCTAGGGAAATGACATCAAATTATATGTGGGATTCTTAGGTAGGAGATTGGGCGTCACGTACTTTGTAATCTCCATGGAATGAATGAGTCAAAAGAGACGAGAGACATCTTGAGTATGTAGGAACACAAAAGCAATTCCCATGCTCGATAAAGCTCATATGGAATTCCTTCTCAATAAGTGGATTGATTCCAATATATGGTACTTTTGAGCACTTTCAGTGACTTGACCATTTTGTAAAAATCTATAAAGTGTCCAACAGCTTATTAAAAATGCCTCGGAAAGTCTATTTAAAAGAGTGAAAGAGTGATTTTGTGATTGGCAAGGCATCACAATCACAATTTTTTTGCCACACACAAAGTTGTTTTAGCCCCAAAATCTCTTGGTTATATCTATACACATACATGCATGCATGTCTACATGCATATACATACATATGTATGATGTATCATTCGTTTTCTTTTCTTTTTTTTTTTTTTAATTTTGTAAGTATGCTTCATCGTCAGAAAGTTATGGAAATTCTTACTCTATAATGGTAACAAGAAGGGATCTTGTAAGAACTTTGAAATTTGAGATGGGTTACATTGACATCATTACACAGTATGATGTGTACTTTCCTTGATATATAAGAGATTAGATATATTAAAACCCTGATTAAACTCCATGGTAGTTGTTAAAAAAAAATTATCTATAGCAGTTGTATGCCTTGCAGACTTCTGGAAAAAAGCAAGGGAAACAATTGGAGACCACATACTTTCGTGAGTGAGTGTGTCATGTCTTCTCCCTCACTCTATGTTTAGAAATCAAATTTTATGACAATATGCTAATTATATACACATGTATTTTGCAAACTGAGTTTCCCGACTAGTGGTCAAGTAGCAAATCAATGTAAAACTTTTGGATTGAGATTTGAATTAATTATATAAACTATTTATTTCAAGAATATTGGTTTAAAATCTATCTTTTTTTTCATAATACTATGATTTAATTTTTTTTTAAATACAAGCTTGTAGTTTTTGTTTGACCCCTTTTTGTATATTTTGGACATATTCTTTATTCAATGTGTATCTGTATTTTTTTTTTTTTTATAGCATGTTTAGCAAGTATAGTTAGAACTAAAACTGTAGTACATGAAAGCTTTACACTATAGCTCCTTTTTTTATATATCATTGTAATATGTAAACGTTTTACGTTATAGCAACAAAAAGTTTTGGTTATAATTTAATTTGTCAAACATCCGTTCCATTTTTATTTTAGTAGACCTTATCTTCATGTTTTGTGCAATATCACTAATGATGTAACTAAGTTATGAATATTTTGCTTAAGGACCCTCTCAAGTTGAATTTTATTATAGACAACCGTTTTTGCTTGTATTCTCTCGTGATTTTCAATATTACCCACCGTACCCAGTTTTTTTTTTTAATTATTATTCTGCTGGTACGTGTGTGTTTTTTGTTTTCGTGTTCTGTTCATGAATTAATTGCTGTTTTCATGATGATGTCTCTGTTTGACTTTTCCTTTAATCGACAATTTTTGTTATTTCTTGGCTTATTCCCTAAAAAGAATTGCAATCTTTATGATAATGCTCCGATGGGGTTTTGTTGTTCTTTTTTTTTTTTTGTTTATGGCACAATTAATCTTTACAATTAAATCTTCAGTGAGTTTTTGTTGTTTTTATTTGATAGAGCTTTTGTTGTTGTTTGATAATATCATTATCATAAAATTGCAATCCATATCCTCGTGATAACGACTATTAGGGCGTTCAAACCAAAGTTTGAGCCAAGACACTTCAAATTTTATGAAAAAAAAACACTGAAGTAAACTTAGTTTAAAATAAAAGTCTTGATTCAAACAAAGTTCTCAGGCATCTTATCTACACATTGAACATAGATGTAACATTGTAACACCCCTATGTGGGGGTTAACAGTTTTAAATAAATAAAAATAATTTTAAATTTTATATTATTTAAATCAATTAAACAATGCCCATGGGTCTTTAAACAACAAGAAAAATAAAAATAAACGTTTTAAATACAAACCACAGTTTTTAGTGTAGCACCAAATATATATAATTACAGTCATCATCACCATAGTACAATTCCCAAATAACTTAACACAGCCATAAAAAAAAAATAATACAACTCTTACATGTTGTAGATAAGTTGTAATTAAACAGGGTCTTCTAACACGAAAACAGCAGGATTGTTTTCGTTTATTCCTCTTCAAATATGTTGCACTGAGTTCCACCTGAGATATGAAGATATGATAGGGATGAGCATCGACATGCCCAGTAGGGAAATCATGACTCACCTTATGGTTTATCCATTACCACATTAAAAACTGCATGGTTAGTAGGTTACATCATATTCCAGATTATGAGGTTTATTATGATCACATCTTATGGATACCGTAGTTAATCATTACCAAGTGTCATAATTACACATTTATACAAATATTACCAATCATCATTGTTCCTAGGTATCCATGTTAAATTGAGTATCACTCAACTCATCGAAACCCAAATGGGCGCACTTGATCACCCCATAAACATTCCAAGGGTGTTCCGGTGAGGGGACATCAAGCCCCGAGTCCTCACCAAATCAATTCCTGTACAGTGTGTTTTGGGACTTTCAACCCAAGGAAGCGTCATCACCTTCCCCCTATTTTACCTTTTTGGGTATTCATGCCCAAGGACGTAACCGCCGCCCTCTTCATGTCTCACCATTTCTCTATATTAAATCATTATTAATAGAGTCAGTTTTCCTAACCATGTTCTCAATTTATAACATGTGTCAATTCATTATGTTCCTCGCCGTACAATACAAGACGAGTCCATGTCATAGTTTCATATGTGATACTCATATAATATCAGTTCAACATAGATATATATATATTGCGGCAAAACAATCAATTTTAATTCTATAAAAACCTCACAAAAATGAGTAATAGAATCCCTACCTTTCAAGCTTATCAACAATCTTTTAATCCTGGAATCAATTAACGTTAGCTCCACACATCCTTGACCCTAAGGCATGCATAAGGACAATTAAAACTAAAGCACAACGTATAATCACATTCATAAGTGAGTTATGTGTAAACCCGTCTACTAGTGCCATTAAAGTATTTTTATGCATTAAACATGGAGAAAATGCATACTAAAAACTAAGTTTAGATTAAAGAAAACCTACCTCAAAACTTCTTTGAAAAGCACCAAAGTTTGGGTTATCAATCAAGCTTGAATTAACTTTAAAACCGCCTCGATCATCGTTGGGAATTATAATTGTCTTGGCCACAAAGAGAGCTTTGTGCTCTATGTCTTTAGTTAGAAATTTGAAGTGAGAAGGGAGAGAATGAGAACTAGAGAAGAAGGTGGTGATAGTTAAATAAAAAGATATCAAAATGCTTAAGAGGAATGAGATGTTTACGGGGAAAAGTTGTAAGAAGAAACAAAAGAGTCTTAAAGGAAAATATCATCTTGTCTCCCATGAAGACTTTTAGCAAATAATGCCAACATAATTGAGGGGATAATTGGAGTGAATTATAGAAGAAGATAAGGAAATAATTAATTAGGTGGTTGAGAAATATCTCCATGTCTTCTATGAATTGACGGAAAATAATTCAATGTCCCCTTCGGATACCTTTAGCAAAATGAGAAGAAGTCTATATAATTGAGCAATAATTTAGGGAGACAAGATTAGTAGAAGTAAGTGTTGGTAAGTTTTGAATGTTTCTTAGGAAGACTTGGTAAGAAAATACTAAAATGGTATTTTTTTTAAATGATCATAAACAACTTAGTAATTTTAAATAGTCACATTTTATTCATTAAATTTTACAAAATTATGCCCGTTAAAAATACGGGTGTTACAGCTCTCCCCTCCTATAAAAATTTCGTCCTCGCAATTTCGTACACTGATTACAATGTTAAAACAAATGTGGGTACTTTTCTCTCATTTCAGATTCAAGTTCCCATGTGGCTTCCTCCACATCATGGTGTTGCCACATCACTTTCACCAGAGGAATTCCACGACGACGTAATAATTTTATTTCATGATCCAGTATTTGAACTGGAATTTCTTCATAATTCGTATCTCCTTGAATTGGCACATCTGTCCACATGATCACATGTGAAGGGTCGGGTTCATACTTTCTCAACATCGATACATGAAACACATTATGTACATGAGACAATTGTGGTGGTAGGTCTAAACGGTATGCCAACGTTCCAATGCGTTCCACAATCTCAAACGGTCCTGTATACCTTGGTGCTAACTTTCCTTTAACACCAAATCGAGATACACCTCGTTTTGGTTTCACTTTTAAGAACACAAAGTCTCCGATCATGAACTCTAAAGGTCGCCTCCTCTTATCTGCATAACTCTTTTGTCGACTTTGAGCTGTCTGAAGACGTTCGCGAATAATCTGGATCTTGTCCGTTGTTTCTCTGATAAACTGAGGCCCAAGTTCAAGACGCTCTTCCTTTTCAGCCCAACACAATGGAGATCTACAAGGTCTACCATATAAGGCCTCATATGGAGCCATTCTAATACTTGCTTGGTAACTGTTGTTATATGCGAATTCAACATATGGCAGCTGTGCAGCCCAATTTGTTCCAAAGTCCAGCACACAAGCCCGAAGCATATCCTCGAGAATCTGAATGACACGTTCAGATTGTCCATCTGTTTGAGGATGAAAAGCTGTACTAAAATTCAATTGAGTTCCCAAGGCCCTCTGCAATCCTCTCCAAAATTTCGACGTGAAACGTGTATCTCTATCGGAAACTATTGACATTGGCACTCCATGCAATGTCACTACCTTTTCCACGTACAATTGACATAATTTTGAGACACTATAATTAGTTCTGATTGGGATGAAGTGGGCTGTCTTAGTTAAACGATCTACAATTACCCAAACGGCGTCATGCCCTATTTGAGTCTTAGGAAATCCAGTAACAAAGTCCATTGTCACATGATCCCACTTCCATTCTGGAATAGGTAAGCTCCTCAACTCGCCTCCAGGCTTTTGATGTTCCGCTTTAACCTGTTGGCACGTCATGCACTTAGAGACAAAGGTTGCTACATCTCGTTTCATTCCTCGCCACCAGTATTGTCGTTTTAGATCCATATACATTTTTGTGCTTCCAGGATGAATAGCAAACTTTGAACGGTGAGCCTCATCTAGCACCGCATGCCTGAGATATGGATCCTCTGGAACAACTAATCTTCCTTTGTAAAGTAAAAATCCTTCTGGCTCAATCTGCCATCCATCCAGTTGTTCTCCATTTTGTATTTGTTTCCAAACCCTACGTAATCCTTCATCGTGCCATTGTCCTTGTTTTACTTTCTGAATTAACGTAGGAGTTGCTATCACATTGAATAAGAAAGCTCTCTCGTTATCTTCATAATATTGCAAGTTGAAGTCGGCGATAGTGACTCGTCTCCAATCTTCCAATGCTAAACTGGCTATACGTCCGTTGTTCTTACGACTTAGAGCATCTGCCACGGCATTTGCTTTTCCAGGATGATATTGGATACTAAAGTCATAGTCCACCATGTACTCAGTCCATCTTCGTTGCCTTAGATTGAGATCCTTTTGAGTAAACAAATATTTCAGACTTTGATGATCTGAATATAGCTCGAACTTTGCGCCATATAGATAACATCTCCAAATTTTGAGTGCGAAAACCACAGCAGCTAACTCAAGATCATGTGTGGGGTAGTTCCTCTCATGGGGTTTCAACTGGCGTGAGGCGTAGGCAACTACTCGTCCATGCTGCATTAACACACAACCCAAACCGTTTCCTGAGGCATCAGTGTATACTGTGTAAGGCTCCTCGTTGTTAGGTATGATCAGCACAGGTGCACTAGTGAGTCTTCGTTTCAGTTCCTCAAATGCTTCTTCACATTTATCATCCCACACGAACTTGACATTCTTCCTTGTGAGTTTTGTTAATGGAGAAGCAATCTTTGAAAAATTCTCTACGAAGCGTCGATAGTATCCAGCTAGTCCGAGGAAACTTCGAATCTTTGACACGTTCTTTGGTCGTTCCCAATTTAGCACTGCTTCAATTTTGGAGGGGTCCACTGAGATGCCTTCTTCAGAGACAACGTGTCCAAGGAACTTGACCTTTGTCATCCAGAAATCACATTTTTCTCTTTTTGCATAAAGACCATGTTCTCTCAACGTTTGTAGAGCGATCCTCAAATGCTCAGCATGTTCTTCTTCGTTTTTAGAATAGATCAAGATATCATCTATGAAAACAATGATAAATTGATCTAAGTACGGTCGAAAGACACGGTTCATCAAGTCCATGAAAGCCGCTGGTGCATTAGTCAACCCGAAAGGCAAGACAAGAAACTCAAAATGACCGTAGCGAGTCCGAAAAGCTGTCTTTGGAATGTCCTCTTCTCTTATCTTCAGTTGGTGATATCCAGATCGTAAGTCAATCTTTGAGAAATAGCAAGATCCTCCTAACTGATCGAACAACTCATCAATTCGGGGTAGAGGGTACTTGTTCTTGATAGTCAATCGATTAAGCTGGCGATAATCGACACAGAGCCTCAACGATCCGTCATGTTTCTTCACAAAAAGTACTGGAGCTCCCCAAGGTGATGTACTTGGTCGAATAAATCCTTTTTCCAGTAATTCGTCCAACTGCTTCCTCAATTCCACTTTCTCAGCAGGTGCCATTCGATACGGGGCAATAGAAACAGGCGCTGCTCCTTGAGTTAAGTCGATGACAAACTCAATTTCTCTATCAGGCGGAAGTCCGGGCAATTCATCTGGAAAAACATCTGAAAATTCGTCCACCACAGGAGTGTGAGAGGATAGGTCACTCTTCTTTAGTTCTCCATCTGAAGCAAAGATCGTCCCAAGATTGGTGAAATTCCTTCGTCCTCCAATACAAGCCTTTAGCACCGGGGCTGGCGTCACTGTTCCTGTTTTTGCCTGAAATTCGATGACTTGTCCATTCTTGGTGAATAAAGAGACACGTTTCCTATGACAATCTACTATTGCCTGGTATTTAGTTAGCCAATCCATTCCTAAGATTACATCAAACTCTGTCATAGTTATTACATATAGGTCAGCCGATAGTTTATGTTCTCCTATAACAATACACACTGATTTACAAATTATGGATACTTCAGCTATCCCGCCCATTGGTGTACTAAGGGTTAATGATGAACTACATGTCTCAGTTTCTAATTGTAGTACGGAAGCAAATAACATAGATATAAATGAATGAGTGGCACCAGTGTCAAATAATACATGAGCCCAAGAATGAGACACGTGAATCATACCGTCTACAACTGAGTGATCAGCCTGTTTTCCTTGTCCAGTTGTAGCCGTAATTGCATAAGCTTGTGCTGGTGCTTTTCCTTTATCACTTTTTCCTCGGTTTCCTTGGCTACTACTAGCCTTATTATTATTTCTCCCAGAAAAATATGGCCTTTGATTCACTGAGCCTTGTGGAGTCGGTTGGAAGTTCTGATTAGCATAAAAATTGGAACCCTGTGGCCGCTGTTGATAGTTGTACTGAGGCTGGAACCCTCGAGGTTGAGTTACTGAGACTTGGGAAGCTGGAGTGTTTTGCTGAGGCGCTCCACGATTTTGACTCCCTCCCCAAACAGTGGAGCCAAAATGACTTCCTTGTGGCCTTGGTGCAAAGGATGATTGTGTAGGGCGGTTAGGGCAATTTCTCCTCAGATGTCCCACTTGTCCACAGTTATGACAAGCATACGGTTGGAAACGACCACTGCCAGAAGATCCACCACCAATAGTCACTCCACTATGCTGAATGACTTGCCCTTGTGACTTCTCTTTCTTACTTATTTTCCTTTGACGCCCACCAGAACCCTTATACTCTCCATAGGAGTTATTTAGTTCTGTCTCTGCCCGCTGTGCCGCAGCTACAAGATCAAGAAAATCTGTTGATGGAACAGCAGCTATCATTTGTCTGATTTTCGGCCTCAGGTTATTTCTAAATTTTTCGCATCTCGCCATTGGATCCGATACAGCCCCGGGATTGTAGCGAGACAATTCTATAAATCGAGCATGGTATTCAGCAACTGTTGTATCTCCCTGCACCAGGTTTTCAAATTCTCGCATCATTGCTTGCCTATGGCTCTGAGGAATATAGGTGTTGCGAAAAATGGTTTCGAACTGCTCCCATGTAAGATTCGGCACGTCATAGTCGTCTTTCTGAAGATCCCACCATTCTTCGGCTTTACCCTCAAATATATATGTTGAAAAGCTAACCCAATACTCCCGTGGAATCCTCAAGGTGTCCAACTTCTTTTTGACTGCCTTTAGCCATTGTTCTGCTATGACCGGGTTAGGTTCTCCACTAAATGTGGGTGGTTTCTGCTTCATAAACTCCTTCAACAGAGTTAGATGTCGTTGTTCGGGATCACGAACCTCCACAGGTCTTTGCACATTTTGTAATGCTTGAAGAATTTGTCCTAAATTATTTACTTCTGGTGCAGCTGGCGGGGATTGTGTTGCATGTCGTAGTTGCTCATCTTCTTGAGCTTGTTCCATCGGTTCCGGTTGCTCAACTTCTTGAGCATGTTCAACCGGTTGTGACAGCTCAGACGATTGCATTTGACGTCTTGGTGGCATAGTTTCTACTGGCTGCGAAAATTTAACTAGGATCAGTACCAAATGATGATGACATTAACACCTAACTTTAAAACCATTCCCAAAGATTAATTTTTAAGGTGGTGCTATACCCCCTAGGTTAATCGAACCTAGGCTCTGATACCAAAAATTCTGTAACACCCCTATGTGGGGGTTAACAGTTTTAAATAAATAAAAATAATTTTAAATTTTATATTATTTAAATCAATTAAACAATGCCCATGGGTCTTTAAACAACAAGAAAAATAAAAATAAACGTTTTAAATACAAACCACAGTTTTTAGTGTAGCACCAAATATATATAATTACAGTCATCATCACCATAGTACAATTCCCAAATAACTTAACACAGCCATAAAAAAAAATAATACAACTCTTACATGTTGTAGATAAGTTGTAATTAAACAGGGTCTTCTAACACGAAAACAGCAGGATTGTTTTCGTTTATTCCTCTTCAAATATGTTGCACTGAGTTCCACCTGAGATATGAAGATATGATAGGGATGAGCATCGACATGCCCAGTAGGGAAATCATGACTCACCTTATGGTTTATCCATTACCACATTAAAAACTGCATGGTTAGTAGGTTACATCATATTCCAGATTATGAGGTTTATTATGATCACATCTTATGGATACCGTAGTTAATCATTACCAAGTGTCATAATTACACATTTATACAAATATTACCAATCATCATTGTTCCTAGGTATCCATGTTAAATTGAGTATCACTCAACTCATCGAAACCCAAATGGGCGCACTTGATCACCCCATAAACATTCCAAGGGTGTTCCGGTGAGGGGACATCAAGCCCCGAGTCCTCACCAAATCAATTCCTGTACAGTGTGTTTTGGGACTTTCAACCCAAGGAAGCGTCATCACCTTCCCCCTATTTTACCTTTTTGGGTATTCATGCCCAAGGACGTAACCGCCGCCCTCTTCATGTCTCACCATTTCTCTATATTAAATCATTATTAATAGAGTCAGTTTTCCTAACCATGTTCTCAATTTATAACATGTGTCAATTCATTATGTTCCTCGCCGTACAATACAAGACGAGTCCATGTCATAGTTTCATATGTGATACTCATATAATATCAGTTCAACATAGATATATATATATTGCGGCAAAACAATCAATTTTAATTCTATAAAAACCTCACAAAAATGAGTAATAGAATCCCTACCTTTCAAGCTTATCAACAATCTTTTAATCCTGGAATCAATTAACGTTAGCTCCACACATCCTTGACCCTAAGGCATGCATAAGGACAATTAAAACTAAAGCACAACGTATAATCACATTCATAAGTGAGTTATGTGTAAACCCGTCTACTAGTGCCATTAAAGTATTTTTATGCATTAAACATGGAGAAAATGCATACTAAAAACTAAGTTTAGATTAAAGAAAACCTACCTCAAAACTTCTTTGAAAAGCACCAAAGTTTGGGTTATCAATCAAGCTTGAATTAACTTTAAAACCGCCTCGATCATCGTTGGGAATTATAATTGTCTTGGCCACAAAGAGAGCTTTGTGCTCTATGTCTTTAGTTAGAAATTTGAAGTGAGAAGGGAGAGAATGAGAACTAGAGAAGAAGGTGGTGATAGTTAAATAAAAAGATATCAAAATGCTTAAGAGGAATGAGATGTTTACGGGGAAAAGTTGTAAGAAGAAACAAAAGAGTCTTAAAGGAAAATATCATCTTGTCTCCCATGAAGACTTTTAGCAAATAATGCCAACATAATTGAGGGGATAATTGGAGTGAATTATAGAAGAAGATAAGGAAATAATTAATTAGGTGGTTGAGAAATATCTCCATGTCTTCTATGAATTGACGGAAAATAATTCAATGTCCCCTTCGGATACCTTTAGCAAAATGAGAAGAAGTCTATATAATTGAGCAATAATTTAGGGAGACAAGATTAGTAGAAGTAAGTGTTGGTAAGTTTTGAATGTTTCTTAGGAAGACTTGGTAAGAAAATACTAAAATGGTATTTTTTTTAAATGATCATAAACAACTTAGTAATTTTAAATAGTCACATTTTATTCATTAAATTTTACAAAATTATGCCCGTTAAAAATACGGGTGTTACAAACATGCTTCTTTTAATATATTTTTTGCGTGTATATTGTAGTCAGAAAATTAGACTCTCTATACTAATACTCTGACAACCAACGACTTAGAAGACTGGTGATATTCACTGGAAAAATTCAAAATAATATGACAGGTTACCGATGGCAATCAATTAGATTATTCTTTAGTGATCAATGTTGGAAAAAGATTGGAGAAATTATATATTATGCTACACTTTTAAAAGTTGTGTTTATTTACGCTACACTTAGAAAAAGTTATACCATACTATCATTTATATTATATGTTAAGCTATATCACAAATAAAAAGGTGTGACATGTATAAAAAGTAGGTCATAAAAGATTTATGATAATCCTCCAAAAGATTAGTTATATTTGTTGAAAAGGTAAAAAAAAAAAAGAATAGGTCGTTTACTGACATAAATCTACTAGATTACTCTTTGGTGACCAACAACCCTGACTTGTGGCCTTAGATGGCTTCCAAGAGACTACCAGTCATAAACTAATAAATTATTTTTTACCAGTTGGGACAATTTCGACAAAACTCATTTGGTTAACCTTTGATCAATCTCTAGTATATACATGGGAGAAAATAAAAACTGAAAAATAAATGTTATAAATCCATAGGTGAATGCAACTTGTGGCATGCCTCAAGAAATATCCCAAAAAAACCTAACATTCATGTTTGTGCTACGTATTTTTGAGCTTTGGATTTTGCCCCACAAATAAAATCAGAGGCAACAGAATAAATAGAAGTGTTTACACAAAGTGTCTGTTTTTTGTTTATTAAGTCTAAAACTATCTACTTTTATACAATATTACAATACTATCTTATTGTTAAATATTAGTGACGTGGATTGCCCATTATGCGTACGTTTTGTTTTATTTCCTTATTCAGGATGATATTATGTGCAAGTTGAATTCATGCATTTTTTGTAACGTCTCGAAATTTATTTAATCTTATTGTAATATAAATGATGAATTAGTGTGCCATAATTAATGTTTCAACATTAATTTGATTATTTGGTTGAATTTTGAATTTTAGGTTGTTTTGTTAATTTGATAAATACAAATGATTTCTTATTGTTTTAAAATGTTGTTTTGAGTTTTAAAACACAACCGTTTGTAAAATGTTAAAAATATTTCGTTTTACAAAACCATATATGGCATTTGGTTTTCGCACAGTAAAACCGCCCATCGTTTCTCTCTATTTATTCTCTCTCTCATTCTCTTCCTCTCACTCTCTCTGATCTCTCTCTCCCTCTCACCGTGACTCTCTTTCTCTCTTGATCTCTCTTGGTCTCTCCTTTCTCTCTCAATTTCTTTCTCAAATTTTTGAATTCAAGTTCGAATCCAAGCTTCGGGTTAGTGAGTAGGAAGCTCGGGGACGAGATTTGGCAACCGAGAACGCGGATTGAAGCTTCGATTCGAGGTTAGTTTTGAAATTTTAAAACTTTTTTTCAAAATTTTTAATTTTGTGCATTTTTGAAATCTAGGTTTGTTTGAGCTTAGAAAACTCTTGGTTTGAGTTAAATGAACTTAGAACAACTAGAATCTAAGCTTAGATTGAAGAAAAACAGATTGGATTAAAGATTTTTCATTTTTCCTCATTTTTCCCCATTTTTGGATTTTTGTGTTTGAATCTTGTTTAAATGAGTTCAAAAGTGTTCTAGTATTTTTTTTCTATCATCTATGATTGTTTTCCATGCCTGAGATTTGAGAAAAACAGGTTAAAATCAAGATTTGGATTTTAGGAGATTGAAAACCCGTGGCTGGAATTTCTGGGTTTTTTCAGTTCGGCAGGCCGGATTCAAAGGATCGGCAGGCCGAACCTGGGAATGTCTGGCCGACCGGACCTGGTTTCCGGCAGGCGAAATTGCACAGTTTGGTCGGCCGAAGCAGGGAGTCTGACAGGCCGGCCGAGCATGAGAAATTTTGTGATTTTTCACCCGTTATCACTGTTTTGAACCCCGATTTAAATTTCAACCTTGTAAAATGATTCTAAAGATACAAATGGCACACTAGGACATCATGAAATGGTTTAATAGCATAAAATGTCTCGAACTAGATATTGATTGACTTAGTGTGTATCTAGGATCGTTCGTGGTTCCGCAGAGCTGACGTATAGCGGACCAGGATTACGGTGTAAGGCACCGGTACGAGTATCAAGGTAGGACTTCTACCCCATTCTTTGGTAGCCTAGTTTCAAAATGATTTGGCTTTGAAAAGGATTTTTATGAAAATGTTTTCAACGGTTGATTGAAAATGAATTTATCGGTTATATTTTAATAAACTGTGAACTGAAATGAACTTCATAATGAATGTAAATGACAATACTCAATAAATGGGTTTTGAATGATGATGAGAATAAATACAAAGGCATGATGCCATATCAGAGATCGGGTCGTATAGCGATTGACCTTGGGGGCAGGTCCCGCAACCCAGCTGGGCCACTACGGTGGTGATATCCTTATAGTTTGTCTAGGAAAAAGAAAATGATGATGTTTCTGGTCGACCTAATAAACTGTTTTGGGTAAGAATGATTTTATTTAAATTTATTTATTTATTCAGTGTTTCTTTTAAATGATTCATTAAAATATAGTCCTACTGAGCCTTTCGCTCACATTTTCCTTGTTTATAATTTTTCCCCTCTAGATGGATTTCCATTTAGGTTCAGAGAGGACTCTACGGACAGAACTCAGGAGCAGTAGGAGAACTAGTAGATTATTTGTATAAATTAAACAGGGCATGTAATGTTTGTAACTTTATTTGTACTTGGACTGTGGTTGTATTATTATATTGTCAGTACTATGTGTGTGCACAAGTTGTGGGTCAGTGAGACCCATACTCGCGGTTCTTTATTACTTTATTATTCGTTTAATGATTTCAATTGCT
The DNA here is from genome assembly GCA_025403435.1 of Artocarpus heterophyllus. Lineage (NCBI taxonomy): Eukaryota > Viridiplantae > Streptophyta > Magnoliopsida > Rosales > Moraceae > Artocarpus > Artocarpus heterophyllus. The sequence continues at coordinate 8,348,840 of CM046341.1, forward strand.
TAATGTGTATGAATTCCTTTATACAATATTGTTTTAAAACTTTCACATTTTTATTATTTAACTTAACCCCTAAACTCTTGATTTTAATTAAATTCTCCTTTTAATTAATTTAAATAATCCGCCACGTCACCTCTCGTACTCTGGGGCGTGACATTTTTTAATGCTAGAAATATGTGAATGTAACACCCCTATGTGGGGGTTAACAGTTTTAAATAAATAAAAATAATTTTAAATTTTATATTATTTAAATCAATTAAACAATGCCCATGGGTCTTTAAACAACAAGAAAAATAAAAATAAACGTTTTAAATATAAACCACAGTTTTTAGTGTAGCACCAAATATATATAATTACAGTCATCATCACCATAGTACAATTCCCAAATAACTTAACACAGCCATAAAAAAAAAATAATACAACTCTTACATGTTGTAGATAAGTTGTAATTAAACAGGGTCTTCTAACACGAAAACAGCAAGATTGTTTTCTCTTATTCCTCTTCAAATATGTTGCACTGAGTTCCACCTGAGATATGAAGATATGATAGGGATGAGCATCGACATGCCCAGTAGGGAAATCATGACTCACCTTATGGTTTATCCATTACCACATTAAAAACTGCATGGTTAGTAGGTTACATCATATTCCAGATTATGAGGTTTATTATGATCACATCTTATGGATACCGTAGTTAATCATTACCAAGTGTCATAATTACACATTTATACAAATATTACTAATCATCATTGTTCCTAGGTATCCATGTTAAATTGAGTATCACTCAACTCATCGAAACCCAAATGGGCGTACTTGATCACCCTATAAACATTTCAAGGGTGTTCCGGTGAGGGGACATCAAGCCCCGAGTCCTCACCAAATCGATTCCTGTACAGTGTGTTCTGGGACTTTCAACCCAAGGAAGCGTCATCACCTTCCCCCTATTTTTCCTTTTAGGGTATTCGTGCCCAAGGACGTAACCGTCGCCCTTTTTACATCTCACTATTCCTTTGTATTCAATTTATATTTATAGAGTCAATTTCCTAACCATGCTTCTCAATTTATAACATATGTCAAATCATTATATTTATCGCTATACAATATACATATTTTACAATATAAAACAATCAAATTTAATTTACCAAAACCTCACAAAAGATGAGTAATAGAATCCCTACCTTCAAAGCTTAACAACAAACTTTTATTCTCGGAATTAATCAACGTTAGCTCCACACATCCTTGACCCTAAGGCATGCATAAGGACAATTAAAACTAAAGCACAACGTATAATCACATTCATAAGTGAATTATGTGTAAACCCGTCTACTAGTGCCATTAAAGTATTTTTATGCAATTGTTCTTTAAATACCAAGTAAACAATTTTTATCTTAAACGCAATATAAAATACATACAAGCAATTTTTATGTTTTAGTCTCTAATAAGAATTCATAAATCATTTAGGGTAGTATTGGAAAGGTTGTAAGACATTAAGAGACTAGAAGGTGAGCAAAATTGGGTTTTTGGTTCAAGTTAACAGCTAGTATACCATGGCAACTTGGTGGTATACTTTTGTAAAAAGGCGGGTTCACTATCTACAATTAACACACGGGTTAACAGGTGGTTTACTTAAGATAGACGGGTGGTTTATTACCACTGGCAGGTTTACTAGTTTCTAATCCGAAAATTGAAAAATTCATAGAAATTAAAATACAACTCCGATTTAGGGTCATGATAGCTCATTGGAAAGCTTAGGATGTCTACTTTTAAATATGCAAACCAATTTACAAAATTCATTTTCATTTAACTCCAGAATTTTAAGAAATAGCCACTGCCCATAGAGGTATTATAAAGTTTATGGGATGTCAAATTTTTCTTTAACTTAAAGCATATTATCCTTGTTTAAAATCTCAAAACCATTCCAAAATATGCAACATGCATTATATAATCAGAATAAACATATTCTCATGAGTTTTATACCAAAATCATTATCAAATTATATCTCTAGCCTTTCTTGTAAATAATGATGAAAACATGCTTAAATTTGCTCTTTAAGCTCAAAACATTAGAACATCAATCTTAAAGTTATGGAAACCGGTTTTAAACATTCCTAACATGTTTCTAACATTGTCATCAAACCAAAATAAAAGTTGGTTGTGGGTTGTAACTCAAGACTCAAGTTTTTGTTCATAAATGTTTAAGGATGCATGTTAACTTAACTAGAAATTTGCATGAATTTTGAACACGAAAATTATGCATTAAACATGGAGAAAATACATACTAAAAACTAAGTTTAGATTAAAGAAAACCTACCTCAAAACTTCTTTGAAAAGCACCAAAGTTCGGGTTAACAATCAAGCTTGAATTAACTCTAAAACCGCCTCGATCATGGTTGGGAATTATAATTGTCTTGGCCACAAAGAGAGCTTTGTGCTCTATGTCTTTAGTTAGAAATTTGAAGTGAGAAAGGGAGAGAATGAGAACTAGAGAAGAAGGTGGTGATAGTTAAATAAAAAGATATCAAAATGCTTAAGAGAAATGGGATGTTTACGGGGGAAAGTTGTAAGAAGAAACAAAAGAGTCTTAAAGGAAAATATCATCTTGTCTCCCATGAAGATTTTTAGCAAATCATGCTAACATAATTGAGGGGACAATTGGAGTGAATTATAGAAGAAGATAAGGAAATAATTAAAGAGGTGGTTGAGAAAATATCTCCATGTCTTTTATGAATTGAGGGAAAATAATTCAATGTCCCCTTCGGATACCTTTAGCAAAATAAGAAGAAGGCTATATAATTGAGCAATAATTTAGGGAGACAAGATTGGTAGAAGTGTTGGTAAATTTTGAATGTTTCTTAGGAAGACTTGGTAAGAAAATACTAAAGTGGTATTTTTTTTTTTTTAATGATCGTAAACAACTTAGTAATTTTAAATAGTCACATTTTATTCATTAAATTTTACAAAATCATGCCCGTTAAAAATACGGGTGTTACAGTGAATTTGCATGGGCCATTTATTTCTTCAATAAATCATTCATATCAAGGTGATTTTTTTACCTTACATACTCTCATTTATTCACGTTGCAGTAATTTGTGCTAATGACAATCTGTTTTTTCTCTCTATTTATTCTTACTTGGTTTCGATATTTTAGTACAATTATCGATTTACATTTGTTCATTATTTTAAGTATTGACTTATTGCAGTAATGAAAATATTTTTTGTAATTATAGTTTCATTTCATATCATTATAGGTTCGTAAACATTTTTTATTTTTTATTATAATTATAGTTTCATTTCAACAATTAAAAGTATTGACATGTTTTCAAACATTTTTTTTTTATTTTTTGCTATAATTATAGTTTCATTTCAACAATGAAAAGTATTGGCATGTTTAAACATTTTTCATTATTTATTATAATTATAGTTTCATTTCCAATTAATTGTTCCTTTCTTTTTTCCACCGTTTTACTCTATTCAATACAATTTGTCCATTATTATCATTATTCAGCATCCATTTCTTTTCCTTAATTAAATATTTTAAAATAATAATGATGCATTTTTTACTTTAAAAAATGTAAAAATCTTTAAAATAATTGCTTGTGTTCTTTTTTTTCCTATTTTTTAAATCTAATCAGTGCAATTATTTATTCATTATGAAATATATATATATATTTTTTTCATTAATTACATTTCAAAGATGAAACTATAGAGGTTAATTATTGAGATATTTAGGGAATATGTCATAAAAAAACCCAATGGATTGAACTTTGCCACACTCTAAAAGAGTCTTGCATTCACTGCCATGTTGTTTAAACAAAATTGCTTTATTAGACAATTATACCTTCTTGATCAACAAACATTTTAACAAAAATCCCATAAAGCTTAATTGACATGAACTATAAAGCTTAAGGGTTTATTTTATATTCTAAATATATTATATGACATAGTTGTGGCATTTTCTACAAATATTTTTTCCTTGTGGTATAAATCAATCCAAGCCTAAAATTTGTGGCATTCTTGTAAAGACCTCTTAATTATTTCTTATTACAATTGAAGGCTATAATGGTCTTTAAATGTGACATAGCATATAGTTTTGTAATTAAAATAATTTGTAGACAATTTTAGATTCAGTGTCTTCTAATTGTTGAATTTACCCTTACTAATTAAAAAGGTAATCTACTAGGTTACTATCGATGCCGAGAGTGATTGCAGACGATCTTTGATTATTTTTCATTTTTCATTTCCAGCATAAGATTGTCAGTCATCTCCATCTCCAGTGGCCGAAGCCTATTGCTAGAGAGTAATATGGTAGATTATTCTTATAATCTATGATATTATTTTTTAATTCCAAGACAAGATGGTTTTGGTTGTCTCTAGATTCGGTCGCCAGCCCAGACCACCAAAGGTAATCTAGTAGATTATTTTCAATTGCCATAACAACATTAGATTACCAAAAAATTACATTAACAAAAATTGCAAATTATTCAAAAATATACAAATAAATATTAACACAAGTTCCTTTTTAAATCACAAGTAAAAATTAAAAGAAAAAAAAATAAAGTCCCAAATTTTAGCCCTAAATCCTTGGCCCAAACCTTAACACCTACCCCAAAATCCCCATTTTTTTGCCTCCTAAACACCCCTCACCAAAACAAAACTGTGAACTGCGTCAAATCCCAGAACAGTCGTGATCGTTATGATGGATGTATCGCTAACACTCTGTTTGGTATGAAAAGGTGGAGAGCAGAAAGGATGAAGTGAGTTGGAGGGATAAAGAATATAAAGGATGAAGATGATTATAGATATGTTGTTTGATAAGAGGGAGAGATTGTTGAAAAAACAAGCAATCGTTATTTGTCTAATTATTATATTGTACATTATACTATTTGTTAAAAATTTATTTTGATAGATAAAAAATCTTTTTACTTAAATTTGAATGTATAAGTTGAATCTTTTTAATAATGGAAGAATCCAAATTGATGAGCCCAAAGGAAAAGACTCTCCTCCCATGTCGCCTCTCCCTCCTCTACTCCCTCCAACCAAACAAAGAGCTCTTCCTCTCCTCCCGCCACTCTCCCTCCTACCAAATACAACGTTGCTCTAACATGAAGATATGTGCTACGGTTAACTGAAAAAAAAAAAATAATAAAAAAAAATCTACCACAGAGAGATGACATCGTCGCATCGGAACTTTTGTAATATCTGCCAGCGGATCGGGCCGACAATTAGCAACATGGGCTTCACCATGGGCTCTCACATGGCGACGTCATATGGCAGGCTTGCGATCTCGAACTCAGACATTGCATAAGGCGACAGGGTAAGTTAGCGTAATAAAAACTAATATCAAAGAATAATTTAACGACTTAGCAAGTAGTCAAAATGAGGAAAAATTGTTAACATACCAGAAATCCAAACAAGTTGGAGCCTAAATCCGAATAGATAAAAAATTTATAACGTGTTACATAATTCTCTCTTTACTCAAAAGGATTATTATCTTCTTCACCCAAATAAAAATGTGTCTTAAACGTATAGGAAAAAAGTTTACAAGTCATCGTTAAGTAGAAACAAAAGATTAAGAATATTTTGTAACTAACAAAAATTAACTTATTATAATAATTATTACGTTATTTTACTATTTCTAAAATATTTCTAAAAGTTTCTTCTTGTAGTATAATTTTTATCAAAAAAAACTTTGGGCTCCCTCCCATCGCCTGGATTTTACCAGGCCACTAGTCCATTGCTCAGTCTTTGTGTTTATGTAACAAAGCGAAATATGAACAAATCTATTATAATCTTATCCCTTGTAGGTTTTATGGACAAGAAAAATAAAGGGAAGAAATGATATCCTTAACATAACTAAATTTATTATTGAAAAATATCTTTTTCATTGGGAAAAATTTTGAAAAAAAACTCTAATTTTTAAAAAAATAAAAATCAAGATCTTTTTTCTACATTTGATGTGTTTTTATAAAATACTTTGTTTTTGAAGGGATTCTATAAAATATTTCTCATAAACTAATCCTAAAAACAAATAGAGAAATCGAAAAAATAATTAAAATTAGAGGTAGAATTACATAAATAATTCAAATATCATTTGGGAGTTCTTATGGTAGGAAAATTGTTTTTACCTTGCCCATAAATACTGTTATTTTAACTATGGAACTTATTAAAAAAATTTACATTGCTTGACATAAAACTACCACCAATTATAAATCAAATCATTGAAAAAATAATTTAAAATTATTAAAATAACAAGATCTATCCATAAAAAAAATAATAAGATGTACTGATATGGTAAAAACAAAACATACGTTTCCCAAATTATTTTATTTTAACTTAAAAGTGGGTAAGAAAAAAACAAGATTATTTGAAAATTGAAATACATCAATCGGGTATCCATGTGGAAGTGACCAAATTGCACTAATGATCTCTACTTACACCACCACAATATTTAAAGTGTTTAAAAAAATAATTTAAATTAATAATTTAAACTGTAAACAGTATAAATTTTTATACATTACAATAAAAAATTATAATATAAATTTTTAAATATTATAATTTTTAAATTTAAATTAATAGTTTAAACTGTTGTATTAAACACCATAACTATCAATACGTCCAAACTAATAACCACTTTACAGACACAGCAAAAAGAAAAAAAAAATAAAACATAAAATAAAATAATCCAATTATCTGATTACAGCAGACAAAAGGGGAAAATATCCAGTTATTAACCGCCCAATTTTTTACGGCTTTCACGCCGTTACTTAACACCTCCCAACGAACCCAACCAAGTAATTTCACTCCGTTAAAAACCTCTACCCCTCACCACTACTACTTCCGCTTTTCTGCCACGTGATCTTTCCGTCAAAATAAACTGCCGTTAAGTCTACCTCCTCCGACATTTTCTCTGGGAGAGACATTCTCTCTCTCTCTCTCTCTCTCCCCCCTCTCTTTGACTGTTTTGGATCTCCTCCGCGGAGGATCTATGTAGTTCAGACATTTTCTCGGGAAAATTGTGTTTTTCTCGGAAAAAGAGAAGAGAGAATAAAGAAAGAATCTTTTCCTTATCCATTTTTTCTTCGTCTTCAGGGTTGGAGACGAAGATGGAGGAGCCGTTCTTCTTCGATCTCGTTGAGTTTCTGAGGAGGCCTTCGATTACCGAAACATTCATCGACATTTTGCTATGCGCAGTCCCGATTTGGCTCGCTGTGATGATCGGCATGGCGATCGGGTGGTCCTGGAGGCCTCGGTGGACGGGCCTTGTCTTCCTCGGCCTCCGAAGCAAGTTCAGGTTTCTATGGACGGCTCCGCCGGGGTTCGGTGCTCGCCGCCTCTGGCTCGCCTTCACGGCGGTCTCCGCTTTCTCTCTCTGTCGCAAGATTTGGTCCAATTTTAGGAGCAAGGGCAAGGTATCGCCGCCAAACGCTCCTGAATCGGCGGTCATGGCTTCCGCTGCGGTAGCGTCATCCGCCGAGGACCGTGGCGATTCTATTGAGTGAGTAATTTGATCCTCTCATAGCGATTTTCCAATTTTGGTGGTTTGTAATTGTGTTGAATTGTGCTAGGGTTTGACCTGATGGCTGTAATTTTTCTACTGCAGGATTGTGTTTGTAGATTTTGAGTTTTGACGTTCATTTGCTACTTGTTTTAGTTTCTTGCGATAAACTCTGTGCTTTGTGTAATATGACTGGGTAAACGATTGAAATTTGCTAAATGTAGTAAGGATTGGCGCTTCTGTTGATTGAGACTGTGGAAACCTGTAACTGTAAGGACATATACATACGTGATTATGTCAGGTTTATCGGTGTACATATTGTATTCAAAACAAATGGTTGTACTACGTGTGTTAGGGTTCGAGGTTGAGGCTATTTTTTGGTCCGCTGCACTTTTGGTTTGTGAAATTTGAGTTGCATTGCCTTTTAGTTTCTTGTGTATAAGAGAGGGTTCGCAGCTCTAACAGTTGACTCTGTGTAATATGCAATATACCTGTGTAAGAATGGAATTTCGCTGAATGTAGGTAGGATAGATTACTCGGTTTGTCTGATTCTGCCTAAGACTTTTATTTAGACAGCAGTCAGACTTTTGTGTTTTTGCTGTTATTATCATGCTTGGAGCTGTATTGAGTTGTTTGGTTGAATTTAGATGGTGACAGTTTTGGCCCTTCGTGAACCTGCAACTAGGTGCTTTGTGGACATGAAGTATAGTTTGAGCGATTTAGCTAGTCCTTGGTTTCAAGGGAGGTGAAGTACGGTAAAGGGGGTTTAAACTTTAAAGCGTCCTTTATCCTACAAAAATCATTTTTTATTTCTTAGAGTTCTGGTTCAAGATAGCTTTTATGTGTTATGCAAGTTATGAGAAAGTTAATGGTGATTTGGTTCTAAGAATATCCATACCTACTACGGTTGATTCAGTCTTATAGCTTTTGAGTCACTTTTAGAAACGATGGATTCTTGGAGATTTGAGATCTTGAACCTTTTGAAAGCAATTTTCCTGGAATTAGGAAGAAGTTTGGCTGGGAAATGGGAATGTAGTTCCAGCTTTCAATTGAGTACCTTGTTTTGAATACTATAGCAGGAAGACCTTTGTTACATGGTCTTGATATTATTTTTGTCTTGATAGGTTCTTGAGTGTGCTTTATAATCACAGAGTATGACTTTCCAGCAGTAATTGCTTTCTAACATTTCCACCTATTTTTTACAGCCCCAGCATTAAAGCTGTTGAAAGAGTGCAGGATGTAATCACAGAGAATGATTTAGAGCACCTACTGCACTTTCTTGGTGGGAGGAATGGAGAAATGGAATGGCAAAGTATGATGGAGAGGTCTACCCAAAATATGTCATACCAAGCGTGGCGCCATGAGCCTCAGGTAGATACCAAGATTTTCACTTTTGTTACAAGCAGTTTTTGTTCACGAGGTAAAAATAGCTGTTCAAAATTGAAGGCTTTAGATTAGTTTTTATCTGTTTTTTTTTTTCTTCCCCCACCCCTGCCCCCTTTTTTAGTTTTTATCATTTATGTAGATTTCTACTTTATGATGTTCCACCTCTCTTTGTCTTTTACAATGGTCTCTTTATTTTTTGGTGTTCTTCTTCTACGATTTTCTCCCAGTAAGTTATTTCCCTTTCTTATTCATAAGTCGTAACACGTCATTTTCTTTTTTCTTCATATAACACATCATATTGTCACATGGTAAGATGGTTTATGCCTTATGTTTGCTGGCTGATGTATCCGTCATCTGTCCTCTTTGTCGATATCTTCAACGGTCAATTATGCATCATTTTGTGTCCCTGTAATCTCATTGATGTTGTTGGTTTGATGTCGTTTTGCTTTGGTACCTGATGATGATTTATTTATCAGACAGGCCCAGCTGTTTACCGTAGTAGGACTGTGTTTGAGGATGCAACTCCAGAGTTGGTGAGAGATTTCTTTTGGGATGATGAATTTCGTCCTAAATGGGACCCCATGCTTTCATTTTTTGAAATATTGGAACAATGCCCTCATACTGGGACAATGATTGTTCACTGGATTAAAAAGGTCAGTGAAACAGGGGTGCACACTTGTATTGTTTATAATAGATTCCTTGTGTTCATAATACTAACTTCTAACCAAAAGGTTATGGGACTAATTCTTCTGCATGCTCCCCTTTATGCAGTTCCCCTTTTTCTGCAGTGATCGAGAATATATCATTGGTCGAAGAATATGGGAGGCCATGAAATCTTATTATTGTGTGACAAAGGTATGAAAAGGTTAAACTCCAAAGATTCAAATATTTTGGACCCTGTTTGGCTTTCATGGTATACTCGTTAAACTTCTTCGGGTTCACATGATCTGGTGTGTGTTTGCAAAATGTGAACTTAGCCTTACTGCCTGCACTGCAATATTGCAGGCTGTTCCGTATCCAGGATTACCGAAGCGTGACAAGCCTAGACGTGTGGAGCTTTACTTCTCGAGCTGGTTTATCAGAGCTGGTAAGAATTATCAAGTAATTATTTTATTTTTGCAGTGATTTCATGCCCATGTGTTTATCGTGCGTTGGTTTTCTGAATATAATAAATTGATGCAGTGGAGTCTCGTAAAGGAGATGGGCAGTTATCTGCTTGTGAGGTCACTCTTTTACATTATGAAGACATGGGAATCCCCAAAGATGTGGCCAAATTGGGTTTACGCCACGGGATGTGGCGTGCAGTGAGTAAATTGCACTCTGGCATGAGAGTGTACCAGAATGCGAGGAAATTAGAGGCTTCTTTGTCTCAATGCGCCTTGATGGCCAGAATTACCACGAAGATACCCTCTGATGGAAGCATGGACTGCTTGGAACCAACATCTGGTGAAGAGAAAGGTGACCCAGTACCTGATCGGAGACAAAAAGACAACGGAATTGATTGGAAATGGCTAGTTTTAGGTGGAACAGTGGCTCTGGTTTGTGGACTTCACTCAGGCGTCATAGGAAAAATGTTGTTACTGGGTGCGGGGAAGAAAATTGCACGAAGATGAGGATTACTTACTTTATAGTAGATTAGAGTTCAAAACACGCGTCTCTTATCAGATTGTCATGAAAATTTATTTGCATATTTACAAATGGCGTGATTTCTTATCAATTAGACCGATTGTACGCGATTAAAGTTTTGGTGCACAATCAATGTTGTCCGGTTTGTTGCATTTTGCCTTTAATTTCGTTTACCTTCTTTGTTATGTTTCTTGATTCTCGTTTTGCTTTTGCTACAATGTTTTCCCAACTTATAAACATGTGTTATGTGGTGTCAAAATACAGGCTACATGTTGTTTTGCGTTCAGATGACAGAGGTTTGGATGTTTGTGTTAAGGCATGCATATTTTGGACGATGAGACGTGTTTATTGAAGGGATTTTTGCAATTAACTATAGATAGCAGACTTGCCATTTATTGCACTGATCAACATGTCGTTTTTTGAATTAGATGACAGTCAACTTTTAACTGTTTAGGATGTGTCGTTTTTGTACGAAACGAGGACAAATCTTTTAAGGCAACAAACATATCGTTTGTTTCCTACCGAGAAAACAAAACATCGTTTCTCTGTTTAAAGATCAGGGCATTAAGCTCTTAATAACTTGGTCGTTCTCTAACGAAACAACCGTAGACTATCACTGGAAAAACGGCAAATCGTTTTAATGCAAACGACAATAAACAGGTCAAAGGATGGGTACATGTCGTTTCAGTTCATAAACGACGAGCAACAAGCAATTTTGGGTCTGAGGAACACCTTTTCTCTGAAAAATGGGTCCTGCGAATAATATTGAGGGCAGGACAAGATTTGTGGAAGTTAAAAAGAACGAGTTTTTTAGTTGAAAGATTAGTAAATATAATGTAAATAAGAAAAGTAGAAAATGTTAATAAAAATTGCTATAATTTACAATTTCATAAGTGTAAATCTAATAAATTCTAAATTTAACATATCTAATCGTAATATATCTAGAATTTATAAAATTTGGTTAGGGATAAATATGACGGTACATCTTAAATTTATCAAATTTGATAAATGCCCTATATCTACATCATCCAAAATTTGTCTCAATCATTCTTATTCCACCTGGAAAAAAACATATTATTTGCCTTGTAATAGATATGCTATTTACTAATCCCAGATTCAAAATTAGGCTATGAGTTGCAATTTTCCTAATCTTTTATACTCATTTCAGATCTTCCAAGTCCGACATTCTAGTTTGTTGCTCTCAATTGAGGAACCTTTCTGGTAGGAACTCTTACTTATGATGTACATTTTAAAATTGTTAGATTTAGCCAAAATCACTTCAGTCTGTAGATTTGATGATCGAAAAATAGATATCTAATAGTAGTTTTTTTGGCCATAAAAATTTGCCTTTTATTGGCTATAATCTCCAAATCCCTATTTTCTCCCCTTCTCCCATCTCGATTCTTCACATTTTTCGCGGTCACTTCACGCATTGTTCCAAAGGGTACACACACAAACTTGAAATAAACAAATTTTTGCTTCCACACAAGTAATATTGTGATGGCATTAGTAAGTGGTGCTAAATGGCCAGAAACCTTTCTTAGTAAAATAAAATAGGGCCAGACTAGGACTATGTACTTCCTAGGTTAGGTGTTTACTTCTGAATGGGCCAGGGCCCTATTTCGCACATTAATAATTGAAATAGATTTACAACGAAATTGGACCCCACTTTGGAAAATCATATCTTTGGACCAATCTCACCCAAGTGGTCAAATTGTTTCTCACCGGCTTTTTATCATACGTCTTCTTCTTCCTCTTTAAAGCTAAACTACCTACCCTTAAGTTCAAATCTTTGGTGGATTTTGCAACTTTTGCTTTGATGTATGCATCTATGGGTCTCTAACTTTCTTTATCTCACTTCGCTTACCTGTTCCTATCTTGGCTTTTGCACCAACAGATATGGAATGGTTTGTCTTCACGTTGATTGAAAATTGAAAAATAAAATACTTACTCAAATACCTTCTACTTCAAGTCAATAATTTTGGAGCCTAACACCATCGAGTAGCACAAAAATGTTTTTGTATTTTAACTGTGTGCTTTTGTGACAGTATGTGGGCATTTAAACCGGAACATTTTAATACCATTAATGACGAGAAAACTTCTCAGTAATTTATCGATAGATATTTAATTTTTATTTTTTTGTAAAAAATGATTTTAATTATATTTAACAGTAAAAAAATTCCAATGGCATGAGTTCTTACCCGAGAAAAAACCTAATAATAACGCTAGAGATTCCAGCTTTTATTACAAAAACATTTTAATAAAAAAATTGAAATAATTAAAAGTACGTAAAAGAAATCATAAAATAATAAAACATTGTATCTACAAATATCAAGATAATTCCTTACAGGCCATTTAAGAACCTACCTTCAAACTACAAAATTGTAGTTTAAACCAATTTTTGTACAACATTTATTCTCATAGAACTTGAATTTTAAGCCAATTTTAATATGACCATGTTCCCAAACATTTTATTATTACATTGAAACCAATCGATAATTACCCTTTAAATATGTGACAAGAATTGCTCTTGGACGGTCCATCAGTAGTGTTTCATTGTCCATTTGACACTTTAGTTTCAACTTATCAGTTCTAACTATAAACAGTATACAGCTCTTAATAGTTGCAGTGAAAAGCAAAATGTTGTTACAATATACAGCTCTTACATATTATAATTTTTATACTTAAAACTTTAGTTACAATTAAAATGTCAAACTGCCTACGAGAGACTAATTAGCCTTCAAATCAACATAATGCCAAGTAACTGATATATTTTCCAATCCTTATCCTTTTTGCTGATTGCCTTATTGGTGGGCCATTTTTTTTATCCTGAGCTTGAATAGGTAGAACAACTTGAAAGCAGCAGTCCCACGACAGTGGAAGCTTGGTTGGTGAGCACTGTAAGACCACTATTTTATTTTGGCCCCTAGTTTTTGTTTTTTCACCTTAACTTTTTCTTCCTTTTATACTTGGATGCTAAATTTAGGATGAAGTGATAAGGTATACATGGCTCATTTGTGGTAATACTTGTTAAAGAGAAAAGTAGTTCGCTTTTGATTCTGTAGTGTATTAGGATTGGCTACGCTATTTGACTTTTTAAACTTAATTTAAGGACACACGCAAAACAATCTCTTTAAAAAAAGTAAAAACTAATTAGAATGTTCTTAGGGAAAAAAAAACTAATAAGAAAGTTGATGATGTCATGAGCTCTTTTAAGTCATGTTAGATCCTGTTTTTTATTAAATAAGTTTTTTTTTTAATTTTATTTTATAGAAGTGTATTATTTATAGGCTGTTTGGAATAATTAGTGAGGACCAATAGTAATTGTTTGAACTAATTTTGATCAAAAATACTATAACATACAAGAACGTTATATTTTAAAATATTTTTTTGACATTATAATACGTGAGAGTTTACACTATAACAATTAAAAATTTTAGTTTTAACTCGCATTATCAAACACCAGATCAATTAGTTGGTTAATATTGCAAACATGTGTTAAAGGATGTTTATTTTAAATTATACAATATGGATTTGGTATTATAAACACTAGTTTTACTAAATAAAAAATTAGAGACACATATTCAATTTTTTGTCTTGTAATGAAGTCAAATGTAAAAGTATCATACTAGTACAAAGTGTTAAAATATACCTGCAACTACACAAACACAAATTTGCCAATCTACAGGGTACTTTCAATTCACTGCATTATCAACTTTGTGATTTAGCTGAGGAATAGAAGAGATTGACTCTAGCATTTGGCATTTTGACCCAAAGTTTAAAAAGTCCAATAATGTTGCCAACATAAATCGCATCACACTTTAATCAAAAGCCTAACACTTTATTATTATTATTATTATTTGTTTTCTTTCTCATTGTTCCTTGGAATCTAACAAGCGTTTTTTAAATTTTATCTTCCTTGTCCTTTTCCTCTATCAATTGTTAAATTATTTTGCTGGAATTCTCACAAATGTTTGTTTTTGATAGAAAAAATCAACGGTGTTCTCACATTCGTGGCCTCATAGAAATTAAAGGAGTTTCATTGTCTAAAAGTATATTTAACATACTGTATAGTATTGTATTGTATTATTTTATATTATATTATATTTTTTTATATATAATATGACATAATATAATATAATACAATACAATATAATATAATACGGTATATCAAACAAGCCCTAAACGATACCATTGAAACCATCAATATAGGAGGCAAAGGATTTAGCCCCAAACCTTCATCATTCAACGGCCTATAGTAACGAAGTCCTCAAATAGGCTTTTGTTTATAATTATGTGACGGTAAATGTAACATATAAAAATTTAATATTATAATAATTTTTTATTTTTTATATTATTAAAAATTTTACCCTATTTATAGTTATAATTGATAATTTATAGTTATAATTGATAAGAAAGTTTCAAACCGCTTTTGTTTAGATCATGTTACAAGCAGATGTGCACCTAGAAGGGCGTATACTAATTAACCCTTTTAGGAAAGAGGGAACGAGGGTGAGAAAAGTATGCAACTAAAGTCTTTTAATTTTAATTTTAATTTTAATTTTAATTTTGCATGGCATGCAATGTGGCCACGTGGTGGATTCTTAACCTTATACTTTCAGAATCTCAACAAAAGTTTCTCAGCTTCTCTTGTGGATAGTGTTTCTCTATCCTCTCTCGCTCTCTCTAACGCCCCCATTTCCTCTGAGCAACGTTTTTCTCTTGTTTTCTTGGTCTGTACTTTAGATTCTTGGATTGCCGTTTACAGTAAAAGGAGGAAAAGGAGCACAAACTTGGAAAAAAGCACTTCCCCTCAAATTTATTCAATCGATTTAACGGATATAAGCGGTTTGTGGGTCTCCACAGCTAGAGCTTTTACTTTACTTCTAATGGGTTATCTTTGAATTTCACATTTTTTTTTTTATTTTTTGGCTAATGAATAGGGGAATTATCTGTTGTTTCTGAAACTTTCTTGCATGGTTTGAATAATGAAAATTCTGCAGCTTTTTAGAAAATTTTTGCCATATTTTATATCCTGGAAGGTTATTTTATGTGTTTTTTTGTTTAATTATTTAATTGTTTCTTTGTGATGAATATGTATAAAAACAAACCAAAGATTTCTCCTTCCTTGTTCTAGCCACTCAAAGAAATGAAGAATGCCTGTTTTATATACTACAAGATTTAGTCAAATTTCTAGAGACGAGCCAAAAACCAAAACGAAGTGTCTATAATTATTTCCTCTGACAAATAACTAGTGCACTTAAAATTGCTGTATGTGTATAATTGATTTAGAGGAATTCAGGGAAATATTAAGGTGGGCTCAGAGATCAATCAGTTGCACTGCAAAACCTTCTTATTCCAAACTTAATATTGATCACATGAGTATAATCTTTATTGTATTAATTTTCTTATTTTTATGCTCAAAATCAAAGAATGTATTATATTAATCTGCTTTTGGATACTTCAAAAAGGCTAAAGTTTCCAAACCCAAATGGTAGAATTGGAATTTGAGGACAAGCCCATTATACTCAGACTCATGGGAGGCTTGAATTGTAAGAATATTAATTTATGGTAATTGAGGTTTGCTTTTAATTTTCATTCATTGTTTGAGTGTGCTGGGTTGTTTCTTGTTACTTGTATTTATTTCCTCTTTTTATATTTAGGACTGAAGTATTTGATTGTTTCTTTACTTAATTCCTCTCTTCATAGAATCATATTTAGAAAGAAAGAGGTCAAGTTGGAGTTAGAACTAGGAATGATGATCATTTCTAGCAGTGAATATTGAGGAGATCACTTTGTTAATTTCCACTTTCTGCGATGTAGTTAAGCTCCTCTAGTATTGTTGTGTCCCTTTAATATCGATTGTTCAACGTCTGAAGATAATTGTTTGGAGGCTTAAGATATTGTATAACTGTGAGAAATCCCGCTTTACATGACTTCAAATTAATTTTTTATAACACGTTCCTACTGCAATTTTCACATTTTTGTCCACCTCTTGTCGATTTGTTATCCAAAATGTTAATGAGGTTTTTTGTTTTTTTTTTTTTGTTTTGTTTTTGTTTTTTTTTGCTATACATAGTTTGTATGCTTGGCATGAGATAAAGTACTAATCTGGTAACCTTTGGCGATAACAGGATTGCTCATTTAAAAGTTTATTGATCCAAAAAAAAAAATGAATGCAGACAATGAGAACATAGAACCACTGGTGACCGATTTAGGACTTGCTCTGGGTTATTCCAGTCAATGCGTACAGAGAAGACTGAACAATGGTTCAGGTGCAGGTGCAAATGCAGTTTCAGGATTAAACATGACATTTGTTGCCAACAATCCCTTGTCCGAACTAGTTTGGTCTCCGCATAAAGGTTTGAGTCTAAAGTGTGCTGATTGCAGCTTCGCAGATACAAAAACCTCACTTTTCTTTGGGTGCAGGTCCGAGCAATGTGGCTCTTTTACCGGTTCAAGGCCTTACAGGCAGGAAGTCCGCTACCGACAAACACACTATAGGTGGAGAGAATTTCCAAACATTGAATAGATTTTCACTTCAAATGATGAAGGAAGTTGCTGGTGCCATGCCTTTTCATGGACCGAAATGTGAAGACAAGACAGGTGAGAATAGTTTCTTGAGATAGGCCGAGTTTCGGGGTAGCTTGAAGAAGTTAAGAGAAGACAAAACAGGCAATCAAGTGTAGAGTGAAGGATATGAAGATTTTTTTAAGAGTTGTATTTGGTTTATTTGGCACCTGTTTGTTCGGTTTTGAACCACAACTCTCAATTTCAACTGGTAATCTAATCCAGATTCCCTGTTCAAATTGCATGGGCATTGTGATCCAAACCCATCAAACAAACAAGCGCCCATTCATTCAAGTTTCTGGGGTCTGAGGAGCTTATTATTTGTGCCAGAAACTGGTAATGATATGGAGGAAATAAATACAGCTCTTGGAGCAGCTGTGATTCATACTGATCAAAAGGAGGAGCTAGGAGAAAGTAAAGGAGTCGGCGTTTCTGGTTGTGTTGAATCCCAAATAGGCAAAACAAGTGAGACGAGGGAAGACTGTTTATCAACTCTTCCAGGTGAATTCTACTATCAGATAAACATTTTTGAGTATTGGGGGAAAATAAATTCACAAGTTAAGTAATGAACCTAGAAAACGCTAGCTGATTTTTTGTGTGAATATTTGAAACTGTTAATGACTTACAATCGTTTCTGAAGCAAGATTATTTATTGCTCAAATTTGAAAGATGAGCAAAGTTCTAAAACCATTTCCTTAATCCCTGTCAAGCTTACAAATGTTTTCTTTGAGACCAAAAATGGTTTGGCTCTTGTATTGATATTTAGATGAAATACAATATTGAAATGCTGATTTACTTCCAGGTCAAGTTAACAGAAAAAAGACTGATAATGTATCGATAAACTATGATCACCATAAACCCGATAATGCAGAAATTGAACCATCATCAGCGGATCCTATTGGTGGAGACAGAAACATCGACAATGGCAATTACTCGCTGCACATGAATTTCACTTTGACCTCAGAAGCACACTGCGTTGATGTATTTGAAAGAGCCCCCGTTGATCCAATAGGGAATCAGACTTTCCAAGGCAGAAGAAAGTCTTTTGAGAAAATCGAGTCAACTTCTGAGAATATTTGCAGTGCTGCAAATGACACTGTAGGGTTGGAATTTCCTCTGGAAGTTAAAGGAGGTTCTCAACAGGCTGCTGAAGATATACCTCCCACAAGCAAGACCGTTTTGAGTAAACATTCTCCAACTAGTAGTAAAGTCTGTACGAAAAGAAGGAAAGGCAAGGAAAAAGCCTTATCTGATGGAATGATGCCAAAAGATGACGACGATGACAGCCACGAGAGCGTCGAAAGCTGTGATAGTGCTGGACTACTACCAACGGGCAAGAGGTGGCGAAGCTTTGAAGAGGATTTGGGTGTTGAGACTAAAGGATTCAAAAAACAAATTCATTTTGCAGACAGGTCCACATCCTTCGCTAGACAAGATAGTTCCTTTATGAATTGGATATCAAACATGATGAAGGGCTTCTCGCAATCGGTGCAGGATGAGGCACCTTTTCCTCTCAGCATTGCATGTCCAGACGATGTACATGAAAATCTTGACAAGAAACTCATTTCCATCGACAAGAACCAAGATCCCAGATCGAAAATTGTTGGTTTCCAGTCAATTTTCCAATCCTTATATTGTGGAAAGGCCAAGGTTCAAGAAACTAGAATGTTGAATGTCGAATATCAAGTTGGAGAAGGATCGCGGGAACTTGAATCGTCCAATAAATTGAGCAACAATATTGCCGCTCCTATAGCATGTCAAGGGGAGAAAAGAAACTTTGCTGGAAAACAATTTCTTTTATTAAACGAGAGGTTCAACGAGTCTACATCGGGAAACGGGGAAGGTTCAGTGATTCAGCCTAAGATTCTGGTGGATAAGTTTGCTGATAGTCAGGAAAAAGGCAATACAAGCTCTGAAGAGAATAATAACAAGTTCCAATTGGCCTTAAGTAGTAAAGAAAAGGAAAGAACAAGCTCCAATTCCTCCCTGGGCAAACGAAAGACAAACAGTGCTGAACAAGCTGATTCAGACCTGCCATTCACAGGAAAAACAACGTCGAAATTTTGTCACAGGAATGACTCTCTTGGAAGCATCTGGATAACTCGCTTCACCAGGAAAATTCCTGGTTCCTCAGCAAACCCAGATCATCTCACCCCGAGCTCTGGTTTGAGTCCTAAGCGCTCTGCGGAACGCCTAAAGCTTATTCCACATGCGCAGAATCACATTGGTTTTCAAGTCGGTAGTGCAGTTTTTGAGGCTAGGGATCATTCTATGGAGCATCCGCTCATACGCTATGGTAAAGATCTGCCGACTAGTTCTACTAGGATCAAAATCCATGATGATCCGAAATCAATGTATAAGCTGACTCCTGTCTTGCCTTTCCCTCAATTTAACCATTCAGATGCAATGGCATCCACCATTGCAAGGAGATTGGATGCTCTCAAGCACATTACTTCGTCAAGAGTAACGAGCGACTCTGCTCATGCAACTGTGACTTGTCTCTTCTGTGGCATAAAGGGTCACAATTTACGAGATTGTTCGGAGATAACACAAACCGAGCTCGACGAACTTCTGAGGTATCTCAATACATGTAGTGGGATAGAAGAACTGTCCTGCTTGTGCATTAGATGTTTTCAGCGTAGTCACTGGGCTGTCGCATGCCCGAAAGCGTCCTCAAGCAAACGTCTTCAAGTGGAATCTATTGCTTCTTTTAGTGAAATGCAGCTAGATACAAAATTTCAAGGTGATTTTTCCCGTAGATTTTGTGAAGGAAAGGAGGAAATGAGGACTGGGACAGATTTTAACTCGAAAGCAGATGAAACGATGAATCATCGGGAAAAGTTGTCTTCTACAAGTCCAGTTGAGAATCACATATCTTCAAGTTCCGTGGAAAACTTGTCGAAAGAAAATTGGATAATTCCTTTTCAATACTTTGTCAGTGAGCAGAATTCAGATGTTCTGAAAGGCCTGTTTGATGCTGTAAAAAGGCTTCGTTTGTCTCGTAGCGACATAATGAAGTGAGTATTGGCATTTACTTTACTAGCAATATTCCTATTTAGCCCTACGTGATTAACAAAATAATGGGTCCCAGTCTAAAAAGTACAAGGCATACTGGACTGGGGCCCATAGTTTTGTGAATTGTGGGGTTTTAACTCATGGGATGGAAAGAGTTTTTCTTTACTGAATTATCACTAGTAAATTTGTTTCCTACTACATCATTGACGAGACTTAAACTTGCATGTAGCTTCATGCTTGATCTCCTGAACTGTATTGCAGCAAAGACTTGAACAATTTCAAAGATAAGACTTTCTATGGGGAAACAAATAAAAATCTGTTCTCTCCTTTCACTTTTAGCTAAATTATGCTTTACTTATCTCGTTTGCGATTGATGCTTTCTTGGTAGGTGGAAAAATTCCTGCATGTCGCTTTTGCAACTCGACGGCTTTTTCCTGCGCTTGAGGCTTGGCAAATGGGAAAAAGGACTAGGGGGAACTGGCTACCACGTGGCTTGCATAATTGGTATTGCTAAATGTGTTTTATGTCAAAACATATTTTATTAAGTTGAGTTAGCAGTTAATGAATTAGAACGGACTTAGTTTAGTTTTTGTAGTCCCAAATAGTGTCCAATCAATCATATTATGATACGTCATATGATGAAAAACATGAAAAAGTAAATTAAACACTATTTCAAACTTTTTAAATGACATGTTATAATATGATTAGTTAGACACTGTTTGGGACATCAAAATTGGACAGAGGATATGAATTGGCCTCATGCAAACACGTTTATTTTAATGGCTATATTCCACCAGGCTGTTTAGCTTTTTTTATAAAAATAATTTTGTATCTCGGTTTTCTCGACGTTTGTAGGGACACAGGGAGACCACAAATCTCAAGATGTCAAAAGGTCGATTTTAGTGAATGTGGGAGGAATCAAATGTTCGGTGGAGAGTCATTACGTCTCAAACCACGATTTCCTTGAGGTAATAGTCTGACTTGCTGACATATCAAATTGTTCACTATTTGTCTTTCTGAGCTTAACTTTTTGTTCTTGGTTTTATTGTAATCAGTCCAAAGTTTTCTTAAACGTTGTGAGCTAGAATATTTTTTTTATGCATACAAATTATGTCACATGGAGACTATTACAAAATCATTTTTTGTTGTGGGTTTTTTTTTTTTCTTTTTTTTTCATGTTATTGGTCTCATGTTAGATATGGTGTGTGTGTGTGTGTGTATATATATATGTATATAATTCGGCTTCCTTTCATTGGTCCTATGCCTGTCTGATTAGGAGAGTATGTCTGTGAATTAAAAGTGAGAATATACTTTGGCAGCCTAGCTTCCGAACAACTCAATTGTTTTAGGACCTAACACGTTTGACCTTTGATACCTTTGAGCCATGTAATAATCCATTTCTTCTATCAAGAAACCCCTTTATAATCCCTTAAAAATATAGAAAAGAAAAGAAAATTAATTATAATATGTTTGCTTCCCAATTCTCCGAATAGCTTTTAGGGCCTAACAAGTTTGACTTTGATACTTTGGAGTCATATATCATAGTCTATTTCTTTTATCAAGAAACTCGATTTTAGTAGGAGATAGACCCATGACACACTTAGATTCTAACACTTATAATTTTGGAGGGTGCAATTACAGGTTTGAACTCAGATCACCAACAATAATTTTATAATATAAATATATTCTTTAGACCAAATTATAGCCTACACAATAGAATCTGGAAATAACCCTTTTGGAAAGGCATGCAAGTGCTTATTGTGTTGTTCAAGGACGATCATGTTTTCGTTTTTTTTTTAAAAGAATATGATGTCAACTTGGGGTCAATTTGGTATTACTTTTGAACATTGTTTTTTAATCTTGCGGGCTATAACCCCACCCTCTCACAGGGGGTGAGCCCCATTTGTGGGACCTATGTGATTCTCACAGGTGGGGCCTATCCGTTGTGAGAGGGTGGGGATGTAGCGCCACGGGGACAAAGAGTCTTGCTCATTACTTTTGGAGGTGCAAGACATTAACGGTGTTTGGAAGCCACAGTTTAAACTGTAGTTAACCAATTTTGCTATTGTTTTCTCATAAAATTTGAATAGCTACAGTGTTGGTTAGAACTGAGCTCCCAAGCACCCTAAACGTAAGTAGCGTTTTCGGTAAAAGTGCATAATAGTACTTTTTACCCATCGTGCTTTTAAGGTTACGTTGAGAAGCTAGTATTTTTAATTTTTGACTTGTGTTTCCGTTTATTACTTTTACTATATGTAAAAGTAATAAATTTTGCGGCAACAGACATAGCATAACATAACGATAAATTCACCCTAATTTCAAAAAAAAAAAATAAAAAAAAAATATATATATATATATATAGCGTTTTCGATAAAAGTGCATAATAGTACTTTTTACCCATCGTGCTTTTAAGGTTACGTTGAGAAGCTAGTTTTTTTAATTTTTGACTTGTGTTTACGTTTATTACTTTTACTATATGTAAAAGTAATAAATTTTGCGGCAACAGACATAGCATAACATAACGATAAATTCACCCTAATTTCAAAAAAAAAAATATATATATATATATATATTGTTTTCAAAAGCATAATGATCCCAAACTAGCCGGCCCTAGGAAAAGAACAAGAAAGAGAGAGAGAGTGAGTTGGCCGGTATTCTGAGATCACCTCTGGGCACGTCGTTGGACTTTCACTCCTAAAAATTGGTTACGGAGCTCCTATTGTTGTGGGCTTTTCCATAGTGATGGCTATGTTTGGTGGGGTGGCTTTGTTATGGCGGATTTGATTCCGCTTAGAGAATATAATACAGACAGCTTGTTGGGGTTTTCTGACGTATTTTTCATCTGGTGTTTGTGCTTTTTTTGGGTTTTATTCTGATCGATGGTGGGCTTCTTGTGGGGGTGGCGGCATTAATAGTGGTGGCGTGTGTGCTTCATATTCTGTTGTTTGAAGTCATTCATTGACTTTGCCACTTGTCCCTAGAAGCGTTCTTTCTATCGTGATGGTTCTTCTTCGACTATACTTTCATTGAAGGTTTGCAGCAGTCGTGCTTTTGGTTTTAGTTTTTTATGTTTTAGTCTAATAGTGACATCGATATTTTCGCTTATTTTTAGTATTTTATTTGTAATAATGGGGGTGGTTCTCCTATCTTTTGAGTTTGTTTATAGTCTGTCAGATTTAGGTCTTGACGAATTAGAAGCTTCGCTAGTTATGAGTCTATGCGGAGATGTTGGTGGCCTTAGTGCTCATGCTCTAGATGGATCGAAAGCTTCCATCGACTGTAGTGGTTTTAAAAGGAGTCTTATGTGTGCTCAAATTGATGTGTCGAGGAATCTTTCCGGTATCGGGCCTTGTTTTGCGTCATATTTCTTGTGTTTTATCAGAATTTACTGATGAAAACGATTTTGATATGAGTGTATTGTATTGTGTACCACAGGGTTATCTGTGTTATTTTTGGTGCTTATAAGATCTTTTAGTTGGATGAAGTTTTACCTTTAAAAAATGGTCCCAAAGTGAGAAAATGGGTCGTAAATAATTGCATATTTTTTTTACATGGAACAACTTGCCCATTGATTATTGTCTTCCATATTGAACAGGATGAGCTCATGTCATGGTGGTCTATTACCTCAAGGAATGGTGAAAAAATTCCTTCAAAAGAAGATTTGGAGCTAAAGGTAAAGACTAAACAAATGTTAGGCTTTTAATTAACAGCAATTACTTATTAATTCAGGGTTTTGATTATTACAGATTGATATTAAAAAGAAAAACAAACGTACAATTATTAGATGGCGGTATACTGTACATAAATTCTGAATATTTTTCTTTTCTTTTGTGGGTTCTTTTTTTTTTTTTTTGGTGTTATACATAGATCTACTTGCATTAAGCGAGGGAATTTGAGAAAATTCTTTAAACTTTCCAGACAAGTTTTAGCTTTTTTTTAATAATAAAATGCCCGAGCTGTTAGCATATCCCTTGGTGTTCTCGGGGCCTTCCAAGACGTATACGTGTACGCTTGGCTATAAACTTCAACTAAAAATTGTGACGAGCTCTCTAATAAAAACAAATACAATAAACTAGACAAAAATTCATTAGTTAAAAAAGATAATCCTTGGCTTTGAGGCATCTTTTTATTGGTCGGGTATAAGTAACAATTATCTACGTACTTTTCTTTCTTTCCAAAAGGACAAAGAGGGGAAAAAAATGGAAGTGCCTAAGTCTAGGGGGCCTATAATAATCTACCAAGGCAAGATTTTTTTTTTAAAAAAATTAAGGAACAAGAAGGAAATCACGTTGCAAGTGTTGTTTTAAGCCATAGAACTGATAAAATAAATATTGAAAGATTAAAAAGGAAAGAAAGAAAGAAAGAAATGGTAAAACACACAATGAAAAGCATAACTAATAGGGGATTTGGTATGGTAGTTAAAACTATTGTTTAGAATTGTAAATATTATAGCATGTGAAAGCTTTATATAGTAGTAACTATTTTATTTTTCAGTAGCATGTGAGAGCTTTATACTGTTTCTAGCTGAAAAGTAAACTATAGATTAAGATCCAAGTAAACACGTATTTTCTTGAAAATATATAGATGGAAAAAAGAGTCCTACTGAAAAGGATCCCAGGATCTCCCTCTCCAGTGGGAAGAACGTTGGACTTTGAGATGAAAGGAAGAAAGAGGAAGAAAAAATATCAGAGAGAGATTTACCCTAAATTGGTAATTTGAAATTACTTGATTAGTTTTTTTTTTTTTTAATTTGGATTATCTACCCTTTGAATCCAAGAAAACGAATAGGAAATGCCATCGTGCGTGTGTCGGTGACGTGCTCTATTATTTGATATTGCAGTATATGCCCTTTAAGTGGCCATGCTTAAAGTCCAATACACGGGGAGTGTTTCTATATAAATTCCCAAAATTGTAATCAAGCTAAAACATTCTCAATAGATATTTTGTTAAATTTAGAGAGTAATTTTTCAAGAAAATTACACTAAATAACATAGTTTTAATTTTTATTATAAACAAATAGTGCGCTTTTAAAAACATTGAAGTATTTAGTATTTCTAAAATCTTGTAATCTTCATAAATATTTGAATTTTTAATTTTACTTTTCTTTTTTTTTCTTCTTCTCTTTTTTTCATTTTGGTTTTTGTTATCACGCTATAGTTTTATGTGTCTCTCTACGCATTCTATACAAAAATAAATTTTGTTTTAATCGAAATGGGTTATTTAATAAAAACTATTATATTTTGGTTCATTTATTTTTATTCCCAATAAATTATGGACTAACGTCCTTCTTCTCCCAAATTTTAATTCCATAAATGGCAGCCCAAAAACTCCAAATAACAAAGAATTTTTCTTTGTTCTTTTTCACTATTGTTGTTATTGTTGGAGCAATATTTTGTCCAAAATCTGACCTATGTCCTTAGACTAATGATTTGGATTAAACAAGCGGTTTAGCTAAAAAAAAAAAATTGGATGATCACTTCAAACACATAAATAACCTCATAAAACAAACAAATAAATAACAAGAATAATATTACAGAATGTCAAGGCTATTGTATTTAAAAATATGTCTCATCTTTCGTCTCAATTCGAGTAAACTGGGAATGAAAATGATTTTAATTTTCTCCTTAGTTTGAGAGTTTGTTTTCTCTTTTATTCACATATTCTTTTCATTTTCCAATAGTAATTAATCACGGTTTTGTTGCTTATATAACTTCAAGCATTGAGTGTCAACATGAGCTTTTTATTACCTTTTATGGCGTCAAAGTACGCTCCAACATTTATTAGGAGCTTACTATGATAAGAAATACTAATAAGCAGTGCATCGTTCTAAATGTTAAATCTAATGAAAATCACATTAATAATAAAATACATGCAAAATTGATAGTTTTTATGTATATCTGATGGTACAAAAAACATAGCACTTGCATACCCTAAGGTACTGTTCTTCCTCTTCTTCTTTTAATTTTATGGTTAAGCTATGGGAGTAGGGAGTGGTTGATGATTTAATGAACTATTTTATGATGTTTATGACAAGAACATGTAAAGCATGATTCTGAATTCTCTAATTGTTGTTGTTGTTGTTGTTTTTTTTTTTCCCCCGGAAGAAAACGTGATTCATCTCCAATTGTACCATTTCTGCTAATTGAATAATTTATGGTATATGGTTACGTACATGAATAAATCTATCCAATTTTCAAACATATATCTATATATATATATATATATTGCATTATATATATGCACACAGATACTCAGAAAAATAAAATAAAATGATATATGCATACACATAATATGTGATATAAGCAAGTGGATAAAAAGAAATCAATGAAGATCATAGAGGTAGCAAAGTCTAGCTCGTGAAAAGAGATGGAGTCGTCACCGTCCCTATGAGCCCGTGGGCGTTGTTCTAGTTTGTGGGCACCGATTTTCGTCAAACGGTTGTTGGGGTTTTGTAGATCATCGGTTTTCTAAGCCTGGTGGAGTTAGTCATGTTAAACGACGACGCATGACGAAGGCGGAAGAGAAGATGGAATTTCAGATATAAAAAGAGGGCAAATTTGAAAATTGATAAAAAAAAGTATGCTATCTACTTTTTATTATGATTAGAAAGCATACTATTTCATAGCATTTCTCTTCTTTACAGTAACAACTCCTGGCCCAAATGCATCTCTTTGGTCTCGATAACGGAGCGAGGGGGACAACAATGACCGGGAAGGTCATCTTGGCGCAAAAGGGAGAGGGAAGCTCTAGATTGGTGGTGCAATGACAATGAACAAATATGGGTTCGTGGGGGTTGAGAAAGGGGCGAGCTCGATGGATATGCGTTCACGTGATAAAGGAGTGAGCTTGGCTCGACCAAATTGCGTAACCAGAAAATAATATATATATATATATATATATATATATTCACAAGTTGTGATATTCGCCAATAAGTCCTTAAAATGGCCCATAATTACCATTCCTTTTAAACTTAGTTATGAAAATCTTCCCACATAAGAAATGGTAGATCTAGAATGATATTATCTTAACAGTCATAAAATGAATCATTTTGCCGTAAATATGTTATTTTTCATAAATAGTTTAAAATATGTTATTTATCATAAATATTTTTAAAAATTGTTCTCTCTGCTATAATATTTTGAGATAAGCACATAAATGCCATGTACATACCACGTACGAACACCACTGTTTTTATGAATGTCACCTTTTAAAAATAATTGAATGCCATGATGCTACACTAGGGGTGAACGGCGGGCGATTTGATGGTTTTTGGGCGGTTGCGGTGCGGTTTTTTTGGATGGCGGGTTGGAGATTAACCAACCCGCAAACCGCCCACCACATGGCGGGTGGTTTCGGTTTGGTTTTGGGTGGTTGCGGGCGGGTTGAGGTGGTTTAGACCTATGCTATTGCCCAATGTAATTTTTTGGACCTTTTTTTTACAAAGTGAAGAAAATTTGTAGAAAATATAAGATGATAATACATAAAGCATTCCTAACAAGTTTGATGCTTAAAGACAGTGACCATATTCAAAAGTACAAATTAAGAAACATAATCATTCACTGCAACAAGAAACATCAACTACAGATGAAGTGATAAACAAAGTCAAGAGTCCATAGAGATTAAAGCCTATTCACTGGGTTCGAAAATAATAGAATGCTACAAATAAAATGATGAACAAAGTCAAGTGTTCTTTTTCTTTTAGGGCTTTCTCTACTAACTTACTTAATTTGAATTTTGATCACTTCACAAAATAATAGGAGAATTTTCAGTTCCCAATATGTCAAGAGGCAGCCGAGCCCGTGCTTGGAGTGTTGGATGGTTCAATCATCTCTAAAATAAGAACAAAATCAAATAAATGATAAGTTTTTTTTAAAAAATATATAGGCGGGTGAGTGCGGGTTGAACCCACCCTCAAAAACTTAAAACCAAACTCGCCCATCGAATATATTGGTGGGCGGGTTCAACCCGTCCACCAGTGGGTTGCTAACGTAAACCTGCTTTTTTCAAAATGGGCGGACACAGGCGTGTGCGGTTGGCGGGTGTGGGGCGGTTAGCCCTATGCCACACTAGTCAAAACAAATTTCAAACTCTCTTTTTTCTTTTGCACGTACTTCTTTCTCTCTCCCCCTCTCTCTCTCTCTCTCTTGCACATACAGATCTCTCAATCATCTCTCTTTCCTTTTGCCTCCTCTCATCGACGGATCTCAGCCACATAGCCCACGAGTAGGCTTTCGCTGCCATTGAAGCATCTCCTTCTCTATCTACCGAAAGGGAATCAAATCTTGATGCGGCAATCGGATCTTCTATGCGACGTTATCTTTTTCTCTGTCGCATAGTGGTGTTCGCCCGAGATTGTATATTGAGAATGTGACACCCGTTATTCTCCTAACGGGTATTGAGGTAATTAAATTAATTTTAATGTATAAAAAAAATTGCTTCATTTAAATTTATTTTATAATATTTATTTTTATCTATTTTTAAGTTTTCTAAAATTCTCCTATATTTATTTAGTATGATTACTAAAAAGCCTTAGAACTTCTAATAAATCTCAAAAATGTCATATTGGCATTATGTGTGTTAAAGTCTTTAGATGAGACATAAGGATATCTTTTCCAACTACTCTTGACCCTCATTTTCTTTATTTCCTCCGTGACATGCTTCAACATGTCTCCTCTATAATTGTTTCTATCACTTCTTTTCAAAGACTTCATCTTTTCTTCCTTTCTCTTCCACGGTTCCCACACTCTTCTTCTCATTTCTTTGCTGAAGCAAAATACTTAGAGAACTTCTTCAAGGCAGCCATAAAAATCAGCCACCATCACCTCCATTTGAGCAAAAATTTCAGTCATACCGAAGTAAAGGAACCTGTTTTGAAGCCATTTCAAGCTTCCAACTAACCATAATCCGAGGTTAGAATCTTATGAACAAATTTAGTCTTTCATTTATAAATTTTCTTTTATACTAAAGGATTATTCAAATTTGCGTTCTTAAACTTAAGTATATGTTTGTTGCTATTTTGGAGCATATGTATGAAGTCTAAGTGTATATGCCCTAGACAGAAAATTTATATTGTTAAACTTTGTAATACCTCTATGGGCAGTGGTTATTTCTTGAAATTCTAAGATTAAATTAAAATGAATTTTATGAATTGGTTTGCATATTTGAAAAGTAGCATCCTAGGCTTTCTAACGAGCTATCATAAACCTAAATCGGAGTTGTGTTTTATTTTCTAAGAATTATTCAATTTTTGTATTGGAAACTAGTAAATCTGCCAGTTTGTTATGGTATACCAGCTGCTAACCTGAACCAAGAACCCATCTTTGCTCACCACCTAATTCTTTAATGTCTTGCAACCTTTCCAATATTATCCTAAGTGATTGATGAATCTTATTAGGGACTAAAACATATAGATTACTTGTTCACATTTTATATTGTGTTAAGACAAAAATTGTTTACTGTGGTATTCAAAAGAGATTTATATAAAAGCTTTAATGGCATACTAGTAAGATAGATTTACACATGATTTATTTATGAATGTAGTTGTATGTTGTGCTTTAGTTTTAATTGTCCTTATGCACGCCTTAGGATCAAGGGAGTATGGAGCTAACGTTAATTGATTCCAGGATTAAAAGATTGTTGATAAGCTTGAAAGGTAGGGATTCTATTACTCATCTTTTGTGAGGTTTTTATAGAATTAAAATTGATTGTTTTGCCGCAATATATATATATCTATGTTGAACTGATATTATATGTGTATCACATATGAAACTATGACATGGACTCGTCTTGTATTGTACGGCGAGGAACATAATGAATTGACACATGTTATAAATTGAGAAGCATGGTTAGGAAAATTAACTCTATTAATAATGATTTAATATAGAGAAATTGTGAGACATGAAAAGGGCGACGGTTACGTCCTTGGGCATGAATACCCTAAAAGGTAAAGTAGGGGGAAGGCGATGACGCTTCCTTGGGTTGAAAGTCCCAGAACACACTGTACAGGAATCGATTTGGTGAGGACTCGGGGCTTGATGTCCCCTCACCGGAACACCCTTGGAATGTTTATAGGGTGATCAAGTGCGCCCATTTGGGTTTCGATGAGTTGAGTGATACTCAATTTAACATGGATACCTAGGAACAATGATGATTGGTAATATTTGTATAAATGTGTAATTATGACACTTGGTAATGATTAACTACGGTATCCATAAGATGTGATCATAATAAACCTCATAATCTGAAATATGATGTGACTTACTAACCATGCAGATTTTAATGTGGTAATGATAAAAACCTAAAGGTGAGTAATGGTTTTCTCTACTGAGCATAGTGTTGCTCATTCCCTTATGTTTATATCTTTTCAGGACTCACTAAGTGTGAGGTGGCTACGAGAAATATAGTTGAGGAAGCGATGTAACTATATTACATTGGGACTGCTCAATTGTAAAGAATGTTCTTCATGATAATGTAAGCATCAATTGTTATTTTCTGTGACTGTAATTATAATGTGTTGAGGGTTAAAATGATGATGACAACAGTTTATATTATTAAATTTAAGGTGCTACATTAAAACTGTGGTTTATTTGTCGTTTATATTTTTATTTTTGAGTTGAGAGTTTTCATTTAAGTCCCGGGCAAATTTTAATCTTTAAGGTTTTACTTTTATTATTTATTTTTATTTTATCTCATTAAAAACTGTTAACCCCCATATAGGGGCGTTACAGAATTTTTGGTATCAGAGCCTAGGTTCGGTTAACCTAGGGAGTGTAGCACCACTTTAAAAAAATATATTTTTGAGATGGTTTTGAAGCTGAATTTTCATTGTCATCATCAAAATGAACCTTCACATTGATTTATACAGTCTAGAAGGATGTAACATGGAAAGGCCATAGAATGAAAATATCAATAGTTATATGAGTACAATAATTATATAGAAGGAAAGTATTAATAGTTATAAGGGAATGATAATTATATGGAATGAGTTTATAAGTAGATTGCTTATGAGAGATTCGTATAATATTTGGATCTATAAGCATATCTAATTCGTATAAACGATGAGAAATTCGTATAGATAAGAGGATTTAAAAGCCTTTTGTCTCGTGAAAAACAATGAGAAATATAAGGCTTGATTTATTGATTTTAAAGTTTGACATAGATATGCCAAATTTTTCGTAATCTATTCAAACCTAAGTAATGATTATGTGTGGATTCGATGGAGCACATAAGTGTCAATATCTTTTCTTAAAAGTTCTATATATTTGAGGAATATGATATAAGTTGGGAATCATGGTATTGAATCTTGAGAGAGATAAATGTTAGACTTTTGGTCTGTTGAGACTGTGTAAAGTCTAGAATGCATGAATCTCAAAATTGGAATATTTCGTTACGTACATTGTATTTAAGTGTATCAGTGAATCTTTTGGTTACCTACGGTTTTGTTATATGAGGAAATTCGATATGGTATAAGTAGAATTGTGGGGATTGTAGATGTTCTTAAGTAGTAACATCAAGTGTCTTTGTTCATTGATATGGTCTACGTTGAAAGACGTAAATCGTATTGATTTCAAGGTTAGTCGCATTCTAAACCCTTGGTAGTAATGATGATGAATCCATTGATAGACGTTGAGTATTATCAATAACATATGGGTGTATGCATTGTTCAATAAGGTTTTGATTAAAACAAAATTATTTGAGTTGCTGGAAGATTATGTTGTTATGAAATGATTTTAAATATCATTCAGGAAGATCCTTGTTGTCGTTAAATTAGATTTGTTGTTTATAGTCAACTTTATCTATAGTGGGCTTTGAATTGGGTTTAAGATTCATACGAATTGGTTTTCAATTTTATGTTTGTTATTTAACTCGTTCTAAATGTGTTAAGGCCCGAAACAACCTGACCATTTTCAACTAAGAACATTTGGGCCTAGTTCAAATCTTAAATCAGTTTGATTCACACTGTCTCTCCCACGTGGTTTCTATACGTGTCATATACAGTGGTTTAATCATTGTTTACATATACGTTTACTGTGCATAGGAGCTTATTTCTCCGAGTTCACTTTTTCTCTCTTAATTTGTTATTTTCTCTCTAAATCGCAAATCCTCTTCTTTTTCATTAGAAATTCTTCTTTTCCTCTAAAAGAAGAAGGAATTCTAGGATTCTGCAATTTACTATCTTAATTTTTCCTTTCTGTTTACTCTTCTTTCATCTCATCATGGACCCAAAGTACCAACATCTGAGAAAGTATTTCCCATCACTCTCCCAAAAGATTCTCAAAAAGAAATATAAGGCTAGAATTACTCGGTTGTGGATTCTTATGCGTTTTGGCATCCCTTGTGATGTGAGAATGTTGATAGAAGGGAAGATCCGTCCGAGTGACTTTAGTCAAGATGTCGGTTTACCAGGAACAGGTACCAGTCGTAGTGCAATGAAAAGAAGAGCTCGTGCCATCGTGGTCACTTGTAACAAATGTGGAAGACAAAATTGTAACGGTAAATGTACTTCACCTGGTTATATGTCTACGAATAGAGAGGATAAAATAAGGTTTTGTAGGGATGGACTTTCAAAGGAGAACTTGGATAGCATCCATCCTCCTCTCCACGGTCACCCTAGTGGATATGTTCAAGGAGCTATTTTTAAACTCTGGCCTAAATTTTATACAGAAAGACAACGCCTCAGGAATATGGTATTTCTAGATCCTATTTGTCAAGCCATAAGAAAACTGGATGGGGAATAAGTCTTCGCTCTATAAAGGTTATTTAGTCTTTACTTATTTGAAGCAGTTTTAGCTGATGTTCAACAGTTTGTGTTTTTCTTTTACTCAGAATATTTACTTTTGTGTTTGAAATAATTGTGATTATTAGATTGATACAGTAAGTGTTAATATCTTATTTAATTTATGATTTTCTTAAATATATATATATATATAATAAAATATATTATCTTATCAGACACGTCACATACGGTACAGTAATATGTTTGAATTTTGAAAAACTTATCCAGATATTTCAAGATTTGTGTCTCAAATTTCAAAAGTTCTACAGTATTTGTCGTTTATATTAAATTTCTAGACTTGGTGTATATTTGTCAAAAAGTCTACAGTTGTGTCATGAGGGTCTTCTGTCGAATTGTTCTCAATTGTCAAAAGTTATACAATTAGAGTCTAATCTTTTTCAAAAAGTGAATCAGATTTTCTGTAAACTATCAATCACCTTATCTTACTTTCTTATCTGCACAAGATTTTGTTTAAATCTTTGGATTACCTTTTCATTACCTACTCGTCTATCTCTTTAGCCCTTTTTGTATATTTCTCATCTTTAAAAACTCATGTAGAACCCGAAGTCTAAGTGGAGCAGACATTAAGCAACCACTTCTATAAACCAAATATGTCTACCTCCCAGTCCACGAAGAAAATAAAGAATGTCTGTGTCTTTTGTGGTTCCAGCTTTGGAAAAGATAAAGCTTATTTAGAAGCTGCAAATCACTTAGGGCAAGTCCTAGCACGCAAAAAGATTAACATAATCTATGGGGGTGGTAGTATAAAAATGATGGTAAATATGGCACTAGCAGCTAGGTCTAGCGACGCTACTGATGTAAAAATTTGGCCTCATATTCCAGTTGAAGGAAACCTTTGTAAGGAAGCCATAGGTAAGGGAGAAGGAGTCAGGAGTATCCCTAAAAATTTTAAAGACATAATCTATAATTCTGATGCTTTTATAGCATTACCTGGTGGTCTAGGTACTCTTGAGGAAATATTTATAGTTGCTTGTGGGCAATTGTTGGGCTTTTATTCCAAACCTTTGGGACTGCTGAACGTAAAGGGTTTTTATGACGGTCTTTTGAAATTTCTAGATTACGCTGTGGAAGAAAACATCACTACAGAATCGGAGAGACAAATCTTTGTCACTGCTTCAACAGCTGAGGAATTGATAGATAAAATGCAAATCATACATCCAGAATCCGACACTGCAACATCCAAGCTTGAATGGGAAAGGGAAAGCCGGGAGCGGCCAATTGATTTGAATCTCCATCTGTAATCTTTTTGTTTTATCTTTGGCATGTAGGCATGTGTGTCCGTATTTCGTGTGTTACGAATAACCGTTTGCCTTGTATTCTGTGTTTCTTGTGGTACGTTGTTGTTCAATCTTTTAGATTCATTGAGCCTAATGCCGGGATGGCTGGATACGGAGTACTTGATGCTCTCGAAACGCATCCTTCTTAAGGTCCGATCTTTTGTTTATCGATGTTTTTGTATCCTCTAAGCATGCATGATATGGATAGCTGGTATACGGAGTGCCTTGTACTCTCGAAACGTATCCGTATTATGTTTGTAATGTGTAATATTCTGTTAATATTATGTGGAAGTACCAGAGTCAGTTATGGGGATATTTCATATGAAATATGAGTATATTATTTGGATTGAATGTTTGTGTCATGAGGATAGCTGTTTAATGAAAAATATGCCGGGTATGTTTGCAACTCTGAGATTCCGTTTAATATCTCTATGAGTAAGTTTAATGTATAGTTTTGAATAAAAGTGTTTGTGATATATGTTTTATGATTATGTTCTAGTTTATTAGTTGAGGTATGAAATCAAATATATTTGACTTTTCTTTACTCAAAAAGGAAAAGGAACCTAAAGATGAAGTATATAAAATTTCTCTGGCAATCTCCTTAAATGTGATTGTAAATCACAGTCCATGGACAATGAAGGACTGGAATCATGGTATGGTCAATATGTATGCCTGATCAGATTCTTAGACTATTACACGGTGTTATAAGTTGAAACTTGTCAGAAATACTCTCATTGAGGGATTTAGGAGTAAGATTTATTATGCAAGTAAATGAGTGGAGATACGATAACTTAAATTTGGAGGACAAACAACATTAACGGTTTAGACTCGGAATTGGAATCATAGTGGAATCATAATTTTTACTAGTATTACTAGAATTGAAATTTCGAGGACGAAATTTCTTTAAGGAGGGTAGAGCTGTGACACCCGTTATTCTCCTAACGGGTATTGAGGTAATTAAATTAATTTTAATGTATAAAAAAAATTGCTTCATTTAAATTTATTTTATAATATTTATTTTTATCTATTTTTAAGTTTTCTAAAATTCTCCTATATTTATTTAGTATGATTACTAAAAAGCCTTAGAACTTCTAATAAATCTCAAAAATGTCATATTGGCATTATGTGTGTTAAAGTCTTTAGATGAGACATAAGGATATCTTTTCCAACTACTCTTGACCCTCATTTTCTTTATTTCCTCCGTGACATGCTTCAACATGTCTCCTCTATAATTGTTTCTATCACTTCTTTTCAAAGACTTCATCTTTTCTTCCTTTCTCTTCCACGGTTCCCACACTCTTCTTCTCATTTCTTTGCTGAAGCAAAATACTTAGAGAACTTCTTCAAGGCAGCCATAAAAATCAGCCACCATCACCTCCATTTGAGCAAGAATTTCAGTCATACCGAAGTAAAGGAACCTGTTTTGAAGCCATTTCAAGCTTCCAACTAACCATAATCCGAGGTTAGAATCTTATGAACAAATTTAGTCTTTCATTTATAAATTTTCTTTTATACTAAAGGATTATTCAAATTTGCGTTCTTAAACTTAAGTATATGTTTGTTGCTATTTTGGAGCATATGTATGAAGTCTAAGTGTATATGCCCTAGACAGAAAATTTATATTGTTAAACTTTGTAATACCTCTATGGGCAGTGGTTATTTCTTGAAATTCTAAGATTAAATTAAAATGAATTTTATGAATTGGTTTGCATATTTGAAAAGTAGCATCCTAGGCTTTCTAACGAGCTATCATAAACCTAAATCGGAGTTGTGTTTTATTTTCTAAGAATTATTCAATTTTTGTATTGGAAACTAGTAAATCTGCCAGTTTGTTATGGTATACCAGCTGCTAACCTGAACCAAGAACCCATCTTTGCTCACCACCTAATTCTTTAATGTCTTGCAACCTTTCCAATATTATCCTAAGTGATTGATGAATCTTATTAGGGACTAAAACATATAGATTACTTGTTCACATTTTATATTGTGTTAAGACAAAAATTGTTTACTGTGGTATTCAAAAGAGATTTATATAAAAGCTTTAATGGCATACTAGTAAGATAGATTTACACATGATTTATTTATGAATGTAGTTGTATGTTGTGCTTTAGTTTTAATTGTCCTTATGCACGCCTTAGGATCAAGGGAGTATGGAGCTAACGTTAATTGATTCCAGGATTAAAAGATTGTTGATAAGCTTGAAAGGTAGGGATTCTATTACTCATCTTTTGTGAGGTTTTTATAGAATTAAAATTGATTGTTTTGCCGCAATATATATATATCTATGTTGAACTGATATTATATGTGTATCACATATGAAACTATGACATGGACTCGTCTTGTATTGTACGGCGAGGAACATAATGAATTGACACATGTTATAAATTGAGAAGCATGGTTAGGAAAATTAACTCTATTAATAATGATTTAATATAGAGAAATTGTGAGACATGAAAAGGGCGACGGTTACGTCCTTGGGCATGAATACCCTAAAAGGTAAAGTAGGGGGAAGGCGATGACGCTTCCTTGGGTTGAAAGTCCCAGAACACACTGTACAGGAATCGATTTGGTGAGGACTCGGGGCTTGATGTCCCCTCACCGGAACACCCTTGGAATGTTTATAGGGTGATCAAGTGCGCCCATTTGGGTTTCGATGAGTTGAGTGATACTCAATTTAACATGGATACCTAGGAACAATGATGATTGGTAATATTTGTATAAATGTGTAATTATGACACTTGGTAATGATTAACTACGGTATCCATAAGATGTGATCATAATAAACCTCATAATCTGAAATATGATGTGACTTACTAACCATGCAGATTTTAATGTGGTAATGATAAAAACCTAAAGGTGAGTAATGGTTTTCTCTACTGAGCATAGTGTTGCTCATTCCCTTATGTTTATATCTTTTCAGGACTCACTAAGTGTGAGGTGGCTACGAGAAATATAGTTGAGGAAGCGATGTAACTATATTACATTGGGACTGCTCAATTGTAAAGAATGTTCTTCATGATAATGTAAGCATCAATTGTTATTTTCTGTGACTGTAATTATAATGTGTTGAGGGTTAAAATGATGATGACAACAGTTTATATTATTAAATTTAAGGTGCTACATTAAAACTGTGGTTTATTTGTCGTTTATATTTTTATTTTTGAGTTGAGAGTTTTCATTTAAGTCCCGGGCAAATTTTAATCTTTAAGGTTTTACTTTTATTATTTATTTTTATTTTATCTCATTAAAAACTGTTAACCCCCATATAGGGGCGTAACAGAATTTTTGGTATCAGAGCCTAGGTTCGGTTAACCTAGGGAGTGTAGCACCACTTTAAAAAAATATATTTTTGAGATGGTTTTGAAGCTGAATTTTCATTGTCATCATCAAAATGAACCTTCACATTGATTTATACAGTCTAGAAGGATGTAACATGGAAAGGCCATAGAATGAAAATATCAATAGTTATATGAGTACAATAATTATATAGAAGGAAAGTATTAATAGTTATAAGGGAATGATAATTATATGGAATGAGTTTATAAGTAGATTGCTTATGAGAGATTCGTATAATATTTGGATCTATAAGCATATCTAATTCGTATAAACGATGAGAAATTCGTATAGATAAGAGGATTTAAAAGCCTTTTGTCTCGTGAAAAACAATGAGAAATATAAGGCTTGATTTATTGATTTTAAAGTTTGACATAGATATGCCAAATTTTTCGTAATCTATTCAAACCTAAGTAATGATTATGTGTGGATTCGATGGAGCACATAAGTGTCAATATCTTTTCTTAAAAGTTCTATATATTTGAGGAATATGATATAAGTTGGGAATCATGGTATTGAATCTTGAGAGAGATAAATGTTAGACTTTTGGTCTGTTGAGACTGTGTAAAGTCTAGAATGCATGAATCTCAAAATTGGAATATTTCGTTACGTACATTGTATTTAAGTGTATCAGTGAATCTTTTGGTTACCTACGGTTTTGTTATATGAGGAAATTCGATATGGTATAAGTAGAATTGTGGGGATTGTAGATGTTCTTAAGTAGTAACATCAAGTGTCTTTGTTCATTGATATGGTCTACGTTGAAAGACGTAAATCGTATTGATTTCAAGGTTAGTCGCATTCTAAACCCTTGGTAGTAATGATGATGAATCCATTGATAGACGTTGAGTATTATCAATAACATATGGGTGTATGCATTGTTCAATAAGGTTTTGATTAAAACAAAATTATTTGAGTTGCTGGAAGATTATGTTGTTATGAAATGATTTTAAATATCATTCAGGAAGATCCTTGTTGTCGTTAAATTAGATTTGTTGTTTATAGTCAACTTTATCTATAGTGGGCTTTGAATTGGGTTTAAGATTCATACGAATTGGTTTTCAATTTTATGTTTGTTATTTAACTCGTTCTAAATGTGTTAAGGCCCGAAACAACCTGACCATTTTCAACTAAGAACATTTGGGCCTAGTTCAAATCTTAAATCAGTTTGATTCACACTGTCTCTCCCACGTGGTTTCTATACGTGTCATATACAGTGGTTTAATCATTGTTTACATATACGTTTACTGTGCATAGGAGCTTATTTCTCCGAGTTCACTTTTTCTCTCTTAATTTGTTATTTTCTCTCTAAATCGCAAATCCTCTTCTTTTTCATTAGAAATTCTTCTTTTCCTCTAAAAGAAGAAGGAATTCTAGGATTCTGCAATTTACTATCTTAATTTTTCCTTTCTGTTTACTCTTCTTTCATCTCATCATGGACCCAAAGTACCAACATCTGAGAAAGTATTTCCCATCACTCTCCCAAAAGATTCTCAAAAAGAAATATAAGGCTAGAATTACTCGGTTGTGGATTCTTATGCGTTTTGGCATCCCTTGTGATGTGAGAATGTTGATAGAAGGGAAGATCCGTCCGAGTGACTTTAGTCAAGATGTCGGTTTACCAGGAACAGGTACCAGTCGTAGTGCAATGAAAAGAAGAGCTCGTGCCATCGTGGTCACTTGTAACAAATGTGGAAGACAAAATTGTAACGGTAAATGTACTTCACCTGGTTATATGTCTACGAATAGAGAGGATAAAATAAGGTTTTGTAGGGATGGACTTTCAAAGGAGAACTTGGATAGCATCCATCCTCCTCTCCACGGTCACCCTAGTGGATATGTTCAAGGAGCTATTTTTAAACTCTGGCCTAAATTTTATACAGAAAGACAACGCCTCAGGAATATGGTATTTCTAGATCCTATTTGTCAAGCCATAAGAAAACTGGATGGGGAATAAGTCTTCGCTCTATAAAGGTTATTTAGTCTTTACTTATTTGAAGCAGTTTTAGCTGATGTTCAACAGTTTGTGTTTTTCTTTTACTCAGAATATTTACTTTTGTGTTTGAAATAATTGTGATTATTAGATTGATACAGTAAGTGTTAATATCTTATTTAATTTATGATTTTCTTAAATATATATATATATAATAAAATATATTATCTTATCAGACACGTCACATACGGTACAGTAATATGTTTGAATTTTGAAAAACTTATCCAGATATTTCAAGATTTGTGTCTCAAATTTCAAAAGTTCTACAGTATTTGTCGTTTATATTAAATTTCTAGACTTGGTGTATATTTGTCAAAAAGTCTACAGTTGTGTCATGAGGGTCTTCTGTCGAATTGTTCTCAATTGTCAAAAGTTATACAATTAGAGTCTAATCTTTTTCAAAAAGTGAATCAGATTTTCTGTAAACTATCAATCACCTTATCTTACTTTCTTATCTGCACAAGATTTTGTTTAAATCTTTGGATTACCTTTTCATTACCTACTCGTCTATCTCTTTAGCCCTTTTTGTATATTTCTCATCTTTAAAAACTCATGTAGAACCCGAAGTCTAAGTGGAGCAGACATTAAGCAACCACTTCTATAAACCAAATATGTCTACCTCCCAGTCCACGAAGAAAATAAAGAATGTCTGTGTCTTTTGTGGTTCCAGCTTTGGAAAAGATAAAGCTTATTTAGAAGCTGCAAATCACTTAGGGCAAGTCCTAGCACGCAAAAAGATTAACATAATCTATGGGGGTGGTAGTATAAAAATGATGGTAAATATGGCACTAGCAGCTAGGTCTAGCGACGCTACTGATGTAAAAATTTGGCCTCATATTCCAGTTGAAGGAAACCTTTGTAAGGAAGCCATAGGTAAGGGAGAAGGAGTCAGGAGTATCCCTAAAAATTTTAAAGACATAATCTATAATTCTGATGCTTTTATAGCATTACCTGGTGGTCTAGGTACTCTTGAGGAAATATTTATAGTTGCTTGTGGGCAATTGTTGGGCTTTTATTCCAAACCTTTGGGACTGCTGAACGTAAAGGGTTTTTATGACGGTCTTTTGAAATTTCTAGATTACGCTGTGGAAGAAAACATCACTACAGAATCGGAGAGACAAATCTTTGTCACTGCTTCAACAGCTGAGGAATTGATAGATAAAATGCAAATCATACATCCAGAATCCGACACTGCAACATCCAAGCTTGAATGGGAAAGGGAAAGCCGGGAGCGGCCAATTGATTTGAATCTCCATCTGTAATCTTTTTGTTTTATCTTTGGCATGTAGGCATGTGTGTCCGTATTTCGTGTGTTACGAATAACCGTTTGCCTTGTATTCTGTGTTTCTTGTGGTACGTTGTTGTTCAATCTTTTAGATTCATTGAGCCTAATGCCGGGATGGCTGGATACGGAGTACTTGATGCTCTCGAAACGCATCCTTCTTAAGGTCCGATCTTTTGTTTATCGATGTTTTTGTATCCTCTAAGCATGCATGATATGGATAGCTGGTATACGGAGTGCCTTGTACTCTCGAAACGTATCCGTATTATGTTTGTAATGTGTAATATTCTGTTAATATTATGTGGAAGTACCAGAGTCAGTTATGGGGATATTTCATATGAAATATGAGTATATTATTTGGATTGAATGTTTGTGTCATGAGGATAGCTGTTTAATGAAAAATATGCCGGGTATGTTTGCAACTCTGAGATTCCGTTTAATATCTCTATGAGTAAGTTTAATGTATAGTTTTGAATAAAAGTGTTTGTGATATATGTTTTATGATTATGTTCTAGTTTATTAGTTGAGGTATGAAATCAAATATATTTGACTTTTCTTTACTCAAAAAGGAAAAGGAACCTAAAGATGAAGTATATAAAATTTCTCTGGCAATCTCCTTAAATGTGATTGTAAATCACAGTCCATGGACAATGAAGGACTGGAATCATGGTATGGTCAATATGTATGCCTGATCAGATTCTTAGACTATTACACGGTGTTATAAGTTGAAACTTGTCAGAAATACTCTCATTGAGGGATTTAGGAGTAAGATTTATT
This sequence comes from Artocarpus heterophyllus, assembly GCA_025403435.1. Lineage (NCBI taxonomy): Eukaryota > Viridiplantae > Streptophyta > Magnoliopsida > Rosales > Moraceae > Artocarpus > Artocarpus heterophyllus. Next base: position 8,390,386 of record CM046341.1, read on the forward strand.
ATGCAAGTAAATGAGTGGAGATACGATAACTTAAATTTGGAGGACAAACAACATTAACGGTTTAGACTCGGAATTGGAATCATAGTGGAATCATAATTTTTACTAGTATTACTAGAATTGAAATTTCGAGGACGAAATTTCTTTAAGGAGGGTAGAGCTGTGACACCCGTTATTCTCCTAACGGGTATTGAGGTAATTAAATTAATTTTAATGTATAAAAAAAATTGCTTCATTTAAATTTATTTTATAATATTTATTTTTATCTATTTTTAAGTTTTCTAAAATTCTCCTATATTTATTTAGTATGATTACTAAAAAGCCTTAGAACTTCTAATAAATCTCAAAAATGTCATATTGGCATTATGTGTGTTAAAGTCTTTAGATGAGACATAAGGATATCTTTTCCAACTACTCTTGACCCTCATTTTCTTTATTTCCTCCGTGACATGCTTCAACATGTCTCCTCTATAATTGTTTCTATCACTTCTTTTCAAAGACTTCATCTTTTCTTCCTTTCTCTTCCACGGTTCCCACACTCTTCTTCTCATTTCTTTGCTGAAGCAAAATACTTAGAGAACTTCTTCAAGGCAGCCATAAAAATCAGCCACCATCACCTCCATTTGAGCAAGAATTTCAGTCATACCGAAGTAAAGGAACCTGTTTTGAAGCCATTTCAAGCTTCCAACTAACCATAATCCGAGGTTAGAATCTTATGAACAAATTTAGTCTTTCATTTATAAATTTTCTTTTATACTAAAGGATTATTCAAATTTGCGTTCTTAAACTTAAGTATATGTTTGTTGCTATTTTGGAGCATATGTATGAAGTCTAAGTGTATATGCCCTAGACAGAAAATTTATATTGTTAAACTTTGTAATACCTCTATGGGCAGTGGTTATTTCTTGAAATTCTAAGATTAAATTAAAATGAATTTTATGAATTGGTTTGCATATTTGAAAAGTAGCATCCTAGGCTTTCTAACGAGCTATCATAAACCTAAATCGGAGTTGTGTTTTATTTTCTAAGAATTATTCAATTTTTGTATTGGAAACTAGTAAATCTGCCAGTTTGTTATGGTATACCAGCTGCTAACCTGAACCAAGAACCCATCTTTGCTCACCACCTAATTCTTTAATGTCTTGCAACCTTTCCAATATTATCCTAAGTGATTGATGAATCTTATTAGGGACTAAAACATATAGATTACTTGTTCACATTTTATATTGTGTTAAGACAAAAATTGTTTACTGTGGTATTCAAAAGAGATTTATATAAAAGCTTTAATGGCATACTAGTAAGATAGATTTACACATGATTTATTTATGAATGTAGTTGTATGTTGTGCTTTAGTTTTAATTGTCCTTATGCACGCCTTAGGATCAAGGGAGTATGGAGCTAACGTTAATTGATTCCAGGATTAAAAGATTGTTGATAAGCTTGAAAGGTAGGGATTCTATTACTCATCTTTTGTGAGGTTTTTATAGAATTAAAATTGATTGTTTTGCCGCAATATATATATATCTATGTTGAACTGATATTATATGTGTATCACATATGAAACTATGACATGGACTCGTCTTGTATTGTACGGCGAGGAACATAATGAATTGACACATGTTATAAATTGAGAAGCATGGTTAGGAAAATTAACTCTATTAATAATGATTTAATATAGAGAAATTGTGAGACATGAAAAGGGCGACGGTTACGTCCTTGGGCATGAATACCCTAAAAGGTAAAGTAGGGGGAAGGCGATGACGCTTCCTTGGGTTGAAAGTCCCAGAACACACTGTACAGGAATCGATTTGGTGAGGACTCGGGGCTTGATGTCCCCTCACCGGAACACCCTTGGAATGTTTATAGGGTGATCAAGTGCGCCCATTTGGGTTTCGATGAGTTGAGTGATACTCAATTTAACATGGATACCTAGGAACAATGATGATTGGTAATATTTGTATAAATGTGTAATTATGACACTTGGTAATGATTAACTACGGTATCCATAAGATGTGATCATAATAAACCTCATAATCTGAAATATGATGTGACTTACTAACCATGCAGATTTTAATGTGGTAATGATAAAAACCTAAAGGTGAGTAATGGTTTTCTCTACTGAGCATAGTGTTGCTCATTCCCTTATGTTTATATCTTTTCAGGACTCACTAAGTGTGAGGTGGCTACGAGAAATATAGTTGAGGAAGCGATGTAACTATATTACATTGGGACTGCTCAATTGTAAAGAATGTTCTTCATGATAATGTAAGCATCAATTGTTATTTTCTGTGACTGTAATTATAATGTGTTGAGGGTTAAAATGATGATGACAACAGTTTATATTATTAAATTTAAGGTGCTACATTAAAACTGTGGTTTATTTGTCGTTTATATTTTTATTTTTGAGTTGAGAGTTTTCATTTAAGTCCCGGGCAAATTTTAATCTTTAAGGTTTTACTTTTATTATTTATTTTTATTTTATCTCATTAAAAACTGTTAACCCCCATATAGGGGCGTTACAGAGAAGAACTCTCAGCTCAGCTCCGTTCTGAACTACTACCCAAAGGAAGCCATATCTTGTCTCGCCATTTGGATGTTCCACGCTTATGTTATCGCCGTCTCCATCGCATTGTCATGCCCACCAAAAATCGTGTATAGACGAGAAGTCTCAGCTCCGTTTCAAAGGGAATGGTGTCGTATCTAAACTTGATCAGGTCTGAGATTTTCTTACCTTTGGGAAAACATATCCCATTGTGTGTGTCCTGCTGGCATATCTTGTTATGACCTAAAAAGTATATAATATTGGAAAAACATATGTGTGTACTTTTAGGATACGTCGTGATTGTGACACCGAGAATTTTTAGTGCCTTTTAAACGCAATAATTAAGGATTTTGTTAAGTAATTTATGAACAAATTTTATGAGTTAAAATTTTATGTTAAAAAATTTGTTAAGAATTTAAGGAGTAATTTTGATTTTACGAGAATTATTGTTTAGATATGATTTTTATGAAAAATTACACAAAAATAAAAATGAGATTTTTAAGGTTAAAAATCATGCTATAATCTTAAACAAGGAAGGAATGATATGAACATAAGCTAGAAGCTACATATTTAGAAGCATAAATACAGTTTAAGAAAAAAAGTACAATATAAAAATATGAAAAATTATATAGTACAAAAATTAAGCAGTACCAAAATATATAGTATGAAAATAATACAGTGTAAGGATTACACTGATAAAGTTGTGCAGTATAAGAATTATACTGATAAAATTAAGCGATATAAAAATTATACTACATAAAGTTTGCATTATAGAAATTAGATTGTGTAAAGTTAAGTATCATAAGAATTATACTGTGTGGATAACATGGAAGCCTTAGAAAGATACCAGCAACATATGAAAAATACAGTTAGTATAAATTTGGACTGTCAAAAAGTTTATATAGGACCCACCTAAGTGCCATCTTTAAGTGCACAAAAAGCCACCTCACCTCCCCACTAATTGCACCGGTTCTACTTAAGTGGAGGTGAGAAATTTGTCTCCATCATTTTTTCATGCATAACATGAAAAAAAGCCATTTTGGCTCTCCATGAAACCGACCCCTCCCATGGTTCTCTCAAGTATTTTTCAAACCATAGCTCCTAATCAAGCTTAGGAACAAGTTTTAATCATTCGTCATCAAGTCTAGAACAAATTCAAGTTACTTTGGAGGTAAAAATTCAAATTTCTCCTATGAGTTTTTTACGATTTTCTTGAGCTTTTGGGGGTAAGGTTTTGATGGGGTTTTTGTCATGATTTTGTGGAAAGGGGTAGCAATCCCTTGGGCTTTGCAAAGGAGGATCAAAGCAAGGAGAAACACTTGGTAAAAACCTTCACTTTTGCCTTGTAAAATTGTTGTTTTTCATGAAATTTTAAGCATGTTTTGTACTAAATATGGGCAATGGCATGTTGAATGGACTCTATGACATGATTAATTTATGTTTTATCATGACGACGATGATGATGGAAAGTTAGAAATTAGGGTTTTTGGCGTTAAAAAGGAAAAGATTGTTAAACTTTGTTGAAAAACTAAGTTTGACTAGTTTTCAAGGAATGATGATTTTGAGGGCCTTAGAGGCCAATTTATTTTCTAAGCAAAGCATTGGATCTGCCAAAACAATAAGGCTAACAATTTTTATGAACAAAGTTTTGTAAAATTTTCAGATTACTAAATTGCAAAGATTTGTAAAAATTTAGCAAAACTCAAAAAATGGCAGAAAATTCCACTGTGTTCTTAGAATTTTAAGAAAATTAAAACACGAAAGTTATAGAACTCATTAAAACTGTTGAATAATGCAGACGGTTCACAAAAGTTTTGCATGGTTTAGGAGTTATGAAATTTACGAGATTTTATCACAAAATTTCAAAAAGATAATATAGGAAAAATATTTTGAAATTTGTTGAGTTTAACTAAAGAGCTTTTATAAGTTTTAATTCTTGTTAAAAACTGGACTTTTTGGTATAAAACTTATATTTGGTCCTGGAGGTAAAAATATTAAGATTTTTGTGTTTTAGGTCAAAACCGTAAAACCATGTGAAACTGGAGTTTCTTTTGTCACAACCTGCCTTTTCAGGCTGTGATAAAACCTTTTCATACTTACTTTAAGGTAAAAATTTAGAAAATTTTATTTTTTTTAATTAATACTTTACATATACTGGTTTAACAACTTTTGAAATACAAACATATACTTGTATTTACATAGCCACCTTTCTTTTGCAATATAGTTTATCAAACCTTACTTTCAAAATATCTTAAAATACAATATAACAGAAACATACTGCGGCGGAAACCATACCCAGTCTGCACACATCATCCATCCGCCAGCTCATCATTACGATTTATTCTGACCTTCTCGTCGGAATACCTATAGCATGAAAAAATTAATGAGCTAATGCCCAGTAAGTCCCATAAATCCCATATGGACATTCAAATAAATGCATGAGTCAATTATGCTTTCTTATAAACTTTCCTTATCTTCATTATTTCTTATCTTTACTAGGGCCCAAGTGTTCGTACCATTGTGCAATTTCATTTAGGTTTACGTAACACCGTAACCATATTATAACCTTTAAACTCCCATTGAGTCAGGAGTCGGTACGACACTTTTCTTAATTTTTGGTGACATATTTACCAGTTCATTTATTATGGTTGACATACCATGTATGATGTGATGTTCACATGTTATCCATAACACATAAATTCGTTGCATAGCATAGTACACACAAGTACTTACTTTATACACAGGTATGTAACATTCTATACACACAGGTATTCATCATTGTACACACAGATACATAATATACTATACATACTGATACATAACATATTATACACTCAGGTATTTTAATCGTATACTCACAGGTATCCATAAATGACCATACCCCTAGGTATTCATATCATGGTAAACATACAATTTTATACTTTATTATACGCACAGATACACATATATATATTTCTTTCTATACCTACATTTCACACTATAGGTGGGAAGGGTACTTACTTGTTTTTATGTACCGCTAAATCGACTTCGATTCTCCTTTCTCCTAGACTCCTAGGATCCTGTTGGCCAATTTCAAAACTATTTGCCAATTTTCACTACGTTTCGTTACAAAACGTTCGTTACTTAACTAGTCGAGTTGCATAACCGTTTATAACTCTAAAATTACTGGTTCTCTTGTTCTTATCTTATCTTATACCATTACCCTTTACGAAGAGCGAAATTCTTTCTAATCACTCTTTTTCCCTCTTGGGGTTGTGTTAAGACAATTCGGTCTATTCGGGAGAAAAATGACAATTTTGCCCCTGGCGGGCCAACTAACTTTCGGAGCTTGGTTTCGCTTTTCTACTAAAAACGATCATGTATTTATTTCAAAATAACACCCTAATGGGTCGGGTCTCTTTATTACCTCTCTATACCCATTTTTTCGTAAAAATTTATAGTTCGGTCCCTTGATTGAAAATTTTGACAATTTTGCCCTTGGGGCTAAAAATTATCTCTTTACATCAAAATGTCTTATTTTTTATAAGAAACATTTTTACTCAAAGTACCATAGCTTAAATCATTTTGAAAAATAACATTTTTACCATTTTAACATTTTTTCACTTTTGATAAATTCTTGAAAAATCAAAAACTCACAAACGGTTGAGTTTTTCAATGAACCGTCTCAAATGGCTAACAATTTCGTCGAGATCTACAACTTTCATATTTTAACTTTTTTCAAAATCTCACTGTATAGGGGTGTTTTTGGGCGTTTTTCAAATCTGTAGAGAAAGAACATTTTCTTTCAATTTAGCCCTTAGAGTATTTTGGTAAAAATCCATTTCAAAATTGTAAATATATCCCTACAGAAACCATTCCATGCCTTATTCAAATCATTCTCATGCTCAAACATCATTTTTCTAAGATTAACATCAAATTTACAAAAAAGACACTTTTTGCAAAAATTAACATTTTGCACCATAAACCAAAACTTCACAACTTAAACATGCCATACATCACTTATACATGAAATTTCATCAAAAACATGCTCAAGAACCCACATGAGTTTGAAAGAATAAAAATCAATACAAAATTCATAAAATTTCAAAACTTTAAAATCAAAACTTACCCCAATAGCACCTTTTGATTTCTAGCTTTCCAAAGCTCTTTGAAACTCATTCCTAGAGGTCATTTTCATGCAAAAATACCTTGGGTTAATTTTCTTTCTTAACCCATGAAAAATCCCTTGAAATCTTGAAAAAAGTTAGATTTTACCTTAAAATTTGTTGAACTTTCTTGGATTTTTGCCTCTTGAACTTAAGTGGGATTGTTTTTGCAAAGTTTTGGGCTTGAGAAATTTTTTTAGAAGTCTCAACAATGGCTGCCGAAACTTGGAGAAGAAGAAGAAGAAGAAAAAATTGTGATAACCATGCCATAAATGCATATTTATCTCATTTGGTAACTCATGGTAATTCATGAGTATACCCCCTAGGTGTCATGAGTGATTGGGCCACTTTTCTAGACATGTGGCCCAATAGAAAACCAAGGAGTGTCCACATTGCGGAGTTAAAAATTTATACTGTGTAATTTTTTACCATACAATATTTTTCCTATACTGCCGTGGTCAAATCAATGTCATCTCATATCCTTAGACTGTGTAAACTATTTGACTTACTTTTCGTTCACTTTTGGAGGCCAATCATAACATTTTTCGTATCTGTGTTTTCACTTAGCAGTATTCTTATACTGCATTGGCCTCTTTCTTACACTGGTTTAGGTCTCGGTGGACTCTATATCATATTTATATTCTTTATACCTATGTGTTTATATCACAATTTTACAATTAATTATAATATAAAATTCATCTTATGGATATTATTTACAAATTTCTGAGTAATTAAATTCATAAAATCTGTATTCGACAATATCCAACATTGCATCACATTTGTCATAAAATTTGCAATCAATGCCGTTTATTCATACTTTATCATAATTTTTACAAAAATTACAACTTTTACAAAAAATTATATTTTTTTTAAGAGTAAATTCATTAATTAAACCTAATTAAATATTAGATTTTATTAATGAAATTTTCTCGGTCATTACATCATTGAGCAAACATTTAAGTTTGAAAGGATTAAGATTTTGATCAAGAAAAGAAAGAAAAATGTGCCAAGGGCATAATCACAAAGATTTTCAAATTACAGGTCAAAACTCTGAAGTTTTGATAAAATAGATTTTATCGAAAAGAAAATTGATGTTTTGTTTTCTGTAATGTTATGAGAAGTAAGGAAATATAAGTTTTGTTTAAAATGGGTTGCGGAAGTTTTTTCAAGACCCATCAAGAGCAAAATTGTTATTTTTTATAAAAGGCCAAAACAGACTCTGAAACGACCGAATTAGGAAAATGCCCCTATGCGGGAATTTTTTTGTACTCCGTAAGTAACAAAATGGTGAAGTAAAATAAAAAATTAGTAAAGTTAAGTGACTTATGAAAAAACCGTTAAGTGTAAAATCGTCATTTTTAAATAAACCGCTAAAACGGAGTCGAGTACTTCGAATCAGCGAGACGCCCTTAGACGAAAAATATTCTATATCACATTAAATAAGAAAATCATTAAGTAAGATGAGAAGTTTGACTAAAAAACATTCACGCTAAGTAATAGAGAAATAAATCAATAAGAACGAGGTTAAGCAAAAGGAATGAACGGTTAATGCTTAAGTTCCATTATCGATCGAGTAAGTCGATAATGGAAAAAATTAGCTAATAATCGAGTGTCATTTGAATAGGGCACAGAGCTGACTAATAGAAAGAAATGAAACGAGAACGCTAGAGCTTTAAGCAAGTAAGACTTAAACCTCACTTATGACATGAAGAAAATGATTTTCAAATGCTTTGATTATGTTTTATGTTTGCAATTTTATACATAAGGTTTTAAAGATCAAGTCAAAGACTTGCAATATATTTACAAATTGTTATGCTTAAGGTATTTTTGCATTGATGATGCATAATGTTTTAAAGCTCAAGTTATGATTTGCAATATGTTTGCAGTTGCTATGTTTAATGATTCAGACGTTGAGTCATGTTACGCATTATGTTCATTAAGATTACAAGATCGTTAATCTAAACCTAAAAGCTAAAAGGAAAGTATCGTACCAGCCTCTTGATATAAGGTTTAAAATTTATGACAAAGTATGACCTTGTTGTTCGATGGTCTTAAATCTTCCACAACAGAAGCATCATGTTATATTAAAGTCACGATTTCATGATTGATGATGTTGGTACGCACGCTAAAGCCTACAAAATAAAGTAAGATAAGAATGATGGAGTTCAAGTAAGATGAGAATAATAATAAGAAATTCATAACTGAACATAATTAGAATTATATATTGTAATATTACTTGCATTCCTTTTAAGTAATGTTCTTATGAGGAATGTTTTACGAAAAATGTTTTACAAAAACTGTGTATGAAGGACATTTTATAAGAAATGTTTACAAGATCTGTTACAAGTAAAATTTTTTAAGAGAGTAGTTCTATGAAATAGGTTCACGAAGAAAGTTTTATGAAAAAAGATTTAAAAGCAATGTATTACGATAAATGTTTTAAATATTTTGTGAGATTATGTTTAAACTTACTAAGCGAAAGCTCATTACAAGTTTCTTCATACTATAGGTAGTCCTATAGGAGACTGGTATGACTGGTTAGGTATGGATATCACTGTAGAAAGTCTTCCGTTGCATTAAAAAAAGTTTTCATAGTTTGAAGAATTATTTTAAGAAAGTATATATTTAAAGAAATGTCTTATAAGAAAAAAAGTTTGAAATGTTTTACCAAAAACATTTATAAAGATTTTAAATGACTGCAAAGTCATATTTGAAACTTGTGTTTCAATTTTTGCTGCTTCAAAATTGACAACAGTTTCAAGTATGTATTAAAGAAAAAGATTTTCCCAGTATTTTCTTATTGGTAAGTAAGAAGAAGTTTAAGAAATTAAGTTTTAAATGTGTTAAGTGACGGCCTGAAAAGACAAGACGTTACAGTGACCCGCTAGGATTTGTTGTTGTGACTTGAAAAAAATTATACTCCTAACGTATCCTAATGGGACACATGATCAGCTGTCGAATTTGAAGGCTCATCGCCACATGCTTTTGCTTTTTAATGAACCACACTAGTGAGGATCTTGAGCCACTAGAGAACAACACATACAAACACCACTGAAGTAGACTACTCTTCTTGATCCAAAAACACATATCTACACCAAAGCTTCTGGAAATCATGCAGCTTTTGCAGTTGACATGCCAGAAAGAGAACGGCATACGAGCACCAAGCGACACTATTCCTCATCATTCTCGGTCCCTGCAAGAGATCTGTAATACATATCTCGTTCTCTCAATTCCTCCTAGCGTGAATCCGATCTTTTCTACTGTCTCAACGATCAGAGCTCACGATCTTTGACCATCACATTTCTCCAGCAGAGTCATTGGAGCCCTATAGCTGAGAAATGATCGAGGTAGAAGAAGAGCAAGAAGATGAGAGAGACATTTCTTATTTGTGGTATAAAATTTTTTAAGCATTTTTTTTGGCATAAAAAACGATGATTTAAGAATATGTTAGATTATATAGTTTTCTTTAATACTTTTTACTTTTATAATTGCCCAAAAATCATATGATCAAATTGAGAAATGCCACTTTTGTAGTAATGCTTTTCAATTTTGCTATTATAAAAAATAATTAATGACAAGTGTTTTATGTTAGAATTAGACAAACATGTGTTATTTGAAGGTATTTTGGCCTTTTTAACTTGGAGAAATTGTATAAATCAAAGGAAGAAAAAAGTGGTAAAACCCAATAGTGGTAGTAAAAAGGTAGTATACCACTCAATTTACTCAAAATTATGAGATATTTTGATTTATGCCATTGATTCAACAACTATTTGAAAATATGTCACAGTGACATAAATAAAATTTAATATCTTGACCAAAATACTCTCAAATTAGAGCTTGGTAAATATTATGTTTATATGGTAAATGATTCATTTACATCTAAGAAAAAGATCTTGTTATGTTAGTAAACAGACATTTACCGTGTAAATATGATATTTATCTATTCTTATATAAGTCAAACATATTGAATATTATTGGTAAATGTTACATTGATATGTAAATGACTCATTTACAGTTTATACATGATATCTACTTGTTCTTATATATAAGTCAAACAGATTGAATATTATTGGTAAATGATTCATTCATGACTAAAAAAAAGAACATGTTTTGTCAGCAAATAAAACATTTACCGTGTAAGTGTGATATTTTATCACATGAATATAAATAAAACATTGAAGGTATATTTGGTATTTTTAAATATAGTGTGATGATGTGGTATGGTGTTCTTTGTAATTATTATTATTTTGTGTGACATAAATCAATCCAAACTTTATTTTTGTGGCATCTGTGTAAAGAACCCAAAAAAATCACATAAGCCTAAGGGCCCAAATTCTTGTGGAGAATTTTCATGAATGCCATGTTTTGAAATTTACTTTTTATAAATGTCACAAATGTTTTAATGTGGCACAACTTAAACAATAATATGCTTAGTAGTATAGCATAACTTTCTTAGACGCGGCATAAATAAACAAGTTTGTAAAAGTGTGGCATAACATGTAATTTTCTCAAGAAAAACTCTATTCGCACCCCTAATATTTTTAAAGCACCCCAAAACAAAAAATATTAAATTTATAGTTTAAAATTATCTAAGTTTAATGATATAATCTATGAAATTCCTTAAATGTCTTCAAGATACACCCCAACAACTAATTCGCCTGAATTTTTGAATTCAGATGACTTGCAGTATTCAAAAGCACAAAGAAAAATCTGCATGCCATGCTTAATTTTCCCATAAAAACTCGTATTCATTATGACCCTAAGTGCTTATCCCCACCGTTAAGCCCTTTTGGAATTTACTGGATAAGAGATGAATATCAAGGAAAAAAATGCGTCAATTATTTCTTGAGAATAAGAAGATTTAAACCTTTATATATTATGCGATCATGCATAAAGAAAATGTTTGTATTGATGTTTGGAAAGGTAAGAATATAGACTCAATCTCTCTCTCTCTCTTCTTGTTCTTGATTGTTTGTCGTTAAACTGGCCTAAATAAATGATACGAAAAAAACTTGAGAAAAATAGGAAGAAAGTAGGAAGGTCGACAAATGGAAATAAGTTATCTCAAAATAAATAAATAAATAAATAAATAGAAAGAAGTAAATAAAAGGGAGAAAATCAACATTTTTTTAAGGTCTCTGCTTCTTTAGTACTTTGTTGGGATGTACCATGAAGGTATTTAAGGAAGACAATAGCTTGTAACATTAAAAGAATTTTATTTTGAATTTGAATTTGAATTTGCATTTTTTTATTTTTAATTTCAATTCTTATTAGCTCCTTTAGCCTAATTTCACACCTCAATGGCGAGTAAATTAGGTGGTATATTACTTTTTGCTATCACAATAGTTAGGGCCGGTAATACGGGTTGCGACACGACGACACGATACGAATCTGACATATTTTTTTGTGGGTTAGTGTCAAAAAATTTGACCACGGGTCATTTAGTGTCGACCCGAAACTGACCCGTCAAAAAACGGATCGCGTTCGGGTCAACCTGTCTGACACTAAAATGATCCGTTTTTGACCTGTATTTAATTAATTAACTTTTAAAAAATTAATATTATTTGATATATAATATAAGCTTTTAAAATATCAAACCCTACCTCTCTTATCACTCATCTTCTTGTTGAAGTGGTATGCAACTCTTCTAATTTTATTTTTTTAATATTATATATATTAATGTGGGCGGGTTAAAGGCGGGTTGCAAGTCATAATCGGGTTACGGGTCAAAATCGGGTCACGGGTTATCATTTTTTGACACTGTGAATAAGAAACGGGTTGACACGGGTCGTGTTTGTGTCAACCCGTGTCAAAACGGGTCGGGTTAGGGTTCAGAATTCTCAACCCGTTCGTGTCACGGGTCGGGTTAGTGTCGACTTAATTTTGTAAAAATTAACTCCAACCCGACACGAACCCGACCCGCCAACCCGTTTTACCACCCCTCAATAGTGTTCTAACACTTATTTTTTTCTTTAATTTATATCATTTTTTTAGTCAAAAAGGCTAAAATATCCTAAAATAATACTTATTGACTTAACCTTAATCTAAAATATTTTAAAAGTGAAAAAATTGAAAAATAAGTTGTGTTTCTAAAATTAACCCCCCAATGGCCGCTGTACATTTGATAGAAGAAGGGCCCAAATCCTATTTAGGCCTTTAGCCCAACCTGTTATCTAAATGGCCCAATCATCTGACAGAAGGAGGCCCATTGCAAGTTCCATACTAAAACCCTGATCTTAGGACCAGACGGACCTCAGCCCTCACTGTCTCACACGCTCACCTCACGCTACATATATATTTCCTCGACAAGATTAGGGTTTTCAGCAGCAGCAAAGAGACCCTCCACCTTCGTCTCAGCAATTGAGAACTAGGGTTTCCGACTACGAAAGCTTCAACCATGGTGAGACCTCAGATCCAATTTCATGGTTTTCTCCTCTATTCCTCGTTTTCGTTCTTCTCTGTCGCCATTAACGCGCTTTCTCTCTCTCTCTCTCTGGTTTAGGCTGACGTTGAGACCGATGTTCCGACAACGGGAGTGCCGAAGAAGAGAACGTTTAAGAAGTTCAGCTTTAGGGGAGTCGATTTGGATGCTCTCCTTGACATGTCCACTGATGAGCTTGTCAAGCTCTTCACCGCCCGTGCTCGTAGAAGGTGAGTGGAAATTGTTAAAAATTTCGTTGCTTTTGATCTGAAGTTCCTTTCTTTTGATGTGATTTGTGATTTTGAAAGTTGTTTCGTGTTGGAATTTCTGTGATTGGTAGGTTCCAGAGGGGTCTGAAGCGCAAGCCCATGGCTCTAATCAAGAAGCTGCGCAAGGCGGTAATTTTTCTGTTTTATTTTTCTTCTTTTTCCCCTTTGAATGGGTGTTTTATGTTGTTTTCAGCGAGATTTGTTCTTATGTTTCTCTATATCTATATGTGTATTGTGTAGTTAAAATGGGGTTGGATTGAATGTGCTGATCTCTCATTTTGTTGTTTTCTACGTTAATGAGCTTTAAATTGAAAATTTTGTTTTGTGAACGTGAATTTTTTTAAAAAACTTAATTTGTTTTATCGTTTTGTAATCTTTGACATTACTTGCGATACTTTAGTTTCTTAGACATGTCAGCGATTGGTTGATTTTGGCTATATAGGTGTAGCCTCCTTTGGAGACCAGACTTTGATGAATAAATAGGAAATTTTGATTTGATACTAGAGATAATTCAAGCAACCTGCACGATTGTCAATCGGTTCAATTGTGGTGTAAAAATAAGATATAATTGCATTTAGATGATCAGAACAGCATATCTTTTCTATGGCTTTGTTGAATTCTAGAGAATCTTGCGTTTGATTTTTCTGTGTTAAGGCTTGTCACTGACTCAATGAGTCCTCTCCATCAGGATCGAGTTAAGCGTACTTGCATTGTAACAGATTATGTTCCTGAGAGAATTTCTTTTCCACGCTTGTCTGGATGGGATTGGTTGATCATTTGTCTTATTTTCTAGAATGCATTATTTTTAAACTTTTAAATTGTTGTTGAAAACCCAGAACAAAGCTTTACCTTATTGACTATGTTTTCTGTTTTTACAATTGTACTAGTTGTTATCAATGCATCAAAATAGGAGACATTGAAATTCTACCATTAGAAACGTTTGAAATTCACTATTCAGTGCGAAATGTATAAGTACTCAGTCTGCAAAAAGTGTGGAAATTGGTAGAAATGTTTGTGACAGCTTCCTAAAAATTACATGATGGAAACTTGCTTATTTTGGAGCAATTTCATTTCGATGCTGCTCATGGTTGGTAGTATCACATACGTTTCGGTTTCACCTGAGTTCGGATTGATCAATTAGCTGCGTTTAGCTTTAGATTTCTAACAAATTGCTTTAGATTTCTAACAAATGTATAAGTACTCAGTCTGCAAAAAGTGTGGAAATTGGTAGAAATGTTTGTGACAGCTTCCTAAAAATTACATGATGGAAACTTGCTTAGTTTGGAGCAATTTCATTTCGATGCTGCTCAGGGTTGGTAGTATCACATACGTTTCGGTTTCACCTGAGTTCGGATTGATCAATTAGCTGCGTTTAGCTTTAGATTTCTAACAAATTGCTGATTATTCTTAACCTGCCATGTTTTCAACCAGAAAAGGGAGGCCCCACCCGGCGAGAAGCCAGAACCAGTTCGCACTCACCTTCGCAACATGATCATCGTTCCAGAAATGATTGGAAGCATCATTGGTGTCTACAATGGTAAGACCTTCAATCAGGTTGAGATCAAGCCTGAAATGATTGGTCATTACCTTGCGGAGTTCTCAATCTCGTACAAGCCCGTCAAGCACGGTAGACCCGGTATTGGTGCTACCCACTCATCTAGGTTCATTCCTCTCAAGTGAAGGCAATGCCTGCAGTTTAGATATTTAACCTTGTTATGCTCCGAAGACATCCATTTTGATCCAGGTTTTTTGTTTTGCTTTCTGTTGCTTTAAAATTTTCTAATACTGTTTGCTTCTCGTTTTTAGACTATGAAATGAAACTTGGAAGTTCATAGTTTGATTTCATTCTATTTTTGGTAATCGGGCAATCTTTGAATCAACTTTGTGTTCCTTTTTCCTCGTCGTTGATTGCGTCATGATAATACATACGGCATCATAATTCGCAATTCATCTACTTCCGACTTTTCTCCTCTCCAGAGAAAAAAAGAGATCTGTTCATTGTAATCCAAATGGCTATCAAATTTAGCACAAATTTCACTTAAAAGTTTTTAAGTCTCCTCGGTTATGACGTGACTTTTGAGGATCTAATCAACTTTAGTGCAAGACAATTACAATGGTAATAAGCTAGAATTATTCTTTGCTCTTGATTGAGTTATGGACTGAGGAGTATGACCTTATGATAAATAAAGATGTTGTTTGGTTGTAGCAAATCCTTTTACTCTGTGTTTTTTAATTTCTGATTCTTCATAGTCAATAAACATGTTAGTTTCACTCAAGAAAGAAAAAGTAAGAATAATCTTTTTGGCGGAGTTAAGTAAAGGTGGATTCCAAACAAGGGAAAATTTGAAAAAAAAGCGAAAAGAAAAATTGAATTGGGGAAACGGTCGTTTTTTTTTTTTTGCACCTAAAAACTAGCTTTTTTAGACATGAAAATTGTTTCCAATATTTTTTTTTAGAAAGACAAGAAAAAAAACTATAGCAAGAAAAGGGACTTCAACAGGACCTAAAAAAAACACTAGAGCAGTTTTTTTACTCAATTTTTTTTTTTTTGCATTAAAAAATAAAAAGTTTTAGACATGAAAACTGTTTCAAGTTTTTTTAAGAAAGATAAAGGAAAAAACTATAGCAAGGATAATAACCTCAACAGGATAAAAAAAAACTAGAGTAATTTTTCTGTCAAAATATTTTTTTTTGCTGCAACAAAAAAAAAGATCATTTGTCTAAAAAGTTTTTTCTTAAAGCCATTTTTAAAAACCTCCCATTCAACAATGTTGAGTTCCCACATATACCAAGTTGAAAATGAACTACTGTAGCAGGTTTGTTGTTAATCCCCACTACAAAATATTTTTTTTTCATTCAAAATCCAAAATATTTATTTTTCATTCAAAATCTTTTAACGCAAAGTCGCAAATGATAGATAAAATGAAAAAATGAGTTGAATTTATATCGTTACGGAGCGTTAATTTTAAAATGTCAATTATAAAAATTTTGGGAATAAAAATTTAGGATTCTAAAAAAATAAAAAGGTAAGAGTATCTAAAGAAATAATAAAAAGTGGATGTGGATGTGGAGTTATCATATATAGTTTTAATAAAAACAGAGATCGGTGGTGTCTTATGCCTTTGGCAAAAATCGATACGAATCTTTTTCTAAGGGAACCAATGAGACCATGATGGGTCAACGCAGGACCTGGCTTGCGCCTTCATGATCCAAAGGCCATGGGTTGTAAAATTTTACGTAAAACGATAGTCTATGTCTTATGAAACACCAGAGGCGGACTTTGTGCTTGGCAATGCTCGAACCTAAGACCTGGCAGAAGAAAAGGTTTTAGATAGGTTTCCCTTGCCAGCATGCTGTAACGCCCTGAAATTTATTTAATGTTATTGTAATATAAATGATGAATTAGTGTGCCATAATTAATGTTGTAACATTAATTAGATTATTTGGTTGGATTTTGAATTTTGGTTGTTTTGTTAATTTGGTGAATACAAATGATTTCTTATTGTTTTAAAATAATGTTTTGAGTTTTAAAACACAACAATTTATAAAATGTTAAAAATACTCCGTTTTACAAAACCGTAGGCGGCACATGGTTTTCGCACAGTAAAACCGCCCACCGTTTTTCTCTATTTATTCTCTCTCTTCCTCCTCTCTCCTCACTCTCTCCGGTTTCTCTCTCTCTTCATTCACTCTCTCTCTCTTGGTCTCTCGGCAACCCTCTCTCTCTCTCCATCTCTCTCAAAATTTTGAAACCCAATTTCGAATCCAAGCTTCGGGTTAGCAAGGAGGAAGCTCGGGGACTTGATTTAGCAACCGAGAACACGGATTGAAGTTTCGATTCGAGGTTAGATTTGAAATTTCTAAACTTTTTATAAAATTTTCAATTTTGCGCATTTTTGAAATCTAAGTTTGTTTAAGCTTAGAAAACCTTGGATTTGAGTTAAATGAACTTAGAACAACTAGAATCTAAGCTTAGATTGAAGAAAAACGGATCGAATTCAAGATTTTTCATTTTTCTTCCTATTTTCTCATTTTTAGATTTTTGAGATTTTTGAGTTTAAATCTTGTTTAAATGGGTTCAAATATGTTCTAGTATGTTTTTCTATCAACTATGATTATTTTCTATGCCTGAGAATTGAGAAAAACAGGTTAGAATCAAGATTTGAATTTTGGGGATCGAGAAACCCGTGACTGGGATTTCTGGATTTTCCCAGTTCGGCAGGTCAGAATAGGGATCGGCAGGCTAGTGTTCTTCCGACTGGCAGACCGAACTTGGGGAAATGACCGGCCGACCGGACCTGGCTTCCGGCAGGCCGAACTGTGCAGTTCGACCGGCCGAAGCAGGGAGTCCGACAGGCCGACCGAGGCATAGGAAATTTTGTGATTTTCACTCGTTTTCACTGTTTTAAACCCTGATTTAAATCCCAACCTTATAGAATGATTTTAAAGGTACAAATGACACACTAGGACATCATGAAATGGTTTAGTAACATAGAATGTCTCGAACTAGATATTGATCGACTTAGTTTGTATCTAGGATCGTTCGTGGTTCCGTGGAGCTAACGTATAACGGACCGGGATTACGGTGTGGGGCACTGACACGAGTATTGAGGTAGGACTTCTACCCTATTTCTTTGGTAGCCTGGTTTTGAAATGATTTGGCTTTGAAAAGGATTTCTAATAAAGTGTTTTCAACGGTTGTTTGAAAAATGAATTTATCGGTTATATTTTAATATATCGTGATCTGAAATGAACCTTATAATGAATGTAAATAACAACACTCGGTAATTGGGTTTTGAATGATGATGATGATAAACATATAGGCATGATGCCATATCAGAGATCGGGTCGTGTAGCGATCGACCTTGGGGGCAGGTCCCGAAACCCAGCTAGGCCACTACGGTGGTGATACTATGGTTTGCCTAGGAAAAAGAAAATGATATTTCTGGTTGTCCAAGTAAACTGTTTTGGGTAATAACGGCTTTACTCAAATTTATTCATTTATTCATTTAAGGTTTCCTTTAAATGTCTCCTGAATAATGACATGTTTCTTTAAATTAAATTATTTTATAAAACATAGTCCTACTGAGCCTTTCGCCCACGTTTTATTTGTTTTAAATTTCCCCCCTCTAGGTGGTTTTCTATTTAGGTTTGGAGAGGATTTTTCAGACCGAACTCAGAAGCAGTAGAGGATTAGTAAAATTATTTGTATTATTTAAATCAAGGCATGTAAGTTCTTAACTTTATTTGTACTTGGACTGTAATTGTATTTATGATATTGTCAGTACCATGTGTGTGCACAAGTTGTGGGTCTATGGGACCCATATTCGCTATGTTTATTATTTAATTTTTCATATTTTATATTTAACTCAAACTCTTAATCTTTAGATTTTAATTAAATTCCCTTTTAATTAATTTAAATAATCCGCCACGTCACCTCCCGTACTCCGGGGCGTGACAGAATGGTATCAGAGCTCAAGGTTATGAACCTTGGGAATTGTGCACACATAGGTTTGACAATGAAATACCTCTGACAGTCCAAATTTTGTTTTCAGAAGTGAGAGAATGGCACCTAGACGTCGTTCGACTGCTGACGCCGAGTTTGGGAATGATGAGAGCATGATGAGGTCTATGTTTGCGGCTTTCCGGCAGATGGCAGCCAGGGCTAGACCGGGAGATTCTGATGTTGGTAGTCGGCATGCGTACTTTAAGGAATTCCGGTGGGCGTCAGTTCTGACTTTTGATGGCAATGGGGATCCGCAGTTAGTAGAGTATTGGTTGGATTCAATCTTGAAGCATTTGGATACTCTTGGTGTGCCTGAGGAGTATCGTGTGGAGTTTACTGCGTACAAGCTCGAGGGTGGCGCTAACACTTGGTGGAAACAGGCTAAGCGTCTGGAGCGCGGTGGTGATATCAATTGGGACAGGTTCGAAGAGCTGTTCTATGATCGGTATTTTCCGCAGGGATATAGAGATAAGAAGGCAGCTGAGTTCTACAGGTTGCAGCAGGGTGATCTGTCAGTCCGGGAGTATAAGGCAAAGTTTAATGAGTTGACTAGGTTTGCTCCATCAGCGGTGGCATCGGAGCGTGAGAAATGTATTAAGTTTCAGGAAGGGCTCAAGGCTCCTATTCGGCGGCAGTTGGTTGCTCTACGGCTTAGGAGTTTTAGAGAGCTTGTATCGTCGGCGATCTCTGTGGAGAATGATTATGTGCAGTATTGTGAGGACCGAGCCAAGGCTTCAGGAGGACCGCAGAGGAGTGGCAGGAAGAGCACCAGTAGTCGTCCAACTCTGGGGAAAGGCAAGCAAGGCAGTGCGACTAGTGGTAGCAGCAGTTCGTCTGGCAGCGGGCGTAGCAATCCCTACAGCTTTCATTGTCATTTCTATCAGCAGCCCGGACACATCAAGAGGAATTGCCCTATCAGGAGTGCTCGTCTTGGATCTCAGACCGGGGAGGATGCCAGTCGTCAGTCTCAGCCTCAGCCTCAGCCTCAGACTCTACCTCTGCCTCCGCAGTACCCGCAGTTGCAGTATCCCTGTGACACCCGTTATTCTCCTAAGGGTATTAAGGTAATTAGATTAATTACCTAGTATATATATAAAAAAAAATCAGAAAATCTCTCATAATTCGAAACTCTCTATCTCTCTACTTTCTCTCTCCAAAAATTCTCTCTCTCTCCTCAAATATCGTCCGAGATTCCGGCATCCGTTTTCGACACCTCCCGCACCAATGGAAAGCTCTCGACGAGCTGAGTCCAACGAGGTGCCGCGCCGCCCAAAACGCCGCCGGAGGAGACCACACGCGCCGCCCAAAGTGGCGGCGAAACCCATTACTTTCCGACAAGATATCTTCGCCGTCCGACGTCCGATCGACGTGATTCTTGTTCCTACACGACCACCGTGATGAGAGGAACAAAACCCACCCTTGGTGGCAGCTCAACAACCGCCGGATTGCTCTGCCCGCCTATTGCCGCCGTGCACCGCCGCCCCCATGGTGGAACTCCGCCTTGCCGGAGGAGGTGACTGACACCACCCCTCCCAATGAGTTCAGAGGATCAAGGGGAGTAAAACCCCTCGATCAATTGCACGGAAGGAGCCGGTTTCGCCGGAGAACGGCCAACGCCGCCGTCAACCGCTGCGGGAGCCTCCGTTTTGGCTCTTCCCAGCCACGTTTCTTCAAATTGGATGAGGGGAAATGCTCATAGGAGGATGGGTAGCAAAAGCCCTCAGCCAATTTCAGGTTTCCATCGTCGGAGAATCAAGATCGGAGCTCATCCATTTCTACCGACGTTGTACTTCACGACCCGCTATGTTAGAGGCAGAATTGGGTGAAATTGACCCAGCCATTGGACTCAGAAGGGTCGATTTAGGGGGGGTAGGCCCGAGCCCAGCTGCCAACGGACCCCGATTGACGCCGGTCAACGACGGTCAAAGTCGGTCAACACCGGTCAACGGTGGTCAACGCCGGTCAACGGCCAGTCAAAGGCTAAATTGGAATTTTGTGATCCGGACCTCCGATCGAAGATCCGAGACCGCCTCCTGACTCGTTTCGATGCTCTGGATGCAATGGTGACCTCCGTTTGAGCAAATTCCACTCCGATGAAAATCATCCGGTACCGACTGCACGTGAATCGAGGCGATTCAAACAGCAGTATCGGAGTCCAGAATGACGTTTTCAAGAATGTATGATCTCCAGGAAGCATTCCTAGCCATTCATAGTCGCTCGAGGAGCACTACAGAGGATGCTTCGTAGATACAGCGAGATACAACTGGATCTGTTTTGCTTGGAGTTCAAGATCAAGGGAGTATGGAGCTAATGTTAATTGATTCCAGGATTAAGAGACTGTTGATAAGCTTGAAAGGTAGGGATTCTATTACTCATCTTTTGTGAGGTTTTTATAGAATTAAAATTGATTGTTTTGCCGCAATATATATATATCTATGTTGAACTGATATTACATGATTATCACATATGAAACTATGACATGGACTCGTCTTGTATTGTACGGCGAGGAACATAATGAATTGACACATGTTATAAATTGAGAAGCATGGTTAGGAAAACTAACTCTATTAATAATGATTCAATATAGAGAAATTGTGAGACATGAAGAGGGCGACGGTTACGTCCTTGGGCATGAATACCCTAAAAGGTAAAATAGGGGGAAGGCGATGACGCTTCCTTGGGTTGAAAGTCCCAGAACACACTGTACAGGAATCGACTTGGTGAGGACTCGGGGCTTGATGTCCCCTCACCGGAACACCCTTGGAATGTTTATAGGGTGATCAAGTGCGCCCATTTGGGTTTCGATGAGTTGAGTGATACTCAATTTAACATGGATACCTAGGAACAATGATGATTGGTAATATTTGTATAAATGTGTAATTATGACACTTGGTAATGATTAACTACAGTATCCATAAGATGTGATCATAATAAACCTCATAATCTGGAATATGATGTGACTTACTAACCATGCAGATTTTAATGTGGTAATGATAAAAACCTAAAGGTGAGTAATGGCTTTCTCTACTGAGCATAGTGTCGCTCATTCCCTTATATTTTTATCTTTTCAGGACTCACTAAGTGTGAGGTGGCTACGAGAAATATAGTTGAGGAAGTGATGTAGCTATATTACATTGGGACTGCTTCAATTGTTGAGAATGTTCTTCATGATAATGTAAGCATCAATTGTTACTTTCTGTGACTGTATTACAATGTGTTGAGGGTTAAAATGATGATGACAACAGTTTATATTATTAAATTTAAGGTGCTACATTTAAAACTGTGGTTTATTTGTCGTTTATATTTTTATTTTTGAGTTGAGAGTTTTCATTTAAGTCCCGGGCAAATTTTATTTTTAAGGTTTTACTTTTATTATTTATTTTTATTTTATCTCATTAAAAACTGTTAACCCCCATATAGGGGCGTTACAGAATTTTTGGTATCAGAGCCTAGGTTCGGTTAACCTAGGGAGTGTAGCATCACTAAAAAAAAATATATATATATATTTTTGAGATGGTTTTGAAGCTGAATTTTCATTGTCATCATCAAAATGAAACTTCACATTGATTTATACAGTCTAGAAGGATGTAACATGGAAAGGCCATAGAATGAAAATACTTATGGTTATATGAGTACAATAATTATATAGAAGGAAAGTATTAATAGTTATGAGGGAATGATAATTATATGGAATGAGTTTATAAGTAGAATGCTTATGAGAGATTCGTATAATATTAGGATCTATAAGCATATCTAATTCGTATAAACGATGAGAAATTCGTGTAGATACGAGGATTTAAAAGCCTTTTGTCTCGTGAAAAACAATAAGAAATATAAGGCTTGATTTATTGATTTTAAAGTTTGACATAGATATGCCAAATTTTTCGTAATTGATTCAAACCTAAGTAATGATTATGTGTGGATTCGATGGAGCACATAAGTGTCAATGTCTTTTCTTAAAAGTTCTATATATTTGAGGAATATGATATAAGTTGGGAATCATGGTATTGAATCTTGAGAGAGATAAATGTTAGACTTTTGGTCTGTTGAGACTGTGTAAAGTCTAGAATGCATGAATCTCAAAATTGGAATATTTCATTACGAACATTGTATTTAAGTGTATCAGTGAATCTTTATATATAGATGTAATAGAAAAATGATCAATAGGAGTTTCCTTAAGTAAATCATAATACTTAAGGCACTTATAATAATTTTGGATAATTACGATAAAATGTTTAAGTTTTAGATGTTTAGATGTGAATCTTTTGGTTACCTAAGGTTTTGTTATATGAGGAAATTATATATTGTATAAGTAGAATTGTGGGGATTGTAGATGTTCTTAAGTAGTAACATCAAGTGTCTTTGTTCATTGATATGGTCTACATTGGAAGACGTAAATCGTATTGATTTCAAGGTTAGTCGCATTCTAAACCCTTGGTAGTAATGATGATGAATCCATTGATAGATGTTAAGTATTATGAATAACATATGGGTGTATGTATTGTTCAATAAGGTTTTGATTAAAACAAAATTATTTGAGTTGCTGGAAGATTGTGTTGTTATGAAATGATTTTAAATATCATTCAGGAAGATCCTTGTTGTCGTTAAATTAGATTTGTTGTTTATAGTTAACTTTATCTATAGTGGGCTTTGAATTGGGTTTAAGATTCATACGAATTGGTTTTCAATTTTATGTTTGTTATTTAACTCGTTCTAAATGTGTTAAGGCCCGAAACAACCTGACCATTTTCAACTAAGAACATTTGGGCCTAGTTCAAATCTTAAATCAGTTTGATTCACACTGTCTCTCCCACGTGGTCTCTATACGTGTCATATACAGTGGTTTAATCATTGTTTACATATATGTTTACTGTGCATAGGAGCTTATTTCTCCGAGTTCACTTTTTCTCTCTTAATTTGTTATTTTCTCTCTAAATCGCAAATCCTCTTCTTTTTCATTAAAAATTCTTCTTTTTCTCTAAAAGAAGAAGGAATTCTAGGATTCTGCAATTTACTATCTTAATTTTTCCTTTCTATTTACTCTTCTTTCATCTCATCATGGACCCAAAGTACCAACACCTGAGAAAGTATTTCCCATCACTCTCCCAAAAGATTCTCAGAAAGAAATACAAGGCTAGAATTACTCGGTTGTGGATTCTTATGCGTTTTGGTATCCCTTGTGATGTGAGAATGTTGATAGAGGGGAAAATCCGTCCGAGTGACTTTAGTCAAGATGTCGGTTTACCAGGAACAGGTACCAGTCGTAGTGCAATGAAAAGAAGAGCTCGTGCCATCGTGGTCACTTTGTAACAAATGTGGAAGACAAAATTGTAACGGTAAATGTACTTCACCTGGTTATATGTCTACGAATAGAGAGGATAAAATAAGGTTTTGTAGGGATGGACTTTCAAAGGAGAACTTGGATAGCATCCATCCTCCTCTCCACGGTCACCCTAGTGGATATGTTCAAGGAGCTATTTTTAAACTCTGGCCTAAATTTTATACAGAAAGACAACGCCTCAGGAATATGGTATTTCTAGATCCTGTTTGCCAAGCCATAAGAAAACTGGATGGGGAATAAGTCATCGCTCTATAAAGGTTATTTAGTCTTTGCTTATTTGAAGCAGTTTTAGCTGATGTTCAACAGTTTGTGTTTTTCTTTTACTCAGAATATTTGCTTTTGTGTTTGAAATAATTGTGATTATTAGATTGATACAGTAAGTGTTAATATCTTATTTAATTTATGATTTTCTTAAATATATATATAATAAAATATATTATCTTATCAGACAC
Source organism: Artocarpus heterophyllus (assembly GCA_025403435.1). Taxonomy (NCBI): domain Eukaryota; kingdom Viridiplantae; phylum Streptophyta; class Magnoliopsida; order Rosales; family Moraceae; genus Artocarpus; species Artocarpus heterophyllus. The sequence goes on from CM046341.1 coordinate 8,415,059, forward strand.
GTCACATACGGTACAGTAATATGTTTGAATTTTGAAAAGCTTATCCAGATATTTCAAGATTGTGTCTCAAATTTCAAAAGTTCTACAGTATTTGTCGTTTATATTAAATTTCTAGACTTGGTGTATATTTGTCAAAAAGTCTACAGTTGTGTCAAGAGGGTCTTCTGTCAAATTGTTCTCAATTGTCAAAAGTTATACAATTAGAGTCTAATCTTTTTCAAAAAGTGAATCAGATTTTCTGTAAACTATTAATCACCTTATCTTACTTTCTTATCCGCACAAGATTTTGTTTAAATCTTTGGATTACCTTTTCATTACCTACTCGTCTATCTCTTTAGCCCTTTTTGTATATTTCTCATCTTTAAAATCTCATGTAGAACCCGAAGTCCAAGTGGAGCAGACATTAAGCAACCACTTCTATAAACCAAATATGTCTACCTCCCAGTCCACGAAGAAAATAAAGAATGTCTGTGTCTTTTGTGGTTCCAGCCTTGGAAAAGATAAAGCTTATTTAGAAGCTGCAAATCACTTAGGGCAAGTCCTAGCACGCAAGAAGATTAACATAATCTATGGGGGTGGTAGTATAAAAATGATGGTAAATATGACACTAGCAGCTAGGTCTAGCGACGCTACTGATGTAAGAATTTGGTCTCATATTTCAGTTGAAGGAAACCTTTATAAGGAAGCCATAGGTAAGGGAGAAGGAGCCAGGAGTATCCCTAGAAATTTTAAAGACATAATCTATAATTCTGATGCTTTTATAGCATTACCTGGTGGTCTAGGTACTCTTGAGGAAATATTTGTAGTTGCTTGTGGGCAATTGTTGGGCTTTTATTCCAAACCTTTGGGACTGCTGAATGTAAATGGTTTTTATGACGGTCTTTTGAAATTTCTAGATTACGCTGTGGAAGAAAACATCACTACAGAATCGGAGAGACAAATCTTTGTTACTGCTTCAACAGCTGAGGAATTGATAGATAAAATGCAAATCATACATCCAGAATCCGACGCTGCAACATCCAAGCTTGAATGGGAAAGGGAAAACCGGGAGCGGCCAATTGATTTGAATCTCCATCTGTAATCTTTTTGTTTTATCTATGGCATGTAGGCATGTGTGTCCGTATTTCGTGTGTTACGAATAACCGTTTGCCTTGTATTCTGTGTTTCTTGTGGTACGTCGTTGTTAAATCTTTTAGATTCATTGAGCCTAATGCCGGAATGGCTGGATACGGAGTACTTGATGCTCTCGAAACGCATCCTTCTTAAGGTCCGATTTTTTGTTTATCGATGTTTTTGTATCCTCTAAGCATGCATGATATGGATAGCTGGTATACGGAGTGCCTTGTACTCTCGAAACGTATCCGTATTATGTTTGTAATGTGTAATATTCTGTTAATATTATGTGAAAGTACCAGAGTCAGTTATGGGGATATTCCATATGAAATATGAGTATATTATTTGGGTTGAATGTTTGTGTCATGAGGATAGCTGTTTAATGAAAAATATGTCGGGTATGTTTGCAACCAGAGATTCCGTTTAATATCTCTATGAATAAGTTTAATGTATGGTTTTGAATAGAAGTGTTTGTGATATATGTTTTATGATTATGTTTTAGTTTATTAGTTGAGGTATGAAATCAAATATATTTGACTTTTTCTTACTCAAAAAGGAAAAGGAACCTAAAGATGAAGTATATAAAATTTCTCCAGCAATCTCCTTAAATGTGATTGTAAATCACAGTCCATGGACAATGAAGGACTGGAATCATGGTATGATCAATATGTATGCCTGATCAGATTCTTAGACTATTATACGGTGTTATAAGTTGAAACTTGTCAGAAATACTCTCATTGAGGGATTTAGAATTTAGAGTAAGATTTATTATGCAAGTAAATGAGTGGAGATACGATAACTTAAATTTGGAAGATAAACAACATTAACGGTTTAGACTCGGAATTGGAATCATAATTTTTACTAGTATTACTAGAATTGAAATTTCGAGGACAAAATTTCTTTAAGGGGGGTAGAGCTGTGACACCCGTTATTCTCCTAAGGGTATTAAGGTAATTAGATTAATTACCTAGTATATATATAAAAAAAAAATCAGAAAATCTCTCATAATTCGAAACTCTCTCTCTCTCTACTTTCTCTCTCTAAAAAATTCTCTCTCTCCTCAAAGATCGTCTGAGATTTCGGCATCCGTTTTCGACACCTCCCGCACCAATGGAAAGCTCTCGACGAGCTGAGTCCAACGAGGTGCCGCGCCGCCCAAAACGCCGCCGGAGGAGACCACACGCGCCGCCCAAAGTGGCGGCAAAACCCATTTCTTTCCGATGAGATATCTTCGCCGTCCGACGTCCGATCGACGTGATTCTTGTTCCTACACGACCACCGTGATGAGAGGAACAAAACCCACCCTTGGTGGCAGCTCAACAACCGCCGGATTGCTCTGCCCGCCTATTGCCGCCGTGCACCGCCGACCCCATGGTGGAACTCCGCCTTGCCGGAGGAGGTGACTGACACCACCCCTCCCAATGAGTTCAGAGGATCAAGGGGAGTAAAACCCCTCGATCAATTGCACGGAAGGAGCCGGTTTCGCCGGAGAACGGCCAACGCCGCTGTCAACCGCCGCGGGAGCCTCCGTTTTGGCTCTTCCCAGCCACGTTTCTTCAAATTGGATGAGGGGAAATGCTCATAGGAGGATGGGTAGCAAAAGCCCTCAGCCAATTTCAGGTTTCCATCGTCGGAGAATCAAGATCGGAGCTAATCCATTTCTACCGACGTTGTACTTCACGACCCGCTATGTTAGAGGTAGAATTGGGTGAAATTGACCCCGCCATTGGACTCAGAAGGGTCGATTTAGGGGGGGTAGGCCCGAGCCCAGCTGCCAACGGACCCCGATTGACGCCGGTCAACGACGGTCAATGTCGGTCAACGCCGGTCAACGGTGGTCAACGCCGGTCAACGGCCAGTCAAAGGCTAAATTGGAATTTTGTGATCCGGACCTCCGATCAAAGATCCGAGACCGCCTCCTGACTCGTTTCGATGCTCTGGATGCAATGGTGACCTCCGTTTTGAGTAAATTCCACTCCGATGAAAATCATCCGGTACCGACTGCACGCGAATCGAGGCGATTCAAACAGCAGTATCGGAGTCCAGAATGACGTTTTCAAGAATGTATGATCTCCAGGAAGCATTCCTAGCCATTCATAGTCGCTCGAGGAGCACTACAGAGGATGCTTCGTAGATACAGCGAGATACAACTGGATCTGTTTTGCTTGGAGTTCAAGATCAAGGGAGTATGGAGCTAACGTTAATTGATTCCAGGATTAAGAGACTGTTGATAAGCTTGAAAGGTAGGGATTCTATTACTCATCTTTTGTGAGGTTTTTATAGAATTAAAATTGATTGTTTTACCGCAATATATATATATCTATGTTGAACTGATATTATATGATTATCACATATGAAACTATGACATGGACTCGTCTTGTATTGTACGGCGAGGAATATAATGAATTGACACATGTTATAAATTGAGAAGCATGGTTAGGAAAACTAACTCTATTAATAATGATTCAATATAGAGAAATTGTGAGACATGAAGAGGGCGACGGTTACGTCCTTGGGCATGAATACCCTAAAAGGTAAAATAGGAGGAAGGCGATGACGCTTCCTTGGGTTGAAAGTCCCAGAACACACTGTACAGGAATCGACTTGGTGAGGACTCGGGGCTTGATGTCCCCTCACCGGAACACCCTTGGAATGTTTATAGGGTGATCAAGTGCGCCCATTTGGGTTTCGATGAGTTGAGTGATACTCAATTTAACATGGATACCTAGGAACAATGATGATTGGTAATATTTGAATAAATGTGTAATTATGACACTTGGTAATGATTAACTACGGTATCCATAAGATGTGATCATAATAAACCTCATAATCTGGAATATGATGTGACTTACTAACCATGCAGATTTTAATGTGGTAATGATAAAAACCTAAAGGTGAGTAATGGCTTTTTCTACTGAGCATAGTGTCGCTCATTCCCTTATATTTTTATCTTTTCAGGACTCACTAAGTGTGAGGTGGCTACGAGAAATATAGTTGAGGAAGTGATGTAGCTATATTACATTGGGACTGCTTCAATTGTTGAGAATGTTCTTCATGATAATGTAAGCATCAATTGTTACTTTCTGTGACTGTATTACAATGTGTTGAGGGTTAAAATGATGATGACAACAGTTTATATTATTAAATTTAAGGTGCTACATTTAAAACTGTGGTTTATTTGTCGTTTATATTTTTATTTTTGAGTTGAGAGTTTTCATTTAAGTCCCGGGCAAATTTTATTTTTAAGGTTTTACTTTTATTATTTATTTTTATTTTATCTCATTAAAAACTGTTAACCCCCATATAGGGGCGTTACAATCCCTAGTTATCTCCTCAGCAATTCTCATATCCAGCACGGGGGCAGCAGCCGCAGCATTTTCAGTGCAGTGTTCCTCAGTATCGAGCACCGAGTACAGGTAGTGTACAGTCGTCTCCATCTCAGCAGCATCGGCCGAGTAATCCAGGACCCAACAATGTCGGTAGAGGGAAAGGAAAGGCACCAGTGCAGGTTCATGCAATGGCATCGGGTGGTTCAGATTCTCATGTTGGTAACGCGGTTGTCGACGGTATGATCTTGGTTTCTAGATCTTTAGCTCGTGTTTTATTCGATACCGGTGCCTCTTATTCTCTCATTTTGAGTTCTTTTGTAAATGCCTTGGGATTAAAGGTAGAAGAGTTTAATGAACCCCTAGTCATAACTTCTCTCTTGGGGCGGGTGTGTGTAAATTGTATGTGTAAATCCTGTAAAATAAAGATTGGGGATGAGATTTTGAAAAGTGATTTGATTATACTCCCCGTGAGCTCCTATGATGTAATTCTAGGGATGGACTGGTTGTCCAGGTATAGTGCAGTCGTGGACTGCCAACTTAGAAAAGTGACCCTAGTGTCTGATAGGGGGACGGTGATCACTTACCAGGGTGGTGGTGATTGGTTAATGAGTGAGCATCTCATGAAGTCGTGTCTAGGAGGGCGAAGGAATCTAGGTTGTTGTGCTTTTCTTGCCAATCTAGATTGCGAGCCCTATGTTTCGAGAGGTAGTGTAGCGATTTTGGTGGTTGATGAGTTCGAGGATGTCTTCCCCGACGAGTTATCAGGGTTACCACCGCATGGGGAGATTGAGTTTGGTATTGAGTTGTTTCCGGGGACATCACCGATTTCTATGGCACCTTATCGGATGGCGCTGATAGAAATGAAGGAATTGAGGAAGCAACTTCAGGAGCTTGCTGATAAAGGATATATTCGGAATAGCACATCTCCGTGGGGAGCACCAGTTTTGTTTGTTAAGAAGCATGATGAGACTCTCAAGTTGTGTGTGGATTATCTGCAGCTAAATCGTGTTACGGTGAAGAACAAGTATCCCTTGCCTAGGATTGATGAGTTGTTTGATCAGCTAGGAGGTTCGCGGTACTTCTCGAAGATTGATTTGCAGTCGGGTTATCATCAGCTCAGGATTAAGGAAGAGGATATTCCCAAGACAGCTTTTAGGACTCGGTATGGGCACTTTGAGTTCCTGGTTATGTCGTTTGGGTTGACGAATGCTCCAGCAGCTTTCATGGATTTGATGAACAGGATATTTAGGCCGTATTTGGATCAGTTCGTGATCGTGTTCATCGATGATATTCTTGTGTATTCTAAGACTTGGGAGGAGCATGAGCAGCATCTTCGGATCATGCTTCAGATTCTGCGGGAGCATCAGTTGTATGCTAAGAGGGAAAAGTGTGAGTTTTGGTTAACTGAAGTCAAGTTTCTGGGTCATGTTATCTCGGAGCATGGTATTTCTGTGGATCCGTCCAAGATTGAAGCTATATTGGAGTGGGAACGACCAAGGAATGTAGCGGAGATTCGTAGCTTCTTAGGTCTTGCTGGATATTACAGGAAATTTATAAAGGATTTTTTGAAGATTGTAGCTCTATTGACGAGATTGATCAAGAAAAATGTCAGGTTTGAGTGGAACGAAGATTGTGAGCTTGCTTTTCAGGAATTGAACTTCAGCTCCAGTGTTGGTTATTCCTAGCAGTGACGAGCCGTATGAGGTTTATGCGGATGCTTCAGGGTGCGGACTTGGATGCGTGTTGATGCAGCATGGACGTGTGGTTGTGTACGGATTGAGACAGCTACGACCTCACGAGCAGAATTATCCTACTCATGACTTAGAGCTCGCGATGGTGATCTACGCGCTGAAGATTTGGAGGTGTTACTTGTATGGAGCGTCGTTTCAAGTCTTCTCCGATCACAAGAGTTTGAGGTATTTGTTCACTCAGAGGGATCTTAATTTGAGGCAGCGCAGATGGGTAGAGTATATGGAGGATTATGATTTCACGTTGCAGTATCATCCCGGGAAAGCTAACGTGGTCGCGGACGCGCTTAGCAGGAAATCTTCAGGGATTCTCGCTTGTTTGGTTTTTGAGGACTGGAGCAGGGATGCGACAGTGAGTGAGTATCGGCTACGGAATCATGAAGACTGTGATCGAGTTTTGGTGTATCATGTGGAAGCGACTCCAGCTCTTGTTCGGATGGTGAAGCAAAGTCAGTGGCAGGATCGACATTTGCAGGGGATTTGGTCGTGGATTCAGTACGGGGAGCAGTTTGAAGAATGGAGCGTGCATGCAGATGGATCGTTGTACTTCCGGGAGCGTCTTGCAGTTCCAACTATCGCCGAAGTGACGAAAGCCGTTTTGGACGAAGCTCATAGGTCTCAATTCGCTATTCATCTGGGGAGCACAAAGATGTATCGCGATTTGAAGAGGCAATATTGGTGGAGAGACATGAAGAAAGATGTTCGAGAGTACGTGGCCAAGTGTTCGACGTGTCTTCAGGTGAAAGCCGAGCACCAGAAGCCTGCAGGTCAGCTTCAGCCGCTTCCTATTCCAGGGTGGAAATGGGAGCATGTGACGATGGATTTTCTCACAGGTTTGCCGAGGACGGAGCAACAGCACGATGCAGTTTGGGTTGTGGTCGACAAATTGACAAAATCGGCGCATTTCATTCCGTTTAGGTCGACGTGTTCGAGAAGGGTTCTCGGGGAGTTGTATATGCAGAACATTGTGAGGTTGCATGGGGTTCCTTTGTCCATCACCTCTGATTGAGACACCATGTTTAATGCTAAGTACTGGAGGAGTTTTCAAGAGGCTTTAGGTACGGATTTGAACTTCAGTACGGCGTTTCATCCTCAGACTGATGGGCAGTCTGAGCAGGTTATTCAGGTACTCGAGGATATGTTGCGTGCCTGTGCGTTGGACTTCGGCGGGAATTGGAAGCAATGTTTGCATCTGGCAGAGTTTGCGTACAACAACAGTTATCAGGCGAGTATTGGTATGGCACTGTTTGAGGCGTTGTATGGGCGACCGTGTCGATCACCTGTGTGTTGGGCCGAGCCGGAAGATAGGGTTATTCTTGGGCCGGATGAGATCCGTGATAGCAACGAGAAAGTCGTGGTGATTCGAGATCGATTGAGGGCAGCTCAGAGTCGTCAGAAGAGTTACGCGGATAGGAGACGTAGACCCTTAGAGTTCGCGGTTGGAGATTTTGTTCTCTTGAGGGTATCGCCTCGTAAGGGAACTATGCGGTTCAGAGTGAGTGGGAAGCTCGCACCGAGGTATATTGGGCCGTACGAGATCACTCAGCTTGTTGGTGTGGTCGCTTATCGGCTTGATCTTCCTCCCGAACTTTCTCATGTGCACGATGTGTTTCATGTGTCGATGCTTAGGAAGTGTCCGCCTGAGCAGGGTAAGATAGTTTCATTTCACGATGTGCAGGTTCAGGAGGATACGACGTACGAGGAAGTACCGATTCAGATCGTCGACCGAAAAGTGATTAGTTTGCGTCGTCGTGAGATACCGTTGGTAAAGGTCGTGTGGCAGCATCGCGGGGTTGATGAAGCCACTTGGGAGCTAGAGTCAAGTATGCGGGAATTGTATCTGCATTTGTTTTGTTTCTGAAATGAGTTGTAAATTTTGAGGGCGAAATTTCTTTTAGGGGTGGAGAGTTGTAACGCCTCAAAATTTATTTAATGTTATTGTAATATAAATGATGAATTAGTGTGCCATAATTAATGTTTTAACATTAATTAGATTATTTGGTTGGATTTTGAATTTTGGTTGTTTTGTTAATTTGGTGAATACAAATGATTTCTTATTGTTTTAAAATAATGTTTTGAGTTTTAAAACACAACAATTTGTAAAATGTTAAAAATACTCCGTTTTACAAAACCGTGGGCGGCACATGGTTTTCGCACAGTAAAACCGCCCTCCGTTTTCCTCTATTTATTCTCTCTCTTCCTCCTCTCTCCTCACTCTCTCTGGTTTCTCTCTCTTCATTCACTCTCTCTCTCTTGGTCTCTCGGCAACCCTTTCTCTTTCTCTCTCTCTATCTCTCTCAAAATTTTGAAACCCAATTTCGAATCCAAGCTTCGGGTTAGCAAGGAGGAAGCTCGGGGACGTGATTTAGCAACCGAGAACGCGGATTGAAGTTTCGATTCGAGGTTAGATTTGAAATTTCTAAACTTTTTACAAAATTTTCAATTTTACGCATTTTTGAAATCTAAGCTTGTTTAAGCTTAGAAAACCTTGGATTTGAGTTAAATGAACTTAGAACAACTAGAATCTAAGCTTAGATTGAAGAAAAACGGATCGAATTCAAGATTTTTCATTTTTTTTCCTATTTTCTCATTTTTAGATTTTTGAGATTTTTGAGTTTAAATCTTGTTTAAATGGGTCCAAATATGTTCTAGTATGTTTTTTATCAACTATGATTGTTTTCTATGCCTGGGAATTGAGAAAAATAGGTTAGAATCAAGATTTGAATTTTGGGGATCGAGAAACCCGTGGCTAGGATTTTTGGATTTTCTCAGTTCGACAGGCTGAACTGCGTGTTCGGCAGGCCGGAATAGGGATCGGCAGGCTAGTGTTCTTCCGACCGGCAGACCGAACCTGGGGAAATGACCTGCCGACCGGACCTGGCTTCCGGCAGGCCGAACTGTGCAGTTCGACCGGTCGAAGCAGGGAGTCCGGTAGGCCGACCGAGGCATAGGAAATTTTGTGATTTTCACCCGTTTTCACTGTTTTAAACCCCAATTTAAATCCCAACCTTATAGAATGATTTTAAAGGTACAAATGGCACACTAGGACATCATGAAATGGTTTAGTAACATAGAATGTGTCGAACTAGATATTGATCGACTTAGTTTGTATCTAGGATCGTTCGTGGTTCCGCGGAGCTAACGTATAGCGGACCGGGATTACGGTGTGGGGCACCGGCACGAGTATTGAGGTAGGACTTCTACCCTATTTCTTTGGTAGCCTGGTTTTGAAATGATTTGGCTTTGAAAAGGATTTCTAATAAAGTGTTTTCAACGGTTGTTTGAAAAATGAATTTATCGGTTATATTTTAATATACCGTGATCTGAAATGAACCTCATAATGAATGTAAATGACAACACTCGGTAATTGGGTTTTGAATGATGATGATAATAAACATATAGGCATGATGCCATATCAGAGATCGGGTCGTGTAGCGATCGACCTTGGGGGCAGGTCCCGAAACCCAGCTGGGCCACTACGGTGGTGATACT